>OX038873.1:18652116-19379058 GCA_943789525.1 Agriphila geniculea | reverse complement strand
ATCTATCTTAAAGTGCGTCGTATCATCATAATTATTATACATCATAACCCAAAGTCTCGAAACTCTCGAAATTCCCGAGAGTCCCGAGAGTCAGCCATATAGTCTCGTCTCGATCCCGAGATTGTGAAATATGATCGAGAGTGGAAGCCCTAGACACGACACACTGTAGTAATGTGTTTCTAACCATACTAAATGTATGAAACTGATACACGACAGATCGCGACACGACACAACACAACACAATAGTATGTTTCTAGCATATTAAAATTAAACATTATTTTTATACATATTTTATTGCCATGGTTAAAATGTATTTTATGGTGATGGATGACTTGGCCATTAGTCTGCTGGAATGCATCCAATTTGGTTGGGTGTAAAAAGTTCTAGTGTTCATCTCTGCTTGAGTACAGTTAGAATGGGATGGCGCTATATGCGATGAATAGCACCATCCCTTTCTAATTGTACTCAAGCAGCAAGCAGTGCTTGAGTCTCGTTCTGTAATACGAGCCTTAGTTTAGGTCTATAAAAAGCCAGAGTCCCGCAGCCTGATTATCTAAAAAGAAACTATTTAGCGACCGGTTTCATTCCACATACATTGCTACTTTTCTTTGGTATGTTTTTTTTAATCCAAAAAGAAGTAGCAATGGATCACTATCATCTATGAACTGCAACCGGTCGCTAGGTGGTTTCTAATTAGATAATCAGCCCGCCGGAATTGAAACAAGTATTATAAACAAATTATTTTGATCATTTGCGGTTGCCACAACTAAACTGCTCGTACCACCACCTCAGGTTGTCAACGGGATGGGGGTGGGCTGTGCTGTGATCTGAAAAAAATATATGTTGTTTACTAACTGTACAACATTGATTGTTGTACAGTTAGTAAACAACATATTTTTTTGAAAGTACCTAAATATAACCAAGAATTAATTTAGGTTATAATTTATTAAGGGCCCTATCACATTTTTTCGTCGAAATTTCGATTTTGACGGATTTTAGCGCTACAACCTAGAGAAACCTTTGGGTCTACTAAATACATTTATATGTGTTCGCGACAAAAAGTAATATGATGATACACTGGAAAGTTAAAGGGTTAGAAAGGAAAATTAAAGTTGGTGAACGATTTCTTAGAGTCAACTTTGAACATACACAGAAAGAAAAACAAGTACAAACAACAAATAAAAGTATAAAATTTGATTTCTTTATGAAGTAACGATTATTCTAATATAAATTTTACGAAATAATAATTATGTATCTAGGAGAAATTCACAGTTAATTCTGAGCGTTTTTAGTAGTTTTATGGTTTTTGATTGGGATTTTTTTTCACATACTCCATACATCATTTCAAAATTCCGAGGCCGCTATGAACTATTCGACTATATAATAGATAATATTCAATTTTTTTTATTTCATTTGTTTAGCACAGTAGTTCAATCCATGATTCCAAAAAAGGGCCTGCGCATTTTATGAAAATCTTTTTCTGCAATTTCGGGTTTAATTATAGAGTTAAGCAAATTTTCAAAAAAGCTAGGCCGCTATGATCTATTCCAATAGCTATTCTACACTATTCAATAAGTCAAAACTGTTAATGTATTGTTGTTTCTGAGATCGAGAACCCCAAAATTGGCCATTTTACGCAAAAATCACAGTCGAAACGTAATATGCCTCTTAAGTACGATTTGTTATTCTAAAAAGAGTTATTGAGAAAAGAGTAAAAAAAGTTTCAAACGCTTTTTTCATTTGAATCCATGATGTTTGCAGTTACGTCTTTATAATTCTAGATGTGCGATGTTCATAACAAAACGTGTGCGTAACTGCGTTTTACCTGCATGTAACGGTACAATTATTTTGAGAAACAAAACTGACATGATATTTCTTTCAATATAATAATAATAATGTAATATGGATAGCTTATTAACATTTTGTAGTGTATTGTGCAAGTCTACTTGCCTTTGAACGACGGCTTTTTTAGGGATCCGTAGTAAAACAAGGAACCCGTATAACTTATACAATTACCTATAAGATCGTTCAGTCCATCCGTCCGTCTGTCCTTCCCTGTGTGTCTTTATTTTATTTTGTTAAATGAGGAAAATACAGCTCAATATACCTAATACATATTAATGAAAAGTACCCATCATCAGCATCGTAGCGTCTACAGTTTTAAACCGAACATGCTCAAAGACCGAAATCGTTCATTGAGCGAAAGAAAAAAAAAACGAATTTTTTCTGTCTTTTGTTAATTCTAATGACAATGTATTGAAAATATTCACCAGAAATAAATTAAGTCATTCTTTAAAAAAAGTTCAAAAGTGCGAGTGAGACAGCCTATCTGAGCTACAAAATGTGTATAACAATCTTATGTTGATTTCATAATCATTTGGAAAATATTCATTGAAACATTCTGAGTTGGGAGCAGAGACAGAAGACTACCGGACGGAACCTTATTCTCTAATGCGTGGCTAGCTAGACATGCATTTGGTCGGTTTTTTCCAGGGGCCCTATTTATTTTTGAATCACTCGGCAGGCATCGAGCGCTCTTTTCAACTGATTTTCGTTCGACATATGACTCAAATGTATCAGATGTCGAACGAAAATCAGTAGAAACGAGCGCTCGACGCCAGTCGAGCGATTCAAAAATAGGGTCCCAGTTCGCTTAACATTGCGCTTCTTCAACTCTGCATGTACCCCCTAAACAGCCAAGCATGGCTTGTCAAGCTCTTGGGGAAGGCTTGTGAACCGACCTTTTTCTATGTCATTTCAAAAGTTTAAATGTGACAATCTGCCTACACTGCGCGAGTGTCAATAGTTTACGAATTTGGGCTGAGCGAGGAGATAAGGTGGTTCTCTAAAAATTTATAATGTGAGAATAAATGCGAAAAGTAATAAAGTAGTAAACTATAACACCCATTTGCACTAAACTTAAGAATCGCCTAAGTCTTTTCCTAACTAGCTTAAGACATTCTTAGCAAAAAATTGGTTTGCACTAACCTTAGGACGTTCCTAAATGCACTTTAGGCTATTCTTAACTTACGGGCTCGATATCGAGCGCCCAAGGCTTAAAAAAATCCTATGTTATAAATTGTAAAACTGTGGTTATAGTCTGTGGCCGTCAATTGTGACAAAAAACAGAATTTTTTGCTGAAAAATGGAAGACAGCTGAGAATTCATTGAAATAATAAAATTACTAAACGACTCGGTGGAAAATCTCAAAAATTGCCGTATTTCAATACAATCACTGCATTTGTAAAAGAATAATAACGTATGAAATAACCGTACTTGTATGTAAACTTCTGACAAAGGCTGCAGGGAGTTTTTGGCGCCATTTTGTCGGGTTCAGTTTGGTGACTATTTTAATTATTCGCAAATTGATTCATATTGGATTTTGTGTCTTAAAATTGGTGCAGTTTTGTGGTACAAGTGTCTATGCAACTGAACAATATGTGGGATAATTGAAATAGGCGCGATTTTGGTTGTGCGAAGTTGAGACTTTTATTGTAGTGGTGGCTACCTCGGCTGACCTTACCAAGTAAACTGTCTTGATATACTTGGTGCCAAATGCTCCAAGAAGCATTAGAATGCGATGCACCCGCATTTTAATGTATACTGAAACAATCTACGACCGAACTATTCAACACTTGACACTGGCAAAAATTACTTCCAAGAGGAAAGTAGATTGCCAAACTAAAAATAAAAGAAGAAGAAGGCTGCAGGGCCAAGGTTAATTTTTGACCCCAAATACCGTATAATTTGGCAATTACAATACCATTGGCAACACTGCCGCGATTTGATTTCTATTTTCTAAACTGACAGTTGATGACTATTATTCGATCACCCTACCAAATAAAATATACCAACGCCTTATCTTTCGTCTCCTTTTAACTCACGAATGAATCAATAAGAAGTTTCAACTAAAATAATATCCCTATGACCTACTTTACTTCGTCAGTTTAAGAATCCATAAACAATTAATATTTACATTCATTCATTCATTCTTTTAGCAAGGCGATGCCCAAGTTACGACGTAGTCTGTTAGTGCAAACAAAAATTTCAGCTCGGCTGTTCTAGGCTGTTCCTAATCTAAGATAATTCTTAACTAGGACACGCCTAACTTGAGTTTAGTGCAAACGGATGTTAAAGCTCCTGTTTACTTTATACATGTAGGCTTCCCGCCCAACACTTTCCATGCTTAAATAAAATGCATTCTATGCCGACCGATGACTCAGCGATCAGCCTGATGGAATGCACTCACTGTCACTGTCAGTGAACTGTCATCCATCATTCATGACTGTCATGTTCGTATGTCACTGTCAGTCATGTCATGTCAACAAAACGGGGTCATCACATCAGCACAGCAAGCAAGCTAGTTCTTTTCTTTCTTCGTTTTACAATCGTCATCATTTTAGATTAAAGTGGTTTTAGTGACTGACTTGACTATACAAATACAGAACAGCACAGTGGGTCGCCGTTGGTCAGTTCGGCGCCTCTCACGACGGAGGAAGGCATTAGCGATGATTTTAGCAGTGACGGCGATCTTGGCGGTGTGTGCCGCGGTTTGGCTTTCACATGGATTTCTTTGTACTGTTGCCGTTTCCATCCTCCTCGCGATACTGTATGCTTTGGTGTTCCATACGAGATGGTGTTACGTGGCCGTGAAGACCGCTCCAAGAGATCTGAGGTAAAAAAAAATTGGCACGTCACGATCATTTACTTGGTCAAAAATATTTGTCGTTGCTTTTGTATCTAATATTTAGCAGCTTTATTGAATTTGAATTTCGTACATAATTTGTTAAAACTCCTGCTTTATTAGCTCTAATAAAGCAGTAGTTTTGATACTGTTCAAGAATTAACTGACCTGTACCATAATGTATTCTGTGCTTGTACTTACTTTTCATAATATTACATTATTTACAATAATAATTTCAAGTTGGAAGAGCCAGTCTTGAGTGTCAGTTATCTCGTAAATAAATATAGTACCTTTATGTATAAATTTAAGTATGAAGTACTAATCTGCTCTGCTGTTAGTATGGACATTGTACCATGATTACAACTAGTGTCTCAAATTGTACAAAAATAAAATGTCGCCATGAAGTTTTCAAAGCACACAGTATGTGAGTTATTCGCAGCTAGATGGTGCTTCTAATTTTGATCATTTTTCGAAATGGGTGAAATTTTTTAGAAAAATTTAGAAAAACGGGGCTTGATTAAACAGTTATATATAACTATCGATCCTTCTCACAAAGTTTCACCAGAATCGGTTGAGAAATGTGACCTGTAGAGGAGAACAAACACCCGGTAAGTCGGGTTGAAATGTGTTTTATTTACATACTAGCGGCCGCCCGCGGTTTCACCCGCGTGGTTCCCGTTCCCATGGGAATATCGGGATAAAAAGTATCCTATGTTTTAATCTAGGTTATCTACTATCTGTGTGCCAAATTTCAACCAAATCCGTTCAGTAGTTTTTGCGTGATTGAGGAACAAACATCCAAACCCACAAACTTTCACATTTATAATATTAGTAGGATCTCCGTCATTTTTATAAATTTCAAAAAACTGTCTAGACAAAAAAATTTATATATTTATCAAAGCTGCTCACAAAATTTCACAAGAATTGTTTGAGAAATGCGACCTGTAGGTTGGAACAGACAGCCGGACATACGAAAGAATTTTTGCCGAAGCTGAAGCAGAGACGCTTCGCTCGCACTTCGTGCTCGCTCGGTCAATAATATACAATTGTGATCAAATACCTAGTTTTTTTAAATAAACTTTTTTTAGGGCTTTGCTCTCATACATTCAAATATTATGGATGGCCCGTAAGTTTGCCAAGAAGGACTGGACCTTGCCTGATATTTTCCATGATGTAGTCCAGAGACACCCTGACAAACCATGCTTTATGTTCCAAGATGAAGTCTGGACATTCAAAGAGGTATTTCTGGACCCTACCGCCTAACTTACATGGCTATCGTAATCGCTTTCATATGACAGAAGGCTGTGACACTTTGCTACTTCTTTTTGGCAGAAATAAAAACTTACCAAAGAAAAGTAGCAATGTATCAACTCCATCTGTCAAATAAAAGCAATCACAATAGCCATGTAACTTAGGCGGTAGGGCCCCTGGTCATTTTTAAGTACTTTTTTAAAGCATAATACTTATTATTATTAATATTCTTAACACATTAGATAATCACCTATGTGTGTTTTAATTTAGGTTGAAGATTTTAGCTTGCGTATGACCGCCCTGATGAAAGCACAAGGTGTCAAGAAAGGTGACATAGTGGGGCTACTCGTGAACAACTGCCCTCAATTACCCGCAATGTGGCTGGGTAATGCACGATTGGGGGCTATCACACCTCTAATTAACACCAATCAACGAGGAAATGCGTTGTTACACTCAATTACTGTAGCCAAATGTGATGTCCTCATTTACTCAGAAGATTTTCAATCAGGTAAATCTTTTAGTTCAATGTTGTCAATTTCAAAAACTCTTCCAATAGGCTATTTGACTAATTTTGGAAAACCATTTTAAATTATTCCTTATTACGTAATAAACGCACCACATTGATATTTCAGTAAAAATCAATGTATTTCATTAAAAAAAACAGTGTTAAAGTTTACAATTTTAAAACCGCGCCAAAAACGCTATGGCGCTGGACACGTGGCTTGTTGACGTCACAAGCCTGTAAACATTGTAATATCCTTAGCCATTTGACAGCCATCAATCGCGGATCCTAAGTCTATGGTCGTGTCAAACGCCTGAAGCCATATTTATTTACAGGCAAGTGACGTCATCAGTGATCTTAGAGCGTTTTCGCCACAGAAAAAAATTCAAAAATTATTGCTTTTTTCTAGGTGAAATTAATCAATTAATAGACTTAATTTAGTCTATACAATAGTTAAATATATTTTTTTACGCCAATATCTGTTAGGATGACTACAATTTGTAGTATATTTTCAATGTTGTCAAATACCCTATTAATGAATTACAGTACCATGCAAATTAGATGGCTGTTGTGACGTTAGCCTCAACCCAAGTTACTGCACAATACACAATTTAGATGTTAGCTGGTGTGGCTATTTGCACAGCAGCTAATTTTGCTTTAAAACTGCCATTTCATTTTTCATGGACAGTAAGCACTGAGCAAATGAACTAACATTAAAATTATCAATCATTAATTTCAGCCATTCAGGACATATCAGGCCAACTGAGTCCTTCACTGAAGCTGTTCAAATTCACACACCGTCCATTGGATCCATCAAGAACCAAAGAGTATGCATCAGGAGACGGGGTCTCGGATCTCACTTCCCTATTAGAGAAGACAGCTCCAGCTCCATGGACGCTGGCTAATGCCGATGGCTTCCGAGGCAAACTTCTGTACATATACACTTCTGGAACCACTGGGTTGCCTAAGGCTGCTGTTATATCTAACACAAGGTATGTTATAAAAAAATAAACAAACTTAATTTTTTAGTAGTACTTATTTAGTTTAGTTTAGTGTAAAACAACTACAAGGAGAACACATTTTAAGAAAGTCTTAGTGAGTTAACCTCGCTAGTGAAAACCATAACTACTGTCATCTGGATCTTGGCCTGGCCCGCATTACTAAATAGCTGATAAGGTAGATTTCTTTTCTATCTTGATTGTGATCTTCACATACAAATTATGAACATGTCAGTAGCAGTGTATCCACTTAAAGACGTTTAGCTATGATGATTATTTGTCTGTAAATCTTCCACGAACGAAATACATTTACAGTGCTACAAGAATCTTTTGGCACATGGTGAAAATCGGAACTAATTTCTTCAGCTAATAATAGGGGTCAGTTTCTAATAAGATATTACTTTAAAAAGGAAAGTGGCGCCAACATAGGAGTGCCAAAAGACCCTAGTTAGGAGCACTAGATTTATTTACTTATGTATTTATTACTTATGGAGTTATTTACTTGTATGTTTTCCTATCCAGATCTAGCTTAAGTTCACTTTTTTACCCGACTACGGCGAAGCCAAAACGGAGGGTATATGATTTTGACCTGTATGTATGTATGTATGTATGTATGTATGTTTGTAAATTCATCTGTTCCGTCATAACTTCTAAACTACTTGTTATAATTTGACAAATGAGGTATCGTTAGAAGCGTCTTAATCGTCCAATGAACATAGGCTATATGACGTCACATTAAATTGAATGTGGCGCCCTCTAGAGGAGTTAAAGACATGAACTAAAAAAAAAAAAAAATTTTTAATAATGCCGTGTTGGGTACCAAATGAAAGGGCTTAATGAGCACTTTTCAAATATGTATATATTGTTAGCTTTTGCCCGTGGCTTTGCTTGCTTTCACCCTTTTGACAACTACAAAATATTTAAAATAAAAAAGAAGTTTTAAAACTAAAACCCGACTACGGAAAAATCGTGCTCTAAAAAGTAAGAAACAAGAAAATATTCGAGTCCAAAATTCAATAAAAAGGATAACCGTAGTCGCATGCCACCTCCAGCCTGTTGTTCGTATCGTGCGTGTCTAGGACAAAGTGGCATGCGACTACGGTTATCCTTTTTATTGAATTTTGGACTCGAATATTTTCTTGTTTCTTACTTTTTAGAGCACGATTTTTCCGTAGTCGGGTTTTCAATGGTTAACCTTCTAACTTTTCTTTTTCTCTCACCCAAAACAGAAAAAAAAAAGATTTTGTTGTTGTAATAGTTTCCTCACAAACATAATTTTGTTGTCCTAATAACTATAAAGATTTAATATCTAGTTTCCAAGTAATGCAAACTATTGTAACAAATTATAATCCTATTATTTTTTACAATAATTATCATTATGTCCACATAAGCATACTACTTCTTAGCTAAAGTTGTATTCACATTTACATCATTACCATACCATACTTTGCATGTGAAGTTTTTTTACACTCAATTTGCTGCTAAATATAAGAGTGCGTAGGTTAATGTATGTTAATTGTTAAGATTAACATATATAAATAAGTTATCAGTGGAAGTGTTGCTCAAATGAAAAAATAACAAAAGAATTCAATGACTAAACACATTTCCTTATTATTTTAAACAAAGCTTACTTACAATATATAATGTAAAAAAGTATACATTGCATAAATTGGCCAATTTGTCTGGTCTGCTTTACAGAAAGTAACCACCACATTCAATGTATTCCAATAATATATTTACTAGCGGCCGCCCGCGACTTCGTCTGCGTGGAAAGGGTTTTTGCTTTCCCTCGGGAACAATACTTTTTTTCGGGATGAAAGGTATCCTATGTCCTTCTCTATATCCCTCACAACGTGTATGCAAAATTTCATGGTGATCGGTTCAGTAGTTAAGACGTGAAGGCGTAACAAACAAACAAACGGACTTTCGCATTTATAATATTAGTAAGGATGTTAATATGATATATCGGCCGATTTCAATAATCTATCTTCAGTTAGAGATAGGCCTACTAATAGATCTGTTACTAGGCAACTCTTGCTATTTGCCGTCATTTAACAGAAATATCTAAGCAACAAATCTTTAGTAACGGATATATTCTGTGGTAACGGCCGATTTTAATAACCTATCCTCAGTGAAAGATAGGCTAACTAAAGATTTGTTCCCTAGATATTTCTGTTAAATGACAGAAATAACAACAGTTGCCTAGTAACAGATCTATAGTAGATCTATCTCTTACTGAAGATAGAATACAGATTATTTAAAACGGCCGTAAGCCTATCTCTTATTGAGGATAGATTATTTAAATCGGCCGTAATTGAGTAAAAACCATAAAAAAAATATAATTGAAATAAATACAAATACCAATAGAGTCTGGCGTATCATCCACCGCTATGGGACCGCCCGTGCAACCTCAGTTGTTAGTGCAAACACGTGCAAATGCATCAACAGTTTATATGGCGCTTATTCAACATTTATCAGGTGCGTGTTCATGGCATCCGGCATCCACTACCTTCGCCTGAACAAGTCCGACCGCATCTACTGTCCATTGCCGCTGTACCACACGGCAGGCGGTGTCATAAGCGTTGGCCAGGCGCTCATCTTTGGATGTACTGTCGTGCTCAAGAACAAGTTCTCTGCTTCACAGTACTTCCCAGATTGCGCCAAGTATAAAGCCACGGTAAGTTATATACTGAATCTTAAATGAAAGCTTTTTAGTACTTTTGACATGTAATAAATAAATAAGTAATATAAATAAATAAATAATAAGTAGTATAATAAATAAGTAATAATACGCTCAAGTAGACGGACAATGGTGCGAGTGCGAAACCGATTCTTACGGCTTATGCGATGTGCGAGAAAGAGTTAAAAGAAAATGACAGCAGAACCTAGTTTGACTTCATTTATCGTCTGTTATCATCTTGGTGAAAAGCGTCCACACGATTATTTTGTAATTTTGACCGCGATCTGATCGGTTTCGCTCATAAAGCTATATAAATCAATAATGGTGTCGTGTTCTGTACTGAATTGTAATGTTACTTACGACAACAACCCAAATAAACACTCATTTCACAGGTAAATAAGATTGTACAAGTACCATTTTCATATTTCATATTTTAGTTGAATATATTCCTAAACACACTAAGTAATACACTAATATCATGCTATTAATCGCCTACTTTCTAAATAAAGGCTGATTTCTAAATATTATGTGTTAGATAAAAAGATATTATGTCCGTGAACTGGAGAAAATAAGACGAAGAGATTGATCAAAAATTATTATATTATCGATACTCATGTCGATGATTTCTTCCAACATAACCTTGTTTGTCTTTGTGAACACTGATAGTTTTATCTAAAGCTGCTTTTAACCGACAGTTTTCAAATGGTCAATTATACCACCTACTTAAGTACTAATTTAACAATATTTCCAGGTTTCCTGTAAATCCAGTGATTAAGTTACTGAATAAATGTCATAAATAGAATAGGCTGGGAGCCTCAAGGAGACTTTAAGAAATTATTTAAAAAAAGTTGTTCAAAATCTTGTTTGTGTTTTATTTATTAGAGCAATAATACATTATGGTTATCGACAATCTGAAATGGACTTCAGGGCATCTCTAAAGTTCACGCACACGTTTACAAATTTTCACACACTGGCTCATGTCACTTTTGGTGTCGCAGCCAAGCGAACTCTGTTCCTCTATTCCAGTGGAATATTAACTTTATGGTATGAGTTTAAGATGTTATTTAGTTCCAACTTATACAATCTTATTTGTTAGGTTCTAGATATTAAAATCCCAGTATCCAGAGGTCACATCCATATTAACATATACCTACATACTAGGTATGTTTATTAACTAATGAACAACAATATAATAATGAATATGTCGACATTTCTATTAATGAAATTGTTTTATTTAGTAAACTAAATATTTTTTTCGAACTCGAACGAAGCCTTATCTAAAAAAAGATATGTAACTCGTCAAGTTAATCATTGTCATCAACCTTTAACGTTGATTAGCTTGTCTACCTGCGGTGACCGATCTTAGATAGATATTTTAGTGACGAGTAAAGGCCTACCAAACCAGACCGGTATCCGCTACCGCCGTCGGTAGCGGTATACCCGACCGGTATTTTGTATGGCATTACCGCAGCTGTTACGAAACCAGAACCGCATACTGGATCGGTACACGGTACGTACCGCGTGTTCGACCGAAACTTTCCTCTTCCCTGGGGACGCACCCCGCGCCGCCCGCCCGCAGTGCTCGCGTCGCGCGCTAGTACCGTTACCGCCTCCGGTAACGGTAAAATTCCGTTAGGGCGAGGCCCCATTAGTACGTTGCGTCGTTTTCCATATATTTTTTATGACATGCCCCATTAGACCGTTGCGTCGTCGCGCGCGACGTTTCAACGGATCGACGGACAAGAGACGAAGAGGGAGGGAGGGTGATGCGATGCGTCGTCGCAGATCCGCTGCGACGACGCAACAAAAGAACACGTTTGAATCTATCTATTGCGAAGGGTGAACTGAGACACAGCTGCGACGGCGTGTATACCCTCTTGCGTTGCGTTGTCGCAGCGTCAACGCAACGCAGGTGTGGCATACAATGCGTTGTTCCTTTGCGACGAAGCGACACAACGCAGCGCAACGCACTAATGGGGCCTCGCTCTTATGGTTTGAATGAACAGCGCGTTATCCGCATACCCATCGGGATATCGTTACCGCCACCGGTACAGGATACCGGTCAGATTTGAGTAGGCCTTAAAAAAAAGGTTTCACCTGATGATTCTAATTTTCTCAATGAGCTTTTGAGCCTAGGTCGCATAAAGGCATTCGTATTTTTTTCACGATTGACCAAAAGAAGAGTGTATTGTGTTCAGGGTTCATGTATGTTTGTATGTGTGTGAGTTTCTTTATAATTTCCAGCGAAATAAAATCTATGGAAGTGTAATTGCAAACAAATATTGCAAACAAAAATGGCACCACGGGGCCGAAAAAGTACAACCCGCTCAGCTTTAGTCGGGCCAGCCACGCGCCCGGTTACGGACGTTAGAGTTCTTTTCAATAAATCGCAGTTTGTATTGTAGAGAAGAGATAGAAAGAGAGAGTTTATTAGAAATTACGTACTTTATAGTCAAATGGTGTAAAAGATGCAAAGAAGGCAGTAAAAAGATGCAGAAAAAACGTATCTTATTTTTTCGTTTAAGTATATAAAATATCTATGAGTATACAAATTATGGTCACTAATGAGCAACCAGTGTTCAGATGCTTTGTGCTGCATAGTTAAATGCCAGCATTTTTAGCTCTAACCACTTAGTTGTACTTTTCGTGTGGTGCCATTTTTTGAGCAGAATGCTTATTCCATAGATTTTAGTTCGCTGATAATTTCTAAATGCCTGAACAGATTTGGCTGTTTGAGGTATCGTTAGAATCGTTACATCACCCCGAGTGTCACTGGTTATTTATTTTTTATCGGCTGCATGACGCCATTTTGTAATGTGAAAATTAAAAATGATTTTTGTTTAATTATTACAGTATGGGTATCAAAACTATATAATTTATTACTAAAACGTACTTAAAAATAAAATATTTTTTAAATAATTTTCTACAGAATGAACGGTCCCCGATTGCAATGACGTATTATCAACGAGCACAAGCAATCGTAAAATAATTGAACAGTGAATTTGCATAGAAAACAAAATAAATATTGTGTCCTTGTACTGAGGTACATAATATAACTTCTACACACACACAATGCTGGTGACAATACCGTTTTTAGCTTGAAAAACGTGCCGCTCGGCAAAAGCAGGCAGCACGTGCTGCACAGTGCTGCTAGCATGTGTATAGTTATTTATAGTTATGTGTGTTATATGTTATTATAGTTATTGTATAGCTACCTTAAAGGGGCGTACAGCGCTGGAAGCAATTTTCATAGTAAAAAACCTTCAAAAAACTTGACACAAAAACAGCTTCAAAATTTACCGCTAAAAAGCGAGAAATAATATTCAAATCATTAGTTACGCAAAACATTATTAATAAAACACGTCTATTGAAGTCGGGTGGGGCTGGAAGACAACTTATTTTTTTTATATTTCTAAAAGCCCCACCCGACTTCGTGTTTTATTAATAATGTTATGCGTAACTAATGATTTGAATATTATTTCTCGCATTTTAGAGGTATTTAATTTTGAGGCTGTTTTTGTTTCAGGTTTTTTGAAGGAGGTTTTTCTTTTTTGTTAAAAACTTAACCTTTTTAGTGGTAGTTATGTAAGCATGTAAATATTTTTAACTTTATAAAATATTTTCAGTAGTAAAATGCCCACAACTCAATTTCCAAATTAACGCTGTTTGTTTTTGAGGAGTTCCGTTGTGTCTTCGTAGTCCAAGTCTAGTCCAGAACCTTGCATCGCAGACCATGGTTTGGTTTTGGATTGTCATAAACCTACCAAAATCCAAATCTCTTTACATATACTATTTGAATTTGAGGAGTTCCCTTGTGTATCTTCGAAGTTCAAAGTCCAATACCGATGAAATGAAAATGTGACCATTCTTGAAGTATACCCCTTCAAACAAAAAGAATCATCTAAATCGGTACATAAACAAAGATGTCATATCCGAAAATCCGTAAAAACACGTGTGATGGCAAACTAAATAACTGTCATTTTTCAGGATTTTGAAAAAACTACCAGCCATATCTATGTAATTTTTTATGGGACCACACACGAACTATGTTCTTTGAGGTAAAAAAAAGAATTGTATAAATCGGATAACAACTGACGAAGTTATGGTAAAACATACATAAAAAAAACCATTGACTTGAGATCCTTTTTTTGAAGTCAGTTAAAAATAGAACAATATCGTTTTTAATTAATAACGTACCTTTTTCTTATAATTTCAATATTATAGGTTTATTAGTGGAAAATCTACAAAATTGGAGGACACTACGATTTTTTCCTATCGAGAAAAGTTTTAGCTATCATGTTTCTGTCACTCGCATAACTGAGTCTACTTTCTAAATTATTTTTTGGGACCGATAAATCAAGTAAAATCGTGTGATTTTTTTTGTAAAAAAAATGTGTAATTGACGTTGTACCACTCCCCGGACACTCCACACAGACGCGCCATTATAAACAGATGACGTCAGATGATGTTTTTGTACACGCGCAACTGTGTAAGGCTAGGCGTATGCTGAGAAGCAGGCGACGGCCGACGCAGCTCAGCACAGTACAGCACAGTGCAGGGCAGGGCAGTTGAGGCAGACATGTGCCCCCTCCGCATGCTGCGATGCAACTAACATTTGCTAACTAACAGATGCAACTAACAAAGAATAGACGTTAAGGAATTGTCTCGACGTGCACGCGTTGCGCAGAATTTTGTGCCGGCACCACAACGAGACGCAGAGCAGGACAGACACACGTCTGCGTCGCATGTGCCTGCGCCGTAGCGTACGTAGTTCAATGACGTTCCATGCTTTACAAAATCTGCTCTGCTCTGCCCTGCGTGGACCTGCGTCGCCTGCGTCTCAGCATACGCCTAGCCTAAGTCTAGGGCATCCGTGCAGTTTCTACTGTATGAGCGGCGGCGTTCAATTCATACTTCGAACTTTTTGGCAATAAAGTTACAACGCATTGCTTTGAATATCAAAATAAGTTTACATCATACTTGCTCGGTAACTACGATTTACTTATATAGTATGAGGCTGTGTAAGTTGGCATGTGCAACACAGTGCATTGTTTAGATAGAACGTTCCATTTTCAAATCACTTTACAATTCAAGGATGGTGAATGCTTTAACTGTAAAGTTACTTTACAATTCAAGCATTTAAAACTCCTTAGTGAACCAATCTCTTTTCTTTTATTATAAACTGACGAAACTTTTGGCTGAAAAAAAAAACAATGAAAATGGCGGCATTTAATTTCAGTTCAAGCTAGGTATGCAAAATTCTGCAATGCAAAAACAGCTGAGTTTTTTTTCGTGATTTCGAGGTTGGTCCCATAATGAAAGTTGTTCAGTTTAATGGTCTGATCAACCCCACGAGTTTTCAATGAAATAACCCTTTAACGTTTTATTTTTGTTTTAATGTTTTTATTTTTATTTTTATTTTTATTTTTATTTTTATTTTTATTTTTATTTTTATTTTTATTTTTATTTTTATTTTTATTTTTATTTTTATTTTTATTTTTATTTAATTTACCTCGCATGAATGATGTAAAATAGTATGCTTACCTCGGTTGTAAGTAGCTATTACACCCTCGAACTATATTCGCCCTCGCTCGCTACGCTCGCTCGGGCGTCTAAATATCTCGGGTGCACTCGATCCATTAGCGCCCTTTGCGAGCTGCGCTCGCACGGGCGCCAAATTAGATCTTGTTCTGTAATAGCTCACTTACATCCCTTGTGTAACAAACTACTATGACAGTTGATAAACACGACTAAAAAGTTACGTTACGAATCATTGCTTTGAATATCAAAATAAGTTTACGTTGACAAACACGACTAAATGAGCACACGATTTGGCATACGAACTCGCGGGATAGGGTGAGGTAATTGATTCTGGGGCGGGGCGGAGAGTCCTTTCTGTACTTATATCTATTCTGTGGTTGTACGGCCCTTTAAGTTGAATATAACAAAACTCCATTTGTATAATTTCCCACTAGGCCGCGCACTACATTGGCGAGATGTGTCGATATATCTTGGCGACGCCGCCCTCGCCCGCCGACCGCGCGCACAATGTACGCATCATCTACGGCAACGGACTCAGACCGCAGGTATTTATTATACAACGTGTTACAAAATAACCCCTAATGCTGAATATGGTAGATAGGGACCATCAAACTGAACAACTTTTACTATGCGAACGATATCAAAATGTATAAAACAGCTGATTTTTTTCGTGATTTCAGAGTTGGTCCCATAGTAAAAGTTGTTAAGTTTGATGGTCCCTATCTACCATATTCGGTATTAGGGGTTATTTTGTAATATGTTGTATAAATCCTTCCAATCCACACATCCACTCTAGGTCGAATCTCTGTGCACCTGCTTGACATTTCGGGGCACGTAACCGCATCACAATAAGTAATAAAATTTACGAATTGAGTACTTTACCTCGATGTCTCGTTCTCATAGTTGCGACATTTGCGACCTTAACTTATTATATTAATATGAAATTATTCAACAAATCTTTATTTACAGATATGGGTAGAGTTTTTGAAAAGATTTAACGTTAAACACGTGATTGAATTCTACGGCGCTACGGAAGGCAATGCGAATATAGGTAAATATTCATTGACAAATGATGACGTCATAGGTTAAGCCGACATCAATTACTATGCAATCAAAAGTGTTAATTTTACATTTGGCAATGTGCGAAACTGAACCTTTGTGACTTTTATCTTATCAATTAAAAGTAATTAGCACATCATCACACTTTCAAACAGATGTTTCACAAACGATAGAAAATACTATCTACTTATCTATGGAACATTTATTTCAAAACATTACTTTTAGCGAATACCGACGGCACGCCCGGAGCGATCGGCTTCGTGTCCCGCATCATCCCGTCGGTTTACCCCATCGCCATCATTAAAGTGGACCAACAGACTGGGGAAATCATTAGGGATTCTAGGGGACTTTGTCAGGTACAACTATAAAACTATGTGAATTGTTATAACTACTAACCATTAAGGCTAAAATTGCTTGCGGTAACAACGTAATAAAAAAAATGGGTTGGCACTCCGGGAGTGCCGGCAGAAGTGAAAACTTGAATATTAACGTAGTGCATTTTTGATATTTTGAAATTAGCGGCAAAAGATTAAAATTATTTCATTCCTATTACTATACAGTCACACAATTCAATCAGTTCGTAATTAGAGAAAAAATCTAAAGATTTCGCGCCAGTGGCCTTTTTAATTTCTACATGCACGCATTCTACGATTTAAACTTATAGTCACAGAGTATAAATAAGTCTATGATTTCACCGAAGAGATCGCTGCTATTAGTTCCATTTTAAAAATTTGCGCGTGGCTGGTGACACAAGTGTTTACGTCATAAAATGACGCGCCGCCATTTTCAACGCGCCCCATAGAAAGAGAGGGGGATACTTCCGCCGAGAGCTGTCTTCTTTCCATCCGTTACATCCGTCTTACGCATTTTCGATCAGCCACGTGATTCCTGACGCGAGTTTAGCATTTTTTCCCCATACAAAAAGCGCACAACGCCGCTAAAGAAGAAAACTGATTGCTATCTCGCTTTTGTGCATAGCACTATCGCGCTCATGTGTGGTATATGGTACAGTCAGCAAAGCGATGAGCTGAACACCTTAAAATTCATTTCTAGATTGAGTAGTCTCAATTTTTTTGCATTTACCCAAAAGCATAAGAATAATAAAACTGGATAGAACGGACACTCCCGCTCCGGACGGGCTCAAAGTCACGATAATAGCCTACTCTACTCCGTTAAATTAAACAGAAAACTCAGTCGGGCTGCCACGACCGGCGTCGCCGTACGCGCGTTTGCCTGTTTGTGCATTCCGTACGATGATCTTGGAAACAAATTTACAATGGCATCAAGTTATTGTGGTGTGTTTGTTTGTACAAACAATTTAAAAACGATGCCGATGCCACATTTAAAATTTTTTAGTTTGCCCAAAGATGATGAGAGGTATGTAATCCTACTAATATTATAAATGTGAAAGTTCTTGGGTTTGGTTGGATGTTTGGATGTTTGTTCCTCAATCACGCAAAAACTACTGAACGGATTTGGTTGAAATTTGGCACACAGATAGAAGATAGCCTAGATTAAAGATACTTTTTATCCCGATATTCCCACGGGAACGGGAACCACGCGGGTGAAACCGCGCGCGGCCGCTAGTATTTTCTAAATATTATTTCGTTTTCGTACCTAATTTATCAATAGGACATGAATAGTTATTTTTCCGTTTAAAATTCCTGTAGTAAAATTTAGTTAAAGTCCTGCCATTCGTTCATTGATCTCATATTTTGTAAAACTATAATAAAACAATGATTTCAAAACAAAGAAGAACATAACATTTAAACAATATTATCATTAAATGGCGGCGTTTGGGACTCTGACAAAGAAGAGTCCGTTCTACCCAGTTTTATTTATTCTTATGCCAAAAGTCCCAAAAGCGTCTTTTATATAAAAACAATGGAGGCATGTAAAAGACGAATTTTTGATTCCATCCTTATAATAGACTAGACGAAAATCCTAAATATCCGCTTCCTTTACCTGTTGTTTCCCTTACCATACTGTTAGGGTCATAACCTTGTTGACTGTACGCCCGCGCGTCTTCCAGCTTTCGATCAAAGGCTCGTGATTGGCATAACACACTTGTGGGCGGGGCGTAGTAAAAACTTACAGCAAAAACCTGTTCAAAGCATTTTGTTTACAAAGTGGCAAAGCGCCAACCACCGCGAATGTACCTACTGTTTTATGTTTTTCGTTGTTGCATTTTGTTACTAACCATGCATAGTAGTGTGGTTTTATTTCGTTTGCTAAACCTAAATAATTATATCACTTTTCAGTTAGCACAACCGAATGAGCCGGGTGTATTTATTGGAAAAATTGCGCCGAACAACCCATCTAGAGAGTACCTTGGATATGTGGACAAAGCAGCGTCTGAAAAGAAAATTGTTAAAAATGTGTTTGCGCACGGAGATCAGGCGTTTATTTCGGGTAAGAAATCTACTGTAAATAAAGTTGAAAGGCACACCCACATTTTCAGATTCTACTTAGTATACCTATTAAAATACTATAATAACAGTCCACTTACTTAACCACCAAAATGTGATTAAAATAATTATCTTCAGCGCTCACATGTTGGATATTATAAAAACTGATGACTTTTTTAATAAAATGGATGTCTTTTACATCTTTTCCAAAGAAAATTGACATTGATAAAACTGCTTATCGTCATTTATTTGTCCGTGTTTTTAACCTCCTATGCAAAAAAGAGGGGTCATCATAAGTTCATATAGTGTTTTACCGGCTTTTGCCTATCAAAGTTCCCGTTATTCGATGATCCATTAGCGTTATTAATATAAATGATTAAAGCCACTTAAAATTGTCGGTTGGACACCGATTGCTGTCACACGACAGTAAATCGTACTGCACGTTGGTTGGGCCGTTGGTTTTTCATACATAAGAAGTCGTGCGATTGAAGACCGATCCGACCCACGTCCGTTGGCAAATGTTGCCCTGCGAAAAATTATGTATCGTAACTATAGATGTGATGGCGGTTGTTATCTTAGTCAGCCAGCCGGTTACCAGCTGCTTTTTTCGCTGACTACGGTGATCACCCATAAACAGCGGCTGCCTACGATTGAATAAAGTCATTATGTTTTATTCAATCCGTTTAATGTCCTAAGTGATTATTTCTGTTTATCTACATACCACCTACTTACTTTATACGTTACTTCAGCTTTAATTATTCAGGTAAGCGCTCTTTGCTATTTCTTAGTTGCGTCGATATAATTTTGAAATACTTAACTTCTAAATTAAATGTTTCACTTTACTCGGGCTGATCACATAATTCAAAAAACACAAAACGGACGTTGTAGGTACACATGTGAAACAATGCGAAATGCCAAGCTTAGCGAACTTACCTTCTTATTACGATTGTACAATAATAATAATAATAATAATAAAAGTGGCGAAGCGGAGTTTCATACCTACAGATTAAATAGGTACTAATAATTATGCACCGTATAAATAAATAAGTAGGTACATTAGCTTATTATGTCTTGTTGAGGGACATTGCAAAATACCTAATTCATAAAATTTAACATTTTATGTTTTAAACCATGACAGAGTAGATCATTAATTTAGTAAAAATACCTATTTGTATATAACGGTTCATTTATTTTAACAATTTCGACTTAGGAACTGTAAAAATGTAAGACCTTTTAGTATTGAGTCGGATAAGCAGCCGGTTGCCAGCCGCTGTCTATACGTTATTACCGGCGGCTTTGGATAACTACCCGATAACAACCGCTGTTTTACAACTATAATCGTAACCCTGTGTCGTATCACCAGGCGACATCCTGGTGGCGGACGAGCTCGGGTACCTGTACTTCCGCGACCGCACCGGCGACACGTTCCGGTGGCGCGGCGAGAACGTGAGCACCACCGAGGTCGAGGCCGCCGTCTCCCGCGTCGCCGACCAGCGGGACGCAGTTGTCTACGGAGTAGAGGTATACTTCTGACACGTTCCGGTGGCGCGGCGAGAACGTGAGCACCACCGAGGTCGAGGCCGCCGTCTCCCGCGTCGCCGACCAGCGGGACGCAGTTGTCTACGGAGTAGAGGTATACTTCTGACAGCCGCTCGGAATTAACGCTTCTGTCTAGAGTAGCCAAAGTGTTCTGAGCATTCAAACCTACCAAAATGGATAATTATTTGATAAAAATCAACCTTATGACAAAAAATGAAGGTGAACTTTAGTATGTTCTCAGACAACAAATGAAAGTGCACCTTAAAATCTTAAGATAAGGTTGATTTTTGTCAAACGACTAGTTTTGGTAAGATTGGTAAGTTTGAATGCTCAGATCATGCTGACTGTAAACAGGCTTTTTTATATTAAGCTTTTAGTACCTTCTACCACAAAATCGCTTGCAATTTGCAACAAAGGTTCTCCACCGATTCATGAAGCGCAATAACCTAATATGCTCCCCATTTGCTCAACTAAGCAGTGCGACTAAAATTATCGTTTATCGTACTTATTTTATTGGCCCAAGATGTGAACTGTGGAACCCCAAAGAAAGAAATGAAGTCGGAAGAAAACCTCGCTATAACAAGTTTACTATGATTACAGTACGAGGCATATATCTTAAAATTTTTTCGACGGAGTGGGGATAAGTTCGCGCATGTGCTCTTGTGAGCGACCAATAGCGCGCGCCCCTCACCGCTACGTATGCCCAAAATACGCGTTCCGTGCAATCCCCACCCAATTTCATGATATATGGCTCGTACTGTACTCACATATGATACCTGTAATTTAAGTTACCAGTGTACTAAAACCAGTACAGGTGATTTAGCTCAGGTGAATTAAGTCTACGACGGGCCATATACTTATACATATTTTTTAATTTATATCCCTCAACACTTGTTGTTCCACGATGTAAACAATTTCATGCATTATCCAGGTTCCAAACGCGGAAGGTCGCGCGGGTATGTGCGGCATCGTAGACTTGGACGGCTCGTTGGATCTCGACGAAGTAGCGAAAGCTCTCGCCCGCGACCTTCCAGCGTACGCGCGGCCTGTGTTCATGCGCGTTATGCCTAGCGTCGATCTTACAGGTAATACTGGTCTCTATCATTTTGGTCATGTTCTAGTTTACATTGTATAAATCGTTCAGTATAGGTGATAGATAGACGAAGTATTGTGTTCATGCGTGTTATGCCTAACCTCGACCTTGCATGTTATATCTACTGATCTCTATCATTTTGGTCATAAGTTCCAGTTTACATTGTATGAATCGTTCAATATAGATATTATAGATAGTAGACGAAGTATTGTGTTCATGCGTGTTATGCCTAGCGTTAACGTTACAGGTAATAGAGAGTTTTACCTACCAATAAAACTTACCTATTATTTTTCCTGAGATATCCGGAATCCATATTGAGTTAAGCCTTCCGTTTTTAGTGCGTTTCCGTCTAGTCTTACCCTCTTTCCGCTAGGAGCGCCACCTGTTTCCGTATCCTGTTGTCCGTGTTTCCGGCAAATGGACGCCTTGTTTGCGGCCGATTATTTCATCATTATACGTCTTAATACCAGGTAGGAATTACTTGGATTCCGGATATCTCAGGAAAAATAATAGGTAAGTTTTATTTGTAGGTAAAACTCTCTATTATTTGTTCCGTCATCGATATCCGGAATCCATATTGAGTGATGTGTTTGGTTTCTCCTGGTATACAATGTGATGCTATAATGTGTAGTATACAGGTAAACGAAGTGTGACCTTGAGTTGTAAAAGAGCATGATAAAAACAGACAACAATTTACATATTTGCTTTGAAATAAAATCAAATCTAGCTTAACAATTTTGTAACATGTTAAGTAAATTCAGAACTGCGTTATGTAGCTCATTCGACAAATTTCGTTAAATAATTGCAAATAAAATTGCATTGTGGTAATAATACTAAAATATCTGTTCTTGTTACCAGTTTCCATTGGCAAGAATCTGATCTATAAAAAGTTTTCTAACCGAATCAATGAAGAAACCGCTGATCGAACAGATCCAGGTGACGCCTCAATTCTAGCCTCCTCGAAGTACAGCCTACGATAGGGAAGGATGATACCTGATAAGGACGCCTGTCTGTCCCAGTTGTGCTCCTTAGACCATATTCGATCTGTGGCGGGCACGTCGAGTGCTTGTGCAGCGATGTTGAACTCGAAGCAATCTTTACTCACTAATTAGTCGGCTGAAGCATTGCAGTGTCCGACAGCGGTGCATATCCCTCGGGATAACGGACGAGGCAAAATCGAGTCTCCTCATTATGCGCTGGGCCTGTCTCAAGGATCAACTGCCTCTCTGTTCTGTAAGTGCACTGCGGAGCGCGTGGCACTACGGTTCCGACAGGGACTTGAGTTGCCTCGTGTATCCCAGGCAACGTCTAGAAACTATAGACGTTACGTCGGAACCAGAACAGATTTCTCGAAATTGAGACTGTCCCTCCCAGTCGTAGTAGTAAAATGACTATTCCTGACCTATAGTTTAAGCCAATAGTAGAAATCGTCCAGGCACACCACGCAAGCGGACGTTAGTGATGGTGTGCGGCCTGAGGTGTTCCGTAAATCACTTGGTGACTGAAGCGGGAATACCTGGCGCTGTGACAGGCTGCAAGGCAGGCATGACATCTGGTAAAGTGTGGCTCACCTTGAAAAGCTGCGGTATTGCTGAGCGGTGCTGTTCAGCTACAAAAACAAGCCAGGTTCAGGTTAAATAACTGAATTATGTAAACGTAACTTTTTCCACTTACTCCATGTAGATGCATATAAGTATGTTTGAATGATCGACTATCTCCAGTTTGCCGTGAACAAACATTGACTTTGCATGCAAAAATAGAATTGTCTCAAGAACACGTTGCTCACATTCGATGTATTTTGATTTTGTCTCGAAAAACATGTGGCAGGTGCTGAATCTGACGTAAAACGTGAAATCTGAACGGCTTCTGTTTTAGGTCCATCAACCAAAATACTTTGTCCCATCTAGGCGTTACAAAAGGTCGCGAGCACAGTTGAGGTGATGTGACTACGAGCCGAGTTGAGGCGATAAGGCCAGGAGCCGAGTCGAGACGATTTAGCCTTAGGGTACAAGATTGGGCGCAAGGAACTTCTATGCAAGCTGTAGGTAGGTCGTCCTAGCGACGGAGAAATGCATCGTGAAATGTAGCATTGTGGTCTCGTGGATATATCGATACGAATTGCGACACGAAGTGCGATGCTATCGAAGCAAACAGGGCCACCGCAGGCTTCCCTTGGTGTTAGAGCACGACCGTCGTTGCCAGCGGTAACAGGCAAGAGAACTCACTCTGGATCGATCTTATGTGACAGTGCAATCTACTTCTTCATAGTATCAACCGGGGAAGTACTGAGTTATCAAAGTTACATTTAGATAATCGAACAGGGTCTGCGGTTGTCTGGTCAGTTCTACAACTTTTGTGGTCCTCGTTCTACATTCTAACTTTAGGCAATGTTAATACAGTTACCCGTTTGTAGGAGTATGTCAGGTTATCTCGGATGCTGTTGGACAGATGTATCGCAACCAGCTCCTTGCAGTAGAGGTGCCCGTTCCATTGTTTCGTGGACGACTGACCTGATACGGACTTCTGTCCTAGTTGTGCTCCACGTCGGATGCGTCCGTATTGAGCACGATGGACTTCGTGTTCACTTGTGCAGTGGTGTTGAACTCGATGCCATCATCACCTACGAATTTATTTCGGCAAGACTGGTTCCAGAAATGAATATGTAAGTATGGTTGGGATTTAGGCAGCTGTCAGCTGAAGTATTGCAGTGTCCGACTGCTGTGCCTTTCCCTCGGGATGACGGACGAAGCAAAGTTGAGTCTCCCCATTAGGAGCTAGGCCTGTCTGAGGGAACAACTGCTTCTCTGTTCTGTAAGTGCACTGCGGCGCGCGTGGCACTACGGTTCTGACAGGGACTAGAGTTGCCTCGTGTGTCCCAGGTAACGCCTAGAAACTCCAGATGTTACGTCAGAACCAGAACAGATTTCTCAAAATTGAGACCGTCCATCCCAGTCGTAGTAAAGCAACAGTATTTCTGACCTGTTGTTGCAGCCACTTGTACGACCGATTAGCCAGTAGAAAATGAACCAGGTAGATGAAGCAGCGAATGTCGAGGTTCGTCAGGGGTTATGTGACCAAGTTGGTGACTGATTTGAAAATACCTGGCGTTGCAGACAGCCCAAAAGGCAAGTTTATCTGGTAAGTGTATCAGTAGCTCGGCCTGAGAAAGCTGCGGCGCTGCTGAGCTATTAGCAATAGAACATAAGCATCGCTAAAATATAACTGTATTGTATACCGTCCAATTGCAGGACTAAGGCAAGTAATAAAGTTAAATGAAAGTAAGTAACTTCCTTACATACAAACCCGTTCGTTCTTATCAAACTGATAAATTGATTAAAATGATCCGTCCAACCTCGAAATCAGGAAACGAGTTGACAGGAAGTTGGATGACGGAACCGCTCCCTCGATCACACAGTGTTGATCATGTCATTTATCTGAATAGACATTCGAGATGATCGTTTTGTTGCACAACTTGACATTATCAGACATGTGGTTTTAAAATGAAAGATTGTGTATATTTACCTTCAGAGTTTGTGGATATGTTTAATGCACCATGCAGTCAGATGTAAAAGGTACCAAAAGTCAATTTGCGAAAGACCTTACGATTAACCTCGAACGTTCCTCAAATCAAGCACGACAATTTCTGCATCTTGCTGAGAAGCGGTAGCAGATCGTCATGTCCTTGACTGCTTTAGTTTCTGTTGAGAAGTCCTGTTTCTTTTGAATTGTCTTACCTTTGCTTTGGTAGCCTTGGAATGAAAGAGTTTTTTCTTTCAGTTGGTTGGTTCGCAGGAACCTACCTTCTGGGACCACTACTGTAGTGCCAAGACTGCTGAGAATGCCTCGAGTAAGAACCAGAATTAGAATTGACCATAGAAAGCAAAAATGTTCAAATAACACCTCTGCACGGAGCAGAAAAAGCAACCGGCACTTAAATATTCATTAAAAATTTCAAGGAATAACTAAGTTATCATCAACCATATGAGAGCAGATCAATATTGCAATGTAAAAGTGTTTTTGCAAATAATTGATACTTAAATACCTATATATTTTTCATTACAACCCTCCTATATTCCACTGCAGGACAAAAACCTCTTCCACGCGAGGATGTCGCTATAATCTCCATGCTTGGCAGCCCGAATGGAGATCGCAGCGTTAACTAATCTGCTTTATGTGCCGCATGCTATTTGTAAATAATTGTCGGTCACTTTCATAAAAGCTGTTTAAAATAACTAGTATTGGTGTCCACTCAGTATCCCTTTACGCGACGAATCGAGAATATGATTCAGAATGATTCGTTACATTCGTAACTAGCAATGGCAAGTAACTGCACAGTAAAGAAGAGTTATAAACATAAATCCTTGTTATTAAGAGACTACGTAAATCTCTATAAAATTTTGTTATTAATTTTAAGGTAGATAAAGCCAGGGTTTATAAATATTTCTTTTTCACATCGGCAACAAATTGGATAGGATGCTACTCGCCGGTATTAAAACGACGTGCCACTAACGTCGGATCAACTTCGGATCAAGATCCTTGCTTCCACTGCGCATTCCAGAATACTCCGTACTCGTGGCAGATAGTGGTCACAAAATGAATACATTAACAGAATCGCTATTTTCTAACCTCTGCGTAATATCGAGTGGGACTCATTTTCATGCCAGATATTACAATGATTAACTGTCGGTGTGTAATCAAAGTAGTAATTTTTTTAAAACTCACTTGTTACGATAAAACATATTTCAAATCACTTACATGACGTGGCCCGCATTGTAGGCCGCGGGCCGGCCCCAGCTGCTGCCAGCTTACCCGACACCGTCTCCGATGTTTGAACTTGATGACTGCGACGTGGAGCGGCTCGATCCTACCGCTACATAAGCAATCGACGAATGACGAAGAAATGCAGGATTCTGTCTCAACACGACGCACTGCTTTTACTTCATTTGGTTTTACTCGACGATTGCACTTTTTTACTTTTAATCGCGAAAAAGAGGGCAAAAATAACTTAATTTAAAATAGGGAAATGTCCCGTAAAATTTCTTAGACGTGTGAACGCTACGAAAAACGACGCTATAATGATGAAATAATCGGCCGCAAACAAGGCGTCCATTTGCCGGAAACACGGACAACAGGATACGGAAACAGGTGGCGCTCCTAGCGGAAAGAGGGTAAGACTAGACGGAAACGCACTAAAAACGGAAGGCTTAACTCAATATGGATTCCGGATATCGATGACGGAACAAATAATACTGATATCTATCATTTTGGTTATAGGTTCTAGTTTACATTGTATAAATCTTTCAGTTTAGATAGATAGACGAAATACTGTGTTCATGCGTGTTATGCCTAGCGTCGACCTTACAGGTAATACTGAACTCTATAGCTAGCTAATAAGGTTCAATTTACGTTACATTTTCAATCAATGTAAATTATGTATTAAAAGCGCCTGCGACCTGCTGGCGCAAGCGTGGCCCGAGTTAATGCACTTTGTTGAGACAGAATCTCTTCACCATTTACTTAGCGAAACTTCAATATCGAGAGTTAGACCTTGCTGCAAGTGCGACGTCACGTCTGCGCGTAATGTTTTCAATTATACTTTTCTTCTATCATCTTAAAATAACCATGCTTCATTCAATAAATAACTATTATCTTATCTTTCGCTAATCCTGCATTTCAAACTGAAACTCAAATCTCTGCTTGAGTACAGTTAAGAAGGAATGGTGCTATTCATCGCATATAGCGCCATCTCTTTCTAACTGTACTCAAGCAGAGATTTGAGTTTGATTCTATAATACGAGCCTTAGTGTCTAAAATTGGCATTTAAAAAGTCACGATTGTCTATGGTTAGCGATATCTTACATCGATTAATAAACATTTTAAGTCTATTCAAATTGTAGAAAGTCACTTGGCTATAGGGCTTGTTGGTATCGATCTCTACGATTTAGCTCATATGCCCGGGATACATGAGGCTAGTTTTTCAAGCTAGGATAGCAAGCTAGTTCTCTACTAAACTGTCCTGGCTTGCTGACCTGGCTTGGAACATGCTAGTTCTGTTTACATGAGGCTAAGATTATTTTAAGCTAGTATATTGCAGATACTGAGGTGACCAAACGTCCAAAATGAGAGAATACGTTTCTCAATTTTTTTTATTTTTTTACGTCTTTAGTAGTACTTTAATTCGCTAACTACACTATCATACACATAGCTACACTATCTTTAATTCGCTACACATTTTTTTTAGTGCTGAATCACGTTTAGACTAGCCCTTATAACTTGGAAGGTGGCGTTCCACAGACATTCATAGTCCTGGTACAGTCACAGAATAGCTAAAAGTGCAAGTACAGAAGCAGCATTCCGCAAAGTCATTTAAATAAATAGCTACTTTTGCTGCAACACAATAAAGTACAATTCAGGTCGCGCAGCGCCAATAGTAGTTGCCTCTCTTTCTATCGCGTGCTCTTACCTTTCTATCGCGTGCTCTTACCTTTCTATCGCGTGCTCTTACCTTTTCTGACGACGCAACGTTAGGGTCGTCTTCCTTTAAATAAACTGTGTAGCATATATCAGGGTTGGCCAACAAGTCGATCGCGATCGACCAGTCGATCTCTGGAGACAGTGCAGTCGATCTCGAAAGACATAACAAAAAGTGGTGCTTTGCTTGTGGTAGCAAAGCAGGCAACAGCAACAGAATAGTGCAGGAGATGGGTGCAGCGATTTTGTAGTAAGATACCCCAAAAATGAAAATGCTTTAAGTCGATCTCAATGGGCCAGGAAATTTTAAAGTAGATCGCAGCCCTAGACAAGTTGGCCACTCCTGGCATATATCATAATGTGAAAAACGACGATTGTTTATTGGTTTTTTGATTTTGTCATCCGTACACGGTACAGTAATGGCGATTGGACATTGTTACTATTATAAAGAGACAATACCTACGCAGGCATTAGGATGCCGCGCGACTACACAGGCGGGCGTGTGGCAGCCCGCTGCTCATTTGTGCCGCCGGCGGCGGCATGGCTAGCGGTAGGTGCTTATCGCGCGACCTTGAACGAGGCCTGGTACAAACTTTGAAATAAATTTCCGTACTAAAATTTGGGCTTCTTTAAATCTCAAAACCAAACAAAACGCGTGGTCGCTGCTTACTAGCCAACTGAAAACTAGCTTTGCCGGCCACATAAAGTTAGTACACAAGCCAGGATAGTAAAATCAGTGGTGGGGGGCGCTACTCGCCTTAAAAATAGAACTCCATCTTATTAAAAACATTCCTGGCTTGTAAACTAGCTTATTAGCTTGGAAATTAAGCTAGTTTTGTTTACACGAATTCAGAAGTACTAGCTTGCTAGCTTACTGACATTAGCTTGCTATCCTAGCTTGAAAAAA
This sequence comes from Agriphila geniculea, assembly GCA_943789525.1. Lineage (NCBI taxonomy): Eukaryota > Metazoa > Arthropoda > Insecta > Lepidoptera > Crambidae > Agriphila > Agriphila geniculea. The sequence continues at coordinate 19,349,925 of OX038873.1, read as the reverse complement.
AAAACCGGTCAAGAGCGAGTAGGACTCGCGCACCGAGGGTTCAGTACCATTATATTTGCACAATTAAACCACACTGCAGAGTAGAATAATAAAATTAGTATTGCAGTTTTGGGTCAGCGCCATCTCTTGACCGATAGTGGAACTAATGTTAACTTATTTAGAAATTTGATGATTTCTAAAAAAGTGTGCTATATTGAGACATCGTTTTATTTTTCCTGTAATCTTAATATAAACTATTATCACATAAAATTATTTCAGACTAGCGGCCGCCCGCGACTTCGTCTGCGTGGAAAGGTTTTTTGCTCTCCCTCGAGAACAATACTTTTTTTCGGGATGAAAGGTACCCTATGTCCTTCTCTGTACCCCTGACAACGTGTATGCAAACTTTCATGATGATCGGTTCAGTAGTTAAGACGTGAAGGCGTAACAAACAAACAAACAAACAGACTTTCGCATTTATAATATTAGTAAGGATTTTTCTCTTTGCAAACTTCGGAGATAAGGAACGGTATTTTTTTTTACATTTTTCATCAAGGCGAAAACTATGTGGCCTAAAACAAAAAGAAAAAATAATTGAAAACGTGCAAACGGCGCTCTTTCATATGATACCCCACACGCACTAGTAGCCCCACTTCAGATTTTTAAGTCCCTGTTGTAAAAAATATATTTATTTTTTTTATTTATTACTATTCCAAATTTCAAGTTGATACCATTAGTAGTTCTCGAGATATCCAGCTGTGACAGACAGACAGACAGACTGAGTCACACCATAAGGGTTCCTTTTTTACCAGTTTGGTACGGAACCCTAACTAGCCTCATGTATCCTGGGCAATAAGTTACGGTTTGTCCTTGTTGCGTTACGCCCAGCGTCGACCTCACAGGGAAAAGAGACCAAAAGGAGAACCTATAAGATTGCGTCACAGAATATATAATAGTACTAACCGTAAACGTACAGAAGCTTTTTCCGGGCGAGGACAATCAAAATATAAGCTACCTACTCGCTGCACAGCAATAAAGTACAGTTTCAAAATGCACAGCGCTGCGTGGCTATATTATAAGCACCTCTGAAGCGCTTCTCTTCGCGTAGCTCTTAAGGCTGTAGAGTCGCATCACGTTCCATTTTTTAATTTTCAATACAAATGATCAAAACAACTCTGCGCGAGCCGTAATGAGGGCGAACTTTGAAAATTCCTATTAAATTATTAAATGGAAATAAGTATATACAAAACACGCAATACATTAAACAAATACCTCATTATTCCTAAGAAAAATTAAAAATTACTTTAGATTCTGTAAATTCCAGTAAGAAAACATGTCAAAGTGTAGCATTTTTTTTTAATATTTTATTTATCTGTGATTAAAAGCATTTTTTTAAATTTTCTCTCTATAGGGAACTCCTTCACTATACAAACAATAAGTGAAAAAATCAATATGAGTCGTATTCTTATTTGTTACAGCTGAAACGTTTTTGAAAAATACCTCTGACAAGCAAATTTTAAGTTCCACTTGTACAGATTGTCTTCGCTTTAAAATACCTGACAATTTATTATGTTTTTCTCTCTATACGGCATTAATTTAAGAATTTTGCTTTCTAAAACTAAAGTTTAAATAAATAATAATGCTTTCATTCTTTAAAAAACTTCATTGGAAAAATACTAATTTCGTTGAAATGCAAATATACAGCCTTAACCGACACATGACAGCCCTCGTGCGCTGGCTCGACTGGATCAACCGCGAGCAGTAGGCTAATATAAAAGTTAGAGCGCGGAGTGAGACTCCCCTGACTGGATTATCTATTTCTCAAACATAATGGTGTTGAATTTACTCAGAAAACATGAAGCTTATAATTTTGCAAATGTGGGCAAGTGATTTTATGTAAACCAATTTAATTTTATCCCATCTAATTAGTAAAAAGATTCAAGAAAGAGTAAGAATAGGTTCATTGAACTTTTATCTCTCATCGTAAACTTTTAGCACTCAATATAATGTTATCAACATCAATATTTATCTCAACAGTGACGTAAAAACAATATAGAAAATTATGAAATTGTGACGTAACATTTTTGACCTACATTATACGTTATTTTCTTTACAGGTACATTTAAAATGAAGAAAATGGACTTGCAAAAAGAAGGTTTTGATCCTTCGATGGTGAAAAAAGATAAACTTTACTACTTAGATGCGAAACTTGGTAGGTATTTACCGCTCGGCCCAGAGGAATATCAAAAAATAGTTAGTGGCAAAATAAGATTATAAGCCTTATAGTTAATTTTGTTGATTATTGGGTACGAACGGAAATAAGGGTATCTTGCCTTCTGTCATTTTTACCTGTGGTGATTTTATAAATTTTACGTAAAATTTAAGATTTGTATTTCTCTTGTTTTTTGTTAAACATTTGTCACCAAAAGAGGTAATATTATCCATCTGTATTTCACTGGGAACGCAAACTTAAACGACCTTATAAACGAAGAGTAAGTTTACACCTGGTTAAAAAAAAAATAGCAATATTAGTCCTTACGTTTGACGTCTCAAAGCATTATATTCCTAAGCAAACTTATTGGTTAAATTAGGTGTAAACTTAAGCAGACCATATACGCTAGGTTATGCATGACGGTTTTAACCGAGCTGCAAAACCTTCATGCAAAACCGAGTTCAATAGAGAGCACACACGTAAGGTTACGCATGACAGTTTTAACCGAGCTGCAAAACCTTCATGCAAGCCGCTCATGCACGCCGCTCGGTTATGCCTGTGGTCAAAACCGTCATGCATAACCTAGCGTGTGTGGTGTGGTTGGCATTGGAGCAATTAAAAAAGAACTGTACCCCCACCCCCGGTATTTGCCCTGTCCCTCAGATTTCTTCACTTATATTTGTGGGATGAATGACTTCTAGCAGAATTAATTCATTTAGATGAAATAAGCATATTATACAGGGTGTCCCAAAACTTTGCCACACGAAGGGAAAGTACCTTAAATATTGAAGGTAGGAAATTTTACTGAAAGAAGACTTCATTTTGTTTTTAAAAATATATGGAACTGCATTCAAAGATTTTTTTTTATTGATTGACTGATTCGATACGAATTGATGCAATCCGTAATTATTAAATTTTAAATGTTAAATTTCATGGCCTTCCATTTGTTTAAGATGCAGTGTCACTTAAGAAAAAGTAATCCTTATAAGTAACCCTTTGCTCATCATTGGTGTTGTAAAAATAAATACAAAAATGTTTTCGTTTTTGGTGGGTTCGATTCCTGGTTAAGGCAGGCGATTTTCCAAAAATCATTGAATGCAGTTCCATATATTTTTATAAACAAAACTAGCTTCCGCCCGCGACTTCGTCCGCGTGGATATTAGAGAAAATCCTTAGGGAACCTTCAACCAGGAGCCACCAAGCGCGCTGCCTCGCAAGGCAAGACGTTTGCCAAGACGTAAGACGCAAGGCGTTTGTCTCACGAGGCTCGCTCGCTTGGTGGGGACCCGCCTAATCGCGTAAAAACGACTGGTCGTTCCCGTTCCCGTTTCGTCCCGCTCCCGTTCCCGTTCCCGTTACCGTCCCATTCCGTTGCCGTCCCATCCCTTTGCCGTCCCGTCCCGTTGCCGTCTCGTCCTGTTCCCGTCCCGACCCGTCCCGTTCCCATCCCCGTCCCGTTCCGTTCCCGTCCCGTCCCATTCCGTTTCATTCTCGTCCCCACTCTCATTCCGTTCCCGTCCCATCCCATCCCGTTCTGTTCCCGTTCCCGCTCTCGTTCTCGCTCCCTTTGCCGTCCCGTTCCGTCCCGTTCCCATCCCGACTCATCCCCGTTCCCGTTCCCGTTCCCGTTCTCGTTCCCATCCCCGTCCCGTTCCCGTTCCCGTTCTCGTTCCCATCCCCGTCCCGTCCCATTCCCGTTCCGTTACCGTCCCATTCCGTTTTGTTCTCGTCCCCGCTCTCATTCCGTTCCCGTCACATCCCATCCCATTCCGTTCCCGTTCCCGCTTTTGTTTTCGCTCCCGTTCCCGTCTCATCCGGGTCCCGTTCCCGTCCTGTCCCATTCCCGTTCCCGTCCCGTCCCGTTTTGTCCCGTTCTGTTCCCGTCCCGTCCCATCCCGTTCCCGTTCCCGCTCTCGTTCCGTTCCCGTCACATCCCATCCCGTTCCCGCTCTCGTTCTCGTCTCGTCTGGTTCCCGTTCCCGTCCCGTTCCCGTCCCGCTCCCGTTCCCGTTCCCGTTCCCGTTCCCGCCCCGTCCCGTTCCCGTTCTCGTTTTCTTCCGCTCCATCCAGTTCCCGTTCCCGTTCCCTTTCTCCCCGTCCCATGGGGCTGAATCATACATGTCCACCGAGTTGGACTTCAAAATGAATGTCATTTTCGCAATCACCATCCCATAAAACCTCAAGAACGTCATCCATATATAGTATTTTATGATTACTTACCCCATTTACCACTTAAGGGGTTGATTTTCAAAATCACAAAATATATGTTTGCCTATTTATTTTAAGACGTGCTCCTACGAATGTTAAAGTTATAATGTCAATTTATATTCTTTTTCCATAAGTTTTCCATACAAAATTTGAACCCCATTTTCATCCTTTTAGGGGTTAAATCATGTACATCGTGTTGGACTTTAAAATAAATGTAATTTTCGCAATCACCATCCCATAAAACATCAAGAACGACAACCATATCGATTTTTCTGTTTACTTACCCCATTTACCCCCTAAGGGGTTGATTTTCAAAACCACAAAATATATGTTTGACTATATATTTTTAGACGTACTCCTACGAAGTTTAAAGTTGTAATGTCTTTTTTATATTCTTTTTCCATACAAAATGTTAACCCCATTTTCACCCTTTTAGGGGTTAAATCATGTACATCGTGTTGGACTTTAAAATAATTATAATTTTCGCAATCAACATCCCATAAAACCTCAAGAACGATATCCATATCGATTTTTATGTTTACATACCCCATTTACCCTCGAAGGGGTTGATTTTCAAAATTACCAAATATATGTTTGCCTATTTATTTTTAGACGTGCTCCTACGAAGTTTAAAGTTGTAATGTTTATTTTATATTGTTTTTCCATACAAAATTTGAAACTCATTTTCACCCCTTTAGGGGGTTAAATCATGTCCACCGCGTTGGACTTTAAAATAAATGTCATTTTCGCAATCGTCATACCAGAAAACCCCAATAACGACATCCATATTTATTTTTAGGTTAATTTACACATTTCACCCTTATTTTATCGCCATAGGGGTTGAAGTACTAACAATATCAATATACGTTGCGTTAGATTTTCTTCCATAAGCCTATACTATAAATTAAGTGATTTTTACTTCGAAAATGAAGGATTTTTTTCTATACACAACTAAATACCCCTTTTCACCCCTTCGGGGGTAGAATTTTGAAAAAAGCTGAGATCCGTATTTATTAATTTTCAATTTTCAGCCTAAACACAAAATTTGAAGATCCTAGCTTCAAAACTGAGGGACTTTCATACAAACTTTCATCCCTTATTTCACCCCCTTAGGGATGGAATTTTCAAAAATCCTTCCTTAGTGGATGCCTACACTGTATGAGGTATCTGTGTGCAAAATTTCAAGTCTCTAAGTCCAGCGGTTTGGGCTGTGCGTTGATAGATCAGTCAGTCATTCAGTTTACGATTTTATATATTAAGATGAAGTCTTCTTTCAGTAAAATTACCCATCTTCAATATTTAAGGCTTTTAAACCATCATGCAAAACCATCATGCAAAACCTTCATGCAAAACCTTCATGCAAAACCTTCATGCAAAACCTTCATGCAAAATCTTCATGCAAAACCTTCATGCAAAACCTTCATGCAAAACCTTCATGCAAAACCGTCATGCATAACGCTAGGTTATGCATGACGGTTTTGACCACAGGCATAACCGAGCGGCTTGCATGACAGGCATGCATGACAGGCATGCAGTTTTATCCCACACACGCTCGGTTATGCATAACGGTTTTGACCTTACAGGCATAACCATCATGCATAACCTAGCGTATATGGCCGGCTTAATTCTTCGTTTATCAATAAGGGGGTAAGATGTTTATATTGAAAAATGATTTAAAGCCACAGGTTAATCGAAGGCACAGCATTTTGAATCTAAATACCTTTTTGATATAGGTGTCTGTTTTTAAATAACTTGAGATGATGTTATTACGTAATAATTATTATTATCATGTCGCAATTATATAATTATAATTTAGGTGGTAAATGGTTGTGGGAAGAAATAAAACTATCACTTTAGTTGTCTGTCTAGCAGCTAGTAGCCCTGGCTGCTGAGAGAAACAGTTCGAATCCCGACAGAAGCAATCTTTTCTGTAACTTAACATTACTATATTTGAAACGTGGATTTTTTCTTGAACATAATGTTTTGATATTTGTACTTATGCATTTAATTGCTTTTAATATTTACATTACATCAGAAAAAAACGCTCTGTCTTATTTACACTCGATATTTCATGTTAATTTTGTATGATCATGATTCATGAATGAATAAATCTTTACAAAAAATCATGTATGTATGTATTTACATAGATGGTTGACTCTTCTAACTAGAGCTTACATTAATAATAAAAAAACTTCACACTTAAAATTGTATCAATCGTAACGCGCTTTCCTGTATTTTGAAGTGCATATTTTAATATCAATTATTAAAAGGTGTAGGGTGTAAAATCGTTGAATATTATTGTTATTTTTCACTGTTATGTACACATTAAGGTTATAACTAGATTATATTTTTTATTTAAATTAAGACCGGTCTGTTGTAACTAATAATTCTCATTTTTAGTTTTAAGCATAACATCAGCTACTTATTATGTACTTAGAGTGATATCACACTGACGGTTTCACAGCGAACACGTCGCGAACCCGCAACGTTTTCGCCACCTATGCGTGGCGCGAAACTCAGTATCAGGATAGCTTCCGACGATAAAACACTGCTGTTGGCTTTATTACTTCGAAGAAACGAAATCATAAAACATCGGCGTATTTGGGAGAATCCATTATCAACCAATGAACAGAAACGTTGCGTGACCGCAACGTGTTCGCTGTGAGTCCGTGACGTCTCCGTTGCACATTCGCTCTGCTTTGAAAACGCTCGCAAACAGTCGGTGTGGTAAGGCCCAGATTGAGAAGTAGGGTTACGTTGTTGATGGTGTTTTCTTTTGCTCTGTGATGCCAAAATCAAAATAAGATGGTTTAATTGGGTATGCGTAGGTATAGGAAATTGTTATGAATCATAATACCTTACTACAGATTATAGGCGATTTATTACTTTATTATTATGAAACTTATTTTATTTTTGGAATTATGCTTCGAAAGAAGTGTGTATACTTGCCGTTTATGTACTTATAAATTATTTTCTTGTCTCAAATGCACATTCCAGCTATCTCACTAACGACTGATGAATCTCTGCGTACAAACGGTGATGTTGGATTAATTATATAGATTCTTACTAAGAAAATAATAAATATTAATATTTTTATACAATTATGATTCTTTTATTGTAAAATCCTTGTTTATCCCTGCATTAACAACTGTATTGCTGCCCATATAGGGTCTTTGACAGAATACCTGCCCCTGTAGCATGACGAGCTCGAGACAGGTTGATTTGTCTATATCGAACAATGTAGATTTTCATGTATTCAGACAAAAAATTGTCGAGTTAGTCATGCTATGCCTGCAGATGTTTAACGACAGTTATCATCCGCGCGCATTGAGAATGGGATAGAACCTTGTCAAAGTAAATTACGATAATTGACTAATTAGTTAATTTTAATTTAATATTCAGCTAATTGTTTACTTGTTATCTTGAAATTGCTGCAGCAAAAGTTCCCTCGCCTCGGATACGTGACAACGTATTTTTGGATATCCCTGTGGCTGGCCGGTGTACCGTGCGCGTCTTAGTTTCAAAAGGTTTCATCCCATTCTATTCATTATACAAGACCTTTAACCGACTTCAAAAAAAAGGAGGTGGTCTATTCGTCTGTATTTTTTGTGTAAGTATTTAAGTTACGTTACAAAACATTTTTCACGACTTTTCGTTACTGGTTACGAGACAATTTTAATTATTTAAACTTCTTGGTACGAAGAAGTTTAGACCTATAACTGATCACGAAAATCTTATTTATTATTTATTAGAAGTTTAATGAATCACCCCATACAATGCCCTTAAATTTTTATTCGATGCTTTCCTTTTATTTTATGCTTTCCATATACAACGTGTAACAGAATTAATGGCTAAACCAGAATATGGTAGATAGATAGGGACCATCAAACTTAACAACTTTAACTATGGGATCAACTCTGAAACAGCAAAAATTGTTGTTTCATACATTTTCATATTTTCATTATTAATTTTTGTATGAAACAGCAGATATTTTTTTCGCGATTTCAGAGTTGGTCCCATAGTAAAAGTTGTTTAGTTTGATGGTCCCTATCTTATCTATCCTACTAATATTATATAAATATGAAAGTTTGTGGGTTTGGATGTTTGTTCCTCAATCACGCAAAAGCGGCTGATCAGATTTGTATGAAATTTGACACACAGATAGTTTATAGCCTGGATAAAACCATAAAATACTTTTTATCTCGGTCAAAGGTTTCCTAGGGATTTTCCGAATGTCCACGCGGACGAAGTCGCGGGCGGAAGCTAGTCTACCATATTCTGGTTTAGCCATTAATTTTGTTACACGTTGTATACTATATCTATGGTTTCCGTATTCGAAATGTCATATTTCTTCTCGGTAGATCTCAGAACAATAACTAAAGTAGATACTCTCACTCTCCCAACACCAAATAGCCGTCGGAAATGAATCCGCAAAATAAAGTCTTGGATTAGAATCGAACTGACAAAAGTTACGAAAACTATAGAGTAAATATTATGGAAAGCATAGTATCGGACGCGGAAAGTTTCGGAGGTTTTTGAGGGCCATGAATGATGGGCTTTTCCTCCGAGTGCAAGTAGGAAAGACAGTGTGCGTGTTGTGAAAGCAAGAGGCAAATAGGAGCGCCGTTATATATTTGCTGGTTATTAACCACTAGAGTAGTTACTCTACGCAGTTGCGTAGGAGTTCATTTTTTTTATACTTACATAGTTTATGTTATGATCTTTTTTGTTCTAGCAAGAATTTTTTGTCTCGTATGTTAATATGTGGTGGTGACAAACGTCGTTATCCTGTATTTGCTAATGTTATTAGCAGAGACGATAAAACATTAGACTTTGGATAGTGATTGAGGGGCAGTGTATTTTATCGGAAAACAAATATTATTTAGTACTTTAAATACTTATGATACTGCGGGCTCAGGTAGCGCCCCCATAACTCGCTTCTTTTTTATTATCATTATTTTATCACCAAAAATACATAATTTGTCAAGTTATTTAAAAATATATAGGTACTAATCCCGGTCTTGAAAACTTGAGTTCGCCTGGGTTCAATTCCTAGTGCGAACCGAAGCTTAACAACGACTACGTAACCAATATGAAAAAGAAATTAATTTTAGTAGTAAGACAACAACATAGAAGCACAGAAGTCTTTGTAGTAAGAAGTCTTTGGTAAACTTGTTCGAAATTCAAAAGACGTTGCCTGCCAATAAACTATAGATAGATTTTTTGCGTTAAGAGCAAAAACTTTTTTGAGGATAATAGGTACCTAGGTATAGTTCGAATCACAGACAAAATAATATTTCATATATTTAAATAATATCGACATATCTATATGAATATGAAATATTATTTTAAAAGCCTTTTCTTCATGAGTTATGACGCGAAGATGGGCGCCATTTGTGGTCATCTTTCGTGATTCGAACTAACCAAGAAGTTTAAATTCATTTATAGAATGTGAATTTAAACTTCTTGGTAAACATCTATCAGTCAACAGAAAAACAACGAAAAAAAAGTAATTGTAACGTCATCGATGTCACCCACGCTCCTTTCGCTTGTCGGCCAACGTTTTTATTGACATTTATTTTGTACAAGTTTATATGAGTTGAGTAGCATCGCGCGATCCTTGGGGATCAGCTGTTGTGGCGCATGTGCAGGTTGCGAGGGGAGCCTGCGACTTCCGAGGCGCACGTTGATCGCGCAGCGCGCAGTGGAGACAGTGGAGTGCGGCGTGCCGGCCCGCGCGTACGTGCGTACTGACGCGCTGGTCAGTGTATAGTTAGCGCGCCCCACTGGGCCTGGCGCCAGCATGGACGCGATACTCGCGGCTCTCGTCGCGCTCATGGCACTGGCGGCTGCGATGGCAGCCGTGCTGAGCACGCTCTCCAAAGCGGCGATCTTCGCTTTACTCGCGATCGCGCCATGCCTCTACCGATACAGGAAGCGCATTTACGTGATCTTGAAAACGCTGCCGAGGGATGGCAAGTAAGTGGTTTTTGCTTGTTTTGTGTTTACGACCAGTCTTAATTTAGGTCCGATCGAAAGCTCTTGTTTTCATTTTGCCAAACGGTAAATCTTGTATAGCGTAGCGCGATAGGTTTACAAATTGAGTTTTAAGCGATAGTCTCTCATAAGAGAAAAAATAATTATAATAACCAGGCTAATAATTCCGAATTACCTATTCCGGTTTAATGGTGCGTAGAGTCAAAGAATTGCTTACCTAGTTACCTTTAATGAGTGTTAGAAATTTAATGTAGTCCGTATTAATAGCAGTGCGGTGCACCATGCAGATATAGACGCAACCAATAGGAACGTTGTTGGTCAATTATAATGACAATTCATGTTGTTAATTGTAGTTTAAAAAGTTAAGGAAATTATTGATTATGTACCCACTGACCGAAATTAGTGTCGTTAAACTTCGTTTAAAATACGCAGTTACGCGTTACCTATTCGTACTCATTAACTCAGTAGGTGTTCACATAATGTGGGTTTAATCAAACTATTGTGTAGTTTTCATAGTAATTATAAGTTCCTATTAATGTCGTAAATTCCACTTGCATTGGATCGGAATGGCCATGTGTTAATTATTACAAATCTTGTAGATGACATAAGAAAATGTTCAAAACCAAAAGAAATATTGTTTTTAGAAATTATAATATTGAGTCAGCTAATAGTTTATTTCATTGTTTTCTTGTGGTAGGTATACACTGGGCCGCAACGAAAAGGGGTCACACGTTATTTTCATACAAATATTAAGAAACATGCTCTGTTTACAGTCTTACTTATAGATAACAATCTGTAAAATGATTTATATGTCAATGGATGATTTGGATGTTCAAGTATCGATTAAGCATGTCTACTGAAACCTTTTGATTCCCTCAAAAAGGAATAAACGTAAACGAAATTAAGTACATAAGTTCTATGGAATTTAAAATATTGTATGTTTGAGGGAATTTAAAGGTTTTTGCAGTTGCATAATGATATGCTTATTGATAAGTTGGACTTTTAGTCTAGCCATCAATTTATAAATCACTAGCTTTCCGCCCGCAGTTTCTTTCGCTCGTGTGGATATCGTGCGGGCGGAGACCCCTGTCCAGCAGTGGCATAAAAAGTAGCCTATGTCCTTCCCCAAAGTCCCATCTATATCTGTGCCAAATTTCGTCAAAATCGTTCCAGCGGTCTAGGCGCGAAAACGTAACAGACAGAGTTACTTTCGCATATATAAGGATTGTAGAGTTTTTTATCAATAAGACTGTAAGTGAGCATGATTCTTGATGTGATTTATTTTTATAATACGGTGACCCGTTTTCTTTGCGGTCCAGTGTATATTTTCCTCATGGTCGTTTCATGGCTCAGTTCACCATAAGTGGCTGAAATCTGAAATAGCGATTTCAGATAGTGATAAAGACACATTGGCCTGATAACAGCCTTCACTTGTCACATTTGTTTGTTTATTTTCACACGCATGTAGCTTTTTATCAAAGTCTACATGTTTGTAAAAACTGGTATGTTTTATGTGTCGCAAGAATAATAAGCTATACAGAACGGGGGCAATCTCTAGCACCTGCTCGGGATTTGCCTATATCGCACCTGGGGCACAGAATACATAAGGGTAGTATTTAATCGGGTAACAATAAATTCCCATTTTGGGTATCAAAAATACTGAATACAGCGTACTGAAATACTAATAAGTGGGCGACGGAGCGAGGGCGACTACAGATATTGAAAATGGGTTACTTTAAAATACAAATTGAGTAACTAGTTACTAAGAACGGGCGACCAAATTACAATTTGGGTGAAAACCTTAGGGCACACAAAACATTAAAAAGTTGGCATATATTTTATTTATAAAAAGGTGACTATTATCCCAATCGAGATGACAAAATCAAACAAAGAAACAAGAAAGCAACCTATTAAAAACGTGTAAAAATACTATGTTGGGTAGCTTAAATCAGTTATATAGTTACCTACTTGTTATATAGTTACCCACTCAGTATTTTAGTCACCCATTTAGATTATTTGTCACCCACATGTGGTCGCCCGTTTTAAGTATTTTTGTACTGTTTACAACTGTTTTTTTGTAGTGTCTACTGTTTGTCGCCCGTTTAGTTATTTTGTCGCCCAAAAAATAAAATGCTGCCCGGTTTAGTATTTAAGTATCCCATTAACAGTTGCCTTTAATTATTTCCAGTCACCCAATTAATTAATTCCCAATACATAATAGTACAAACCTGGGGAGACTGTAGATTAAACATGTACTGATTTGTAGAAGAAATCCTTTGCAAACCCTAAAATAATGACAAGTAACTTTGAAATCAAATCATTTCATAAGTATTGAAAGATAAAAGCCCTAGGCTGGGCTTTTTAGTAACAGTTCTCGAACTTATAAATATTTTTTAGGAATAAAGTTTGATATAATATTTTTTGCTGTTTTTTTTTCAGTCGATGACTCTAGGTATACAATATTTCTGCTATTAGAATGTTAATCAGTTAGTTGTCGAATTATTAAATATTAAAAAACTCGTGGCTGTCAACCGTCAGAATACTTTAAGGGGGTTATTGCCGACTCAATCGAGAATATCAATATCGAGTTGGAATTGAGTAAATGTCAGAATAGTACTATGGAAACGTGATAGAAACCATTTTCAATGTTCATAAATAACAGATTTTTGATGTTTATTCGATTCTGGTATGACTCGATCCCGTCAATTTCCGTCGAGATTAGGGGGGCAAATCAATTTTACATTTGAAGGGCACAAGGGAAGAAGGGACTCATTGACATTTTTGATCAATTTGAACTAACAATTGCATTCGATAGCCTTTGAATAGGTCTTTCCAATGACATATAAACAAACTAAAAGGGTCCCATTTCTCGTTAAATCGTCTCAGTAAAAATAGAGTAGGTAAGTAATAAAATCTTTAATTATCTATTTTCTTACTTTTGCTAATTGTTCATTTCAAACTAACAATTGTATTCGATGGCATTGGCATACCTACTCAAAACAAACTAGTTTCCATTACATTACCTACATATTCAAAACAAACTAAAAGAGGCCAATTTCTCGTTAAATCGCCTTAGTAAAAATAAATCATTCAACTTTAAACAGCCATTTTGTCAAATTTTGCTAAATGCCGATAAGCCCCTTCTTCCCGTGTACCCTTCATTTGGTAATCTACACGGGAATAAAATAATGTTAGTTTCTCATCAGTCACTTGTTTGATTTTTCATTCGTGTTTATAAAACGAGTTAATTTGTTATGAAAATATACTGATTTCACAGGCTCAGTCTGGTATCATTCACTGGCCCTCGTGTCTCATGTCTAACTTCAAATAAACAAAGTATTTTATAAAAAATAAACAAAATCATTAAATTATTAGTTTTCTGCATTCATAATGCTATCGGTAACTGGTTAATAATGTTTACTAGTGTAAAATATAGGTTAAAAAAGGCATATGTTACAAAAAAATGTACTCGTATTTGTAGTATTAGGTAAGTATATACGAATTTGTAACTAAGTGGCTCATCAATATCATTGATGCTAATAAGAAATTTATTCTTATGCTCATAATGCGAGAATTTCCACGAAAAAGATCGACGTCTCGATTGTTTGTGAGAGATTAATAATAAAAATGCAATGATTTAGAAATATCAAGTCAGAAAATGAATACCTTTATACCAGTTGCGATGCTACTAACGTCTACATTTTGAATCAGAGGTATTTACCTACTTAATTTGGTAATTTAATAAATGGAAAAAACCGGCCAAGTGCGAGTCGGCCTCGCGCACGAAGGGTAACGTACCACAAAACTGCAAAAGAAATACGTTTGTTGTATGGGAGCCCCCTATTTTTTTTTTATTCTGTTTTTAGTACCTACCTATTTGTTGTTATAGCGGCAACAGAAATACATCATCTGTGAAAATTTCCTGTCTAGGGGTCCCGTTTTTACCCTTTGGGTACGGAACCTTAAAAAGCTGCTTTATAAAAAGCGTTAATTTTTTAATTTTCCAAGTTTTTACAATTTGTAAGTATTTGCATAAAATTCGTTTAAAACGTAATTTTCGATGTTGATTTCCTTGTGTTGCATTGTTAACGTTTTTTCAAAGCGAATCGCAGTTAACTTCCTATGGGACCTTGTACTAGTAACTATTTTTATCGGAGACGCTCAGGGCTGAGTAAACATTAACAAATGAGACGATTCGAAAGGTTGTTACTACGGTTATCCTGTTTATCTACAGGAAAATCGATATGTTTTCCCTTAGTTTTCATAAGTTTAAAAACCGTATTAGGTACATCATGATTAGGGTTACCAGGACTAAAATTCAGAAATCCGGTTGCAAGAGGTTGAAAATCCTGATTTTTGGACAAAAATCCGGTCTTAGACTCAAATTAAAAAAATTTAAGCCATTTAGTTTACATTAGGAACATCTTATATATTTATTATCTGCTGGCAACAGACTTAAATTTATCTTTTTTTTTGTAAAATTTTACACAAGTGGGTGGTTTCTTATAAGAAAGCTAGCGGCCGCCCGCGACTTCGTCTGCGTGGAAAGATTTTTTGCTATCCCATACCAACGAAGAACCATACTTTTTTCTGGATGAAAGGTACCTTATGTCTGTACCCCTGACAACGTGTATACGAAATTTCATGATGATCGGTTCAGTAGTTAAGACGTGAAGGCGTAACAAACAAACAAACAAACGGACTTTCGCATTTATAATATTAGTAAGCAAGTAAGCATTATAGGCATCTTTCAGGAAATCACCCATTCATAGAGCCTAGTCGTGGCGTGCGTAGTGCGCCGCGCGCTTTTAACTTTGCGGCGATGATGGTTTAGACAAAATCATTACAATTAATCATGGTGTAATGATTTTGACCAAGCACGATTGAAAATCCGGTCTCAAGTAAAATCCGGGCGGAGTCCGGTCTGAGCCCTTAAAATCCGGTCAAGACCGGATTTATCCGGTCAGATGGTAACCCTAATCATTATCAACGTGTCAGTGTTATATAATGGCTTTGTTTATACCATTTGACTATGTTGTGTGTTAATTTTCCAATGGTTTGCTATAGTTATATTTGCTATGATATAATTTTCGTTAACTTATGTAGTGTATACTCAACTTTTGTTTTGCATTAATTTCTCTTACGCTACGGCTCCACCTGCGTTAACGTTACCGTGTGATAATGTCCAACTACGCTTTAATTAAAGCGTTAAAAATGCGTGTTGGCTACATTAAGGTTTTAACGCCGCTAAAGTTAATTTCTAGTGAAGTATCGCTTAACGTTTAGTGACATTTGTAATGTCGTTTGTAAATTAACGACGTTAAGTCTTGGCCACATCTGCGTCACTCCTAGATTAACGCTTTAAGCTACGCGTTAAGACGCAGTTGGAGCCGTAGCATTAGTGGAAACTATGTTAGCCTATGTACAAACATAATGCTTTTCATTTATATTTATAATATTGAGCTGTATGTTTCCCTTATCAAATAAAATAAAAAAACAATTCGAAAGCTATTACTACGGTTATACTGTAGATAAGCAAGAAACAATGATTGTGTAATTAGACGATATTATAAACAGCCGCTCTATTTGACGTAAACACTTGTTCATTATGTCTAATGCTACTTATTTACAAATAAAGCCTTTGTATCACATGACTTATAAATAAGTTAAAATAATTAGATAGTACGTGAAGTTTTAGTTTGCATGGTAGATCAAAAAGAATTCCTCATAGTAGATGTTAGGGTCCCAAACTTTTATAGTATGTAGTCGGAAGCCCGTTATTATAAGTCAGTAATAGATCTATTGTATGAGTAGTTCATAACAGTTTCTCGTGTAGTAATAATTCCGAGCCTAAACCGTATTTGGGAGGCTAAACTAACTTTAACACTCAAAATTCCATATATCCCAACTGGCTATCCCAATCAGTTGGAGTGGGATACAATTTTTTTTCCACTCTTCCCAATTTTTTCCACTCACAAGTTGGGAAGAGTAGAAAAAAAAAATCCATGTAAGTACCCCAATTGATTGGGATAGCCAGTTGGGATATATGGAATAGCCTTATTATTGGGTCAATTCAAAGTGACATCAATAAATTACTAGCTATTGCAAGAAGTACCTGAAAACATATAATTTTCTGTATTATGTTGGTTACTTAACCGCCATATCAAATCAATTTGCAGTGACTAGCTTGTCTTTCAGTGTGTCACAGCACAGTGATACATGAGTAGGTAGTTGTTATTGTTGAAAGACGCCACTTTAGCTAAGTTAGCCAATTTTTTTTCTAATCACAGGTGAGGTAGGAGGTACTGTGTAATTTATAGTCGTAGCGTAGATATAGCAAGATCTATGGAGGAAAGATAATTTAATTTTTATTTCAAACTAGCTGCGCCATCGCGGCACCATCTATTAGGTATATTGCGATTTTTAAAATGACGGAAAAGATATTTTCACGTCTTTACATAGGTAATTTTTTTTTAAGTTTTCTTTTATACAAACCTTGTCTGATAATAACAAACACAACTTAAAAAGAATTATCTTATTTGGTGCAGTCGTTCTAAAGTTATGCGCTTACATACATTTCAGCGATTAATGTTCTTGGAATTTCTTTGACGGAAAAGAGAAAAATAGTTTTTTTACGTTTTTCCGTAGGTATATTTTTAAAATTTTCTTTTATACAAATTCTTGATAATAACAAACACAACATAAAAAGAATTATCCAACTTGGTTTCTAAAGTTATGACATACATTTCGGCGATTCGTGTTTATATGAATAGATAAAAAATAATCTTCGTATTTGTAGGTACTTCTAATATGTTAAATACAATCATTGAATGAATAAATTAATGACAATGTTTTTGGGGCCTTATGCGACCAAACAATAGGTGATGAAATCTGCCCTTTAGGGTCAGTAGGATTTTGAATTTTTAATGTTTAGCCTCAACTAACTCATTTATCTATATGTATGAGTTTTTAACCGACTGCAAAAAAAAGGAGGAGGTTATCAATTCGATTGTAGTAATGTTATAAACTAGCGACCGCCCTCGACTTGTCTGCGCAAAAAGTTTTTTTGCTGTCTCTCGGGAATATCACTTTCTTCTGGATAAAAGGTACCTATGTCCTTCTCTGTACGTACCCCTGACAACGTGTATGCAAAATTTCAATCGACCGATTTTGATAATTGTTTTTTTTTAAGTACACATAATAATTAGCATGAATAAAGTGTTTGGTTCATTTCCTCATCCGTAAAATGAATTTAATAACAACTGTAACATAGATAAATCTTATTAAATAGACAGTCCTTCCATATCAGTATACCAACATTTGATTATACTGTGGTCCTTCTATAAAATTTTATGATAATGGTACATAAGTATGGATGTTGGTACAAAGATTTTTTTTGCAGCAATTTTAAAATAGATGTTTGACATTGAACCGACCGAAAACGACTATGAATATTTATTAATTTATTATATTCAACCAGAAGCCACAAAATTTAGTAATTAAATTACCTACATATAATAAATTAATGACGCATTTAGCTAATAGTCAAACATTTTATGAAACTAGTATTATGATAACTTTTTAAAAAGAAAATAAACACTTTGAAAATTATGGGTTGACTTATTAGCTTCTTTTTTACTTGTTTTTTAGGGTTCCGTACCAAAATGGTAAAAAAGGAACCCTTATGGTGTTATTCAGTCTGTCTGTCTGTCACAGCTGGATATCTCGAGAATTACTAATGGTATCAACTTGAAATTTGGAATAGTTTAAGATGTCATTTGCCCAACTATTCTGCAAATAAGAAATAAATAAAAAAATAAATATCTTTTTTTACAACAGGGACTGAAAAGGGGTCTTAAAAATTTGAAGTGGGGCTACTAAGGCATGTGGGGTATCATATGAAAGAGCGCCGTTTGCACGTATTAAATATTTTTTTTTCTTTTTGTTTTAGGCCGCATAGTTTTCGACTTATGATGAAAAAATGTAAAAAAGAATTACCGTTCCCCCCCCCCCTTATCTCCGAAGTTTGCAAAGAAAAAAATCTGAAATAATTCTATGTGATAGCAGTTTATATAAAGATTACAGGAAAAATAAAACGATGTCTCAATATAGTACTTTTTTAGAAATTATCAAATTTCTAAAAAAGTTAACATTAGTTCCACTATCGGTCAAGAGATTGCGCTGACCTAAAACTGCAATACTAATTTTATTATTCTACTCTGCAGTGAACACTCGGTGCGCGAGTCCGACTCGCTCTACTCTTGACCGATTTTATTTAATGTATACCGGGATAGTAATAAATAACACAACGATAATACAACAATTTTTAAATTGTGTTTATGGCGTCAGACTTAGGTAAGATGGTGGTAGCTAGCCAGGTGGATTTGAAATAAGCCCTACGGCCAACCAAACCACGTAGAAATTGTGCCCCCCCTGGAAATCGAACCCGGGACTCCTAGCGTCTTACGCGGGTGGGCGAATCACTAGACCAGAGGCGGTACACGAAATCCTCACCATGTATTTGTGAATTTATTTTGGCGTTAACCCTTTCTTAAAGAGATAGGTAGGTACCTTTATAACCGCACGGTTTACAATTTTGAAAATTTTGCAGAAATATTGCGAATATTCGTACAAAAATAATCGTACAAAAATTGTTTCAGGATCTTCTACACTTTTCAAAGTTTTCTCATCGATTATTGAAAGACTAGAGCAAATTTATGTGGGTACTTTGAAAATTCTAGGATGGTCCGTTCCAATTTTCAATGTCAGGCCACGAACTTTTCAATCCACCCTCGTATCCTTTAATCCAGGTGCTTAGAATTATTCTAAGTCCAGGTGCTAACTAAACTATCAAAACATCATATCACGAATTGTATAAGTTCTTATAGTGTCCAAAAAAGAAAAAAAAGTCTTTTTTTAATCTGAATGAGAATGTTTAGAAAATACCTAAGTACCTAAGTATTTAATATTTTAGATGTGTCTTAACACATAAGTCTTTTATTTTAATCAGAATAAGAATGTTTAGAAAATACTTACTAAGTATTTAATATTTCAGATGTGTAGATTTCTACTGTCTACATTTGTGTCTTAACACAACAGACGCGGCAGTGTTATTTTTGATTGAACTTTAAACGATGTCGGATTGTTTTTGTTACATTGTTGATAACGCACTCTGCAGTACTATACTAATTGCGTAGAACTAACTTGCCAAGTCCAACCAACGTAAATATTTGTCAGTCATTATCATTACCTAGCTACTTTTGGTAACACAACACAGACCAACTAAATCTCCAATCTTTCTATTTTTTTTGAAAAACTTATTTGGTTCGTCATTTTAAGAAAGGGTTGTCAAATAATTTAACTTATCATCATGACAAACTTTCGATATTTTTTAAGAAAGAGTAATAACAGTAGGATCATTTACAGGTCCTCGCATATAAACAACAGGCTGATCTACAAAAAGCGTACAAAAATTCTACATATTAATAACTAAATAATGGTATTTTCAAGCTACAATAGAATTGTTGTCGCAGCGATAAACTGTTGTTTTTATCGATTTCCTATTTGGCGACCTACTGCTTTAGCCGCTAACGCGTGGCCATTTCATAAAACGTACCTACGCTTAAGCGTGTTAACAGTGTTGAAATGTAAACCTATTCTATTAGCTTTGATTTTACGAGTATATAATTCAGTAAATATTTTCCACAGAAAATCAATCGAGATATGGATCTAACGCTTAACTACGCTTAACCGTGTTGAAATGTAAAACCTATTTTATTTGCTTTGTTTTTATAAAATTCAGCTTAAATATTTTTCACAGATAATCAATCGGGATAGCCATCTAACGCTTAACCGTGTTGCAATGTAAACCTATTCTATTTGCTTTGTTTTTTTTATTCAGTAATTATTTTCCACTGACAATCGGGATACGCTACTTAACCGTGTTGAAATGTAAACCTATTCTATTTGCTTTGGGTTAAAAAAAAAGTACAGTAATTATTTTCTACTAACAATCATTTGGGATAGGGATTTAAAGGGTACAGGTAGTATAGCCCTAGACGTAGATACGGGGCCCAAGGCCATAGAATACATTATTCCATTAAGGGATTATGTCAGTGGGACGGACGTCAGAGCGGTCGCGTGCGTCGTGCCTTCACGATGATGTTTAAAGGCTTCGACATTATGCACCTGGCTGTGTTTTGTTATAACATGACGTGTATTTGGTAGGCAAGCATTCGAGGTCTTGGTGGTATGCCTACAAACAATGTGGCCTCATAATATCCTACATATGTGACACGCAAGTCACAAGCATTCCTTGAGAATGGAAATACTTAACTAGCTCATCACGTGAAGTCTAAATAAGTCTATAGAATCAGACTAGTTAGTTATACTGGCATATTGAAAGTGCATATTAGTATTAAGAAAACTATTTCAAGAATACCTTTCTATCAAAATTACCAATGCTTTTAATGTCCTCATCGAGGTCATACCTATATGAAGAACTAACTTAATGAACTTTAGTGGATCGATATAAACGAGTATCAGACATTAACGTTATTGTCTAAGACCTTTAGGAAAAGAAAACCACGTGCGATCGTTCACTGGTGAATATTTAATTATTACCTACATGATGTTTATGGGAAAATGTTCATGTGGCTCGTTAATCGACGTGGCTCTTTCCAAGGACGATATATGATAAACTTTTATTCCACTTTGATTTGATTTCACCCACAGACATTATGTCTGTGATTTTACCACTTACTGCAGTTTTTTTACAACAAATATTGAAGCTGTTTTTACTTAGAAGACCATATTATATCGGGTCATTTTGAACTTACCATCCAAATTTTGAAGATGTGTTCAGTCCATGAAACTGAACAATTTTCTGTAAGGAACACATGGTCAAATATGTAAAATAAAAATCGACTTTCCATACAAATCAAAGAGATCACGTGATCAATTTAGTATGGGAAGACCAAAATTTTCTGGCGAAATTTGACACATGTTACTTAGAGAAAGTTTTTAGTTTCATGGACATGGATTTTGAACTTACCATCCAAATTTTAAGGATGTGTCCATCCTTAAAATTCGGATGGTAAGTTCAAAATGACCTGTATTTATCCATTCTCTGTCCAAAAACATTTGCATCATCTTTATGTAAGTAGTCGTTATTAATCACTCAATTCAGATTTCCTTCTGTAACATAGCCTTTCATTCTGTTTTAATATTGACGCGGTAGACTGCCTATCATAGGTGGCTGCTATATGTCCTCACTACTTGGAGTACCTACTTGGCTAAGGCTGGAGGAGGTGTACTCCGGAATGCACTAACCGTACCTTAGTTATATAATTTGATTTCTAAACATACTGACCATTTGGCCCATCCTAGGTTCCTATGGCGGTACGCGAAAGGCATGGTCCGCTCGAAGCGCTGGGGCCGCCAGGACGCGACCGTGGCGCAGCTGTTCTCGCAGCGCGCGCGCCGCACGCCCGACGCGCCCTGCTTCATCGTAGTCGGGGACCGCACCTGGACTTTTAAGGAGGCGAGTACCTATCTTGTAAAAGAGTCTTGGATTAGCCATCATTATTATTAAACATTTCTGCGGTGGTGTCGTGTGAGGCGGGTCGTTACGTTCCCTAAAATATGGTTGAGCGAAACAATGACTGGTTCATGCGTCATGCTCGTGAACTGATGGATACTTCTAGTGGAAATGGGTCTGCTTCTGTCTGCTTGTACTAGGGGCGTCGTATTTGTTTCTGTTTAATATTTATCTATACGTATGGCACTTCTTACTCAAAACGTAAAATTCATAAATATCTTGTTTTGATTTCTCTTTTTTTAAATTGCAATCATTTTACGTTCTATAGTCAGTAGTTTTTTAAGTACATTCATCGGCAAAAGTTATGGCAAATTAAAAATGAAAATATGGAAAACGAAATTATTGCATTTAAAATTAGGGAAAACATTAAGTAACCCAAAGTAAATTATCTAGAAGTATCGATTAGTGTCCGTCAGAAGTTAAGTACTGGTAGACATACCTAATCAAATTCACGAAACTTATATGGCGATACAACGGCCGTGATTAGAATTTCAAATGGGCAATCGGGCAATGTTCCGTTGGTAAGAGACGCATAAGTATTAACAAACTTCCATCCAACAATTCCAACTACCCATGCAAATTGTACCACTTGACAGTAGGTAGATGATAGTAATCGGATCGAATGATAATTTTGTATAACAGAACGTTTCCAGAGCTCTGGCCATGTGAATATTGGATTGCCGCTTGAACGCGCAGATTAAATAACTAACAAACGATTATGCAATCTTTTGTTACGGCTTTTAAGCATAATCAGTTACCGACCTTTCTTTATCAAACAGAAATTTATATTATTCAAATAAGTATATTTACTTACTTTCAAACAACTGTAATCTTTTGGTATGCAGAAAAGTATGTAGTTGACGTAGTTGTTCCCCACCTAACAGCTCGATACCTTCCATAAAACGCGCGTACCAAGTCTATTTTTAGGTTCTTTCAACACCGAAATAGCTTATAAATCTTTAATGGATTCTCATAAGATTGTGCAGAATTCTCCTTTGCAGAAAATTTCGAATCTCAATTTCATTATACTCAACTGACTCCAAAATGTAGGGGAGGTCAGCTCAGCCCCCCTACTCAAATGGCCAACTTTCTATTCGTTTGAACGCTACGCTTACTTTTAAAGTTTAAATATGAGCAATAGACGATTAAATCACATGTCGCAATCTTGTGTAAATAACAGACTTCGATGTATTGTATGGAATTGACAAGCTTACGGAACGTAATTTTATAGTTTACTGCTTATTTTAAAGCTTTAATAGTAAGCGTAGCGTTCAAATGAATAGAATTTTTTTTTATCAAATTAACTTTGATAAAAAAAATACCGTTAAAGAAAAGTTATTTGAAAGGTATTTTATATCAATAGATAGAGAATTTATCGAACTTTTATAACGCGTAATCACATTTTGCAAAAACTCAAATGATTTCTTATAATTTGTAAATTACGAAAACTTGTCAAGAAACTGCTTTGCCCAAGTGAGCGCCTAAAGCGGCCATGGGGGTAAAGGAAAAGTGGCCATTCCAAAAAAAAAACAAGTAATGCAGATTTAGTTGAAAAACATGGTGCTTAAAAAAACAAGAAGACCTAAATAGATTAAAAAAAACTTAATTTATTAAATAAACTGTTATAAAGTTTCAAATGAGACAAAATAGACTTCAGTCTTTAAATCTTTGAATACTCCTAGATTTATTTTTATTTGTTATAAACTAAAAATTATTTAAAATATGTTATGGGTTCGCGACAATTTTCTCTTATTAATACGAGGGCAGTTTGATATGTCCGTGACTTTAAGGTTGAATACAATATTTTTTCATAATTCAATTTTCCAGTCTTAATTTAGAACTCTTTGCTGAGCTTATGCTGTTGCATTTTTAAAATTGGCGCGAAATTTAAAAAATATGGAAGGATTTATGCAAGTGAGGTCGGGATATTCTTTTATAACGGAGAAAAACGAATTTTGCGTATTGATAAAATACTACTTTTTACGTGGTAAAACCATTAAGCAGACGGAGGATAAACTGAAAAAATATTATGGGGGCTCTGCTCCATCTCATGGAATGGTTCATAAGTGGTTTACTGAATTTCGTTGTGGTCGTACCACCACAACTGTCGCCGACGGCCCAGGAAGGCCGATTGAGGTCACCACTGAAGATATTGTTAGCAAATCCACGACATTGTTATGGCAGACCGTCAAGTGAAGATACGCGAGATAGCTGATGCTATTCACATCTCTACCGAACGAATTTTTCATATTTTGCTCGATATTCTCGGCATGAAAAACCTTTTTGCAAGATGGATGCCGCGTTTGCTGACAGTCGGCCAAAAACGAACTCGTGTAACAACTTCTAAACAATGCTAGGTTTGTATAACCGCAATCCAAGTGATTTTTTTCGTCGGTACGTAACACTTGACGAAACGTAGGTCCACCATATACGCCAAAGACGAAGCAACAGTCAAAACAGTGGACTTCTACCGGTGAACGTGCCACGGAGAAGGCAAAAACTGTTTGTTCGGCTGGTAAAGAGACGGCCACTGTCTTTTAGGACAGCAAAGGTGTTATTTACATCGATTTTTTGGAGAAAGGCAAGACAATTACCGGAGCTTACCATGTTGCTTTGTTGGATAGATTCAATATAGAGCTGCTGAAGAAAAGACCGCATCTAGCAAAGAAAAAAGTTTTATTTCATCACTACAATGCTCCGGCCTACTCGTCGGCAACCGCAACATCAAAACTTGTGGAATTGCGATACGACCTATTGCCACACCCCCCGTTTTCACCAGATTTGGCCCCGTGTGACTTTTTCCTCTTCCCAAACATGAAGAAATGGTTTGGTGGATAAAGATTTTCATCCAATGAAGAAGTGATAGCTAAAACAGGAGCCTATTTTTCAGGGTTTGATAAAAACTATTTTTTGGATGGGTTGAAGAAGTTGGAACATCGTTGGTCGAAGTGTATAGAGCTGAAAGGAGATTATGTAGAAAAATAAAACAAAATATTCTTTAAACAATTTTTTCTTCTTCACAAAGTCCCGGACTTATCAAACCACCCTCGTATACCAACAGTTCTTTTAAATAAATTAAAATAATCAACAGCTGCGGCAAAGCACTTGGCCACTTTGCCCGGACCGCTTTGCCTTTTCTCACCATTTTGTTCAAAAAAAGGAACTTAGCTTATAATATTTATCCCATGTCGGAACAAATATTACACAATCAAAGCTAAATAGATAAGTAACAATAGACGTGTAATAAAAACGTTGAGTCTTATAGAGGTTTGACCAAAACAGATTGAATTTACCCTGGGTTTTTTTAACAAAATAAACAAAAACCTCTGGCGTCTCAAGCGGCCACGCGCTTGCTCCAACCACAACCAAATAGCTGCTCGGTGTGGGGCGGAAGGCTTGCTGCATATCAGAACATACAACATCGTGCTATTATCGTTATAAGTTGCCGTAAAATGTGGCGTGGCCGCTTTGCCTGCTATGGCCGCATTGAGCTGACCTCCCCTATATCCTAAACAGAAAAGGTCTAATCCAACGCAATCGCTTTCAATGGGGAAGGCAACTGTCAAAATGGCGCTGCGTACGCTTGTTCCACGAGAGCTATGAAAACAAAAGACTTTTACTTTAAAAAATCGTGTTTTTAGCTTTAAAATAATTAAATTCTGTGTAATAGGCTTTAAAAATGTTGGCACTTGCAAATTTCCGAAAAATCTGGATATAGAAAAAAAATATAAATTCTGTAAGAATAAAAACGTCTTAATTTGGCTTCCAATACCGGCATTTGCATTGTAGAATAGTCTTTTATATCTCCATTTTGGGTCAATGGGTCTTTTTCGGTAAAAAAATACCACATAATAAATACCTATTTTCCCATACATTTTGTTCTGAACGTCTACTGTCTTAGGAACAAGCGTACGCAGCGACATCTACAATTAGCTTTGCGTTGCCAACCCCATTTGACATGCACTGTATGTACCACGTATCCACGTCGCGAGCACTGATGGGACTCACGAGTAAGAGGGGTTTACTTGATCAGTCTGGCATCAGTATTCCATCAGTCTGTACAGACTTTGAATTTTTTTCCAGACTGATTATCCAAAATTTGTACCAGACTGATGAAATGGACTGATGCTAAACTGAACATAAAAGTAATCTCCCTCTAACGCCTGCCTGCTTCGACTCCGATTAATGTAATTTAACCATCATCGTTGAACATAGTGTAAGTATTCTCTATCCGTAGATGGATGAAAAGTCTAACCAAGTGGCGAGGGTGATGCAAGAGCACGTGGGTCTGAAGAGGGGCGATGTGGTGTGCGTGTTCATGCCGAACTGCGCGGAGTACGTGTGGACGTGGCTCGGCATGGCCAAGGTGGGCGCCGTCTCCGCGCTCATCAACAGCAACCTGCGCCACAAACCGCTGCTGCACTGCGTCCAGGTTGCCAAGGCGAAGGCTATCATCTTCTCTGATCAGCTGGCAAGCGGTGAGTTACAACAGTTTTCAACATATTGAATTGAGACTTATCGTGATCTTGGACCGTAATTCATTCCATAGCTTCGCCTCATAGGTGATTCCTAATTCCTAAGGCTTCTAATATGTATTAGGGAGACGTTATATAGAATTACTAACAAAATAGTTTTGCATCGTGAGAATTAGATACCTACACTAATATTATGAAAACTCATTTAATCTAGAATCTACTTGGGTGGCATAAATCCGTCAAAATATTATGTACAGTCACGAGCAATAAGATTTACACACCATAGAACTTTGTCACGTTACGTTTTGAATAACCTACGTATAAAGGGTGATAATCACACTGAGATTTATATTGATTGGATGTGACATAGTTCTAAAGTGTGTACATTTTATTGCTCGTGACTGTACCAGATGCTAAAAATTTCACAATCTATTTCTTTCAACAAAATTTTATGAACGAAAGGCCAAAATATCAATATTGGATTTACATGTTAAACAAGTCCAAAAAGAATATTTTTTTCGCAAAATAAGTGCAATAGACGTCGAGTTGCGGAAACCGTCTGCATTGATAAGAAGGAATAATTATTAATTTTGATCTGAATCGTTGTCTTTAGCCGTGGAGGAGATCCGAGGCCAGCTCCCAGCGGACCTGAAGCTGTTCCAGTTGTACGGGCAGTGCGCGGGCGGCGTGCTAGACCTAAGCGCCGAGATGGACAAGCACCCGCCGCACGCGCCGCTCGTCACCGAGACCCTGCACTACAAGGACACACTCCTCTACATATACACCTCTGGAACTACCGGCATGCCTAAGGCTGCGGTGCTGCCTAATTCTAAGTAAGTTCAATAAAAAACGCCATTAAAAATATATTTCTGCTCTTCGTTTTTTTACAATAAATTCTGTAAAAATACATCATGTTTTTCTGTAACGCTATACTACGTAACTTAACAGTTTCAAAGCTACAGGCCAGGCATTGTAACTTGGTAAACGACTGTTATCAGATGACAACAGCCAAACATGACGGTTTAACGCGCGCTCCGAAGCATGGAAGCGCTCAGTTGTAATGCCACGCCACTTAACGGTCACCCATCCGACACCGGGCTGGATTGAGCATTGCTTAACAAATGTGATCGAATACGATTAGTCTGTCAAGCGCCGCCATGAGAGCTTTATTTATTTAATTAAAATACACCACAAGTTTTGCAGACCCTATCGCATCACTGCGTTTGTTTTCATTAAATTGCTCTCGTGTCGCGGACACCTGTAGGGTTATTCATGATTGTCGGAAATCTACTCGAAATCATTCGATTCGAATCCGTATCCTCCGATATTACAAAAATAATAGCTATTCACAAATACATTCGACTGGCATTCGATTCACTTTCCGACGAGAAAGCGCAATGCATTTACAAAGTTTGGTAGGATAAGGTAGAAAATAAGATCGAAAACTATAGACTTTCCGATTCTATTCGGAAAGCTGGTTTCCGACAATGGTGAACAACCCCTCTGAGCGGTGCGACCGCGTCCTTAATGTAAAACACGACAAGAGAGAGACAAGAGTTAATGTACACCCATCCCACCAGGTACCTGTTGGTGGTGGTAGCGACCGTGCACATGCTCGGCCTGAACTCCACAGACCGGCTGTACAACGCGCTGCCCCTGTACCACACGGCGGGCGGGCTGGTGGGCACGGGCGCGGCGCTCGTCGACGGCATACCCTCCGTCATCCGCCCGAGGTTCTCCGCCAGTAACTACTGGAGCGACTGCGTCAAGTATCACTGCACGGTAAGTGAGTTTTTAAACACACACAAATTTTGCCCCGTTTCCTTGTGGCCAAACTAAAATGCTAAACTAATTTGGCCATGAGGAAACTTAATTCCTTGTAGCCAAACCGTAGTAATACTAGTAATAGTTTAATTTATCATCCGCCTGTTTGGAGAAAAAACTCCTTAGACAATATACGTACCAACGAGAAATAGTACAGTCAATCAAAACTTATTAAGTAAAATAAAGAAAAATTGCAATCCAATCAAACTTTTTTGTTTATTTACTAAACAGGATAACTTAACCTTCTCCATATTAATGAGATCCTGGTACTTTGGTAGGTGTATCACTCTAATGTCATTTTGAACAATCGCCCACTCGTATTTGATGTGTTTGAAACTCAATTGTGTCTGAAATAAATTTTATAAGTAGGTATAATTTATAAATATTGTGACAATTGACATAATTATATTGAATCCCATGGTTCATTGATTTTTACATAATTTATGGTGGTCTATTTTTTCTCCGTTATTTAATTATTACATGTACAGTCGTTATTATTCTTAAACTATGACTAAAGTTTGGCTACGAGGAATTAAGTTTCCTCGTGGCCAAATTAGTTTGGCATTTTAGTTTGGCCACGAGGAAACTGGAAAATTTTTTGGATATCAAAATAAGTTGATGTTGACAAGCACGATTAAATGAGCACACGATTCGGCACACAAACTCGCGGGGTAAGGTGAGGTAATTGATTCTGGGGCGGGGCGGAGTGTCCTTTCTGTACGGTAGTACTTTCTGTGCCACAACATCTCCATCTTCAATCAATTTTAAACATCTAATACGTTAAAATGTTGAAATCAATTAAAGAAATCGTCAGATTTGTATAACCTAATGTGCTGCCTGAACATCGTCATACAATACAACAATGTGTTGTCAGGTGGCGCAGTACATCGGCGAGATGTGCCGGTACCTACTGGCGCAGCCGGCGCGCGCGACCGACGCGAGCCACCGCGTGCGCATCATGGTGGGCAACGGCATGCGCCCCGCCATCTGGCAGCAGATCGTGGACAGGTCGGTATTATACACACTCATTTTTATTACAAGTACAGTGAGCCACGAAAGTCGCTTAACACTTTAGTTCTTTTCTTTGTCATAGCAACTTGTTTGATTAATATTCCAATCTGTGAGACATTCTATCAAAAAAGTTGCTCTAACAAAGAACTAAAGTGTTAACGACTTTTATTGCTGACCGTATAGCGCAAAAACCTGCGTCTTCTATGAAAGTCAAACGTCTTTCAAAGTTAATACTTTAATGTTAATGACACGTTTTTATTTCATAACAAGACATTAATAATATATGATGAGTCTATTTGTAATTTGTTAACTCGACTTTGTATTCTGATGTACGATTCACACCAACCGGCATGCGCCGGAGCGCATTTTACGACTGCCAAAGGAAGTTAAAGCGTCTATATAATTAAGGCCATTTTCACATCGCTCACCGCACACGAAGCAGCAGATCTGCTTATTCAAGCAGGTTGCTCCGTGCCTTCGCGCTGGGCGGCGTTGTATGACGGCCCCGCGCGTACATACAAAAACGACACGATACTATGGAGCTCAGTGTGTTGTACCCTGGTACCCCGTCCTACTGGTAGGATCTGCCCGCGCGCCGCGTCTCGCCTCGGTGTGTTGGACGAGGCGTGTTTTCTATACTAATGGGGAAGGCAACTGTCAAAATGGCGCTGCGTACGCTTGTTCCACGAGAGCTATGAAAACAAAGGACTTTTACTTTAAAAAATCGTTGTTTTAGCTTTAAAATGATCAAATTCTGTGTAATAGGCTTTAAAAATGTTGGCACTTACAAAATTCCGAAAAATCTGGATATAGAAAAAAAATATGAATTCTGTAAAAATAAAAACATCTTAATTTGGCTTTCAATTCCGGCATTTGCATTGTAGAATAGTTTTTTATATCCATTTTGGGTCATTTTCGGTAAAAAAATCCACAAAATAAATACCAATTTTCCCATACATTTTCTTCTGAACGTCTACTGTCTTAGGAACAAGCGTACGCAGCGACATCTACAATTAGCTTTGCGTTGCCAACCCCATTGATCTACTTGCAGCGAACTAAAATCTATGGAAGTGTAATTGCAAACAAATATTGCTTAAAAAATGGCCCCACGGGGCTGAAAAAGTACAACCCGCTCAGCTTTAGTCGGGCCAGCCACGCACCCGGTGACTGACGTTGGTGTTCTTTTCAATAAATTGCAGTTTATATTGTAGAGAAAAGAAAAAAAGGGAGAGTTTATTAGAAATGACGTCCTTTATAGTCAAATGGCGTAAAAGATGCAAAGAAGGCAGTAAAAAAAATGCAGAAATAACGTATCTTATTTTTTCGTTTAAGTACAGAAAAGATCTATAAGTATACAAATTATGGTCGCTAATAAGCAACCAGTGTTCAGACGCTTTGTGCTGCATAATTAAATGCCAGCATTTTTAGCTCTATTCACTTAGTTGTACTTTTCATGTGGTGCCATTTTTTGAGCGGAATGCTTATTCCATAGCTTTAGTTCGCTATCTACTTGCATACAACGTTAAATCTGCCATGGACGCTCCGCGACGGTGCGCGCAGCCGGTGTGTGATGTGAACCGTCTAAATTTTATATTACGGGCGTAGCTGTCGTCAATTTTCATGCAAATATAAAATTAACTACCTGTATAGACTCTTTGTTTTTCTCTGGCAGAAGTAAAATGCGCTCCGACCGACGCGCGTCGGTTACTGTGAATCGTACATAAATTGTCGTAACCTTCGTAACGACCAAATGGTTAATGCAACCACAAAGCCGTATTTAAAAAGTAACAAGAAAAACTATTCATTCTTCTTTACAGTCGACGATTTTCGAATGATGCGTGTAAATAATTTTCAAGGTTTTAACACTGTGTTGATAATGAAACTTTGAAACCACTTGAATACATAAGTCATTAATTAAAATAAATTGTGTTTGTACTTAATTTGTTAATCATTGTGTTATTTTTTTAGGTTCAAAGTTCCACAGATAAATGAAATCTACGGAGCTACGGAGGGCAACGCAAATATTAGTGAGTACTAATCACTTCCCATTTTAAATGTTCTCTCTTTTTTCCATTTAGCATAATGGTAGTCTCGATTTTAAACATTCAAGACAACTATGCAAACATTAAACTTCTACGTTTGTGTGAGATTAAAGACAATGATTACCTGAATATTAAAACGATACAAAGTTCAGCACTCATTTCCTCAATTCGATTTTGTTTTCTTACATTACATTTTATATTATTAGTTCAGTTCTACATAGGTTTGGATTGCGTCGAAAGAGACTTAACAAAACAATTACACAAAAACTAATTTAACTACATATATGCTAATCACTTTATTTGTTCCTGCGCATTATCATCTAATATGTGTCAACAACCTTACTCGTGCTTTGTTTGATAAAAATTGCTAAGGGCAAATTGGTGACCTACCACCGATTTTACCAGATATTAGATATTTTTAATCATAATATTATGTCACGACATAATAACATGGAGCTCTCTTACCCTCGTATCTCTATAGATTCGAGCTCCATGTTATTATTTCGTGACATAATATTATGATTGAAAATATCTAATATCTGGTATTGGTCTATACCAGTAAGTAATAACTTGTAATTTTCAAATGCTTCTAATATTATATTCTCATGCAATTTATCGTACAAATTAATCTTAAATGCACCAAATTGCACTAAAACTGCATTTAAGATTAATTATAATGTTAACTACATGTAAATACAATTTTAGAAGCATTTGAAAATTGCATATTTTACTCATGTCATTACTTACTCGTCTATAGAATAGATACGAGGGTTAGAATACTACGACTTAAAATACTTTGTCTAATACAATATATAAACTGCTGATATATTATGATATCCGTAAAACCGACAGATAATGAATTATAGATTGACTATCGACACACACGACTGCGTAGGTGCTTTGCATACATATTAGATTAGACAGTGTACGTTCTCAAATAAACTTGTAAAGTATTTATATCCTTATATATTTTTTTTCTCCATTGAAAGATCAAATACGCAATTTCCACCAAAGCCAAATATTATGATCACACGTCAAAGATTTTGATAGATTATGTATTGTTTATGCGACTGACTGATATTCTGAATAAAATTCTAAAAGTGTGCGGCGCGGCGGCGGAGTCTATTAGATGTAGCACATCGCGTTAGCATTCCGCTAGGTGGCGATCAATATAAATTCTAACGCATCAATGATTGAAAGTGAAGTGAAAAAACCTTAGTTGGGCACTCATATTACCGCGTTACCGGTTGGCGTCCACATTGACGACAGAACTTTTCTGACCAGAATTTCTAAAAGTGCTTCTGCCCAATCTATAACTTTCAATAATTGATGTGTTAGAATTTATATTGACCGCCACCTAGCGGAATACTTATGCGATGTACTACTACATTTCTATACAAAACTCAAACGCGCTGAAAAGAAAATAAGGTGAAAAAAAAACCGGCCAAGTGCGTGTCGGGCTACGCGTAGTAGGGTTCCGTAGATACCTTATACCATATCATATTAAAATTTAATACCACATCATTTTTCGTCTGCAAAAATAACTTTGTTTCTCACAGTGTTTGTATAAAAGACATTAATTTTTAAAGACCTACCTATTTAATTTTTTTATAGACACCCTCTATAGGTTGACATTGTTTTTTCAGTTTTAGTTCCATATATGGGGAGCCCCCTTATGGCCGAATACTCAACCGCTACTTAACTTTGAGCGGCTCTCAAACATCATGCTGTCATTTAAGTGATCCGGCCACTTTTTGCAATATGAGA
Source organism: Agriphila geniculea (assembly GCA_943789525.1). Taxonomy (NCBI): domain Eukaryota; kingdom Metazoa; phylum Arthropoda; class Insecta; order Lepidoptera; family Crambidae; genus Agriphila; species Agriphila geniculea. The sequence continues at coordinate 19,316,811 of OX038873.1, read as the reverse complement.
TTACGGACATTTTAACATTGTATGTATTTCAGTATCGTGTTGCTGAAGTACAAGAAGTTGTTGTTTCTGACAGTCGTCCTGTCGCATTAAATGTCAAAGATATGACATCTTTGACATTTAATGCGACAGGACGACGTTTGAGAGCCCCTCAAAGTTAATTAGCGTTTGAGTATTCGGCCATTAATCTTTAATTTTTTTGTGTAACAATCGTAAAGCGGTTTACAGAATACATCTACTTATCAAGTTTCAGCTAAGTAGTCATGATAGTTTCGGGATAAAGTGGCTGGAACACACAGACCGACAGACAGACAGACATGACGAACTTATAAGGGTTTCATTTTTTGCCATTATGCTACGGAACCCTAAAAACAGTTCTTAACACTCAACAAATTTGAAAAAAGAACTTGTACTATGTATGTACTCTTATCAACGGTCGGCGTCTAAGATGACGTTTTCTAAGATGAGGTTTTCTGACTAAGATGACGTTTTCTGACTAAGATGACGTTTTCTGACTAAGATGACGTTTTCTGACTAAGATGACGTTTTCTGACAAAGATGACGTTTTACAGTAAACGTGGACAACACGTTAGGCGCGGTTGGTTTCCTGCCGAAGCTAGTGCCCACGTGCTTGCACCCCATCGCGCTGGTGCGCGCCGACGAGCAGGGGAACCTCGTTCGGGGGCCCAACGGGTTCTGTATACGATGCGTGCCCAGTAAGTAGTCAAAGTCAAAGTCAAAAATAGCTTTATTCAAATAAACTTAATTATTAAGTTTCCTACCACCCGTTCAAGACTTTTTTAACTGACAAGAAGTATTAATTAAGGCGGCCGCATATTGTAAGGAATTTCTGTTAAAAAAGTTCTGACGGTCTCCGGAAGGCAATCGGTGCATACATTTTGTATTAGATAGACCCCGCACACTGTTAGAAAAATTCTAATTCTAACAGTGTGCGAGGTCTAATACAAAATGTATGCAACTTGCACCGAGTGCCTTAAATTCCGGCGACCGTCAAAATTTTTCTGGCAGAAAATTTCTTACAATATGTGGCCGCCCTTCAGAGGACATTTTGCTGCTCTCTCGCTCGCACATTGAACTGTCAGAAACGACAACTTCTTGTACTTCAGCAACATGATACTGAAATACATACAATGTTAAAATGTCCGTAATCTTATATTGCGAAAAGTGGCCGGATCACATTTTTTTATTGCGCACTCAAATTTAAGAAATCTTGAGAAAACATAAAATGTGTGAGCGAGAAAGCGGCAAATCGTATACGGCCTCTTGAATATTTATCTTAAAGATAATTTACTAATTATTTATTTACAAATTATCTTGTAGAACAACCTGAATATTTATTTAAGAAAGATAATGATGACACATAATTACTAAGTAAATAAGATCTATGTAATTATAACTTTGTCCAATATAGTAAAACTTTGTTTTTATCGAAGCGTTAAACAACTAAATTATGTACTTATTTGATTACAGATGAGCCGGGCATGTTTATCGGCCTCATTGCTCAGGGCAACGCGTCTAGAGAATACTACGGTTATGTAGACAAGGTAACTATAACTACGACATATTTATACTTTGGGTGAAAAAACCCCTTACAATACCATAAAAATATATAATATTTATAATGAAATTTATTTGCGTTGAATAATCTCGTTACATTGTTTTGGACAGTTTTTAATTTAAGAGAAATTAATCTAATTTTGCAATAGTACCTGGTCGTCAAACTCGCGCGTTTAATATATTTTGATATGATAAGTACTTATTACGTTACTAATTACGTTATCAATTTTTATATGAAATAGCTTTTTTCCCGATTTCAGAGTTGGTCCCAAAATACAAATATCTTTATTGTCTCATGAGTTTTACATGGTGGTAAATATTAAAAGTATCATCATGAACCCCGTTAGGGCCCTACATTTTTTTCAATTATATTAATAACTCGCTTAGTAAATTTTAACATTTTCAATTTTCAAATATATAATAAATAAAACATACAATACATTTTTGGAAAATAATCATTTAAAAAAACTCGGAAAACTCCTGCATAGTATAAAAACAGTTTTCCAACAAAAATTCTTTCAGTTTTCTTATGAATGAATTTATATTATTTTCATCTTTAATTATTTAAGGGAGTTTATTATAGATTTTTATGGCGTTAACGTGTGCTCCCGAACTATGGAGTTTTAGATTAGATTGATAGGCCCATAGCAAAAGTTGTTCAGTTTGATGGTCCCTATCTACAATATTCGGCATTACGGGTTATTTTGTAACACGATTTTTATTCTGTTAATGTTAAGAACTGCCGTATATGTGTCCAGAGCGAGAGCAACAAGAAGCTGGTTCGCAACGTGTTCCACAAGGGCGACGCGGCGTTCGTGTCGGGCGACATTCTGGTGGCGGACGAGCTCGGCTACCTGTTCTTCCGCGACCGCACCGGCGACACCTACCGGTGGAAGGGGGAGAATGTCGCCACGGCCGAGGTCGAGGACGCGCTGGGGCCGGCGCTCGGGCAGAGGGCCTGCGTCGTTTATGGCGTTTCGGTAAGTTCTTTGCTAATACCGCAAGGCAACAACTGGGCTGCATGGGTGACACCCGAAGGTGAACAATATAGATAATCATCATGAAGTTAACACTTGTACAGTACGAGGCATATATCTTGAAATTTTTGCGACGGAGTGGGGATAAGTTCGCGCATGTGCTCTTGTGAGCGACCAATGGCGTGCGCTCCTCTCTCGCCGCCCGCGCCCCTCACCGCTACGCATGCCTAAAATACGCGTTTCGCGCAATCCCCGACCGATTTCAAGAATGCCTCGTACTGTATCACTTATTCATTTTCATCCCAGTAGGGGTTACATTTAGAAAGACTTAGTGGGAATTTACGGAAAAAAAATACGATCCCTACACTTTTATATTCTAGTGAATTTATTTATCCACGTATTTTTCGCTCATCAGGTCCCGCAGACAGAAGGTCGTGTGGGCATGGCGGCGATCGCAGATGAGGCTCGCGCGTTAGACCTCGCTACCCTGGCGCGCCACCTCGACGACGCACTGCCCTCCTACGCGCGCCCGCTGTTCCTGCGACTCGTCAACGACATCGAGATCACCAGTCAGTATTGGCTCACATTACAGAATAGCTCGCGCCCTAGACCTCACTCCACAAAATTTAAAATAAACTATAGACATAATAATAACGAATAACATAATAAGACGATTCGATTGCGTGGTTAGGTTATGTCATGGGGTCTCACTAGGAACATCAGATGTGGCTTAGTTAGCCGGTACCACCATCTAGTGTCTAATTCCAACATTAGTTTAAATTTACCTAACTAGATGGCGGTATCTGCTTCGATTTGTTTTTGAAATATTCAAACACTTATTGGGAGGGTGCGAAGGTATAATAACCGATCACAGCGCTCATGGTGGCAAAAAGTAGAAATAATGAAGGCTCTGTAATCTGTTTAAAAACGATATTTAATTTATTATTAGCGATACAGGAATAGTTATATATGTTTATTATCACTTAATAAAATTATTAAAGTAGCTTTATCCTCTTGTTTTACAAAATCTACAACTAAAAAAGAAGTAAACAAACCCTGATATAACCAAAATAAAACACTCTTTTTGAATAGATCTTACTTGCCATATTTAATTTAAATGACCAAAAATGATTTCACAACACTTTGTCCGCCCAAATCACAGTAATTTTGAAATTGACATTAATAACACATATGTATAGTATTTTTTAACATTTTGTCACAATGCCGCTATTACATATCAAAAAGTCAAAACGTTCAGGCCTGAGCCAACAAAGTTGCAACACTCTAGGTGGCGCTAAAAGCGTGCACGGAGCCAATAAAAAAGTCATGAAACTTTTGAATTATTTCTTAAAAAATTCTTTGAAAATTTGGTAAAGTTTGTTGCTATCTGTGCTAGGCATGCTGCGACTATAGCGGCGCCATCTAGCATTCTACAAGAAAAATATTTTAAATCGCCCCGATAGTCGCCTTACAACGGGCCATTTCTTTAGTATGGGATGAGGTATCTGTACTATAGTATTATGTAATCTGTGGTTATGTGGTAGGTACTCTTATTTGATTGACATTCTGATATTCTGATTATTAACTCGCACTTCTACTTCCAGGCACCTTCAAATTGAAGAAACTGCACTACCAAAAAGAAGGGTTTGACCCTGACGTAATCAAGGACCCGCTGTACTTCCGTACCGGGGACCAGTTCGTGCCCGTCACCTCGCAGCTGTTCGCCGACATCTGCGCCGGCCGCGTCAAACTCTAGGCCACTCGCACTAACTTGCTCACTCGAAACTTTGATATCAGCCAGCTTCAAATTCTGGTGAAACCATCATGCTGATATTTTCGAATAACCAAATTGACAGCTTAATCTCTATTAACTTTTTAAAAGTAATAAATAAGATTTGTGGTGGCTGTTCGGTTTGGATTAGGAGTTAAATTTATATTATCATTTAAAATAATAGCACGTTATTTTCAATATTTGATTCTGTGATGGGGTTATGAATAAAAGCTTCCTAAACAGTAATCAGAATGTACAAAATTAATCAGCAGTGTATCAGTGTGGTAAGCTCAACTTAAGTGGTTTTAGACCCTTGGTTTAACACCCTCAAATTGGAGGGTGTTAAACTTACCACAGTGATACTGCGCTGATTAATTTTGTATTTTTTGATTACCGTATAAGAAGCTGAAGAAAGTATGTAAAAATACTGTCGGCCATGGTAATTAATCAACTGCTTGTCAACGTACGTATCAGGGTGCGTCCTAAGCGGTGGCGCATCGCGTATACGGATTGCGGAGCGGAGGATCACGTGGCTGGCTGTTCTATGTTATGGTATGTACACGATAGAGAGCGCGCCAGCCACGATCAAATTTATGTCTCTACAGTTTCGATATGTATGAATATCGTATTTGCTTTGTCCGCCGTGGTTTTAGCATATGCAATGCACCCGTTACTCGTTCAGTGCCAAAATGTGCAGTCAGCAGCAGATGAGGTTATACAAAACTGTCAAAAATCTGTAATTTATTTTGAACCTTAAATAGCATTGCATTTAAGTATAAAATTGATTGAATATCATTACGCTGTCGTGGAAGCCCAGCGTGCCGTTGACCGTTCACTTCCCAAAATGTATACTCTTAGAACAGATAGGAATAACTGATATTAAAGTACCTGCCCCCTTAGCATGACCATCAAAACGCGGTATGATATAGCGATTTATCACGTTTAACTGTCAAAAGACAATGGGTTTTGACAGTTGAGTGTCGATAAAACGCTATATTACGCGATATATATCGTGTTTCGATGGAAATGCTAGGGAAGCAGGATCACATAAATATGGAGAAGGTTAATTATTAAAAAAAAACATTTTTTATATTTTTTGATTTTAAATAAAAATACCTTTTGAAACTGGTGTACATTTTGGCACTGAACGCCGTGACTCAGGACGCACACTAAAGTACCTAACGTAGGCACAATACACTTGACATTTGGTTACATTTCACGATCGGCCAGGAATTTAATGTCTCGTCTCGTGCGACTTACTCGAGATAGTTGTGATACTGTACAAAACCCTTTGTATAATTTGTAAAGTAGTGTTATTTGATCAAGAAATCTCAAACTGTCACATTGTTTGCATATCGCCACTAAATCAAAAGTGATTTTGAAACAACAAATTCACTTTTGAGTTTTTAGTTGCTATAAATTACATATAATATAATGTTGTGTAATGCAGATTCACAGAATTCTATTACACACATGATATTGTAATGTGTTTGAACATATTATTGACGTTTTGCACCCAAAGTACTCAGGACATTGTTAGTCAATTTAAATTACTTTAGTGTATTGTATACTCGAGGCCCTTCCAAATGTGATAACAAACAATTCAAAATAATAAATCATTATACTCTTATTTACAAAGATGTACTAGTGGATTTTAGACGTTAGAACTGTGTCCTCGAGTATGCAGCTTCTGTGCAGGTGGGTAATAGAAAAAAATTAGTGATAAGTACAAGTGGGGGAGAAAGGTGTTGACTATAAGGACTATAAAATTTGAATTAATTTGTTAAAGGGCAACTTAAAATACCTGAATGTTTTAAAACTATTATTCAGTATAATAATTACGAACTTATGACATAATTTATAATGCTGTGACAATTAGTAAATTAATCCAATTATTGTTAGATAAATTTATTGTAGATAGAACATTCCACCATCTAGTCTCTTAAGATGTTTTTGTTGACTTGCGCACGTTATTAGCAAAATATGTTCAGTTCCTATTGTAAATGCGACTACTTCTAGAGTCAGGCTTTAAGAAACGGCGCAGGTAAGGGTAGAACAAGACCGAGGCATGCGGCGCATCGCATGCCTTGCAAGATACTTATACTTTCACAGATTGCGTACTTAGCTTGAGCATGTGTTGTTCGCAGCACGCATGCCTTGCAAAGTGTGGTTCCACCATTAATTGATTAGTCGGTTAATTAGAATCGCATACAAATTAGTCATATAGCACCCGTAATAACCGAATATGGTATTTTCCATTTAGATTTCGTGCCTTGTAACGAGAACCGTTGCACTGTAGTCATAAGTACTTAGTACGCCGTTTAAATACTGCTCTTGAAAATTGTAAGTTGTAAATAAAAATATACATTATACTCTTTTGTTTCACTTTGATACACCAACCCATATATAACGGAGCAAATTGGTGGGTAAAGTTGGAGCCGCCCTGACGTGCCGGACTACAGCTGCGCCACAAAAAAAAAGTTGGAAATCTGACTTTTTGACTATGCCATGATGAAGTCTATAGTTTGTCGGAGTTTGTCGCCAAAAACCAGAGTTTGTCGGTCTTCCGTTTAGGAGATACATGTGGCTCAGCTGTAGAGACGTCTCTACAGCTGCGCCACACAGATCTCGAAAACGGAAGGTCGTAGCGAAAATCTGATTACTTGTATGTATAGCCGTTAGTTTGTCGGAGTTTGTCGCACAAAAACCAGAGTTTGTCGGTCTTGCGTTTAGGAGATACGTGTGGCGCAGCTGTAGGAGACGTCTCTACAGCTGAGCCACACAGATCTCGAAAACGGAAGGTCGTAACAGAAATCTGATTACTCGTGTGTGTAGCCGGTAGGGTAGTTTGTCGGAGTTTGTCACCAAGAACCAGAGTTTGTCGGTCTTGCGTTTAGGAGATATGTGAGGATACGCTGTGGAGACCTTTCTACCTGGATCTTGAGAACGGAAGGTCGTAGCAAAAATCTGATAACTCGAGTGTGTAGCCATTAGTTTGTCAGAGTTTGTCACCAAAAATCAGAGTTTGTCAATCTTACGTTTAGAAGATATGTGGGGATATGCTATAGAGATATTTCTACCTGGATCTCGAGAACGGAAGGTCGTAGCGAAAATCTCACATATCTCCTAAACGCAAGACCGACAAACTCTGATATTTGGCGACAAACTCGGTCGAACTACCGACTATAGATATGACTAATCGGATTATCGCTACGACCTTCCGTTCTCAAGATCCAGGTAGAAAGGTCTCCACAGCGTATCCTCACATATCTCCTAAACGCAAGACCGACAAACTCTGGTTCTTGGTGACAAACTCCGACAAACTACCGGCTACACACACAAGTAATCAGATTTCTGTTACGACCTTCCGTTTTCGAGATCTGTGTGGCTCAGCTGTAGAGACGTCTCTACAGCTGCGCCACACGTATCTCCTAAACGCAAGACCGACAAACTGGTTTTTGTGCGACAAACTCCGACAAACTAACGGCTATACATACAAGTAATCAGATTTTCGCTACGACCTTCCGTTTTCGAGATCTGTGTGGCGCAGCTGTAGAGACGTCTCTACAGCTGAGCCACATGTATCTCCTAAACGGAAGACCGACAAACTCTGGTTTTTGGCGACAAACTCCGACAAACTATAGACTTTATCATGGCATAGTCAAAATGTCAGATTTCCAACTTTTTTTTGTGGCGCAGCTGTAGTCCGGCACGTGCCGCCCTGACTATACATAGGTGAACTACTGAGACAAAAGAGTTGCACTAGTTCAACGGTTGAACTAGCCGGTTGTACTAGTGGGAACGAAAGGACTTGTTGGGAAGGGCCGAGAGTGAAACGTGTGCCTGGAAGTTTAAGCTGGCGCCACACTGTACAGTCTTCCAAGCCGAGCTGTATGCCATCCACCTCATCCACCAAGCGACAGAAATAATTATTGGCAGAAAATTTCAGGAAACAGCCGTACTCAGCGATTCGAGATCTGCACTCTAGACGCTACTTGATCCGAACCCATCACACCCAATCACAAATCAGGGCAACCTACGATTCCTTGCCTTTTCAGAACCCAGCCTGTTCGGGAGGTTGGAAAGCGTCGAAACTCTCGCAGTTTGTAAGAAACAATTTGTAAGGACTCGAAAACAACTTAAAAACATGGTTCAGAAGTAAGATGGGTCTATAGTTCTTGGGGTGTAGAGTCCACCACCAGCTAAACTCATTTTGGATTAGGACCCATGTCGGTGTGGGAGGGAATGAGAGGGCGGATCAAATGGCGAAGGAGCTCTCAAGCTGAGGACCAGGGGGGGTTAATGGTTATTCACGATTGTCGGAAACCAACTTTCCGAATCGAATCCGAAAGTATAGTCTTCGATCTTATTACTTTATGCTTACCTTATGCTACCAAACTTTGTAAATGCATTGCCTTGCATTCGCCCGTCGGAAAGTGAATCGAATACCAGTCGAATGTATTTGTGAATAGATATATTTTTGCAATATCGGAGGATACGGATTCGAATCGAATGCTTTCGAGAAGATTTCCGACAATCGTGAATAATCCTACTGATCGGACTATGACTGCGGCCCTTTTTCCATTCCGATCAAGTAACTAAACCGATCAACTAGTTGTGCCGATTGAGACTTGTTGTGCTGAAGGTAAAAGCAGTTCCCCAAGGCACTACTAGTAGTGTCACGCGGTCGTGCTACGGGTAAGAAAGGATCTGTCCTTAACCGAACAAATGGATTCTTCCTTATCGAATCAACTATTTGACTTTTCTATTAAATTATTAAGACTACTGGGATCAGCCGGATATTTTATTTGAAGTTCCTAACGGAACAACTAATTTTTAGGGTTCCGTAGCCTAAATGGCAAAAACGGAACCCTTATTAGGGTTCCGTAGCCTAAATGGCAAAAACGGAACCCTTATAGATTCGTCATGTCTGTCTGTCTGTCTGTCCGTATGTCACAGCCACTTTATTCCGAAAGTATTAAGACTACACAGTTGAAACTTGGTAGGTAGATGTATTCTGTTAACCGCTTAACGAATTTAAAACAAAAATAAGAAAAATAAAAGATTAAGGGGGGGCTCCCCATACATGGAACTGAAACTGAAAAAATTTTTTTTCTTCAAACCAACACGTGTTGGGTGTCTATAGATAGGTCTTTAGAAATGACATTAAGGTTCTTAAGACAACTTTTTCTCAAAGTCAACCGTTTGAAAGATATTCACCGCCAAAGTGGTAAAATGTGTGTCCCCCCCCCTTTAACTTTTGAAATAAGAGAGTGAAAAATCTAAAAAAATATATGCTGTAGATCTTAATAAACACTTTCAACCAAAATTGGTTTGAAAGAGATATAGTATTTAGTTTTTGAGATATAGCACATTTTCCAAAACCGCAAATATAACTTTGTCATTCATACCAACACTGTAAAAAACAAAGTAATTTTTACAGACGAAAAATTATAGGTGTATTAAATAGGTATGGTATGTATGGTATAAGGTAACTACGGAACCCTATGGCGCGTGGCCCGACACGCACTTGGCCGGTTTTTTTTTCTAGTGGGATACTAATTTATAGGAGATAACCCCCGCAGATAAAGAGAAACTACCAGGTTATAAATAAATCTAGAGAAGAAGGTTAACTTTTATTAAATTTTAACGCTATGGCTGAGCGAGTTAATTTATTTTCGTGTCCGCTGAGTGAGCTCAACAGATTATCTTTTTATATAATATCTACTACACCATCGCATAGGTTTATTTACCTGTAATGATTGTGTATGTTGCGAATTAATAATAAATAAAAAAATAAAAAAAAAATAACACCCTGAAGTAAAAAGTATGGTAAATAATATTTTTTAATTCTTAGTACCAGGGTCACATAAATCTAAAGAAGGCTAACTTCTATAAATATTTTCAATATACAGAACAGGGTATCGTAAAACTTTACCACACGAAGCGTAAATTTTATTTATTTTTATGGCGAAAGTACCTTAAATATTGAAGGTAGGAAATATTACTGAAAGAAGAGCTCAGTTGGATTTTTAAAAAGAATTGGCCATACATTCAATACCGATCAACCCAAATAGTTGAGCTGTTGAGAAATAAAATAGTTGATAGGATCCACCACGGCCTCACCACCAAGGTCATTTTCCCAGATGGAGTGGTAGTACACAGTACTTACTACAGCTTAAACATAACTTTATATATATGGCGATTCATGTCACCGTCCCTAGTTCTTTTCCTCTGGATTTTAATCATCCCGATTTAAGGGCATTAAGGGCATATTTGCTCCCAAGCTAAGTCTGTATATTTTATTTTCATTATCAAGATTCCATACAAACATTCGTGCAGCGTGCGGCGGCATGCCTGAACTGACCCTTCATTCTCAGAAGATCCATCGGCCAGATCCACAATGGATCTAGTAAGATTTTTTTCTCATAAGATCTATATTGGATCTAATGAGAAATTAAATCTCAGAAGATCCATTGTACAGATCCATAATGGATCTAGTGAAAGGTTTTTTCTTAGTTGATCCATTGGCCAGATTCTCGATATAATATGTACAGACATATCTGAGAATGAGGGGAACTGACAGGAATATCTGATAGTGTGCGGGGCCTACCGTACAAAAAGTATGGCAAACACGCCTTCCGCCATTTCCATCAGAAACATTCTAACGTCCGGCAGTGGTGCTATCCGGCGTGCATCAGAACCGGACGATCGGTTAGAATTTTTGTAACAGTGTGCGGGAACTAATACAAAATGTATGCAACGAGTGCCTTCCGGCAACCGTCAGAATTTTTCTAACAGAAAGGTCATTGGGCATTTTGTTCGGACATTTGACCTACGGCCGGCGTACACAAGCGAAATAGGGCTAGGTATGTAGATAGGCATGTATCTGCTACTCAGTAGTATGGATCGCATTATTGCAGGGCATGTTTAATTTTTATCATTATATCATAGCATTTTAATAATAAATAAAATAAAATATTTAAATAAAGACAATACGTATATATATATATATATATATATATGTATATAATATATGTTTGTACAACACATTTTCACAATGCCGAAAGTAAAACTTCTGTTTCATTAACAAATAATAACATTAAACATAATACTCACACACATAATTTGAAATAACTTTTTCTGCCGGTCGGTACATAAAAAAATAATGCATATTTTGAAGAATGGGATTGAATTCTTCAATTAAAAATTGGTTTGGTTTCTGTACGCGAACTTTCATCAAGCAGGTCAAATATGCATATTGACCTTTCTTATAACATGCGTATGAGGATTTTTTAGGGAATTCAGAAAGCGATGCTAACAAAAAAACCTGAAACAAAAACAGCTTCAAAATTAAATACCTCTAAAAAAGCGAGAAATAATATTCAAATCATTAGTTACGCATAACATTATTAATAAAACACGTCTATTGAAGTCGGGTGGGGCTGGAAGACTAGTAATTTTTTTTTTATATTTCTTAAAGCCCCACCCGACTTCATTAGACGTGTTTTATTAATAATGTTATGCGTAACTAATGATTTGAATATTATTTCTCGCTTTTTTAGAGGTATTTAATTTTGAAGCTGTTTTTGTTTCAGGTTTTTTGAAGGAGGTTTTTCTTTTTTGTTAAAAAAGTTTTTTATTTTCAACTTTTTAGTGGCAGGTATGTAAGCATGTAAATATTTTTTAACTTTATAAAATATTTTCAATGGTAAAATGCCCACAACTCAAATTCCCAATTTACGCTGTTTGTTTTTGAAGAGTTCCATTGTGTCTTCGTAGTCCAAGTCTAGTCCAGAACCTTGCATTGCAGACCATGGTTTGGTTTGTTTTGAATTGTCATAAACCTACCAAAATCCAAATCACTTTACATATACTATTTGAATTTGAGGAGTTCCCTTGTGTATCTTCGAAGTTCAAAGTCCAATACCGATGAAATTAAAATGTGACCACTCTTGAAGTATACCCTTTCAAACAAAAAAAGAATCATCTAAATCGGTACATAAACAAAGATGTTATGTTCGAAAATCCGTAAAAACACGTGTGATGGCAAGCTAAATAATTGACATTTTTCAGGATTATGAAAAAACTACCAGCCAGATCTCTGTAATTTTTTTATGGGACCACACACAAACTATGTTCTTCAAGATAAAAAAAGAATTGTATAAATCGGTTAACAACTGACGAAGTTATGGTAAAACATACATAAAAAAAATACCGACGACTTGAGAACCTCCTCCTTTTTTTGAAGTCGGTTAAAAATGAAAACCCTTTTTTTTCTTTAAAAACAATATATTATTCAAGTAAATATAGCTAAATGTTTAACAACAAATCAGTGAGTTTCATATTGTAAAACTAATCAAATAAAATCTACATACCAAAATATAGCTCTTAATACCTCTAAAATAATATTGTATGGAATGTAATTAATACTCTGCATAAACAAAAAAAAAATCTTCTATGATAACTAATTGTGAAATAATTCAACGAAAAATAAACATTTGATACAATAACGCTAAAGCGGTCGTTCATCAAACATTAAGACTAGATTCAATATACAAGTATGTACAGATCTTATTATGTGTATAACTTTATTAATATTTTTATAAATTACAAAATGTAACAAAAGCTGCCTTTCTTTCATTAGTGTTGCTGAGAATGCTGAAATTGCGATGTAATGGTGTTGCCCCATTGAAGTTTTAAAACGTTCCAAAATATTAATAAACTTTCCCATATCATAGGTTAAGCATAGACATATTCTATAAAAAACGATATTATTCGATTAAACTCCACATAAAAAAATACTTATTTTTTTTTAACAACATTCAATTTTGACTCCCTCCGGACACTAGCCTTCCATGACTCCATAGGAGACTCCAATCCCATGGGATCCACAAATAATTTTTTTGCCTCTTGACTCCCATGGGATCCTCAGATTTATGTGAGCCTAGTACTTAAAATTTAAAATCATTCTTTACCTTTATGATATTAAAAATACATAAAAGTTACACTTCTCGATTACCTGGTAGTTTTTGTGAAAAACAATTATTTTAAAAAGTATCTATGGTCTGTGGTGCGGGGCGCGTCATTTTCATTTCATTGCAATACAAAAAGTTATTTAAATTTTTACATTTTGTTGTACTGAATTCCGTAGGTTTTTGTTGCTTAAAATGCCTGATGGCAGTGAATGTGAAAAAAATTTGACTCCGCCCGATATTTTTGATGCAGCGACGGAAATGACACATAATTAAGATAATACCAACAAAGTATTGCATCTTTTATTTCGTAGGTTCAATGCCAATTGTATGAGAGGTAGTGTATGAAATTGCACATAACAAGGTACTAAGAAGTAGGCTGGAAAACACTCGTGTACCATAACCCCACTTTTGTTTCAATACCCCTCATCATGCATCAGTTTTATAAACTACTGTTAATATCCTGAAGTAAAAATTATAGTAAGAAATAATTTGTATATTTTAAGTACCAGGGTCACAAAAATCTGAGGATCCCATGGGAGTCAAGTGGCGAAAAAAATATCTGTGGATCCCATGGGAACGAAGTCATAGGCGGCTAGCGTCCGGAGGCTTTTGATTGCGCGACTGAGTGACGAGTATGACGTTAATTAGCGGCGCTTCAAAACAGCAACACTAATTCACAAATTATATCAACCAGGGATTTATTTCGTTTTACATACACTGGATTTTAGTGGGTTGCCATCGCATACGATGGCAACCCACTAAAATCCAGTGTTCGTAAGTAATATCTATTACTGCAAAACATTTCTGATCTTCCACCTTGTGAGGCAAGGTTTCATGCAACGGGAGCTTGGTCTATATTTAGAACACACAATTTTGTAAATCCATCAATTTAAGTCGTCTTTTAGATGTGACACCAATTAACATTACAATGTTGTACCTCCACGTGACTTGCTGTAATATTGTGACATGTTGAGAACCAAAAGTATCGAATAGTTTGTTTGAATATCTCGATAATCGAACTTATCATTGCTTTTTAATTTCCTGCACCCAAATATTATCAAAAATCACAAGTTTTTTGATCAGTAATTATTGAGAACATTATATTATTTACCATTTGTATCTCATTCTTAATAATAATAATGCAAAAAAATGTCGATTCCACAGAATTAATATCGATATGACGTACAATCGGTAATTTTTGGTATAGGTCATTGCGTTCGTCACTAACTTTTGGATTTTGTATTTTTTTAGGTATTTGACCACCATCTTGTTTGGCAAACAGGATGTGGTGTGGTGTAGCACGCTTGCCCAGTAAATGCCTTACATGTGCCTGACATGAGTCAGAATTCAATTATTATAATTTAAAATAGACAGACTACAGTCCGCAGTGTTAACTTACAAATAAAGACTTCATATTATTCACCAAATCTTATATTTTACTAGCCATCCCTGGTTGATTAAATAAAGCAAAGGCAATCACTTTATACGGTCCTATGTAACAGCATATCAGGTTATTCAAAACTGACAAAGTCCAACTGACTATATATCTTTATTTATTGGAGATAGAACTCAAAGTCGATTGTGTTTTACGTTTATGGTAACCCAATGTGCTGTTTGTACTAAAAGGGCAGTGTTAATTTTTTATCTACTCTATACATACAAACCATAAGTAGCATTACAAACAAGTTAGCTATTTCCTTAGATTTTCGAGGTTCATGACTTTATAGGAGTGACATGATTACTAAATAGTACATAATTATTCTATAGTATATTTTTAAGCGAGCTGGCATCACCGGTATGTTATACATAAGTGCCACTTTTAATGCTGCCGTATAAATAAAAATGTCGAATTCAAATTTATATTAAAAGAATCCAAAAACATATAATTTCTATTCAACAAATGGCCATGCCTAGTGACTAGCAGTGATAATAATATAAATACTTTGATATAAAATTACAGTTAATAATATTGAACGTAGTCGTAGATCTGTTTTACCATCGGTTAAAATAATCTTGTTTTCAATTTTTCAAAGCATTTCGATACTTCCATTATCCTATTTAAATGTCAAATCCTTGCTCAGTATTTAGGGTCAGACCAGGATTTCCCACTTTTATAAAACAGTTATTTTAATAATAATGCTGTTGGATGATATCAAAATCCTACAATAGGACAATTCTGATGGTTGTGTCGAGAAGCGATTTTTTTTAACTGCACACAAAATTTTTAGGTATCATACAGTTACTCTGCTGTTAATAAATGCGTACTCATTCACAAAGTCTATTCATTCGCCTAGAATCTTTAATAATGTACCATCGCTTCATTTCGTCTCGCGTGAGAGTTGTTTGCCAACTGGCGAAAGTGAAACTCGCGATTGCGCGCGAGTTGGCACCTTCCGATTTTAGATCGCCAACCCAGAGGCTCATTTTCAATCTATCGCATATTGGGACCAGACCACATTGGCAAGATAGTCACAGAGGACATGACCCCCCCCCCCCCCCCCCCCCCAAAATCGTACACGTCACATAGAAAAAGCTTCTAAAAATTTACAGAAAAGCAGGCTGCGACCGCGCCTGTACCATCGTCTGGGTTGCGAAGTAGGAAGCTTCGGGAGATATGACAGACAGACGATGATATTTGATAACATCAAGCTAATGTCTATCTTACTACTGTGGTCTGGTCCCAATATGCTATAGATTGAAAATGAGCCTCTTGGCCGGCGGTCCATTTTACCTATTTTACTGTCGTCACCTCGCTCGATTGTGAATATCTGACGTATTTATGTACAAGTCAGCTACAAAAACGCTTTAATAAATTTAATATAGGTATCTAATTTAAATGTATAAGACGCTTTAAACGACTTGATAATTATTTTTATTCATAGTTTTTGGTTTTCTCGCACATTCGTGAGATTCACACTCTTCAGTTGACGAACTAGTCTTGTGCTCATATAAATAATATCATAACTTTCATAAGAAGAACAGCTTTGCTTGTTGAATGGATTTAAAACTATATTTATCGCAAACAATAAGTCGCACGCATCATAAAAATGGGTGTATCCTACGTTACGATAAAGATTCCTAACTTACATCGTTACAGAGAGAGTCTGTTTATTTTTGTATGTTATAAAAACGACAAAATTACAGTCACATAAGAGTGTTATGTTTTCATTTGTTATGATATAAAGGTCCGTATAATAATTATAACACAAAATATTTTTTCTAAATCACTGTAACTTATTATGTAAAGATATAAAACAACTCATGTTAAATCAGATTTTAACCATACTTAGTTTAAGAACTTCTATGAATATTTTCGTCTATTAATTATTTTTAAGACTTTTGAGAAAAACAGACTGGATACTTTGCACACTGAGCACCACCGCCTAAATAGTTCAGCATAGATTAAGTGGCACCAATTACACAGCTATTAATACTCTATCATAGCGTAAAATATAATAAGGATCACTTGTCAATTGCCATTATATTAATAACAACCACGAAGCTATTCTTACATTTATAGAGATATAATAGTAGTTTATGAAACTGATGCATAATGAGGGGTATTAAAACATGAGTGTGAGTTTAAAAACCGAGCCGTAGGCGAGGTTTTTAATAGTATCACACGAGTGTTTTAATACCTAGTTATGTACAGTTTCATACACTACTTTATGTACTCTCATACAATTTGTGATTGAACCTACAAAAATAATTTAACAATGATAAAAAGAGTAGGTAAGGTAGTATCTTGACTTTCTACGACTAGGTAGGTAGTAGGTACTTACCTAGGTTAAGTAAGACGTTTTTCCGACGCCGCATCTAAAATATCGGGTGGAGTCTACACTAACTACTATCAGACATTTTTAAGCAAAAGTAAAAATTAAAATCAAAACATGGCGCGTATTCTATTAGAAAAAATAATAATGAGGTAGTGCATTCCAGCAGACTATTCGTTACGCTAAGTCATCGATCACCATAGAGCACATTTTAATTATGGAAAGTATGTGGAAATAACATTGTTTTTTTTTTATATCGCGGCACTGCCTTCTTCTTGGATTTGCCCTGTATCGTAATGAGAAAAAAGTTATTTTATAGCATACTTCAGTTAGCGAAGGTATGTTATAAAATAACTTTTTAATTTTTTTTCGGTATTGCGTGTATAAAGTATGTCAATATAAATTCGCTTTGAAATTCATAATTCGAATTTTACGATATGAGAGTAGATAAATACCTTTATAGTATGTCAATATAAATTCGCTTTGAAATTCATAATTCGAATTTTACGATATGAGAGTAGATAAAGGTATTTATATTGACATACTTTATACACGCAATACCGAAAAAAAATTAAAAAGTTATTTTATAACATACCTTCGCTAACTGAAGTATGCTATAAAATAACTTTTTTTCTCATTACGATACAGGGCAAATCCAAGAAGAAGGCAGTGCCGCGATATAAAAAAAAACAATGTTATTTCCACATACTTTCCATAATTAAAATGTGCTCTATGGTGATCGATGACTTAGCGTAACGAATAGTCTGCTGGAATGCACTACCTCATTATTATTTTTTCTAATAGAATACGCGCCATGTTTTGATTTTAATTTTTACTTTTGCTTAAAAATGTCTGATAGTAGTGAGTGTGGACTCCACCCGATATTTTAGATGCGGCGACGGAAAGACGTCTTACTTAACCTAAGTAAGTAAGTACCTACCTAGTCGTAGAAAGTCGAGAAACTACTTACCTACTCTTTTTATAATTGTTAAATTATTTTGTAGGTTCAATCACAAATTGTATGAGAGTAGATAAAGTAGTGTATGAAACTGTACATAACTAGGTATTAAAACACTCGTGTGATACTATTAAAAACCTCGCCTACGGCTCGGTTTTTAAACTCACACTCATGTTTTAATACCCATCATTATGCATCAGTTTCATAAACTACTATTATTTAAGTGTAGTGCCACGCCTGCAGAAAGTTCGGCATATTTCAGCCATTGAATTATTATCGGTTGCAGTATTCGACTGGCAAAACATACCAAATCGTCGATAAGGTCCCTACGCCACCGAATATTCATTATACACGCCGTACTTTCATAACGCGTTCGTCGAATTTTCGTTATTCGACAAACACAAGATAATTTCCACTGATGTGTTACTTCAAAAACTCTGCCCACCTTACTAATAAACAAATACCTGTCATAACTAAAAATGTTGTTTAGGAATGTATTACTTTTATTAAGACATTAAATGTAAAAAATAATATCCCTTTGCTATACACAAACTTATTCCTTATTTATTAGCATGGCGGTGCGAGTTTATTCAGACGAATGTAAGGCGCTGTACTTTCGGCAGATGTGTCGCTAAGCTAAGATGCAAAACATACTTTGCCACGACTTTAATATTCGAGATAATATATAACTTAGTTTCCTCGTTAGAAGCTAATAAATTCTCATTACATTTTCTTATTCGAATTTTATGTAACTCACCAAAAAAATATGCGATTGTAATTTTTAATTGCACGCTCAGATTATTTATACACAGCGATACGTGCAGTAAACAGTAATACAACAAAACGTTTAATACCTATTGCAGGTTCGTTGTGGCTGGCTATCTTAAAGCTTATATCCATGCGCTGGTGCAACGCTGGATCAGTATGATCTGTGGAGAAAATTAATATAATAAGATTAGAGATATAATATAATAAGATATTTAGAGAATTAATGTTTAGTAGAAGTTACCAGCTTCCTAAACTAGTGGCTCCGTGAGCTGTAGACCTCGCATTGAAAAGAAGCTCAAATTGTAAGTTTATTAAAAAAAAATAACACAGAGTAATTTCGATTAAATTATTAAAATTTCGAATATTCTAAAGATAAAAAAAATAATTTAGGTACTGACAATTTGTCATGCCACCTGAGCACAGAATAGATATACGTACTACGTACAGAAAGGACACTTTCCGCCCCGCCCCCACCCCGCGGGTTCATGTGCCTAATCTTGTGCTCGCCTCGTTTAGTCGTGAGTGTGAACAGCTGTCAACGTTCGTGCACGGCAGTGTGAATTTAAGTTGCAAAATATCACTCATGAAAACATTACTTAGCACCGGTAAATACATACATTTTTATTGTTAAATTGGTGAAAAAAACAATATGTTTATTAGTATGAGTGAGGCGACACGATTCCCGTAGTGGCCCTAACTTTACACACAGTTGCGCTCATACAAAACCTCATTTCTGTGTAGTGTCTGTGTAAAAGGTAGTTATAACGGAGCGGTTGTATGGAGTGTCCAGGGTGTGACCTGACATGACAATTTAATATCTATTGCGTCAACCAATTATAAAGTAGAACAAACTACTCAATAGCCAAATTAAAAATTTGGCTGTATGAATATTAATTCCTTTGCCGTCAGAGAAACAGGAGAATAAAAAAAGAAATAACTCAGGCTCACTCAGGTGTTGAGCGAGGGGAACCAGGCGGCGATGCCGGATCGCGGCGGCAACGCAGCGCGCAGCAATGCCTCCTCGTGCGCGGACAACCGCAGCAGCGTCGCCAGCGCACGCGTCAACTGACGCGCTTCTAGCTCGCGCGCCGTCAGGAACCGCAGGACGACGTGTTTTAGGTATCTGAGGATTAATAATAATAATAACAATGCATTTATTTCAAGTAACAAAGACCCATTACATAGAATACAATCAAAATTAATGGAAGTCACATTAGGTATAAGTATAAAATTAAAAATCATTTATTAAATAACAAATCATTAATTAATTACTAATAAAATTATATTGATTTGACATGTACAATCAATTGCACATGTACACAGTAACAACTGTGTGTGTAGGTACATGTGCAATGTGTAGGCACAGAATAACTAATAGTACAAGTACAGAAGCAGCACTCGGCAAAGTCATTTAAATAAATAGCGACCTTTGCTCCGACACAATAAAGTGCAATTCAGGTCGCTCAGTTCACCTAGTAGTTGCCTCTCTTTCTATCGCGTGCTCTTACCTTTTCTGACGACGCAACGTTAGGGTTGTATTCTTTTAAATGACCTGCGTAGCATATATCATAATGTGAAAAACGACAATTGTTTATTGGTTTTTTGATTTTGACATCCGTACACGGCACAGTAATGTCGATTCGACATTGTTACTATTATAAAGAGGCAATATCTACACAGGCAGTATGGCGCGCGACTACACAGGCGGGCGTGTGACAGCCCGATGCTCACTTGTTCGTTCGAACGAACGGCTAGCGGTAGGTGCTTATCGCGCGACCTTGAGCGAGTGCAGGTGGCCTGGTGTAGGTTACAGCAGTGGTTAATATAAGAGCAGTCGAGCCTTGCCGCCAACACGGCCAGCATGCTGTTGGTACTCCCCCGCACTCAGCACGCTAGCGAGCCAGCGCGCTTTCTCATTACGGTGTAGAAATGATCCACCCTCGCTTCCGCGAACATTGTAGATGCACTGCAAGAGCGGGGGAACCCCAACAACATCCTGAACGAGTCATTAAACTGGACCCGAAGGGCGCTATACTATTTAAGCGTGTAGTCACTCCACGGGCTGCAGGTGTAGAAAGAAGTACAATAAGCTCTAAAAAGAGTTATCTTTACCTCTCTCGTACACTGAGCAAACCTGCGGAAGAACATGTTTACTCTTACCGACAGCGCCCTTCGTTCCCATTCAATGTCCGCATCGACCTTCAGGGTTGGCGTAACTAGATGACCAAGATATTTAAACTTCTCTACTCTTTCCAACGGAGATCCATTTAGAAATAGCGGAGGCATATTTGTTACTTTTCTTGGGCCACCCTTAAAGACCATACATTGACTCTTTTTACAATTATATGCAAGCCCATGATCGACTGCATAGTTCTAACACATCCTTAGCAGCTTTCTAAGTCCACAAACCGAAGCACTCAGCAGCACCATGCCGTCCGCGTAGCTAATGTTATTGAAACAATCGCCGTCTATGTAACAACCGACATGTTGCTCGCTGAGCGCCTCAATTAGTCCGTTATTAAGTTCATCGTCATTGTTATAATGTACAAGCGACCCGCCCTCGCTTCACTTCGGTGTAGTGTGGAATTTGACACCATGGTTTCCGCGCGCGTTAATTTTTGCGACAATTCCTAAGATATTCATTGATTTTGAGGAGTTCCCTTGTGTATCTTCGTAATCCCAGGTCCAATACCAATAAAATAAAAGGACTACACTTAAGGTATCCCTTAAAAAATCCCTAAAAAAATTAGCCGATGTTCTTTCCCAAACTCTACTCTATCTCTGTATCAAATTTCATAAAAATTGGTTTAGTAGTTTAGGCGTGAAAGCGTAACAGACAGACAGTCAGAATTACTTTCGCAATAATAATATTTTATTATTATTATTATATTTTATTATAAATAAGAATTTACGATAGCCTCGTCTCCTCTCTATCAAGAACCGGAACCGCTTACAATTTTATTAAAGGGGTCTTCGAATTTTATAGACTTATTTTAATAAACCCAACTAATTTGGTAAGCAATTAGTCGACAGAGCAGATTTTCCAATACCTAGATAATTATCTTGTTTGATAGCACTGGCATTACCTCCATACAAGCCGTAAAGCCCGGCTTGCCCTAACAAAATCTTATTTACACTACTAATGAATCTCAATTAATGACAACAACAAAATATTATTCGAACGTAAATTTTCAATCAGAATTAAACAAATATTCAATTTTTCAAACAACTGATCGATAAGTCGTTAAACTGCATAATATAGCGTATTAATAGAACAATACACTACATCTCTCTCACACTCGTTGGCTTGCAACCACAAAGTACTTTTTTATAATAGGAAACTTGCAACCGGGCTTCGCGAATTCATATATCTCTTCTCACTTTAACGAAACTGGTACCCCACTACATACATACTACTGACTGTACGTATCTTATAGATTCTATGAGAAATGCAGCCTGCCTGCATGCCTGCTTGCAAAGGAAGTTAGCCGCAAGTGGGTACGAGGCATAGACTTATTATATTACTAGCGGTACGAGGCCGCCGCGTAAACAACAGCCAACAGCTCACGATCGGGCCAATCCCTGCGCAGCAGCCCGCAATCAGACCAATGGCTGCGTAGTGCATACTAACGGGCGAATCAGGAGCGATATTGAGCGCGTGGCTCATATTGTTACCTGTGTGTGTGAAGTAGCAGCTTTTAACCAGGTGTTTGTTTTGTTTTGCATTTTGCAGTTGAGTGAATGTTTATTTGTTGAAAAGTTACAAGTGTTTTGCATAAATTAGTGTTTATCGTTGTAAAAAATGATGTCAAAGTTCAGATCGATGACTTAATGTGGTTCCTTGTGATTGTGAAGGATCAAAATGTGTAAAAGTGTTGATCGGCGAGGGAAAGGTAAATTCATTGCACATAGCCGAAAAAAGCAGGACATATTATCTTCAATCAGACCTACTCCAGATGTGTATATTTTGTAAACTAGTTTTTTTAGAGCTTCGGGCCTTCGGGCTTGCCCTGACGTTACCGCCGAAATGAAAATGTTTGTCATACATATTTTGTTTGCCGTAGTTTTTGAATGAATTTTATTTTGGTTACTTATTAAATTAACAGATATTATAATAACTGAGGATTGAAAAATCAGCCTTAACTCCAACAAAAGGCTACCCAAGTTGATACAGTTAATTCGGGTAAACAGTTACTGAAATCGTTAACCCTACTGAGGCTGACCCTATAAAGTGTTTTTAGAACACGGTCAAGCTATTTTAAATTATCTAGAATTACTACAACTACAAACGAAACTTACCTTCTACTAATGTCTTGTTCTTCTGCAGTGGACAAGTCAGATTTACTACTTTGCAGTTCTCGCTGCAACGTTTTCTTCATGTCAGATATCCGATTGTCTAATGTTTTTATTTTCTGAAAATAATAAGATTTTAATAAGTTATCCATCATGTTATATTATACATAATATAAACAATTACTATTCATTATTACACAATTTTACCTTATTTTTATCACAGATTTCAGTTTCTAAGTCTTGTATATTTTTCTTGAGAGATGCCTCACTCTGCGTCAGTTCATCTATTCGTCTCTTTAGTTCCTCAATTTCTGATTTCCGTGTCTCCTCGTTTTCCTTTATCAACATACAAGCTGCCTGGTTCTGTGGAACAAAGTATAGATACAAGAAAAAAAAATTCAATTTTCTCGTCATCGTAATAATGACGCTGTTAAATGACACTGATTCCAGTCTAATAAACATTGGGATTAATTTACAACTAGAATAGATTCCACCCGATTATGACAGGTCACTATAATAAGATTTAGAATATACTGATATAATTTTTTGAGCTACGGAACAGTAAAACTTTGCGCACATTAGCACAGGCAGTAGATTGCTGCACACAACGCTAAGGACGCTCTTTTAACAAAAATAAATTATGCCTGAATGTAGACAAAGTCGCATTTGCGAATCTACTTTAAAAGATGTAGGGTGGATGAATTTGATGTTTTAAGAATCGAAGGTTAGTGGAAAATTAAGGCGACATTAAATGCAAAACTAGCGCCACTCCCGCAAAAAAATAATTACCGTGTAAGTACACACTTTATAAAAAAATCCAAGTTGCCTCGAAAATAGAAATTGATACACAAAAAATAAATAATTGTTTGCAGTTTCGGTGGTGAAAAAAGCTAAAAACGGTTGTCATTTTGTTTTTCGTCAAGAAAAACCACAGTAAATTATCTGTCATTAAGTTTATTTGTTTATAGATAACTGATATTTTACAAGAGGACCATCAGCTTGGATTTTTAATGAATTCAATAGTGTATTTACACGGCAATTTTTTTTACGGGGGTGACACTAGTTTTGCATATAATGTCGCCTTAATATGTTAATGCCATACGTCTTTAGATAGCGAAACGGTAGCGAGTATAGGTGCCCGCATAACAAAGCAGGTTACAGGTCGGTACCGGTCGGTACAGGTCTGTACCGATTGGTGCAGGTAAAGTAGCCCCATACTTTTCTATGGGAGGCTAGATATAAAGAAAACAGGTTGTCGGTACCGGTTTGTGCCGCGGATGTATGCACAAACCTATCAGGACCGGAAAACTTGTAGCCTTTATATTTGCACCCTATTTTCATATGTGATAATGTGACATTAGCTACAGGGCCAGTCTTACCTCTTTATGCTGCGCTATAAGGGAGTTGAGTTCTGCAATTTTAGCCTTGAGTTCGTTAATCTCCACCTCCTGGTAGCGCACGTTGCACTGACTCATCTCTATCGTCTGCGACATGTGGGCGTTGCGTAGTAACGCCTCGTCTTTCTCTCGTTTTTCTCTAAAACAAAAATAGGTTGTAGTAGAACATATTCAGGTTTAAATTATCTTGACTTCCTTAGACAAAAAAACACAAGTGACATGAAGTAGCAAATAAATCTGATAGACATTATTTCAGCCCCCTGATTTTGGCTACGTATTACAAGTTCTAACAAGCCTCTCCTCACTTCGTATCAATAACAAAACCACTAAAGCCGCCTCGAGTTCAGTGCTTTGACAGTGAAGAGAAGACACTACCGTGGCACAAAATAGAGAGGACAGAAGTCATAAAGCTTAGTACTATGCGCGCTCGAGCAACGCACACACACATAGACAGCTCTCACCGACCGATGGAACACGTTTGAGATTCGTCTGAGATTCCGTATCGGTGAAAGCTGTCTGTGTGTTGCTCGAGCGCGTAGTAGTACTAAGCTTTACTTTTGTCCTCTCTCTGTTTTGTGACCGTGGGCCGTGCCCCTCCTTCTTGTGCCCTCGCCCTCGGGCAGGGACAGCCATTCAATGCCGTTAAGCTTTTCTATGCACGAGTTTGCCGCAGCCTGCTCGGAACGAGGCACTGGTTAAAGAATGCTGACTAAATACATTACATAGTTAGCTCCTCACTTGTCATACTTCCGCTGCATATCAACGTAGTCGTGCTGCATGTCAGTGACGAGCGAGTTAAGGTGATTCAGCTCCGCAGTCCGCTCGTCCGCGCGCAGCCCGCTCGCCTCCGCCTCGCAGCGCAACGCCCTCACTAGCTTCCGCTCGCTCTCCAACGCAGCGGATAACTCGCTGTTCTCCGCCGTCAGAGCTTCGACTCGGCTTTGTAGTTCCATACTCTTTTCCTGAAAAGGAATTACAAATTTAAACGTTTTCTTTCATAACCTTGTTAATTATACAACGTGTTACAAAATAACCCCTAATGCCGAATATGGTAGATAGGGACCATCAAACTGAACAACTTTTACAATGGGACCAACTCTGAAATCGCGAAAAAAAAATCAGCTGTTTCATACAAAAAATAATAATAACGGAAAGTATCAAAATGTATCTACCGTATTCGGCATGAGACGTTATTTTGTAACATCTTGTATATTAATCAAAAAATATACTACCTTTATGTGTCAAAAGCTTAATCAAACTTCAAAACAGCCAAAATAATTAAGCAACTATACATTATATGCAAAAAAACTGTAATAATTACCTACTGCTAGAGTCTACCTAGGAACGGTTGGTACTTGTTTTTGTTTGGTGATGATCAGTAGATAAAAGATAATATAGTCAACTTAAAAATAATTTTAAGCAAACCAAAATAATCATCAGTATTTTACTTTGCATGTCATCAACCAAAGTACCTCTAAGAATCTTAATTTAAAAGGTAGATCTGGTAGAGAATGCCCTTGGGCATTAGCCCGTTGTCATGAGGGTTCAAAATAGGTACACGGATGTCGAGGATGGTTCATTATTACCGTATAATCTTTTTAAGATATTTCAGAACTAATTTAGAAAAATACTTAATTTAAAAAAATAAAATAAACAGAAAACCTCATTAACTTTGAAATATGACCTACGTATAAAAGGGTCTTATAATATCATCACCCAAATTGATTTCTCCTCCCCAATCTCACTTGTTCTTATGTTTTGAAAGACATTTCATAGGAACCCCCATGACGTCGGGTAAGTCCAGCCATTTGCTATTTTATTTTTAATCAATAAAGATTAGATAAAAGATCTTCTTAAGACAGGAATAGCAAACTGTGTCACTAACTATCAAAAACATAAATAAGTGCTGAAACCCAACCAAACTCATAAATGTGCAAACATTGTTAATCCCACTGCCCTCATAAATAAAAACCAAAGTGAGTTTGTTAAGCAAACATGACTCATGTAAATGTAAACTATTCAATTTACCTAAAAATTCCTTTTTTACTAATTTATTTAAGGCGACGACACTATATGTAACACCAGCGCCACTCCCGCAAAAAACAATTACCGTGTAAATACAAAATTTATTAAAAACCAAGCTGATGGTCCCCTTGCAAAATATTAATTGTTATTTATAAACACACAAACTTAATACACAGATACAGACAGATAATTTACTGTGGTTTTTCTTGACGAAAGACAAAACGACGGCCGTTTTTTTCTTTTTTCACCACTAGTTTTGATTTTGTTATTTGATAAACACACAAACAATTGAGTTTGTGTGTTTATCAAATACTGAAGAATTTATTATATTTTGCGAGAAAGCCAGCTTGGATTTTAAATAGTGTATTTACACGGTAATTATTTATTTGCAGGAGTGAATGTCGCCTTCTACAAACAACGAACATCAAAAAAATTAGTACTTAATTTTTTTTTAATTCGACAAATATAAAAATTATCTTCAATATTTTTTTATTAATTACTGCCAGTTTATGTTGAATTAATTTACATATTAATTAATATTACTCATTTTAGTTTCAATGCGTAAATATAAAAAAAAATATGATTTACAATAATTTTATAAAACCAAAATGACAGTATTGTGCTATACCATAACCAAACGTGCTCAAACCCTAGTATACATTACAAGAAGTATTACTGCAGCAGATATTTTCCATAAAATTAAAACAATTACGATTTAAGAAGGAAAAGTATAGAAAAACTATTTTACATTGATTTTAACAAATTAAATATAATAATAAATACATTCTGATGCAATAATAGGTAACACATGCGGAGAAGCGAAAAAAAAATGTTAGTCAAGCCGTTAAGCGCAACATGCACGAACCAGGATAAATCAAAAAGTGTATTCGTAAAAATCATTTATTCGCTAACGAAAAAAATATTTAAATCTTCTATCTCAAAGATAATTAATTGTACTATATTATTTATAATAAGCAAGATAACAAAGGAATGTCAAAGTGTTTTCTGTAGGTCAATATGTGTTCAAAACTTACTTAATGCGTGATTTTATAAATTTCGCTTGATAACGTTGTGTGAATAATGGAACCAGCACTAACAATGGACTGCGACACACCTGTGTCACCGAACTGGCGATAATGATTCTATATTCGTCACGTCACGTCAACGTCATCACGTGATACCTCATATCGATACTTGTAATCTACCCGAAAGGCGATAACAGGTATTTATAAGTCGCGAGATCTGTCCAGTGGTCTCGAACGTCAAAATGCGAAATCGGTAGAATTGCCAAAAAATATCGGTAGATTCGTACCCAAAATCGGTATATTGTGAAAAAAAAATACCATAATACCTGCTACTCAAAAAAAGGGCTACAATATGGTTTTCCATACAAACGAGCTATGTCCTGAATTGGAAAATGATAAATTTCGCGTGTTTTTGTAAAAACTCCGATTTCATTTTATTCAAACTGACACACAGCAAATAGGAGAAATTACACAGTAAATGTGACAGTGCCCGCAAGTTGTCTTTTTTGTAATATAAGGTATTCTATGCTATTACAGCTTTCAAACAATATCCAATTAAGTAAGCATTTTCTTTTCGTAAATTAAGAAAAGTGTTCTACAAGTTGAAAACAAATGAAAAAATAAAGTCCGTATTATCGCTTTTATATGCAGACAAGCGAATTGCAGAGTCGTAAGGGATTCCCCTTCAAACAAACGAAACGAAAAGGGTTGGCAGTTCAATTCGGTAAAAAAATCGGGAGAACTTCCTTATATTCTTAGAAATCGTGAAAAAATCTTTACATTTCGGTATTTCGGTAGGAGAGGCTCCATATCGGTAGAAATACCGAAAATCGGTAGGTTCGAGACCACTGGATCTGTCTTTGCAAAATAAAGCTTGGTGCACACACTCTCGGCGTAAAAAGGCCCAATGTTAACAATCGTTTTAAAAGCCCAAGCTTTATGCCATTAATAAAATATCACACTTTGTAGTGATCCAATAAAAGGCGACCAACATTAACAAATTATACGTCTTGACTTACCTTAAAAAATAAGAAAAAAAAAACAAATTTATAAATACAAACTAAATTATAGATTCACTAATCATACAAATTCACTAAAATAAAAAAGCTATGAACTCGTATCTCATTAGAGGACTAACGGCCGAATACTCAAAGGCTTCTTAACTAAAATCTTTATTTTTTGTGACCACGGCAGCTGCAAAGGTGCCGAAACGTCGGGAAAAACCAAAAATCAAACCAAATACCAACTAAATACCAAAGTACATTCAATAAAACCGCGCTAGTATCCGTTAAAAAGTGTTTTATTTCATGTCTAGTGAGCGCGTAAGCTTGAGAAGTGAATAAAATCTTTAGTTAAGGTTTGTGGTTAAGAGCCTGTTGCCAAAGTCACATTTGCAAATTTTCGCTATCACTTCGCTTCGAAACATGTACGGATTTGACGTTTTAAAATTCGATTGTTAACGAAACCTAATGTCAATCCCATACATGTTTCGAAAGCGAAGCGATAACAAACATTTGCAAATGTTACTTTGGCTAGGGGGTCAGGTCTCCTTAACTTTAAGCAAGCTGTCAGTTTCATAGAGGGAAATTACATTATCACTCAGTCTAGCGCTAGTCCATTCCATCATTTTGATACAAATTTTAGATCATCAGTCTGGAAAAAAAAAAATACTTGACTTCAAGAATTGACTGGCGCCAGATTGATCAGATCATGTATCTCCCTCATAGAGTTTTTGCCAAATCTGTCAATTTTTTAATTTATACTATAAGAATCGTTGAGTATTTGGCCGTAAATAATATGATAACTATGCTGCACACTTAATATAAAATAACTCTAATAAATTGCACATAATCTTTATAATCAATAAACATGTACTTTTGAGAAACAAGCAAATTTAGATTTTATCAACATAACTATAAAAGTAATTATAAAATGATAAAAACTGTAGTAAACAAAATTATTATCTACATTTTTTTAGACTAGAACAAGTAGCACAAAGTTTAACAAAATAACAATAAGGAATAAAATAAAACCTATATGAAAACAAAATATTATATTTTTTGGAAATTGCCCTAGTTAGATCAAAACTATAAAAATATATTCGTGAAAGCTGCAGTTTACACAAAATTGTGCCTAGTTGCTTTCTTGATTATATTATGCTATGTCAAACAGGGTATAAAATAAGTACCAGCCCCATATAGAAATATATTAAGAAGATAGAAGGTAATTCTGAATAAATAGAGTGTAAAATACTCAAAAAAAATAAGTTTTTCTGTAATTTCCGATCTAAAGGAGTTAATAATAATTTATTGAATGTTTTAATTTTATAAATGACTAACAGTGTTTTTCGTTATTTTTCGAGTTTTGGAGAATATGTAATCTCGAAGACTAAATCTAAATGACCCCATGGAATGTGGATAGTACTTATTTTTACACCCTGTATTTACTATTTAAATACAACATCGATCATGCGCCGCAGTAGGGAAGGCAAGCATTACAAAGACAGCGAAATTTTAATACTAACAATGTAATTTTAATTGTTTCTTGTTGTTAAATGTAATTAAATGAGTTTTTTTAATACTTTGCAAACTAAAAATATGTGTTTTATTAAGTCATAATATTAATAGATTTATGTTTGTTGTGATTATTTTTGTTTCTTACATATAGTTTTATTTATTTATTTATTAACGTATATCTTACTGTTTCAGGAATTATATTGTGTCGCAATTGAGATAAAATAAACAATATTTTGCAATAGATATGATGTTCAAACATGTGTTTGATACTAAAAAATATATTTATATTTTTTTATAGGTAGTTTGGTTTGAATATTTACGTATTATGTAGAGATATCAATGTTGTTTTTATATAAGGTAGTACCATGGAACATCTCCATTTTCGACCTATGTTCCTTGGAGAGTGTTGTTCAGTTTTAGCAACATTATCACCTGTTTCAGGATCATCACATCATTTAGTACCACCTTACATAAAATTTCTTTACTTTTTTATCACTTTGATGATAAATAATTAACAAAATTCGGTTGCAACAAATCTACAAAACCATATAAAACTATAAATTTGAAAAAATGAACTCATTTTGATAAAAAATACACAAAGTACAGCACACGCGTGCGGCTGCTGTGTAAAGTCTTAAAGATAAATAATTATTTGATCGATTTATTTCGATATCTATGTACAATGTATTTTTCTAGCACTCTTGCGCAAGCGTTTGTATTTTGTATGCGACAGTGTCACTTTTGTGGTTGTTTATAATTTTTATATCACTAATGAATGCTGATTGTATAGCGCATGTATAAATGTTACAGCTAATACCCGAAATGCGGCTAAACCTAGTTTTAGCCGGCTAAAAGTGGGTCAGACTCTCTGTCAAACAAACAAAAGTTTGACATTTAAATAAAAATAACAGGTGCCCTATTTTAGAATCGCTCGGCAGGCGTCGTGCGCTCTTTTCGACTGATTTTCATTCGACATATGACTCAAAACAATGAGATGTCGAACGAAAATCAGTAAAAACGAGCACTCGACGCCTGCCGAGCGATTCGAAAATAGGGCCCTAGAACTCAGTGTAACTAATCGGTCGCTAATTCGTTATACAACGATCATTATTAATGAAGTTTGTACAACAGCGCCATCTATCTTGCTTTCCCTGCGCGCGCTATCTACGGTAAGGTAAGGTGACTCCTATGTCACTAGAACACCATGGTTGCGCTACCAGCGGGTGATTCACTTGCCGCCCCCAATGGGGAAGGCAACTGTAAAAATGGCGCTGCGTACGCTTGTTCCACGAGAGCTATGAAAACAAAGGACTTTTACTTAAAAAAATGGTTTTTATAGCTTTAAAATGATAACATTCTGTGTAATAGGCTTTAAAAATGTTGGCACTTACAAAAATCCGAAAAATCTGGATATAGAAAAAATGGATAAATTCTGTAAGAATAAAAACGTCTTAATTTGGCTTTCAATTCCGGCCTTTTCATTGTAGAATAGTCTTTTACGAGTATATCCATTTTGGGTCAATTTGTCTTTTTCGGTAAAAAATACCAAAAAATAAATACCTATTTTCCCATACATTTTGTTCTAAACGTTTACTGTTTTGGGAACAAGCGTACGCAGCAACATCTATAATTAGCTTGGCGTTGCCAACCCCATTGTTTGAAAAAAAAAATGAAATTGGCTGAATATTTTTTACTGGGATTAGCTCTCATTTAGAGTAGAAAAAGACGCAGAATCTTGGGTGGTGTGGAAAATTAAAAAAAATACTTCGAAGAACAAAGAAGAAACAGCAGAATGGAGATTATTCTCGTGCTATCATTATCTAATCACTACATTATTATAAAGTCAACTGACAAAATGACATTTCTGCATAGCCATTTTTTATGGCAAAGTGCAGTTGACAGTTAACTTGTTAACCGATTTTTTTAAATGTGTTTGTGGTAAATTAGGGAGGGATATATTTCTATTCTAAGTAAGAAACTGAAGTGGAAATGGGCTGGGCATGTTGCAAGAATGGCGAGTAAAAAATGGACAAAAGCTACTACAGTTTGGAATGGACCAACAGGTAAAAGAAGCAGAGGTAGACCAGGAGAAAATGGGAAGATGAGATAAAAAGAATAGCTGGAAAGGATTGGCAAATTATGGCTATAAACAGAGAGAATTGGAACACCATGAAGGAGGCCTTTACTCAGTAATGAGAACCGTGAATTAAAATACTACACGTTACAATTTTGATTCGATTTTAAGATAAATGATATGATGATATGAGTGACTCGGTAGCTCAGCGGTCAGAGCATTGGACCGGATATCCAAAGGTCGCGGGTTCGATTCCCGTCTGAGTATTGATCTGGTGCGAGTCGTATTTTTTCTAGTATATTATTTAGTATTGTTTAAAAATAGCATTGTAAATGCAAAAATCTCAAATTTAATAAATGATATGTTCTCATTTTACTTTATTTAAAAAAAGCATGTAACTATTTATTAGTTAAAATAAAATAATAATAATATTTCCATTCTGTTGTTACTTCTGTAAGATTCCGAAAACCGGCGAAATGTTTTTTTTAATATATTTTTTAATTCGAGGCAACGAAAAATTCTTAAACATTTTACTATTAATAAGGAAGCTTATTCCTACTAATAAAAATATATTCAGCCAATTTGATGATATTGTTTTTTAGACATTCCCGTTGTTTGCGCGTCCAAGCGGACATGGTAAGGTACCCTCCATACAACACAGCATACAATTTGTTGGTAGCGCGACTGGCAGCGTAACCACTGGTGTCCTAGTGAGAGTTCGATCAAGAATACCTACCCTGGATGTCCGATCATAGTTTTAAAAACGTGTACTTCGAATAGTGCCACACTTCGGGAGCATATTGACACAAACAAAACTGCGCTTTAGAGATAAGGCATAAATTAGCTTAAGCTTATAAACACTGTAGGTTTTCAGTGCTATTTTTGCGTGCTGTATTCATTCGTTAAGCGTCATCTAGGGCAGTTATGGCCAAGAAGTAGACCGCGGCTTACCGGTCGACCGCGAGGGCGATTTAGGTAGCCCGTGAGAGTCAAATAAACTGAATAGAAAAATATGAAAAAATAACATTTAATTTAAAACAACTTAATTACACCTAAATCTACCTTGTAGTCGATCGCAAGAAATATTTTCAAACACAAGTAGACCTCACAAGTCATAAGTTTGGCCACCCCTGATCTAAGGTATTCTTGATCGAATAAGTGAGATTATGGCGCTAACTAAATGCTGTAGAGGCTCGGACTCACGGCCGCGTGGCTGGCGGCGCCGCGCAGAGACTTCACCTCCATCGCGAGAGATCGCACCTCCCCGTTGAGCCGCACCACCTGTAGGCGTATTATGAGTTTACGCTTACTATACTCGATAGCGACTCTAGTTGACATCTGTATGACAACTTACTCTAGTTGACATCTGTATGACAACTTACTGTAGTTGGCATTTGTATGACAACTTTTAGTTTAGTGTAGTTACCGCCAGAGGCGCTGTGCCAATGGGGAAGGCAACTGTCAAAGTGGCGCTACGTACGCTTGTTCCAAGAGAACCGTCAAAACAAAGGGTTTTTTACTTTAAAAATCTTTTATAGCTTTAAAATGACCAAATTCTGTGTAATAAGCTGTTGGCAGTTACAAATTTCAGAAAAATCTGGATATTAAGTATAAATGAAAACAAAAAAAACAGTAAGAATAAAAACACTTTAACTTGGCTTTCAATTCCAGCATTAGCATCGTAGAATAGTCTTTTATATCCATTTTGGGTCAATGGGTCCTTTTCGGTAAAAAAAAAATACCACAAAATAAATACATATTTTCCTATAGATTTGTTCTGAACGTCTACTGTCTTAGAAACAAGCGTACGCAGCGACTTCTACAATTAGCTTTGCGTTGCCATCCCATTGCATACAATATTACTTTTTACAGTCGCTATCGAGTATATAGTAAACGTAACTGTGCAAACTCATAATACAGGCACTGGGCACACCCGGACACTCTCGATAAAGTACAGTTTGACCGCAATGCCAGGATAATTTGGCTGATTCACGGATCTTCCACCAGTTGGCGCACTAGCACCAAATGGCAGGATAATTTTGCTGATTCATAAATCGTCCACCAGTCGGTACACTACCACTAACTTGGCGCTAGTGTAGATATAGACCTGTCATTTCGTTGTTTTCTATGAGTTTGCTATCAATTTTTGGACGTTAGAAGGGATTTTACGAAAATTTTTGTTCTACCAACACATTTTGGTTTTCTTCAATCATTAGTTCGTTTACTAACTACCACAATAATTATTTATTAAGGTATGATTCCGATGTCTGCAGCACTGCTGCGCGACACTGCTGCGCAACAGTGCTGCGCAGCACTGCTGCCGAGCTCGGAATGTAGTCTCATATAAATCTATAGAGAATGTATGGGGACCAGTGGTGTTGCGGCAGCAGTGCCGCGCAGCACTGCTGCGCAGCAGTGTCGCACAGCAGTGTTGCGCAGCAATGTCGCGACGCTTCTCCGCTCACATCAAATTGAGCCTTTCAAACGTAACATTAGGGTTCAATTTGGAGCACACAGCACACTGCTGCGCAGCAGTGCTGCCGACATCGGAATCATACCTTTAGTATCAATAATTTTTAGATATAATTTAAATTAATGGGAGATTTTAAATGAGGAGAAATTAATGGGGGAGCTCAGTGGCGCAGTGGTTTAGCACCTGGCCCAGCGATTGCGGAGGTTAAGCAACGTTCGCAAGGGTCGGTCATGGGATGGGTGACCGAAAGTTTATTATCTCGAGCTCCTCCATGCTTCGGAAGGCACGTTAAGCCGTTGGTCCCGGGTGCATTTGCAGTCGTTAACACCCACCAATCCGCATTGGGCCCGCGTGGTGGGTTATGGCCCGTCCTCCTTATCCATCCATAAGGAAGGCCTGTGCCCCAGCAGTGGGGACATTAAAATGGCTGATGATGAGGTAATGGGAAAATCGGGGATAAATGCCCGTACAAAGGTCTCCAGCAGCAGTAGCGCCACCAAGCGGGATAATTTTTGTGACATCCCGCCATTGGCGCTAGTGTAGATGCAACTGTCATTTTGTTGTTTGCTATCGATTTTTGAATGTTAGATGCGAAATTTCATAAATAAAAAATTTACTTCCATCACATTTTGGTTTTCTTTTTTTTTATTCCATCTTTAATCGTTTACTGTCTTTCATAATTGACCGAGCGAGTGCAAAGCACAAGCAAAGCGTCTTTGTTTCAGCTTGGAAAAATTCGGTCATCCCGCCAGTGCAATGCCGCGCCTTGGGTAAGTGCACGATGAGGCGGGGGCAGAGCAAGTCTGCTCTTTACTCGCGGGAGGGAGAAAATGTAGTCCCTTTTTCTCCCTCTTACAAGTACGTTTATCGTCGCTTTCTCTCCCTCCGCCACGCCTATCACTACCCAACGCGGTACAACGCTTGCGTTGCGGTCAAACTATACAAGTATTGTTTCGCTATGGTAACGTTACCGTTGTCTTTATCATAAACAAATGCCTTCATTTGGCGAACAAATAAACTGTCGACTGAAAGTTCGTGCGAAGTGAGATAAAGGGTTAAAATATGTTGGACAACTCAGCACAACATTTTCCATGGCTATAGCACTCGCCGCCGCGAACGGAATCTTATATTTCGATTCAAATTGTGCACAATAATTCATATCGAACGCAGTTGACTAGAGAATATCGCCACGCCATTTGTTAACTTAGGATAATAAAAAGAGAATTTAAAAGAAAGGCTCTAGTAAACGTTATGATCAGTGTAGTGGCCTCTGTTAGCATATAAGGTAGTTATTGCACTATATTCTAATATGTAATTTAAGAAATGTTATAGATAAACATGCAGCCATTTATATGATCAGTAAATGCCTTTTGAAAATGTTATAATTATAACGGTCTTGCTATAAAGCGGTGTTATTTAACTGTTAGATAAGAAAAATAGTCGCTACTGTAAAATTATTTTATAACATATTTGCTCGTAAAGGGTCTCTTATTACACCAATTTCAATATCGTATTGTATCTCATTACGAACTTGTGCGGTAATGTAAAGTAAAACGCACGGTTTCCTTGATAAGCCGTGCGTTTTACTTTACATTACCGCACGGTTTATCAAGATACTTCGTCTAAAACGAACGGTACTTTTTTAAATCTTAGCAAAGAGTTTTTATGTCAGAAAAGAGGTCAACATTTTATGGATAAAATTGACTTTGGGAGATAAAATGTAATAAATAAACATTTAATTATTCAATTTAATTAATGTTGACAATAAATTACAACCATTTATCTGTAACAAAAACACAAAAATATTAATTTACTTTATTAGTAATACTGGCTGTTTTTATGCCGTTGCCTTAAAAAAAAACACTGATGCGCGCGCATTGCTAATTTAATTTTTTTTTGCTGTATTGTTTTTATTTGAAAATGTCGTCAAGTACTGATGAATTTATTAATTCAACACCGCCAGAAGTCTCAGAGGCAGCGATTGCCCGAAAAATTGACCGATAAGATACTTACAAGCGTATCAAAATTTAATCATATGGAAAACAAGCAAAGGTGCAAAGTCCGAGTTTTATTTATTTCCTCGCAAATATGTTATAAAACGTCGTATGATATACGTGCGCTTTGATAATTACAGCCTCTGCTTTCTTGTAGCCCTCGCCTACGGCTCGGGCTAGCAATATCGCCTCGGCTGTAATTTTCAACGTACCGCACTTATATCATAATGTACTATAAAAATACTGAAATAACTGAAAAGTTACCTTAGCTTCACTATTGATAAGGTTCTGTTTAGTCTTTTCGAGTTCAGCAGCCATGTTGATCAGTTTTTCTTGCATCTCTTTCTTCTCCGTTTCGACTCTTCTTCTCTCTGCCCCCTCCTCTCCGGCTTGACGCGACAGTCGCGCCACCTATTCGACAACTCCATTTGACAATAGCAACTTTAACTCAGGACAAATGTTTTTGAAGTGATGCAAGTTTAACTTTGTCAGAAATTCCATTTATGCAACAATATTGTTGCTGGAAGACAATCAATATAAAAATAAAACACAGAAATCCTGCTACTGAGAGCCATCAAAAAGTAGTTAGTTTGTTTAAGTCACTTAAGCTTATTTACATATTTACACATTCTCAAACCGGTAAGTGATTATTGAATAAAATTGTCATCATAAAAAAGGCCATTTTCATTACATGCATACAACTCATGCAAATATCTTACGTGATTGATACATACCTATTTGTAATTAAGACACCAAAACATGATAACATTGTTGTAAAAATGACACTTTTCAGAGCAAAGTAAAACAATGTTTTGATCACAGGAAACTATTTGCGTTGCTTACGGCCCATGCCCAAATGGGCATAGGAACTACGATGCCTACCAATACGTGGGCTATATAATTATGATGAATGGTTAGAAAACTATAGTATAGTCCCTGAGACCACATGTAACACTGCATTGCAGTTCTCATAAAAAAACTTTTTAAAAGATTATCGTTTAATTCAGCCATGTCAAACATGCGGCCCTTAAGGCTGGTTACAGTACTCGACCGACCGTCGGTACGTACGTCAGTCGCGTCGCGCTTGTCATTTATATGAAAATTCAAAAATCTTAGTGCTAGACCGACCGTACGCACGCATATTTTGCTACGCAGTGCGTACGGGGACCATCGGCCGAGCGCGTCCGCATGCGTACGTCGACCGACGGGATACGGAAACATATGAACGCGTTCAGTGCTGCACCGACCGTGCGGATGTGTGTATAGAGATTTTGTACGCTGACCGGACGGTCAGTTTGTTAGTCAGGTGCCACACCGGCTTACTTACATGGCTATCGTAATCACTTTCATTTGACAGATGGATGTGACACATTACTACTTTTTTGGCACAAATAAAACCTCACCGAAGAAAAGTAGCAATGTATCACATCCATCTGTCAAATGAAAGCGATAAATCGTTATCGCTTTCATTTGACAGATGGATGTGATACATTGCTACTTGCCATGTAAGTTAGCCGGTACGGCCCCAGGAGAGCACTGAATGATACAAACTGACGGTCGGTTAATGCGTATCGTCAGGACCGACCGTACGCACCGAGTAACGGTCGGTCGAGCACTGTAACCAGCCTTACACGTTTGCCTGAAGCCCGATCCAATTTTAAAAACAGTCTCCTGATACGACTTTACCAATACAATGAGTTTTATTCTTCTTTAGAGTTGTCACCATTGGACCAAATGCGAATTAAACCATTTGCGCCTAAACTGTCTTACTTACTTGAGTCTCAAGCGAGGCAATCTGTCCGCTCCAGGACGTCTTGACGTCAGCGAGCGCCATTTTAGCCTCTTGCAGCTGTCGCGAGAGCACGGACCGTTCGCGGCACACGCGGTCGTAGTCCTCACACCCGGTGGGGGTTAGCTCGCGTTTGTCTATGTAACGATATAGGTATTTTGACATCACGAAGTTCACATTTAAATATCGCAAGGTTTAAAAAACCCTTAGGAAGCTATTTAGAATTTGCATACTTAATTCTTGATTTAAGCGCACGGTGAGACTCCCATGGTCCGCGGGTGATGAGGAATTGTAAGGCTAACGTCTGAATACTCAAACGCTACTCAACTTTGAGGGGCTCTCAAACATCGTGCTGTCTTTGTTATATCTTTGACATTTAATGTAACAGAATGATGCTTGAAAGTCTCTCAAAGTTGAGTGATGTTTCGAGCATTCGGGTGTAAGTGAGGCAGTAAGAAGTAGCATACCGACCCAGCCCCTCCCAAAGGTCGATCGATCAATCGATCATGCAGACACCCTAATGTATGTAGACTAGCTCTAATTGCTGGATAACAGATACCGACTGACCGTCATCGTGCATGCGATGCAGCGGCGCGGCGGGCGGCAGCGAGGCCCTCACTAGCGCCACTTCGTCGGCGAGGTCGCGCGCGCGCCCCTCCCACTGGCTCACTGACGCCGACAGCTCGCTATATGGCTACGATCATACAGACACCCTAATGTATGTAGACTAGCTCTAATTGCTGGGTAGTATATATGGACTGACCGTCATCGTGCATGCGATGCAGCGGCGCGGCGGGCGGCAGCGAGGCCCTCACTAGCGCCACTTCGTCGGCGAGGTCGCGCGCGCGCCCCTCCCACTGGCTCACTGACGCCGACAGCTCGCTATATGGCTACGATCATACAGACACCCTAATGTATGTAGACTAGCTCTAATTGCTGGGTAGTATATATGGACTGACCGTCATCGTGCATGCGATGCAGCGGCGCGGCGGGCGGCAGCGAGGCCCTCACTAGCGCCACTTCGTCGGCGAGGTCGCGCGCGCGCCCCTCCCACTGGCTCACTGACGCCGACAGCTCGCTATATGGCTACGATCATACAGACACCCTAATGTATGTAGACTAGCTCTAATTGCTGGGTAGTATATATGGACTGACCGTCATCGTGCATGCGATGCAGCGGCGCGGCGGGCGGCAGCGAGGCCCTCACTAGCGCCACTTCGTCGGCGAGGTCGCGCGCGCGCCCCTCCCACTGGCTCACTGACGCCGACAGCTCGCTATATGGCTACGATCATACAGACACCCTAATGTATGTAGACTAGCTCTAATTGCTGGGTAGTATATATGGACTGACCGTCATCGTGCATGCGATGCAGCGGCGCGGCGGGCGGCAGCGAGGCCCTCACTAGCGCCACTTCGTCGGCGAGGTCGCGCGCGCGCCCCTCCCACTGGCTCACTGACGCCGACAGCTCGCTATATGGCTACGATCATACAGACACCCTAATGTATGTAGACTAGCTCTAATTGCTGGGTAGTATATATGGACTGACCGTCATCGTGCATGCGATGCAGCGGCGCGGCGGGCGGCAGCGAGGCCCTCACTAGCGCCACTTCGTCGGCGAGGTCGCGCGCGCGCCCCTCCCACTGGCTCACTGACGCCGACAGCTCGCTATATGGCTACGATCATACAGACACCCTAATGTATGTAGACTAGCTCTAATTGCTGGGTAGTATATATGGACTGACCGTCATCGTGCATGCGATGCAGCGGCGCGGCGGGCGGCAGCGAGGCCCTCACTAGCGCCACTTCGTCGGCGAGGTCGCGCGCGCGCCCCTCCCACTGGCTCACTGACGCCGACAGCTCGCTATATGGCTACGATCATACAGACACCCTAATGTATGTAGACTAGCTCTAATTGCTGGGTAGTATATATGGACTGACCGTCATCGTGCATGCGATGCAGCGGCGCGGCGGGCGGCAGCGAGGCCCTCACTAGCGCCACTTCGTCGGCGAGGTCGCGCGCGCGCCCCTCCCACTGGCTCACTGACGCCGACAGCTCGCTATATGGCTACGATCATACAGACACCCTAATGTATGTAGACTAGCTCTAATTGCTGGGTAGTATATATGGACTGACCGTCATCGTGCATGCGATGCAGCGGCGCGGCGGGCGGCAGCGAGGCCCTCACTAGCGCCACTTCGTCGGCGAGGTCGCGCGCGCGCCCCTCCCACTGGCTCACTGACGCCGACAGCTCGCCGCGCTCACGAGCCCACTCGCGTCTGGCTTGTTCTAACTCTTCCTATATTATCATATCAATTTCAGAATTATACAGGGTGTCAATGAATGAACCAAAAATGGGATAACCGTTTCTTCGGACTATCAAAGTGAATAACTTTTACTGTGGGAGCAACTCTGATATCGCGAAACGAAATTCGGCTGTTTCGTACAAAGATTAATAACGAAAATATCAAAATGTATGAAATAGCCGATTATTTTTTCGTGATTTCAGAGTTAGACCCATAGTAAAAGTTGTTCAGTTTGATGGTCCGAATAAACGGTTTTCCCATTTTTGCTTCATTCTTTAACACGGTGAGATCATCTTTACAAAAGGCCTTTCTTCTTAGCTACGATACATTGAATTAGTAAGAAGTGCAGATATTTCCCTGATTATGTTATTGATAGACTATTTTTTTTGCTAAACTCTATATAAATACTTTGGCCGAATACATGTAAGTTGAATACAACCAACCAAATCCAACAAAAATTTTAGAATTTTCAGACCCCAGTCAAGGACCGAAAACGGAATGAAACTAAGCACAACCGAATAACGTAAACGCGGCAAAAAAACTTGTCTTGTGAAGTAAATTAATTCACCTTGACTATTTGATGAAAAAAAAGCAAAGTAATGCAACTAACCGTGAGAGCATCGAGGCGGTCCTGCGCGCGCTCGAGCGCGGCGAGTCGCGCGCGCAGCTCGGCGAGCTGTCTCTCCGCCGCGTCGCGCTCGCTGGCCGCCCGCGCCGCCTCCGCGTGCGCCGCGCGAGCGACTGCTTGTGCCGCCGCCGCTTCTTCCCCTGACACGAAATAATAGTAACAATAACTATGCCGAAAGCTTCGGCTACCGAACCGGACTGAGAAACTCATGGTACGGATCCCACTATCTTTTGATAATACGACATTTATTGAGCTGTCGTTGATATCTGCCACTATGTTTAGTTTATAAAATGATAGTTATTTCTGTAACTGTTGTTTCTATGCCACTTCGATAACTTTCTTACACTAATGCACTCAGCCATGTCGCAATTATACTATGTTACATTGTCGTCCCTTTAATATAAATAACGAATTTTCGAACTCATGTTACCACAACCTGTATTGCATAACAATAATATTGAATTCCATTAAAAATCCATCAACAAATTAATTACAAAACTACTAGTAAATTTCCTTTCAAGAGTATTTCTTAACAAATAAACTACTGTTTCTTTACAATGGTAAAACTTTCAGCTTACATTCTTATTATCTCTTGTTCTGAAGGCTGAATGCATAAATAATGAAGCAAACTAAATATTTCTTTATTTTTTCTTTGCTGAATTAATTGGTTTCAAATCTTCTTGAAATAATATAATTCTATAGATCAGAGTTGCCTATACGGTCGATCGCGAGAGGTTTTATGGTCGATCGCCATGGATTTGACATTTTGCACAGTTTTACTAGTGCATTTTTTTCAACAACGGTCAAAATATCGATCTCTTAGTCATAAATTGTTGCTAGGTCGATCTCCTTAAGAAAAAGTATGGGCACCCCTGCTATAGATTATAGAATAGGCATGTTGACTATTTTTTCATTTTATGTTACATAAATTACCCCTAAAAAAAGAAACATTTGTATAAGAATTATTACGCTAGCATGAAAACTGCCCGAGAGATATCACAGTTCGAAATGCACAAAATTGGACTCACCCGAAAACGCTCCATACTAACGGCTTCTTCTTCTTCTTATCGAATGAGGAATAGTGGCCACCTCTGGTGTTAGAGTTTATCAAGCCGCCTGTAAGGCCTCTAACTTGGCTTAACGACTATTATCGAAGTCGACAATAACGGCCGTCGTGTGTGCGATGCGGATCGGTGCAGACGCATACTAATAAATTAGACAACGCGTAACGCGGCCAAGTGCCGCTGTTCGTATACAACCATGAGTGACAAACTCGTGGCAAATGAACTCCTGGCGTTCCTACAACAAAAGCTGGACGTCATGGATGAGGTGAGCGCACTGCAAATCTGCAAGTCCAACTTCAGCGAGTACGATGTGGCCACGGCAAAGAAACTGCTGTACGAGTCTCTCGGCAAGAGCGACCAGATGGTGTCCCGGAGACGTGACGGGACACAGAAGAGCCTGCAGGAGATCATCACCCTGTTCAAGGAAACCGACCCCGATGACGTGCCGACGTTCGTGGCGAGAGACCTCAACAAGCTGCCTCCCGTCACCTTCGATCACGTCGATGTGACCTGCCTCCTTAAGGACATCGTGTCCCTTAAGGCGAGTTTGGCCGAAGTGATGCTGAAATTTCAGGCATCCGAAAATACGGTGAGTGAATTGCGTAAAGAAGTTGACGATTTACGTGAATCACTCGCCGTAAGTAGGTCAAATGTCAACATTCGACGTGGGGCCTGGCTCGATACATCGATGACGTCGAGTTGCAAGTCAGCAGTTTCGACGCCGTCTCCGCCACGACCCGAACAAGCCCGAGCGCCGCCGCCGCTGCCGCCGGCCGCGAGCGCCGACCCCGCGAGCTGCGCGCCCCCCGCCCGCGCCCCGCCGCCGCCACCTACCGCGGTGACGCCACGCGCGCCTGAGACGCGTGCGCCCGTCAGCTGTCAACGGAATTTTGCTGCTGTTGCTGCTGCCAACTCAAGGCCGCAGTCACAGCAGCCAGCTCTCGTCGATGAAAAAGCTCGTCCGCAGAATGTCGTCCGACCGGGCCAAGATGAAGACGGATTCCTCGAGGTTCGGAACAAAAAGCGACGTCGTCAGCGAGAGAGCAAGAACCACCATGGCACCGCACCGACAGGGCCCAACTTCCTGCTGCG
The DNA here is from genome assembly GCA_943789525.1 of Agriphila geniculea. NCBI lineage: Eukaryota > Metazoa > Arthropoda > Insecta > Lepidoptera > Crambidae > Agriphila > Agriphila geniculea. The sequence continues at coordinate 19,273,336 of OX038873.1, read as the reverse complement.
AGCTGCCATACCGACCACGGCCGTGTACCTATCCCGCCTGCACCATACCACCACTGTGCAGGACGTGATCGAGTACATAAAGAAGAAATCGAACTTTTGTTTGAGAGTTCAGCCACTGGAGTCGCGCCACAATACCAATTTTAAGGCGTTTGTGGTGCGCATCCCGACAGCGAGGCTGGACCTTTTCATGAAGGAGGACTTCTGGCCGCAGGGTGTGGTTTACAGGCGCTTCAGGGGGACGCTGCCTTGTGCCACCGATTCGACACAAAAAGTGTCAATTTAAATTAATTAAATGTATTTTTATTAATTATGTATGTTAGTCTGTAAGGTATATATTATATGGGCCTAGTAGCCTGAAATAAATGGTTAAATAAATAAAATAAATAAAAAAAATTATCAGATGACAACAGCCGGGACCGACGGTTTAACGTGCCCTCCGAAGCACGGAAGCGCTCAGTTGTAATGGCCACTTAACGGTCACCCATCCGACACCTGACCGGAACGAGCGTTGCTTAACAAACATGATCGAGTACGATCAGTCTATCAAGTTCCGCCATGAGCGCTTCATATACTAACGGCTAACAAGTTATGACGTCACGCCTTCCTACGTCGTATGCAACGCGTAGGAAATTTGTTCGGCAGCTATATTAAATATTATGTTTATCAAAATGGTTTCTTTGACAAATTTGCTATAAATTTTACGGACTAATTAAATGTATTATTTATTTTAACAAATTTTATACTTTTTAAATGGACTTGTCCACCCAACTTTGAAGGGTCATAAAACAAATAATACGCAATACTTAGAATAATAACACATAGAAACCGTGTCTTTGTATGCAAAGTGAGGCAACTAATACCAAGCCAGAATGGCTTAGTATGATTTATATGCTTCACACGTTACCTAATCGTAACTAAAATCCAATAATATATTAACTAATCTAATAAATGTAAAAAAATTGAAACTGTTTTATACTTATTCGGTATGATTAGGGAATAATTGAGAATAGAAATCTGGAAACGGCGCCATTTTGGCTGTTTTAGTTGCCTCACTTTTGACAGTGCGCTTTGTAAAGAACTATCGTTCTGGGTGTTATTATTCTAAGACGCAATATATAAAACCAAGAGGTTTACAAGCTACTCCAAAAGTTTGATATGTTTACGATTTTTATTAGTATTTCGTTATTTTATTCATAAGTCAACATCCCTATTATATTATTTCAAAAAGATTCATTCAGATATCAACTTTTTTTATTATAATAGTATTATGTAAGTATTATCCATACTAGATTCTGTTATGAGGGTATAAATAAGCCCGATGGTTGTAAGGAGGGTAATCTTTAGAAATGGGGCGACTGAAATGAGAATTGAGATAGAAAGGAGGGGTAAGGGGGGAGTAAGGGAAACCTCCTAGTGCCACTCCCGCCGCGAGGAAATTAATAATTACTAAAATATATGATTTTAAAAATCCTAACCTCAAAACGCCACTTTCTTACATCTAAGTTCTTTCTGTCACGGCTCGGGGGGAGAGGGGAGGGGACTTACGTACAAAATTTCGTAAAAAAAAGTCGTTTCTGGCGCTTCACCGGCCGCTGCCGCGGCACGCTCGCTTCGCTCGCTCGGCTCGCGCGCTGGTGTTATGTCGACCTAACATGCTCGTCGCTAAGCTCCTCGCACCTATCACCTCACGTGATCTGCGGTCTTTGGTCACCATCGCAACAATTTAGCAGTGCTACTAGTAAATCTTAATTTTTAGAAATATATTTCTCGCGTCCTATTTGTTTCCACACCTTAATATTTCGTTATTCATGATCTAAATTATGAGTTCTTCACACAAAAAAAATGTGAACTCAAAACTTCACGTCAACTAATGAAAATTCGTCATACAAAACTTTTTTCACAAATGCTAGAATAATAATAAAAATAAAAATTTCCTCGCAGAGTATAGTATCATTTGAAAGGCCTTTCGAAACTCTACAAAATGCGATATATTTCAATTCCAAAATCAGTCACCCCATTTCTAAAGTCATTGTTTATGATGTTAGTAATCTACTTCTACAAGGTTGTTGGTTTTTTACAAATAACCCTGTATATAGTTAAATATAATAGAACAACATTCACCTTGAGCAGACGATAGTGACATCTTCACCTCTTCAATCTTCTGCTGCCAGAAGACATCTCGCTCCCGAAGCCTTTCTTCGAGCTGCCCAGTATACTGCTGCTGTAGAGTAGTTTGATCAATTTGTCCACCCGTACGCTCAGTCAAATATGACTCTAACTGTGGTGAAAGAGACTGAAACAAATTAAAATAACAACATAATCATTTATGTATAACATAGATAGGTAGGTAGATACTGATTGTAGGACTTGGGGACTGCGGTTCAATAGTCGTTGGTTGGTAGCTATATATGCCGAGTCGCTGAGAAAACTCCATTAGCAAGATGTAGGATTTCCATACTATTTCTTCACTCTCCATACTTACTGTATGGCGTGCAAGTATGGCGTGTTGTGTAGTCTGTGCGGCGCATGGTAAATGCCGCTCCGCTCAATTCATACTTTTCGCTGCTCCTGCATTTTTTTTAGAGATGTTATGAATATTCGCATTCCCATATGTGAATGGTTTGCATCGTTTTAAACATTCGCATCGACATTCGCATCAATCAATGCGAATTTTATGGGAATGCGAATGTGTGCATAACTTCATCAATTTGATCAATAAAAAGCGTTTATTTCACGCGGGTAGTTTGTGAATTGTGATTGCTTGTTGATGTGCTCACTTTGTTGCTTGGTTTGTTGATTATTTTGTTTTAGTTACCAGTCTGCTGTAATTCCTCTTTTGGTAAACAAATAATTCATTGTGTTTTAAAGTATTTTGTGATAATTAGACAGTTTTTCCTTATGGCACCGGGAAAGAAAAGTGATATATGATATGGGGTTTTTTTTTTAAATTTTTTTGAACTTCGACTATGATATTAATATTAAAGTGCACATGTGCATTAAAGAAGCATGCAAGTTTTTACAAATCGATGTCAAAATTATATGTATATTATTATTTTGTAAATGTTTTTCCCGTTGTAGTAATAAAAGTTATTGATTTATTAATTTATATAGTTTTTGTAATACTTGATGTCTTAACATTCGCATTCGCACATTAGAAACCTAAATATTCGCATTCACGAATGTGTAAAATTTGACATTCCTAACATCTCTAGTTTCTTCATGATTTGTTAACTTTATTATGTAGCGTATGATCGCTACACTGATTAAGACATTTTGATTGTTAATAATTCAACAGGTACTAAAGAACAGGTTCTTTATTACATTTATCAATTTAAATTTTATTGTAAGTATTGTAACACATTTGTCACTGAGTGACTTGTTAATCTTGCTTGGGTAAACCTTGAAGTCGGAATTGTTGCATCATTGTTTAAATAAAGATTTCAAGAAAGTTTTTAGAACTGAATAAAAGTAACCAGATACAAAAATATCTAATCTGTATTTTTAAAGTAACAAGGTACTCACATCTGAGGTTGATTCGGCAGGGCCACCTGAACTAGAAGGACTAGCTGTAGACTGGAAATAAAATAATAACATGTAGTTTTAGCACTCAGTTTTTAAGGTTGTATCGTTGAAAGCAACAATGTTTTAGTAGTTAATGATAAAGTTAGCTCACCGAGTCATCTCGAAGACTCATTCGCCCTAAAAAGGCACCATTTCGCCAGCTGCTTGTCAATCTACTCAAGTCATTTCCAGTCTCCTCCCTGATTTTACTTTTGAGACTGGCAAACATTTTGTTCATATGACAATGAGTCTATAACGAAAGAAGTTAACAAATTAGTGTTGCAAATTAAAACCTTACGCAAATGAGCGTGATAATGTGCGATAAACTTACGGTTTCGGGTTGAGAACTTAGGACTATCGACACAAATACTGTTACTTAGAACAATTTCATATCTGTTTAGAAAAATACATTTTCTTGTTGTAATATTCCTGATTAGAACAATATATTGGATTTCATAAAGACTTTTTTAACAATATTCGATCAGCAAAAATTACGAAATTGTTTAGAAATTCTATTGCAATAACAAAAATCGACAAAAACGAGATGAGAACATTTTACAGCTGGCTGACAGTGACATTGACATTGACATTAGGTGCATTCCAGCAGACAGCAGTCATTGAGTCACCGATCGCCATAGAGTACATTTTAACCATGGAAAGCAAGAAGCTTATACTCCAATGGAGGTTGCACGGCTAGTGTCATAGTGAAGATGGAAAAAATGTCCTTGAGAGACGTTACGGCTTATTGCTATCTCTTTCTTTAGTGTGACAATACGTGTTCGATGTTCGTCGTTCGTTCGTTCGTGAGAAACGAAAACGTATTGTAACACTAAAAAAAGAGATAGCAATAAGCCGTAAAGTCACTCAAGGACATTTTTTCTATCTTCACTATGACACTAGCCGTGCAATCTTCATTGGGGTTATACCCCCAATGGAGGTTGCTTCTTGATGGAAAGTAAACATAGAACAGCCCCCTAATTACGTAATTTTATTGCAATCAACACTGACAGAAATGGCAGTAACATTGCTACTTTAGTGAGAACCATTGTGACAACTATTTTACTTAAAGCAGCAATGCAACTGCGATTTCAATGGATTTCAATCGAGAATTGTTAGCAACAGAGTTACGTAATTCGGGGTCAGGGGCCCTACCGCAGGGTCCCCCCAGACCTACCGGTTTCTTTTCTTTGCTTTGCTGTTCTACCTTTCTGTTTAGACCGCCGGCCAACAGGGTCATTTTCAATCTATCGCATATTGGGACCAGACCAAATTGGCAAAATAGCCATTAGCTTGGTGTTATCAAATATTATCGTCTGGGTTGCGAAGTAGGCAGCTTCTGGGACATATGCCACCCTGAACATGGTCTCCGATTGCTAAAAATAAATCGATCGCATGGGCAGTTCTCAAAAAACTTACAGATCCAGTTTTTTGGGTTGTCCATAGCATACATTATTTTTTTTAGGAAATTTGGGCAACAATTTCCGTAAAATAACTAATTTAGATTATTCTGTAAGGTTTTGGCCACCCCATCTATATTTTTAAAGTAAGTATTATCGTTGCCATCAATTTATAAAATCCATTTAAAAACTGACATTTTTTTCTCCCTATACTGTCCAAAAAATTTTTCACCGTGTTTCTTTAAGGTTAATTTAATATTTTCCTTCTACCACCTCAAGGGTGATGATTTGAATGTACAATACCATTAAAGAACTATCATAAAACATAATAATATTCCCAAAAAAACGTTTTTCATATTTTTATTGAATTTTAAATTCTGTCCACGGGAAAACGCTCATCCTGACATCGTCCACTTAGTTACGTTAATAATTCGTATTAGATGTAATTTTTGCTTAATTTCTGGTATTTTTTATGGAAATAGCAACATTTTGATCATAGACAACGTGAGGTATGGACAGTATTTTAAATACTAACTGTCGTAGGTCGCACGAAACGAGCGGCACTTGGGTAAAGTTAGATTGTTCACTGTTTTTTGTCAATATAGTTATGCAAATTTAAGTAAAATTTGAAAAGTTGTGGTTCCTGCAATCACTGTAATGAAAACTTATATGTTTGTAGTTTAAGATCCCATCAAAAATATCTAGGGTTATATGATAATGATAAAAATATTTCGATTTACTTGCGTAGAGACCGCACCGCGTTACGTCAGGATCGTTATGATTTGAGCTGTAACGTATAGCCTGACAAGAAATGTAACTAGCCTGACAGCGTAAGGTTGAAGGCACACTGAGTGGTACTAATTATTTTTAATAATGAAAAATTCAGTAATGTTTCTTTTAATTGTCATTTTTTTATATTAAATAAAGACATCAGTTATATACACAAATAGTAATTTTTTTTTGGCCGGCACTTTGAGGGAGCTTTTGCATAAATGTGAATGTTATGCGCTCACTCATGGCCTTAAATATAATGCAAAAAAGAGCGAGTACCTCGTGTTTAGGGCCGTCGGGGGTAAGTGTCCGCCTACTATACCAAGTATATATTTCAATGGTGCGGAACTCAAACGAGTCTACCGTTTTAAATATCTTGGACACTATGTAACCGACGACCTTAAAGACGAGGTAGACATTGAAAGGGAGCGTAGGGCGCTGGCGGCGGTTCGCTGTAACATGCTGGCACGGAGGTTTGCACGTTGTAGTATCCCAGTTAAATTAACACTATTTCGAGCTTTCTGTCAAGTGTTCTACACGTGCAGCCTCTGGACCAGGCACACGCAGCGGGCCATCGACGCGCTACGTGTCCAATATAATAATGCTTTCAGAGTGTTGTTGGGGCTGCCCCGTTTCTGCAGTGCGTCGGGTATGTTTGCGCAGATGCATATAGACGATTTCTACGCTATCATGCGAAAGAAAACTGCCTCGTTGCTCTTCAGGGTGCGGGCCAGCTCCAACTCCATTATGCAAGTAATAGGGAATCGATACGATTCTCCTATTATAGCTAATTGTGTCCAGAGATGTATTACGGGCACAAAACTAGTGTCTAAGTAGCGATGATACTAACATTAGGTAATAAGATATCAACAACTAACAAACTAAATATGGATGTATACTTGTCCGAAATAAAATTTATTTTATTTTATTTATTTACTTTCTATTTTGGACCAAAATATATGAAACCTGGGTAATTTTTTTCAGTTATTTAAATAAGTAAACATTTCAGTTTTGTTGAATTTAATTCTTACATTTTTTCGTAATGTTTGTTTAATGATAATAAGCTCATAATCTGAAAATTTGATTCCATGTTAAATAATGCTTAGTGTGTCCTAAACCTTGGCTTGTCAGTCTTGTTACTAATACGTCAGGGTGAGTTACTGTCCATTATTTATTTCACAGAAAAAAGTTAATAAATAGACGATTACTGAGCTTAAGTAATAATATTTAATATATTTAGGTACATATTTTTAAGCATTATAACTTAGTTGTGATTACATAATGTAGAACTTAGAATAAGATAAAAAAAGTTAAAGTTAGACTAAAATTTATTACCATCGTAACGAAACTTATTTCTATCGTGATTTATTTATTATTTGTAAGAAAAAGTGAGAATTTTTTGTGTTTAATTTGTTTAATATTTTAATATTTATTTAATTAAACCAAATTTATCGCTTAAATGTGTCTATATTATTTATTACAATAAAAAACTCTTCGTAACGACCTGGGGCCCTATTTTTGAATCGCTCGGCTGGCGTCGAGCCTTCTTTTCTACTGATTTTCGTTCGACCTAAGACTCAAATGTATGAGATGTCGAACGAAAATCAGTAGAAACGAGCGCTCGACGCCAGCCGAGCGCTCTTTTCTACTGATTTTCGTTCGACATTTGACTCAAATGTATGAGATGTCGAACGAATATCAGTAGAAAAGTGCGCTCGACGCCAGCCGAGCGATTCAAAAATAGGGCCCCTGACCTATAAATTGTCTCTAATGATACAAAAAAGTGAATTTACGTAATAAAACTATAAAATAAGTGTGAACCTTTATGCAGACATGAAAATTAAATATATTTTACACCTATTTAAGTCGAAAAAACAGTCATATCTCTTCATTTTTATTTTTGCTTCATTTTTGAAAGTATCTGCAAGTTTTTTGAGAACTGCCCGCATATTTATATAAATTGTGAACAGGGTCGTGGGTGGCATCATTACCTACCTGAACTATTTTTTTTTTGTGTTTTCATAACGATCGTTTAAGGAACAAAGCTCACATCTGTGGAATGTACTTAGATTGAAAATATGCGATAGATTGAAAATGAGCCCTTGGCCGGCGCTCCATTGCTGAACAGCAAAGCAAAGAATAGAAACCGGTAGGTCTGGGGGGACCCTAACTCAGGGGGCTTACCATCAGCAAATGAGAAACCATCCTTGAGCCGTTCAGTTCAAAAGCAGACCTTAAGGCTACTTAAGGCCTGCTTTAGAACTAACCTTTGAGGTCAAAAAGAGAGTTTTTTGGCGCCATTTGTCAAGTTCGGTTTGGTGTCTATTTTAATTATTTGCAAATTGATTCATAGTGGATATTGTGTCTTAAAATTGGTGCAGTTTTGTGGTACAAGTGTCTACGCAACTGAATAATATGTGGGATAATTGAAATAGGCGCGATCTTGGTTGTGTGAAGCCGAGACTTTTACTGTAGTTGTGGCTACCTCGGCAGAACTTACCAAGTAAACTGTCTTGTTATACTTGGTGCCAAATGCTCCAAGCAGCATTGGAATGCGATGCTCCCGCATTTTAATGTAAACTGAAACAATCTAACACTGAAATATTCAACACTTGACACTGGCAAAAATTACTTCCAAGAGGAAAGTAGATTGCCATAACAAAAATAAGAAGAAGAAGATAGTACGAAAAAGTAAGGCAGTTCAAATATAAGTCCTGCTATATGAGCTCATAGTAAAGCCCCAGAGCGATAGCAACGCTCTTTCCGTCCGTGTCATATCATAACACGATGACAAGGACGGACAATGCACTGACGTCATAAACCAAAGCCAGTCAAAGCGATAGAGTTAGCCGGTCCGGGGGCAGGGGGGTAATTATGTGTCGTGTCGCGACACAACACAATAGTTGACCGAGCGAGCACGAAGTGCGAGCGAAGCATCTCTGCTTCAGCTTGGGCAAAAATTCTTTCGTATGTCCGGCTGTCTGTTCCAGCCTACAGGTCGCATTTCTCAACCGATTCTTGTGAAATTTTGTGAACAGGCTCGAAAATTATATAGAATTTTTATATCGAGCCAGTTTTTTGAAATTTTTCAAAATGGCGGAGATATGTTAAAAAAACAGATTTCAGTCCGTTTTCCAGCTCTGCCTGTTTTCCTCTACAGGTCGCATTTTTCAACCGATTCTAGTAAAATTTTGTAAGCAGGTTTAAAAATGATGTAGAATTTTTTTGTCAAACCAGTTTTTTTTAATTTTTCCAAATAGCGGAGATATGTTGAAAAAACTTATTTCAGTCCGGTTTTCCAGCGCTGTATGTTCTCCTCTACAGGTCGCATTTCTCAACCAATTCTCGTGAAACTTTGTGAGCAGGTTCGAAAATAATATAAAAGTTTTTTGTCACGCCAGTTTTTTGAAATTTTTCTAAATGACGGAGAAATGATAAAAATACATATTTCAGTCCGGCTTTCCAGTGCTGTCTGTTTTCCTCTATAGGTCGCATTTCTCAACCGATTCTCGTGAAATTTTGTAAGCAGGTTTGAAAATTGTATTGATTTTTTTTGTCAAGCCAGTTTTTTTTTAAATGGCGGAGATAATGTAAAAAAAAATATATTTCAGTCCGGATTTCCGGCGCTGTCTGTTCTCCTCTACAGGTCGCATTTCTCAACCGATCCCGGTGAAATTTTGTGAGCAGATTTGATAAATATATAGAATTTTTTTGTCGAGGTAATTTTTCGACATTTATTAAAATGACGGAGATATGTAAAAAAAAAAACATATTTCAGTCCAGCTTTGCGGCTGTTTGATCTCCTCTACAGGTCGCATTTCTCAACCGATTCTGGTGAAATTTTGTGAGTAGGTTCGATAATAGTACATTAAGATACAAGTTAGCTAAGGTTGCTTATTGCACACAAGGCTGTGGGTTGCAGCCCGAGCCGCAGGCGAGGGCGTAATTCAGCCGAGTGTGCAATAAGTAAGAGCTCACGAGTTTCATACGACGTTTTTCAACACATTTGCGAGGAAAAAACAAACTAATTTACCACACAGCAACTAATACGACAAAAACAAAATGATAATCATGATGAGAAAAGGCGCGCAGGTTTTTTTTTTGTTTTTTTCACACGCCCAATGCAAGAATATTTTGCGAACAAAGGGGTTAGTGAGCATACAGCCTACTTCAAAATTATAAATTTAGGTAATAAAATGCTAATATTTTAATATTTTTTATCAAAATATTGTAAATTAGGAATAATTTGATAATAATAAATATTTGATTGACTTAATTAAGGACCTACACATTTATTTATTCCAAAAATGCAAATGAATTTTCAGCGGCATAAAACCTCTTTGTTGTTACTAAAAAAATAACTGTATTACCCGGTTAAATTGAAAATGCTCTATTTACTCGCATAGAACTTGCAGTAAGGTACCTATTTAACTTTGTAGGGATAATTCTATAACCAACTAGTGTTTTATATATTATTGCACGCGTTTTTTATAGTTCGGTTTATGGCCCTAAAAGCGATGTATTAGGGCTCACTTTACGAGCAAGTGTGTTGAAAATATATATAACTGTTTAGTCAAGCCAATTTTTCCAAATTTATAAAAAAATATTCGACCATTTTGAAAAATTTTCAAAATTAGAAGCACCATCTAGCTGCGAATACTCACGTACCTACTGTGTGTTTTGAAAACTTAATGGTGACATTTTTTTTATTTTATTGCGAGGTCTATACAGCTCACGGAGCCACTAGTATATTTCTAGCTTTACGTAATCAAGGGGCCGCCGGTTCAGCCCGTCGATTACGTAAGTCTGTTGCTAACAATTGGGATGTTGACTAATGAATAAAATAACGAAATACTAATAAAAATCGTAAACATATTAAACTTTTAGAGTAGCTTGTATACCTCTTGGTTTTATATATTGCATATTATTTGTTTTATGACCCTTCAAAGTTGGGTGGACAAGTCCATTTAAAAAGTATAAAATTTATTAAAATAAATGATACCTTTAATTAGTGCGTAAAATGTATAGCAAATTTGCCTAAGAAACCATTTTGATAAACACAATATTTAATATAGCTGCCGAACAAATTTCCTACGCGTTGCATACAAACTACTGAGGCGTGACGTCATAACTCATTAGCCGTTAGTATGGAGCGTTTTTGGGCGAGTCCATTTGTGTGCATTTCACACTGTGATATCTCGGGCAGTTTTCAAGCTAGCGAAATAATTATTTTACCAATTTTTCTTTTTTTGAGAGGTAATTTATGTAATATAAAATAAAAAAAGTTGTCAACATCCCAATTCTCGATCGAAAGCGCAGTTACATTGCTGCTTTAAGGCGCTAAGAAGGGTCAAATCCCAATATTCAATTCAAATTATTGAAAGATTACGCGCGTAAAGCTATCATGGAAAAAATATATAATGTACTTGGGATAATACACAATAGATTTAAATGAAAGCATTTGTAAAAATGTTACCACTTTTGATGTAAAAAAATATACCGTGGACCCTGTTTCTGGTCCTATTTGCAAAATTTCTCGGAAACAGAATATTCGTTTATGTCAAAACCAACACATAAAATTGGCGATGTTAATACCTTCAATCTTAATTGAACAGATTTTTTTTAACTAACTTGAAAGCGAAGAAATTTAATAAAAACATGTAAAAATTGAGAATTCGGTGCTAGTTCTCAACGCAACCGCCACGTTGGAACGCGCACTGATTTGATTGGGTTCAAATCAGTGCGCGTTCCAACGTGGCGTGAGTCGATACGTTCGATTTCACACCATCACGGATCGACCCGCGGGCTGATTATCTAATTAGAAACCACCTAGCGACCGGTTGCAGTTCATAGATGATAGTGATCCATTGCTACTTCTTTTTGGATTAAAAAAAACATACCAAAGAAAAGTAGCAATGTATGTGGAATGAAACCGGTCGCTAAATAGTTTCTTTTTAGATAATCAGGGTGCCGCTCGGATTGAGGCATGTTAAAGCCTTAAGTAAGATTGTTGTCACATTGGTTCTTAACTAAAGCAGCAATGTAACTGCGATTTCTGTCAGAGTTGATTGCAACAAAGTTACTTACATAATTACCCCCCAGTTCACAGATCAATGTGATACATTGCTACTTTTCTTTGGTATGTTTTTTTACCCCAAAAAGAAGTAGCAATGTATCACATTCATCTGTCAAATGAGACCGGTCGCTAGGTGAAATTTAGCTATACTTGAATAAATCAGATATCAATGCCGGAGTTCCTCAGGGTGGCGTCTTATCTCCACTTCTTTACTCTATCTTTATTAATTCAATCACTAAATATCTTTTTCCTACCATCTCTATGCCGATGATCTGCAGATATACACCCAGGCACCGTTAGCTGAACTCTCACGTGCAATCATAACTACTAACTCAGATCTCGCACAAATCGATTGCTGGAGTAAGTCTTTTGGTCTGGCAAAGACATCCCGTTCTCGAATACCTACTGTCAAGAACCTTGGTTGGTGTCACCTTTGACCAACAATTGTCATGGAGACCCCACGTGGAAGGGTTGAGGAAAAAGGTGTTCGCTGCTTATGGCTCACTCAACCGGCTGCGTAACTTCTTCCCAACCAGTATCAAGATTATCCTGGCACAAACTCTCTTGCTCTCGATTATTGACTACGCTGCTGATGTCTGTTACACTGACCGGAGGAGCTGCTTGACAAATTAGAGCGTCTGCAGAATGTTTGTATCAGATTCATTTTCAATCTCCGTGACCACGTGTCTCACTTCCGTACTAAACTCAACTGGCTCCCCATTCGCCACCGCAGGGACTTACACTCTTACGCTCCTCTATTCTATTCTGTTTCTTCCTACTTCCCCACATTATCTTAAAAACGGTTTCTTGTTTCCTACTACATCTCACTGCACACTGCGTTCTTCTTCGAACCTTACCCTTGACATGCCCAAGCACTCTACCGACTTCGTTTCCTACTCCTTCTCCGTTCATGCCGTCCGCCTATGGAAGGCACATCCCGAAGGTATCAGAAAGGCTGTCTCTAAAATCCTTTGGCGATCAAGTTAGAAATCATTTCCTGTCTTGTGATCGTAACTTATAATACCTATACTTATTCTCTTTCTATCTATACAGGGTTATTTGTAAAACACCAACAACCTCGCACGAGTAGATTACTAACATGTTATGCAACAACATTTGTTCTACGACTTTTCCGAAAACAGACCAAAAAAAAACTACTTTCCATACAAAATGTCTGAACAGCTTATCGAGTTTTGTATGAAAAGTCTAATTTTTTTTGGCTGTTTTCGGAAAAGTTGTGGAACAAATGTTGTTGTTTATGATGTTACTAATCTACATCTACGAAGTTGTTGATGTTTTACAAATAACCCTGTATACATTAGGTACCTGTTCTTTAATTTGCACCCATACCTCTACTTATTTATTTTCTCTCACCTAAGGTTGCCTGAAAGAGATAGCTAAATAGCAATCTCTTCCACGAAATAAAAACAGAAAGAAACAGAAAAAAGGCAAAAGAAAACATATAAAAGGCGGCCTTATTGCCTTTTGTATGTTTTCTTTTGCCTTTTTAGGGTTCCGTAGCCAAAATGGCAAAAAACGGAACCCTTATAGATTCGTCATGTCTGTCTGTCTGTCTGTCTGTCCGTCCGTATGTCACAGCCACTTTATTCCAAAAGTATTAGGACTACATAGTTGAAACTTGGTAGGTAGGTGTATTCTGTAAACCGCTTTACGATTTTTATACAAAAATAAAAAAAAATAAAAGATTAAGGGGGGCTCCCCATACATGGAACTGAAACTGAAAATATTTTTTTTCATCAAACCAATACTTGTGGGGTGTTTTTAGATAGGTTTTTAAAAATGACATTGAGGTTTCTAAGACTATTTTTTTTCAAAGTTAACCGTTTGAAAGATATATGCCGCCAAAGTGGTAAGATGTGTGTCCCCCCCCCTTTAACTTTTAAAGTAAGAAGGTGAAAAATCTAAAAAAAATATAAGCTATAGATCTTAATAAACACTTTCAACGAAAATTGGTTTGAATGAGATACAGTAATTAGTTTTTGAGATATAGTACATTTTCCAAAACCGCAAATATAACTTTGTCATTCATACAAACACTGTGAGAAACAAAGTTATTTTTTCAGACGAAAAATGATAGCGGTATTAAAATATGGTATGGTATGATGTACCTACGGAACCCTACTGCGCGTGGCCCGACACGCACTTGGCCGGTTTTTTCTGTTTCTTTCTGTTTTTATGTTTCGTGTGCAATAAAGCTTTTATTATTATTAAATTGCATCTAACTATGAACTAATTATCTGTAATAGGTACTCTCATCCCATCCCACCAAAAACATTCTGTAAAAAAACTAGCCAAGTCTCCATGGAGCTGCTTGTTAAGTGTAGGTAATTTTATGTAGAATATAATTCTAACTAACTGTATTGTTAAATAATTATTTCTGTAAATTACTAATAACAAATAATGCTATCCTAGTGAATTCACTAAGAGAGCAACAGAACTGGGGGCTAATTGTCTAACTTCAAAATCTATCGCAATCACTTTCAAGATTTGATACATTGATGCTTCTTTTTGGCACAAATAAAAACTTAGCAAAGAAATGCATCTATGTGTCACATCCATCTGTCAAATGAAAGCAATTGCGATAGATTTTGAAAATTAGACAATAAGTAGGCTGGTCAACCTTTTCCGCTATGAGGTTCAGAGTGACGAGCGCGCGCGTCAGAGGCGCTGCGTTCATAAGGTTAGTTTTACCACGCGGCACCGCCAGTAGCCGCCCGGTTTACGTCGTCTCCATACTAGTAGGTATGAACCTCTATACTAAAAAAAGTTGGGAGTTACAAGTCGTGATAAAGTTTGGCCACATGATAAAAACTGATCTGTAGGCTGTTTCTAACTAATATTGAGCTGGGCCAAGCTATCCTTACATACAGTTCCATACGGCGGCGGGTTGAATAGCGCACTTTTCCCGGCTTCATTCTAAAAACTATAACAATTCAGGTTTAGCTAATAGGTCAAATGTGGTATCATTTTCGGATAAATCAATAACGAAGAACTTATTTCTGATATAAAAAAAATCTATTTATTAAGCAGTTTCTGAAAAATTACACAATAACCAACATTTTTAAACTTCATTTTTATAAGTTTAGGTATTGGGACTTGTTTCAGTATTTTCAAAAAAGCGACTTTATAGAAGCGTTTTCCAGGTTAATTTGTAATATGCTTTTGTTATGTTAACTATATTTTATACAATTTGTGCCTAACCCAAGTAGTTGAGGTTCATTGTTTGCGGAGACACAGCTAGTCAAAAATATGCATTTTTTCACGAAATAAAAAAGGTTTCCGTTTCGTTCAGAAACATTTTTCAGTTTTTTTGTTTATATTTCTGTAAAGTTAATTAAATTTTCTACAATTTGAACTTAACTTGAGTAGTCTAGGTTTACTAGTTGCAAAGACACAGCTAGTCAAAGATAAGATTTTTTCAATTAATTTCAATAAAAAGCCTATTTTTAACCAGCTATGTCTCTGCAACCAATAGACCTAGACTACTCAAATTAAGCTCAAATTGTGGAAAATGTAATTAACTTTACAGAAATATAAACAAAAAACCTGAAAAATGTTTCTAAACGAAACGGAAACCTTTTTTATTTCGTGAAAAAATGCATATTTTTGACTAGCTGTATGTCCGCAAACAATGGACTTAAACTACTTGGGTTAGGCTCAAATTGTATAAAATATAGTTAACATAACAAAAGCATATTACAAATTAACCTGAAAAACGCTTCTTTAAAGTAGTTTTTTTGAAAATACTGAAACAAGTGCCAATACCTAAACTAAAAAAATTAAGTTTAAAAATGTTGGTTATTGTGTAATTTTTCAGAAACTGCTTAATAAATTGATCTTTTTTATATCAGAAATAAATTCTACGTTATTGATTTATCTGAAAATGGTACCACATTTGACCTATTAGCTAAACCTGAATTTTTATAGTTTTTAGAATGGATCCAGGAAAAGTGCGCTATTCAACCCGCCGCCGTATGGAACTGTATGTAAGGATAGTTTGGCCCAGCTCAATATTAGTTAGAAACAGCCTACAGATCAGTTTCTATCATGTGGCCAAACTTTATCACGACTTGTAACTCCCAACTTTTTTTTGTACAGAGGTTCATACCTACTATACGTACTTATTAGGAACCGACAACCCCACACGTTCTAAAATTGCTGCGTTATGGATCTTCCCTCTTTAAATAAATATGAGGTGAGACAAAGATGTCTTCTTACTCGTAGTTCGTTATATCCGACCAGTGTTTCTTTCAGACAAAATTCTCCGGGGGGGCAATTAAGAGGATCGGGGGAGCTCGTCCGTCGAACTACACTAGTTTGCCCGTCTACCTACACACAACACATTTTTCTCCGGGTATGAAGAAAAAAATTTTTTTCAGTTTCAGTTCCGTTCCGTGTATGGCCCCCATCATTTTCTTTTATTTTTTATTTTTATGTAAAAATGGCTCAGTAGCCAGCCACCTACCATTGTCCACCACTGGGCCCAGTAGCAAGTGAACCAGCAGTCACCTAACCTAACTTATAACTAAGAAACAAGAATTATATCAAAAAGCATAGGGAACTTTGTAATCTTTTTGTAATGATTGCTTTACAGGGGGAGGACCGATCTTGCTGTTTTTTTTTTTATCGTTACTCCTGTTTTTCGAAAATCGAAATATTCCGAATGTTTCCGAATAATTCAGAATATTTCCGAAGTATTCCAAGGGAACTATTCGGAATGTTTCCCGCCAGCAACTGTAATAGTGACCATCAAACTGAACAACTTTTACTATGAGACCAATTCTGAAATAGTTTTTTTGCGTTTTTAGAGTTGGTCCTATACTAAAAGTTGTTCAGTTAGATGGTCACTATCTAGGTTCTGGTTTAGCTATTAATTCTGTTACCCGGGGGCTGATTGTCTAACTTTGTTGCAATCAACTTTGACAGAAATCGCAGTGACATTGCTGCTTTAGTAAGAACCAATGTGACAACTATCTTACTTAAAGCTTCGTACAGACTGAGGCGAGCGAATCGCGCGCGTCGCTCATTTTGACAGATTTTGATCACGTAACTCAAAGCAATAGCCATAGCCATTGCCATAGCAATTTCTTTGACAATGGCTATGGCTATGGCTATCGCTTTGAGTTACGTGATCGCACTCGCGAATTTCGCGCGGAATTCGCCTCAGTCTGTACGAAGCTTTAAGCAGCAATGCAACTGCGATTTCAATTGATTTCAATCGAGAATTGTTAGCAACAGAGATACGTGATCGGTGGGCCGTTGTATACAACGTGTTAAAATGTCCCTAATGCCGAATATACTAGATAGGGACATCAAACTGAACAACTTTTACTACTGGACCAACTGTAAAATCCCAAAAAATATCTGCTGTTTCATACATTTTGATATTTTCTTTATTAGTTTTTGTATAAAACAGCTTATTTTTTTTTGCGATTTCAGAGTTGGTTCTATAGTCAAAGTTGTTCAGTTTGATGGTCCCTATCTACCATATTCGACATTAGGGGTGTTTTTGTAAAACGTTGTTTATCATTCAATTTCTAGAGTAAGAGGAAAAGGAGAACTGGGTAAACTAAAATATCGTAACACGAAATAAAAGTTATTGTTCACATATTCAGTTGTTTATTATCTATACTGTACTCAAAATTGATCCGAAGATCACATCACATAGTAATTTTCATAAATAATATTACAATGTCATGTACTTTCTGTGATTGTTCGTGAATAAAAAAATGTTCACAATATTATCAATACTTTGTTCACTGGACCGGTTTATCTTTAAGTTAGACTGTCGGTACTTACTACATATTACGATACCAAATAGGTACTCAAACAACTTACAGTGTATTTGATGAGAGATATTATAATAATCAATTATTGTGTTGCAGTTCATTTTTTTTTGTCAATATATTTACAGTTTTACATTTTTTTTTGTGATTTACAAATAAATTCTTGAATATTTAATTAGGTCATCATTATTCCATTTGGATTTACAATAACAGTACTTTATAGTTAAAAATATCACAAAAATGAAATATATTATGTGTAAGACACACGCAACATTAAAAATACAACAAAAAGAAAAATATAAAATCCACTAGAAACCTCGGGCCGGAAGTGTCCCTTCTAACAGGAAGGATACTTTCGATGTTCGATCTTTTATAACGGCAATTTGATACCATAATTATTATTATCACACTAATTAATTATAAAAGTAATCGATTGTCTTACAATAAATGCGTCAGATCATAAAATTTTGATTATAAAAATTATAGGCAACAAATAATTTCATGAAACGATAAATTTTAACAAAAAATAAAATGACAACTTATATTATAAGAGTCATAGTGCCGTATTGATAAAAGTGGACTAGTCGCTCACTAGCCGAAGGTGACGGCATCGGCACCCCCTATAACAACCAACATAAAACAAACGCAACGAGTTCCTACCGAGTTTGACTCCGCTTCCGATATTCACCTTTTATCGATATGGCATTCCACTTACGTTACGACAATAAATATAACACGCTTACACATTAATCACTTCTTTAATTCCGACGCTAGGAATTATTTCATAATATATACCTAAAAATATAATCACGGCACAAGTATCCCTCCGACTAAATTACTAACGTAGTGTCACTTTATCAGGATTTAGAATCAAATATGTATTATGTATCTTAAATATTTCATTATTAATATATCATTATCAAAATATCCACTAAATGGGAGGAATAAATCAAATTATTAATATTTACTCTAACATTAATCGCATGACTGATCAACAAAAAGGATATGGACTAGGAATAATATTTAGGCTTTAGGCTTCCATGCCCTCGGGGCGCACGCGCCGCGGCGAGCGGCGGCGGCATCCTCGATTCTATGCCGTCGACATAAGGGTACGGTTTGAATGGAAATACAAAGTTTCACTTATACGTTAGAGATCATCAAATATTTCAATCAAGCCTGAGGAGCGCCCGCTCGCCGGCGCGCGCGATCCCGCCTCTTCTCTCTATCCGCATATCACCTCTACATACATACGACGAGATAAATTTGATCAAAACGTTAATACTGTTTGTGTCGAAAACAATATAGGTAGGTTGCTATTTATTTATGCTGTACTCACCGAGAGGTAATCGGACTCGATCGTCGGTAATATTTTGTGCTTCGATTGACGGTAATCGATCAGTAAAAGAATGAATATCTAGCAAAATCTATCAGGAATAAAAGCCGACGTTCTATCCTATAATTTAGGTAAATAGCTTGGAAGTATGCCTTCTTCGTTTTAATATTGTCCGATAACGTTCATTGTATTTCGAATTTCTGTTCTCTATCACTCTACGAGTGTCGTGATCTATGCTAAGTGTGAACTGGGCGACGCGACGCGACGTGCCGTGGACGTGCTGCGATGAATCGTCGAGGGACGCGCGCACGGATCTAGTGCGCGAGCGCTGCTCTCTGATTGGTCGGCGGCGAGCGCAGCCAATCAGAGCGCAGCGGCCGGTCGGCTCGGCGTCGCTCGTGCTCCGGCGTCAAAAGTTTTAGTGCCGAACGAGAGAAGCGGCTACTCTATTGGTGTCTCATTACTGATTCGCTTAATCTAAACTAGTGTAAAACTTGTCATCTAGAAAAACATATTTCATCGTACGTAACGTATATAAAAAGTAAAATAATTCTCACAAAATGCTCACATTAGGAGTGGGGTGATGCAACTTTTGACACCGGCCATAGCCGTCGGCGCGGCGGAGACTACGCCGCACCACCCGTAACATCATATCGCTTATATACAACAAAGTGTCCGTGCAGCGCCTAACGGCGGACGCACCGATCTTTACAGGAACTCATATCGTATCTTAAAAAAAATATACAATAGTAATAAAACATTTGAAACCTCACTAACTACTATTCGACGATCTCGGTACGATCTCGATAAAATTACTCAAACGGCTCCGGCGAAATCTATTCATATCACATTCGCATGACCGTGCCTGAGAATCATATCCCGCTACTTATGTACACACTCTTTCCCGAAACTAACGCGACGCGGGTGGGGGCCCGCTACACTAACCGATATTCACTAAGATATCACCGCCTCAGGCCGAACCTGCCTTTCCTGAGTGTGCCAGAGGCGCGATCGATATGGATACAAGGGGCGCGGGTGAGAACTGCCGGGGACGGGGATGGGGAACGAGGAATGGACTGACTTTGGACTAGACGAACATACTTATCGAAACTGTCTAGTTAAACTGAACAACAAACAAAACAAGAAAATATAGCAATGATTCAGTTTAATCACTCAAGCTTTATTCAGAGCTTTGAATCATTAAACGAAACTGCAAAACATTTACAGCAATATTAGAATTCGTAAGGCAAGTGACGGATTCGAGCTTAAGCCCGTAGAAATCAGCCTTAACAAGGGGTATGTTCGTCTAACAGGATGACAGGGATGGAGTGAGGGTGTGGATGGGTGGGGTGGGATGGGGGGTGGAGTTAGGGGGGACGCAGCGCGGGCGGCAGTTGCACGGGGATGTGGTAGTAGCGGCAGGAGGCGCGGCGGCACGCACCCGCGGCCGCGTCGCGACACACCACCACGCGGCTGCCGGCCACTTGCAGCCCGCACCCTGCAACACCGTAACATCACCTGTATTTTATGACACTATAAGACGGAAATTACATTTACAAGATAACAGTTGCGGACTGGGTCAGACACTTTTGAATCGGGGAGGAAACACTAAACTTATAACTTTAGATTAAGTTTACACCTAGTTTAACCAGAAAGTTTGCTTAGGAATATGACGCTTTGAGACGTCAAACGTAAGGAGTGATATTGCTAAGCCAAATTTTTGGTTAAACCGGCCCTTTGATAACGTAAGTCTGTTGCTAACAATTCTCGATTGAAATCGATTGAAAGCGCAGTTACATTGCTGCTTTAAGTAAGATAGTTGTCACATTGGTTCATAACTAAAGCACCAATGTAACTGCGATTTCTGTCGGAGTTGATTGCAACAAAGTTACGTAATTAGGGGGCAGGTGTAAACTTACTCTTCGTTTATTAATAAGGCCGTAGTTGTATAGCGATTAAGTAGTTACACAGTATTGTCTCTTTCATTTAAATGTCTATCTCCAGAAGTTTGCCAGAGAGTCACTGGTGTTAACTATACATCCGCTATAAAACCATTATTAGTAAGGAATATCATTACAATATGCTAATGAAGGTTGAATAGCGAATCGAAAAAGGCTCTGTTCGGTTCTTCTTTTTTCTGGTGGTGAATGATACAGAAGGTTTAATGTCGATGTCTACTGACGATGGCAATAGCATAACTACAGTTGAGAATTGTAATGATGTTTATGACAAAAAGTAATAAAACTACTGCGATAAAACTATCTCTTCAGCAATCGCTATAACTAAACTTATAAAACATCAGATGAAATGGCAGATCAACTACAGTAAAACTATCGGGATTGTTTATGGACAGACACTACTTTCAAAATACTTTCAACCTTCAGAGCATATAAGACACAACTATTGTTATTTATGATTAAATATAATTAATTTATGACACCTCTAATAAAAACAATATTATACTACACATACTAAAAAGAAAAACAACGAAATATGCATGCAGTTAGTAACACCTATAAACATTGAAATAGTGATGAATCCAGAAGACTATAATCTCTATAACGGGATACTAAGCTACGTCACTAACTGAAATATTAAAAATCTACCTTCCATAAAAGGTGCTACTAGTAGGAACATTAAATATGACCATGCAATTACTAGGATGGGTTAGGATGGCACAATTATATCTTCAGTATCGTTACACGATACAATTTAATTACTTTATTTACAATATCACGTCACGACATGCTCGTGTTTTCTGTTCGAGATAAAATTAGTGATTGTAAAGAGACCACAACGTACCTTCACGAATATGAACAAATCTGCAAGTAGGTCTGGTACATCCTTGTCGATTAAAATCTTGGCACACCGGGAGGGTGTCCAGTAACTGTAAATATAACAACGACTCGTGTTAGTATACATTGTAATGACTTCTCTTAGAACAACCACACAGTTGCTTAACTATTTTTAAAATGGTAAAATAATACGAGATGTTAAATAAAGAAAAAAAGACGGTTTCAATTGTAAAATTTGAGCCTTTGAGTAGCAATTCACGTCCGAGTTATCACGAAATATATGCTTTGTTGAATTCAAGGCCTTTTTGTTGCATCATGTAAACCACTGTCTTTATCTCGTCGTGTTCAGTTCAGATTTTAAATATGTGAGCAACTGTGTGGCCTGCTCAGATACTATAATAATTACTTCATAAACAGTCGGAGAGAACTGATACAAATCCAATCCAATGATGTAGGTAATAAATGATTGTAGTGTTAATGTATGTGTGGTGAATCGTTCCTCTTCGACGGTCTACGAAATGTTATGTTAATGTGTTAATGCTAAATCTAGATCATCACTTCTCGAACATTCATACGTCTGACACTGAACATTATCCTCATTGCACAGCCTTCTGGAAAATATCGCTGGAACAGTTGTTGTAATATCAAAGAGCACAATACTAGCGACAACCTCTACGATGAGAATGGACAAGTGGGAGACAGATCGGAGCTCTAATGGTTTTACGTTTCTGATGTTTTTAAATGATATTAAATTAATACGTTAACTTTTTAAATTTGAACTGAATGCGTGTGTAGTTTCTCAGTGGCTACATAGATAAATTAACACAAAACGGGACACACGGAAGGCGAAATTGCTCGAAACAAAATTTTATTGCTGCTTTAATATTACAAGAACTTTACAGATTCGTTGCACAATATGATTGGACCTTCCAAGCATTCTTTTTATTACGTACGCGCCGAAACAATGTGTGTCACCTTTATATTGTATAAATTGCTGCTGTTCAACAGCTCCTTTACAAAACAATGAGATACGTTGCGAGCCGAAAGAGTTAATTTAATAATCGTGGTTCCGTTACCGTCAGAGAGTAGTGTTAAGATACGCTGCACTATGCACATAGTAGGTATGAATATATAATATCTAAATGGCATGCAGAACGCTTGAAGTATAATCATTATTGCGCAGCCAATCTTATTTAAGCGTGACTATATTTTACAAAAAAGCTTAAGCATGATGCTAGACAACTTTAACCAGGGCGAGGGCTCTAGAGGTTCTGTAGCGCCAAAGTGTACCCATAAATACCAACTGTTGCTATAACAAAGCTAGAGGCTGTGTGGGGAGTTGCGACATGTTGCGCCGGCGCCGGCTGTGATGGTTCAGACAGTACTCCGATGTCTCGACAGAGGTACAGAGGACGGTCATGCTTATCGATAGGTAGCCATGGTTACATGTAAATAGTCAAATTAAATTTATACCTTTAGCTTACATGACAGTTCTGGACGTGACATGTTAGTGGTAGTACAAACTGCAACATAATGACCATTAGAGAGTGCGGTTACTGTACGACAAACAAAAGAAAACCTATAAATTACATCTACGGTGAACACTTTAAATAAGCATCAGAGAGGCCTCAACGAGTCGAAAGCGAGGATTGAAGCCGCGCCGGCCAAGCAATAAGAAACGTCGAATGCAATCACTTTATTCATTACTAGTTTTTTTTTTAATACTTATTGGCAATATTTGTGTATTTTAACTGTGCTCAAAAATAATTTCTTTGCTTCGACGTTTCTTTTATTCACCGTCGTCATTTCAACTACCAACTACGCAGAAAAAAATATTACAATAAGCGTAAGTTTGTATTAATAAAATTGTGAAAATAAAACGGAAAACCCCCTTATTAGCGGTTGATAGTTGACATTGGCAAGAGGTGAATACAACATAATATGCTAAATAGTTGACTCGGAGTTTGAATTTAAAAAATGCTAATAACATGAATAAAAGAAAATAGATTCGGTAATTTGATTACATGTGCTTTAATTGTCAACTGTTTAGCAGTCCGTACGTTGGCTTCGTTATTAAATTAATAAAATGCCTTTACTGAAACTGCCGTGTCTTTACATGTTAGGAAAGCATATTTAATGTTGTTTAGTCGTGTAGACTTTAAAATCTTGATTAAACTGTTAAAAAGATCATGCAAGTGTCAAGCGGCGTGTTTCAGTATAGGCCAAAAACAGGAAATCACTTATACTGAGGATTATATAGTAAGCTGATTGTATCTTACCAGGTGTAAGCAAGGCAATACTGTAGAGTGACTTCTTCCACATTTGAAAGCAAGTATGTCTCACTATACAAAACTAAAATCATCAACAAGTTGTAGCATTAACTGTTCATTACAATAATAATCGATACAGTTACAGCACAATGACTAAATGATTGATGCGGATGATGACATTGATACACATGAGACGCTTGATAAGCAACGCCATCGGTTCTCAACCGTTGTTCGATCGATCAATGTCGCACCGTTTCCAAATCACATTTCAGTTTTTTTTATCTCGTTTGCAATGTAGCATGTTTGCTAAATGTGGTGTTATAGGAGCGTTTTATGTAAGAAAATCACCGCAACCTATGTACGGTTATAAGATCGTTTATGTAGAATAAGGCTTAGTTATTAGGTGCGTGACACGTTGGCAAAAGCACCAAGCGCGCCGTAAAACCTCGTGTAATGACCGATACGATGATGTCTGTAGTTCGTTAATAACAAGCGCTTAGTCTACTAAGCCCGCTCGAAGCATGATCAACTAAGACGAACTAAAATGTGCCTACAAGCGCTGTGAGAAGCAAGCTCGAAATGATCAATACTTTACGTGTTACTTTCACTCGTTTTACTTAGCTTTTAAATTTACTGCAATTAATTACAAGTGAATTTCCATTATCATTCACACAATTCAAATTAGGCCTTTCAAATCATTTTACTTTATCACTTTAGGTAACACAAGTTAAGTAGCATTTTATATTACAGCGATTAGTAGATTTCCATTATCAATTCGTTCACTCAAAACCAATTAGGCCTTTATCAATCAAAATCTTTCACTCATGTATGATCTTAAAAGTTTTGAGCTTGTCAACAGAACATAAAAAGCGGTAGTAGGGATACGCAGGGTAGGGGCGATATGCGTTATCGTGGAGTGCCGGTTAGAGTGAGGCTGGGTCGTGAAACCGTGAGGATCGCTAGCGTCGGAATGTAGAAGGGTAACGATGTCGTTAATAAGCGACATGCGCTCGAGTGTGCGAGGGAAGCGCGGTGGGGCGTGGAAGCGGCACGCGGCACACGTTACCTGTCCGCGTTCGTCCGTGTACACCACATAGGGCGCGTTGGGAGGCGCGCAGCCTGTCCGTCCCGACACAAAAAGCGACAAAAGATTTGCAATGCAGACGACAGCCGAAGCGGTCATTTTGGAAGGCATGTAACAGAAAGCGGTCAAAATAAATAAGAAAGAAGTGCGACTGAAAGAAAAAAGCGGGACGACGCTCGTCGACACCGCGACTACTGATGACACGCCGGCACACTTAGCACACACGAGGAGCACTAGAATAATGAGAATAATACCTGATGAGCCAAACGTATAGGGGTGGTGGGGTCTATTCCATGCTAAAATTAGAAGGCGGCTGTGTTAGGTGCGGGCCTGCTGCTGCAAGCCGGTAACCACTAGAGGTACGGGATCGACACATCGGCCAAAGCGCACCCGTGCGGAGCTCCTCCGAGAACAAGCGTGTACGTAGCGGGATCGACGGACCAAGCGCTCAACTCTCAGTACGACGACGGGTACTCACGATAAACGACGATCGACAAGAGGTAATAAAAAAACGTACAGTCATGCATCTCAAGCGTTATTATTACCGGGATCGTAGATACGAGAAATATACACGCATAGGATAATAACGGTAAGTGAGTAGATACACAATAGAATAGGTATAGCGTAAAACTACCGAGACATCCGCGAGGGCGAATCCTCTCGCTTCGTCCTTACAATAATACAATACAAAGTGACAACACGCCTAGCGCTAACCGCCCCGACAGGCCGGGGCGGACACTCGGTGGCACACGTATGAGTCTCTACGCGGAGACCCCGCGCCCCGCGCCCCGCCGGCCGCGGGCGCCCGCGCGCGCCCTCTATGTCGTCTTCATCTTCTTGTAGGGGTTGTGGCCCGCCGCGGCCGCGGCCGCCGCCGCCGCCGCCGCCGCGGGAGGCGTGGGCGGCGGCATCGCGTACATGTACTGCTGCGGGTAGTAGGGCATGGGCATCGGCGGGCCCGGCCACCCGGGCCCGGGCCGCATCATCAGCGGCGCGCGCATCAGGCCCGGCACCTGCTGCGCGGCGCGCGCCTGCGCCTTGAGCGCGTGCTGCGTATACGCGGCGGCGGCGTGCGCCATCGCCGAGTGCTGCGCGGCGAACGCGAGCGCGGCGGCGTAGTTCTTGTGCGCGACCTCCTTGGCGACTTGGGCCGGGTCGGGCGTGTGCGAGGCGGGCGTGTGCGGCGCGTCGGGCGGCGGCGAGGCGGGCGGCGCGGGCGCGGGCGGCGGCTGCGGCGCGGGCGCCGGCGCGGGCGCCCCGCCCCCCGCGGTCGGCGGGGCGGACGTCGCGGGCGCGGGGTACTCACATGACACGGGCACGAACGGCTGCTGCAGCTGCATCAGCTGCTGGTACGTCGTCGCCGGCTGGTACACCGGCACGCCGGCTTTGTCCGCAGCGGGTCGCTTGTACGGCATCACCCCGGGGAACGCCTGCGAAACGAAACGACGCATTAGTAAATTACGGCGGCGCATGAGACGGGGTCGACGGTTCGACTCTCGGAATACTTACGAAGTTATCGTAATAGAAGGATCCGACGCTCTTCATGTCCATCTGAAACGAGAAACAGACGGTTGAGCGGAGGTTCTCGGTCGCGATCGGGGGCGGAGAAGCGGGCGGCGCGCTGCGGGGCGGGGGCGGCCCGGCGGCGCACCGCCTGCGGGAGGGGCGCGGAGGATCGTGCGGGCGGGAGGGGCGGGGCGGAGGTGAAGCGTGCAAAGCTGCGGCTGTACCGGTGGCGGCTCGAGCTCGACGGGCGCCGGACGTTTCTTGCCCGGCTCCGAAGTCGCGCTCGCTGCCGGCTGCTGGACTGCGACGGCCGTCTACGTGAAGCGAAGCGTCGCAGGACGGGACAGAAACAATAACGATGTAGTAGATGCACAGAATACACCTAAAGCTCGGCATAAGGTGATTATGCGATAGAAAAAATAAAAATAAAAAGTCAAGCGTGAGTGCGACGGAAGCGTGGCGCGAGCCGGTCTGCGCGAACTAAACAGAACAAAGCTCTGCGAACGAAAGCGGCGTCGTGGCGAGCGAGACAAAGCGGAAGAAGAGAAGCGAGCGCGAGCGAGGCGAGAGCGTGCAGCCTGGTGGCGTACCGCGCCGCGCGCCTGCGCCTTAAGGTGCGCCTGCAGGTGCAGAGGAGGGTGGAAATAGCGGCAGGGGTCGCGGACGCAGCGGCCCTTGACGGCGTCCATGCACACCGTGACACAGCCGTCGTCGTGCGCGGCGACCGAGGGCGGCGGGTGCGCGAAGCGACACTCCGGCTCGGCGCGCTTGCACGCGCCGCGCTGGAACTCCCGGCACACCTGCACCGTCACACACAGGCCATGCCGCGCTCGCACCCGCGCCCGCGTCTGCCTCTCGCGGCCCTACCACTCTCTCTACACACTCGCACTACTACGCGCCTCATTTAACATATTTTCGGAAATCTAACTAAACACCGCGAAGTGATAATGATCTTACTTGATTAAAATTTTGAAAAAATATTGGAGTACTGTATAATATAACTCGACCCGACGCCGCTTTAACTTTTCGAATATAAACTTTTAAATTACTTCGTTTGGTATATTTTAACGATCGATATACGCATCCGTCGCAACCAAATTTACATTATAATCAATTATTTTACAGGTACTCATTAATTAACATTTCTGAATTCATAAAATCATATTTTCTTTGTATTTGTACTAAAATTTCCAATAATTTACAACCAAAGATTTGATAGTAGACTTAAGCTTTGGTGTGTCTACACTGTAGGCGCAAGTAAATTGCATAGCTGTTAAAAGTATACAAGAAATGGACGGTTGTCTGTTCTTGTGTATATCAATGACACCAGTGTAGTTCCATTGCGCCTACAGGGTAGATCCCTCACCAGAGGAGTAAGCGAGTGCTGCTCGCGAAGCGCTCACGCTGCGCAGACGCATCGGGCCATTGCGCCCGCGCCACAGACACGGAGACGGGCATAGGCTCCACGGTCAAGAACGCATGGGGGACCGACGCGGCTTATAGTCTTGAACCCGGTGGTAAACCGATGAGTTAATTAGACAACGTCCATGTTCGGCTCACCAAAAGAATAGCAACGAAGAAAACAAAACAAGAACGTTCACTCTTATAGCTCGTCAGTGCATCACTGGCTTCAGGTGGATCCACATTTGTAACATTTTGGCGTGTCAGAACACCGTGTCTTTATCATACATCGTCTCTTTGATACAGTATCAGGTATCACAGCGCACGCTCAACCAAATTAGCGATGTATGAAAAAGACAGTGATCTGACACGCCAAAATGTTGTGTGGACCCAGCTTTATATTGCACCTATTATGAATATATACGCGTCGGTCCCCGGTGAAAGTGGCAACATCGGGAAGCTCTACTGAGGTATTAAGAGGTCGGGAATGGAGGGTTGATGCTCACCTCAAGGCGGTCGGTGCGAGGTAGCTTCTGCTGCAGCACTGGCTGCTGCATGACGCCCAGGGGCGAGGCGGCGGCGCCGGAGGGGTCGTGCCCCAGCACGGCTGGCACCAGCTGTGGCGCGTAGTACTGCGCGTACGTCGAGCCCACGCCGGGCACGCCCGACAAGTACGGTGACGTCGCCTGATACGCAATAATTACACAATCAACAACAAACCCTCATCATTTCATATCCAACACCATTCTTATAGTAATAAATCACACGCAAACACAACTTAAACTAGCAAGCCAACGACCATTTGCAAAAGTGCACAATATCTTATTAAGAGTGTTAATTTTATTGAAATTCCTCGTGATTAGTTAGCAAGAAAAGCAGTCACATGCATTAATAAGAAAGAGAAAATTAAATAAGCATACGCTCTGTCCAGTCTAGCTAGCCACCGACCACCTGTGGTTAACAAGGATCTTGGAGCGGATCGGAGAGGAGTGATCAAAGGTGGACAAGCGGTGCTACAGGTAAAGAAGAAGTGGGTAAAGAGAGGCAGTGTTGTGGCCGGTGGGGGCGCGCCGCGTCGTCGTTACCTGCGGTGTGAGCAGGGCGAGACTGATCGGGTCCAGAGCGGCGAGGTGACCCGCTGCTGCGCCCGCGCCGCCCACGCCGCCCACCTCGACACAGAACCACACAAACACGCTACTCATCGTGCGAGGTACCACCCGCGCGGACTTAGCGCTTCGATGTCGCTCCATGCACCATCAGGCTACTACAGACACAGATGCGCAGCTATCTCTACTACCCGAAGCTATAGACAGTAGCGGTGCGAGGAGAAACGTCGAAGGTCTAGGCCGCAACGTTATCGACACTGTGTATAGTGAGGGAGGGCTATTTATTGTGATTATACCTGCATACCATTTGTACCCAGTTCATACAGTGTGAGTAAAGATCGGAAAGAAGACATGCCACTTAAAAACAAATCGTACAACATGCTGAAGCTGTGAAGAGCGATCGGCCACCAGCAGTAGCTGTTTATGTTGTGCCTGATGATGTAATAGAAGGAATCTTATAAGAGCTAACCAACGCTACTCCATTTGTTTCTTACAATATGTATGAAAGGTTTTAGGTCGTTACGGAACTCTACACTACACGTATTGTAAGAAACTTATAAAAGGTTTATTGTAATTATATGTGATATTTTACGAAAAGAACATTATAATCACAAGATACAGATTCAAATTAAAATAAAAAATCATATTACGTTTTTATAGATTTAATTCAAACAATAATCCAGGAAGTTAGAGGCACAACCTAAACGCGCAATTTTGAAAACTACGTAAGTAAGTAGATCAATATAAAGAAAAATGCTCAAAAAATACTGAGAATAGCAGGTACACTGAAAGCTTATTGCGTGCACAGAAAACCTACAGAGTTGAGGACCGATCGCTCGAAGCCATGAATAGATATGTTAAGATGGGACTTACCACGGTTGGGACCTGGCCAGGTAGTACCTGGCCTGGCGTAAGGCCCATCTGCTGCATTAGTGCGTTCTTCAGTGCTAGGTGATTTCTGCCGTTGATCAACAGCTGATCCTTGAGATGTTGAGGAGGGTGGAAGTACTTGCAAGGCGGCTTTTCGCGATTACACCGACCCTGAAATTCAGAAACAAATAAAATAAATATAAATATTGAAAATATTTCACAATATCAATGATAATATCAACCTCATCCAAAACACGAAAGTATAAGAGGTAGTAGAAGGCATACAATTTTTGACACCTACGTTAGATGTAATGGATGGTTTTTGTAAGACATCTTTTGAGGGGAATATAAAAGATAAGAGACCGTATTCCAGGTAGGCGATATTCTGTGGGTTTTGAACATAGACGAAAATGGCGGACCTCATTCGATATCACTCCGATAAGCAATATGTGTCGGGGAGGCGCGTGGCGGTCGCGGTTCGGCTCAATATCAGGCGAATGTGCGGAAATCCCTCCATGCATCACAATTGCGGTGAGCCGGGCACGTAGCCACCAGAAATCCTCCACTCGATTTTTCCTTATAACAGAGTCTTAGGCGGTGTCAAATATTTCTGAGGCGTGTCGAGAACTGCGCGTTGGTTGCTCTACTCATTTTCATCGTCAATGAGGCGCGAGATAATTGCCTTTCGGTATCGGAGCCCTTCTCTGGTGCCGCACCCATCTATGATGATTTATTTACATCCGCGTAATTAACTGTCGCACTACGTGACGGGAAGAGCCTCGCGGACGTTTTATCGTCGCACGCCGAGCCTCTAGCGCAATATTTTATTCAGTGAAAAAACGGAAAAGCGCTTATCGCCGTTTCAAAGAAATACGTATACAAACAAACGCCATCTGAATATTCAGTGCTACACTTGGGGACGCGCCTACTGATAATGTCCGCGAAACGGCTCCCGGGTGATTTATAGAGTAACTTTTCTAAAGTACGTCAGACGGATAAAATCAGAATAGTTTATTTAAGCGTGCGGCGGCATAAAGCAACTAGAATTATTGGACGGACTAGCAAAGTATGGGTCGGATCTTGAGCCGGGAGCTAATCAAATGCAGGCTTGTTCCAAATTTCACAGTTACCTATTAAACTTATGCGATGCGTGCTACAACTGGCTAGTGAAAACAGCCGGTTGCATTTAGATTAACTTGTTACTGGCAGGCATAATGTTAGTTGGACAGTCTTCTCACAGTTTAAGCTGGGGATAAAGTTATTATTTCCTGTTAGGTACTCGGCGTCGTCTACTTTAGCGAGTTTCGATTCGTACCAACCCGTTTGTGAAACTTGAATGGATGATCACGTTTTCATCATAACTATGATAACTCGGCTCTATCAAACTCGGATTTATTAGCGGAGACGGGGACGGCTTTGATTATTATAAACTTTATAGTTGAAACGCCAAGTCTCGTAAGCCTTATCTACCTACTTTAATGATTTGAACAAATAAGCTGATGAAGTCAGTAAAAGCTTTTTATTGTTAGTTGATTTCGTTTTAGTTACTTGGACGTATTAAAATGTTGAACGTTTAAAATGTCAGTTTACACGTTCAATATCCAAAATTTAAATAAGTTGGTTGATAGGTTTTGTCTAAGCTAGCACTGTAATTAGTGGACAACATTTGGCGCAGATGTCACCGGTGGAAGGCTCGATGCAGGTGTATCGCACAGATTAGTCTGACGAATATCCGCATCGATACAAATGGCCGCGTCGCCTCAGACGGATGGCGGGCCGCCCCGCTCCGGGCACACACATTGCCATACATTAATTGCTCTTCGATCACCTCTATCCACTAACGTACATAATTAACTATCTATCTATACGACTTTTTTGGACTGCTTTTCCATTCCATTTAAATAACAAATGTTTGCAAATTTTGTGTCCAAAGCAAAAAAAATACCTTTGCTATAAACGGAATACCGATTGGAACGGATTGACATTACTTATCTGGACAATTTGGCAGATATTCGTGTTAGGCCGGCGGATTAAAACAAAATCTTTCAATATGCCCTATTTGTTTGGGAGAGCCAACGGGAGGGTTGGCCGGGCACGGGGTGGGCAATAACCGCCCAAAACTAATAACATTTTTATGTGATAGTGGAGGAGCAAACCGAGCGCTTCCCTCGCAGTGTCCTTTATGACACAACAATGCGCACTTGCAATACAATAAGGGGTTAGCCGGGAGTCGGTTTCATGTTTCCCTTCCTGGAAATGAAGATACGTAGAAAAAATGTAAGATTATAAAAAAATATTTGAACAGTGTTAAGTGTAGGCAGAATATGGCGTGGGAATTGCACTCGTCGCGAGTTGGCAGCGGCGGCCGATTAAGGCAAAAATGACATCAATGAACAGAGGCGGGCGTGTCTCGTTACGGCGAGTGCAGCGAGCGCCGAGTGCTCTCTGCGCTGTGACGTGTATAACGAACAGCCCTCGAGCAGCGGTGACTGTTACCAGTCGGTGGGCGGCACGCCTCGCTTTACTAAGACCTTGTAGAATTGCCACCGCAGCATAGCAAATCTGTTTTTTTCCTATACCGATTGTAATTTTGAATGTCGATGTTTTCTATTTATTTATAGAAAATTGCTTCATTAATACAAATCGCAATCAATGAACGTGTAATGAACTCTAATCAAAATATACAAGCCAAATTAGAAGCAGAGAATGCCAGGCGTGCAGTTGCTAATCGAACAGAGTATTCGATCACGATTGATGGATCGGCGACACGCTGTCGGCGAAGCGCGGTCGGGCGTACGCGCACACATTCGTCTATTTTACTATTGGGCACGCGCCGCGACAAATCGACACTCGAGGAAAACAATGAGATAACGAGCCGATGAATGACACGCTCCCGTCACGATGCCCGAAGCCACGCACGACTGTTGTGCCAAAAATGTTTGTCTAACAGGGACAGACGGGAATAGATCGGCCGGTGAAACGTGCCAACTCCGGCACACCGCGACCGCACCACCTTCACTGGAACGCCTCTTCATAGCATTAATTAGGTTCAGTTATATCCAACCAAATAGCTCTCACATTTACATTGAGTGAATTATTATACTATATCAAAATGTACTTAATGGAAATCAGTATCGAAATTTTTCGAAGCTAATCTGATACTGAAATGAGGTCACGACTTAGATTTGCGTTTTGAGAGCGTCTAACATCATCATGCGCCATCAACCGGTACCGGATGCTGCAAAAATCTTTTTTCCATCCACTAAAGCGGGGGAAAGGTAAAATTAAATTTGCAATATTTGTGGCTGAAGAGAATTAGGTAAAGTCAATTCTAAAGTAAGTAGAATTTGAATTTTAAATGATTTATAGAGGCGGAGGGGAGTGGCTAATGAGGCGTCATGCAAGAGGGGCGCGTGTTTACGGCGTTTTTTGCTAACGCTGAGTTGCCGCCTCGTGTGCTTCTGACGCAATGTGCGATACGCCTACGGGGCGCTTCAGGGACGCTATCAAAATATTTCTGAACCGAGGGCCATAGCAAATATCAACCGAGTGTTTAAATATAGCACTAAATAATTCAAAGTCCCATTCCATTTCTCCAGTACTCAAAGCACATTTTGAAGTGTGAAAGAAAATTGTCATCAGAATAATAATTGTAGTCCGATTCTTGAAAGTATTATTAATAGTACACAATACCAACGAGAATAACTCGGCGTTGTCCTTAAAGTAAGAATTGTTCACTCTAGTGAGTTCAGGACAAGTTTGCATCGCGGCACCGTAGCTTAACGTTAAAATATGCATTCGTGCAAGAGTTGTCCCGGCCACTTTACACAGCAGCGGCCGGTCACTTGTTTATCCCAGCCTCTGCATTAGCTTCTGCTTCGTAAAACTAATATCCAAGTACGGAGCGTCCCCAAGGATAACAATCCTGGGTAAGACAACTTAATTTTTCCCCGATGAGAAAATTTGCGTATTTTGCGTTTAAACTTGCGATTCTTTGGAACTGCAATTGTCATTTTCTGGTTTAAAGTCTTGCTAAAATTCGGTAGAGTGGTAGGTGAGTCCAGCGGGCGATATACCGGCGGGACTCGGGGTGTGAGATTAATGCAACGGGAGCCGGCACGACCTCTCCAGGTGTTTCATTAAATTGCGCGCGGCGCCTCCGCCCGCCGGCTCGTACGGCCATTATGAAAGCTGCAAGCTTGAGGGCTATTCGCTTTAAGAACGCCCGCGCCACTTTGTAACGGCCTTAATGAATCTTGTTACTTATAGGCTCGCGTAAATTGCCTGTTTTACTAACGCGCCCTGGGGTGCAAAATCATTAGGTCAGTGAACGTTTGCGCACGGAATGCTCTCAATGTTTTTGTTACTTGCGCTTAAGAGTGTTTCCCCCTTCGGCGAACTAAATAGTTCATTAAGAGTTAAATCAGAGCAATGAAACAGGTCTAAAGGGTCTAGGGTGAAAGTATGATTATGACGATTGTGGGATACTTCTTTACTGGCAAATTATTGCTATTTAAATATAGAGACTAGAGAGCAAGGTGCTGTGAATAAGATATTTTAAATTTATGACTAAATAAAATAATGCTTTTGCTTAGTTTAAGTATAAAAATCCACAGCTATGTGTTTGAAAGTGCGTACGAAATGAATCTGTTCAAGGTGATAACTGTGAAAATGACAATCAAATTCAGTAACTGGATGATTATTGTTTTCTGCAACTTTTCTTCGATAAGTATTATATGTAAGCCAATCTTTTGTTACCAGTTTTCTATGTTCAAAGTTTCTAAGTTTCCATGCACACAATCTGTCGGCGATAATCCGGATAATATAGTAGAGTTTGTAGACTGGCAGCGCTTTAATCAACTCTGTGTACATATTCAGGTAGTTGTGTAAATAGTGAACACGTGTGCGCGGTTCACGTACAATCTAGCGAAATAAGCATTTAGCGAGCGAGCCGGCGCTGTGTGATGTAAAACGATATGGAGTGACGTCAGCGACGACGCCGGGCAGCCTCCGGGCCGGCTAACAAGTTTAGCCAAGCTCCTGCAGTAATTAGTCTAAGCATCTCACGGAGCACCGTCACTTCACATCGCGTCCTGCTCACTCTGTTGCCCCGCCTGCTCGTTTGAGCGACAATCTCACATTACCCAACGTATTAAACACAACATTTGCGACTTTCGACACGACTTATCTGTTATAGTTGCAGACAACAATACTTGTATTTTAACAAAGGTTTCTAGGACGTTCCCGCAACAGCATTTTCATTTCTTTTGTGCTGAAGTTAATAGAAAATGTTGAGCGATATCGGGTTCTCCAACAACGGGTTTGGGTAGTGTCAATTTCAGTATAGCTTATTTAATTTAGTTAGTTCTTTGAAGTTTTATCTTCATCGCGAGTACGTTCGAGTGCTCTGTGGGAAAGAGTTTTTGCACTGTCATTTTTTAGAAACACTAGAGTGAAATCCGAACTACCGAACAACAGGATAAAAGGCGATAACAGCTGAAAGGACTAACTACAAAATAAAGAGCCTTTAGTAGGTACGATAAGGGAAGTTTAAGAGTTTTCGGGCGCGCGGGTCGTACCGATAAATTGGGTGGCACTTAATTATGATCTCGGGCGGCATCTTGCAGGCGGCTAATGTCCCGGAGTCGTTTAATGCGCGAACTTGTAGCCGGGCTCCGCCGGGCGCGATAAATCTCCATCTATGCCGGGCGCCTGTGCCTGCCTACCTACCCTACGACAGACCGATACACGCCGTCTTAGCACCGCACACCGCAGCGACACGCGACGATAGTGTACTAAACTAAAATGATTTAGCAGTACACTATAAGGCAAGGGACGATAACGCTGATTAGGAAATATTTTCGCTAAAACGAATTATGGAAAATGAGTATTCGTTGAAAAAAATTTTAAGCAAAGCAAGTTAAATAAATGCCAGTTAAAAAACCTCCATCAGGTAGCAAACGAATTTCTTTATTAAGGTCCCTGAAGTCTGTAAACGTGTCGGCATAAATCAATTTTCTCAACACAGCCAAGTTACAAACTGTGGTGATTTACGGTGAATGAAAAAGGCGGAGGTTGTTTTGCGCGAGCGAATTTTCGGAGCGTATAATATTGTTGCGTGAGATTATTTGTGTACGGTTGGCACATTAGGAAGAACGGCGGGTGTTACTGGTTACTGCAGCGCGTTACGTTAATGTGGCTCGGCCGGAGGCGAGGGCGCAGTCGGCGGCGCATTATCTAGGTATAATTAAAGCCGGCAAGACGACGGCGAGACGTTACGCCCGTCCTAACGACTTTTATGGCGTATGTAACATTGCCGGCACATAAAATAAATGTGCCGCCTCCAGCCCGATGTACTGAGCCGCTGCCAGATTAATCGCCAAAATGTTTACTTGCATACAAGACGGCTGTCGTTAGAAGCAATTCTCGGCGGGATGTAACGACGCAACCGTTGAATTCGTACGTCAGTTCATTTCCAACACTTTTCAGTAACCTCAAAGCAAATTGAGAATTGAAGTTAGAAAATCCAGCAAGCCTATTAGCAAGGGTGATAATTTGTGTCACTATAGTGTCAAAGAGAGAGCAAGATGGTTTCGTCCACTTCGCACCTTTTGCAATTGCAAGTAGCTTGTTGAAAGAGGTGTGAAACAAACAGTAATTTCAAGAGTTTCAAGTCTTATGAAGGATAATCGTTTTTACCCGACTGCAAGGAAAAGGTCATGTTTTTCGCGTGTCGCGTGTATCTTCTTTGGTTTATATGTAATATTCTTTATTATCTCGTATCTTTCAAACGGCTAAACACGGATTTCTACAATTAATAATCTTAACATCGTTACATTTGTCTTGACAGCCCAAGTGTTTTTAGGCAAGTGACGTTAGGAAAAATCAACATAGGCGGTGCTATTATTTGAAGTGTTTTTTTTTATAGAATACTGTAGTACTGTGGGTAGGTATCAAATTAAAGGGCTTATCATAAGGATTAAAAAAAAAACTAAAAACCCGTATCCATCAAAACACAAGCCAACTGGATAGATGGAAATAGGATCAAAAATATTAAATCAGTCATTCAAAATGTCATTTTATACATGCCTCTGACTGCATATTATTCAGGTTGCCTTCTTGTTTCCGTCTTTTCAGTTGACTTGTCTTTAAATGCAGGCCGGTTTTTTAGTTTTTTTAATTTATTTTTTCCTATAGGTATAAATAATGCACGTACTCGTACAAGCTCTCTTATAGTTTTATGTGTGCCAGTAGTTCTAACAAGGGGCAGTTTTATTCCGTGATTGCGATACGTATGGGAGCCGCTGACCACGGGCGGGCCCTCATTGAAATCTTTATTTCTCACATTAGCTTTATGGGTTGAGTCTCGGGTTAACGTCGCCTCGCCGCTCAAGTGCACTTTTATTAGAGATGAAATACAGTAATTGCCCCTCGCCACGAACCGTGACCGTCGCGACACGTGATAATTTTGCTTTAGATTTTTCCTTGTTTATTTTATTACATTACATTATACAATTTATAAAGTTCCCTTTTACGGAGTCGGAAGGTGTGATCGTTTAGGATCCAATTTAGGACGGCCTGAAGGTAAGGTACAAGTAGGGTTGCCAACCCTACTATATAATATAGTATCCTACTATATTGAGGGCTCACCTACTATATTTTTTGAAAAAATATATAGTAGGCAAAACTACTATATTTTTTCAATTGAAAAAATTAAACAAAAGCAGCAAGAAAATATTACTTATATGCACATAAGTAGGTAATTGCGTAATAATTTTTGTGTTTATGGTTGTTGAATAAATTTTGAAAATGTTAGTATGAAAAATGCAACTTCTTTAAAATCCCCCATACAAAACGGCAACCTACTATATTTTGTGGACTTTTTCGCCATCTACTATATTTTTACTAGTAATAATCTTAAAAATACTATATTTTATGCAAAAAAAGTTGGAACCGTAGGTACAAGCCACTTTGCTTCCGATAAAAAATGGATAGTGTAAAGCTGACTAGAATTAGACTACCTAAGGACTTTTAACTAACAAAATACATTTTATCAGAAACATAAATTGTAATATGTTACTTCTTAGTAAAGTATGCGTTAGGCCAATCAGTATTTTATATCAGAGGGGAAGCGAAAATAAGTAGGATGGATGGCACCGGCCAACATAATGACGCTTTTACATCGGGAATCATGAGCCTAACGTAAAAAGGGAGCTCTTATATAAAAAGGGAAATATTCAAAACAATAACCGCTTTTCATATCTCAATCCCCAAACAGCTATAATCTTGACAAATGACGGTCTTTGGAGTGTAGTCGGCACTACGGGCCGCATTGACAAAGCCCCGAATAAACTGACGCGGACACATAAATAAGCATATTCGATGTTTTATTGAGTGGAGGAAATACGGAGGAAATTGTTTCCCGCGTCATTACGCCACGCATCAATCAAAGGGCGACCGATGTGGCGCGGATTTGGAAAATGCTGCCATCGCGTCGACCGGATCG
The DNA here is from genome assembly GCA_943789525.1 of Agriphila geniculea. Lineage (NCBI taxonomy): Eukaryota > Metazoa > Arthropoda > Insecta > Lepidoptera > Crambidae > Agriphila > Agriphila geniculea. The sequence continues at coordinate 19,234,853 of OX038873.1, read as the reverse complement.
ATTTACCTAGCTCCAGTAGTCCCTCGACTTGTCGACAACTTCCGCACACTTATTTATGATATACTATGAGAGGGGAATGCACTGTCATTATTTTGAAGGATTCATTTTTTTTTACAATCATTTCATTGTCAACTTTTCTTTTGAACTTTGCAAAGACGGCGTATCTCTCCGCAACGCAATCCAAATTCATGGCACATTATGTCAGCAACTCAACCATAACCTTCTAGCAAAAAAGCGAATTAAAATGATTTCGTTAAAATGATAATTATGTTACCTAACGTAGTCCAGAAGGTTTACCAGCCCCCCTACTCAAATGGCCACTTTTCTATTCGTTCGCTAACTTAATGCTTAAAAATAAGCAATTAAACGATCAAGTCACAAGTCGCAAGTTTATGTAAATCACAGACATTGTTGTATTGTATGGAATTGACAAGCCTACGACACGTTATTTTGGTGTTTATGGCTTATTTTTAATTTTTAAGTTAGCAAACGAATAGAAAAGTGGCCATTTGAGTAGCCCCCCTGATCGCATGAAGTTTGTTGACGTAAGTATACATTTAATTAATCAGAATGCAGCTGAAAATTAGTGCCAGTTCTACTTTAATAGAACCCAAACATAGAGCCATATCCCTCATGGATGGCCGTTTTACTTTCCGGTGCATTAATGTTCGATCTCCTTTTATGTATTGTATTTCGAAGTGTTTACAGGTAACCTTAACCTATTTAATTTTTTAAAGATTTACAAAGTCCCTACCTCTATGTGTTAAGGTGTAAGGTCCAAATGGTCGAATGTGTAAGGTCCAATTCTATCTATCTTATCGACTAAACATAGCCCCGTGTCGTCGCTTCGGAATATATTATTATACAGTTGCGATTGTGCACAGTCGCTGACTCAGCAAAGCTGAGCGTGACCTCCATCCTCGGCACGTTGCTTGGTGTGAGTGAATTACTTTTTGCAGGTATGCAGGGTGCGATTCGAATCTTGAAATTAGGTTTCGAACTGTCAGCGGTTCGTGCTGTGCCGCCTCCGCAGTTTCGCGTGGTCGTAAACGGCGATAAACAGGGAAGGCGTGAGGTCTGCAACTGGTATGGAATGGGCCTGAGTGCACGATATCTGCATTGTGTGGGGCGGGCGGAGCGGCGGCGCGGCGCCGTCGGGTCTGGCGTCGCGGCGGCGGCGCATACATCAGGCACGCGACCGCCCGCCCCGCCGCCGCCGCCCGCCCTAGCCCCCACCACCGCCTAACTCCTCGCCAATTATGATGATCGTGCTACTATTTATGACCGCACTGATTGCGTCACTACACCACTTAAGGAACAGTAAAAATAGTCATCATTTCAATATAATGAAGTGAAGTGTCAAAGCATTTCACTTTCATTAGAATTAGGTAGGTAACTAAGTGCATTAGAACATCATCTATCATTCAGAATTCATTCGCAACTTACGAAGAAAATATGTTAAATGCTCAATTCTACGCCAATGTTTATTTACATCAGTCTAGCGAAGTTGAATCAATAACAACAAGGAGTCTATAGGTACGTAAGCGTCTGATGCAAATGCATAATGAATAGGATTGATATCGATATCACGGATAGCGATTAGCAGACGTGAATGATGAGTCAACGCGCAGATCAGTTACCTAGGTCGCTCGTCGACGCAACTAACTGCTCGCTGATCGCCGCTATCACGCACTGCGCCGCGCCGGTTCCGCCATTTGCATTTATGTCATGACTCACAGTTTATTATAAGACATTGTTATCAACAGTTTCCACCATCGAACAGCTTTGAATAATAAACAAAAGTCAATGTTCGACAGGGGTCTTAATTAGATAATTAAATTACTGCGATAAGGAAAAAGGTCATCGATTGGCATGGCAATCTAATTTTTTTGGGTCTCCGCTCCCCGGTGTGTGTGTAAATAATTTTAGTTTTCCGCGTGGTCCTCCGTGGTTTCCTCCTAGCATGGTGTGTTAAAATATCACGTTTACTGTATTATGATTTTAAACGATACAAATGTTAATTTTTTTAACAATCAGTCAGATGAAGTTAACAGAAGGTTGTATTAGTATTGAACAGGCTGTGTCACATCTAAAATTCAGACAGAAATCACAGTGGGGCTGTGCGGCCGGCATGCATAGCAGTGCACTGCACCGGCAAGGCGCGGCGCGGGCGGCGAGCACCCCATTATCCTATGCAAATCCGGATTTCCCAAATATCGTGCTTTGCCGCGGGCCACCTCGCTATCGTAGCTATTAATAACGCGCGTGTTACAAATACGGCCCGGAGCTGAGCCGTTTAGCCCGCCGACGAAATACACTGGACGTATGTTACTTTATGCTCTCGAGTTCTCGACTCTGCGCTTTGCCGAGAGCTACCAGTTTGCATAATTAGGTCCTACACCGTAAACGAATGCATTTCAAATATGATGAATAAGGTCATATACATGACAGGTATTTTCAGGTGTAGTCTTAGTTTGTTAGAGACTGTGTAGTGTTAACTAGTGCCTGAAGACATTTTCATAAAACACAAATCTAACTTAACTAAAGCATTTGAAGTTTTACACGTTTAGTACTAGGTATTGTATTTTGTGGTTTTACATTATTTTATTTTTATTAAGTCGGAGACTTAATCACTCTAGTTGTAGGAAAAAGTAAATTAATCAAATCTGATTAAAACTCAAACTTGAGTGTCTGTTGACCAGCCGGGTCAAGCTCCTTGACCATTCAGTCAAGCCAAAATTCACCGCACAATTAGCCACCTATATTTATTTTTATCGAATTAATTGAACAACTGGTTAACATTCAAAGGATTCGCTGACCCGATCAGACAGACGTTGTCCTGTGCTAATTTCAAAATCCAATAGATAAAAGAAAGTTCTATATTTCCCTAATTTGTTAATTTACCGGGAAAATACTTTCCCGACTATAACAAAGATTTATAGTACCACCCACACCTGAAACTTTTATTAGTTACATTTAAACATTATTTAGTCAATGACAGACCTTGTAGTTCGCATGTGTAGTTAGGGAAACCGCAACGTTCTAAAAATAGGTCGTTATCCAATTAAGTGGTTGTCGCATACGTTATAAATGTTATTAAGTAAATTGAATTGTTTTTCACGTTATACAGAGGGGACTATTCGATATTAATATTCAAGTAGGTAGTGTTTATCGCGTTAATCTCATAAAACAGGTTAGTCGAGTGAAGGGTGTGTTCAGATCGTGCGAGGTCAGATTTGAGGTCAGGTCAGGTCAGTCGGTCCGAAAGTATCCCTTGCAATTAGGGTGCGTAAGAATTATGCCGTCTCCATTAATAAACATTTCGATGCGTAAAATTTCGATTTACTCCTCGGTGTAAATAAACGGTAAACGGTTTTTCTTTAAAAGGAATCAACTTTTAATTTCAAAACAGGATTTCTCTGAAACGTCTTTCTCAATACAAATGTCTATTTCTAAGACTCCACTGTCCGTCTGTCTGTCACCAGGCTGTATTTCAAGAAACGTGATAGCTAGAGTTGAAATTTTTACAGATGATATATTTCTGTTGCCGCTGTAACAACAAATACTAAAAACAGAATAAAATAAATATTTAAGTGGCACTCCCTCCCATACAACAAACGTGATTTTTTGCCGTTTTTTGGTACGGAACCCTTCGTCCGACTCGCACTTGTTCGGTTATTATTTTACTGCTACTGTAATGCGTAATTAGTAATCTTATAAAAAAAAATCAATTTATATTTAATTTATCTTCATCGAACGAATTCCGAAAACATCAAAGGCTAAAACTAGTGATTGGAAATTCCAAGCAGAAAATATTCAAACTTTTCAATAATGAATTACCTACTTGTCTAATTTCTGAGTGAAGTACTTTACAGAACCAACTCGCACCGAACTTTAGTAAGGCTCTGAAGAATGTCGTAAACTTCCTCCTCGCTACTGGAAAATGTTGCCAGTACAATCTTTTAACTTAATTGGGATTTAATTTTAATACGATTAAAGATTAAGTTAGAAAATTTTAAGTGAGTTTATGATACTTTGTAAACGTTTATGATGGTTTTTAATGTAGGAAATTACGTTGCCAAGTGTCCCGATTTTAGCGGGACGTCCCGCGAAACAGCCGATTTTTATAATGTCCCGCCGGGATGTGCCAGGTATGTGTCCCACATTATGATATTTTTCAGTTAGACAAAGAAAAAATTATCTAAGTGTAATATTCCACCGAATATACATTTTAATCAATTATTTTGAGCACCTATCTCAATGGTAGTTGATTCAAATTTCCCGCGCTTTACGCGGCACACTGATTGAAAGCTTGTTGCTATATATTTCTTGTTGTCCCGCGTCAAAATGCTTTGCCCCGTTTTATGTCCCGAGTTTCTGAAAAAATACCTGGCAACCCTAATAAGAAACTAAAAACGAAGTAAGTACGACGTTGTAAGGTTGGACATAACAACTGACAAAGTTATGGTAAAACATACATAAAAACTAAAAAAAAAACATACAGTCGACTTGATAACCTCCTCCTTTTTTGAAGTCAGTTAAAAATGTAGAGTTTCTGAATGTAATTTTCATCAAAACTATTTTGAAATAAAGCACTTTAAGAGTCACTATTCTAAGCTAGTTCTGTTTAACAACACTGTCTTTTAAAGCTAAATAATAAAATCGTGTTAAAAAAGCCGTTTTCAAAGACTCTAAAACTTGTATCATTTCACAAAAAAAAAACAAGTCTCGTACTCAAAAATTATGCGAAGTTTTTATGCACCTATAAACAATTCAACCATACCAACGGACGGACGAATAGAAAGAAAATTTATTTAACCCAAGTTCTAAATTAAACCTAAGCATTGCAGTTCGTGGCGAATTATCGGTGTGGTGGGTGGCCCCTAGTGAAGGGGGAGGAAAGAATGAAGCCAACTGCTTGCATTCGCCCCTCACAAGTTTTTTGAAGAGAACTGGAATACTGGATAATTAGATTAAGTATATGCTGGGGCGTACAAACCGACGGAGGCAAGTTCCTTTTCACTAAGCAGATAAACGCTGAATTTTATTCCTGACGTTAAACTCGCACAAAGTTTAGAAAACTCCAATCTCGGGATAATGGATTTTACTATACGGTTTGCTGTATCGGTATTTCGAAAGGACGTTTAAAACCTTTGTCTTGTCGTTGGTTGAACAAAAAAGGTACCACCATTATTTATTAAACCCGCGTTAAGGATCGATAATATTAATTGAAGGAGTTACGTGAGTTTTCACGTCTTATTCCAATGCTACAGCTACTTTGCTATTTGAAGAACAAAAATACTTGTTATATTTGATTTATTACAAGTTCTCACCTGGATTTATGAAGTATTCCTTATGCTTGCCGAAAGTATACACAAGTAATGCGTCCGTTCAGGAGCACTCGCGTTTACAGAATGGGCCTGGCTAAAGTCCACCTACCGGCACAATTTAATTAAATACGGCTTCAGATTAACTCGGCAAGGCTTCAGTCACACAAACTATTCTGTTTCATATTTCTTCCCCTCCATATAAACACGCGTATACTTAACGGATGGAAGTTATAAGCAATGACGTATTATCGATGAGTTCGAGGTCTTTCTGTAACCAATAAGGGGTGGTAGCTTTTTAATACAACCAACGAAATACAATAGAAATTATGAGACAACAATAATTACTGTCATTCACTTCATTTCAGATAAATATTGATGAGATAGGTTGATAATGTTAATGATATCGTTAAATTTTATATTTGCTACAGTAAACCTTATCGACCTTATCGTAAAAAATAAAAGGCTTTTGAAAAATATTTTCTAGCTGCATGTGTACAGTATTTGTTTATCAACGGCAAATGGACGCTTCGACTGCAAGCAACGCGGTGGCAAAGAATACTGTTTCAGTGGCAAGAAAGTTTACACAAACAAACGCAAGCATTCAAGTACCATTAAAATTTGGTTCTGTCAAAAGTACTTAACACTTATTTGTGGGAAAATTTAAGAAAGAAACAGAAGAAAAATCAAAACTTGTTTCACGCACAACACGAACAAGAGGTTACTCTCGAACGCGATCGAGATATCGAGATCGAGTTGAAATCGAGTAAACGTCAAAACGGTACAATGAAAACCATGAAAACTTTCAATGTACCAATTAACAGATTTTTGACGTTTATTCGATCTTGATGTGAACTCGATCTCGTTAATTATCCGTCGAGAGTAGGGGGGCAGGTTACTAATAATTATTGGTTATTGACTGAATATTTAGCATATTTTAAGACTAGACATTTTGACGTATTCATACGATACGAATGATTTGTCATTAGCACGGCACGACAGACAGATGATATATGTCAAACTAAGTAGTAATCTCGGCACTGCCTTTTTACCCGACTGCAAGTAAAGGGTTATGTTTTTCGCGCGTATCTTGTATGATCATATCTTTAAGGGCTGAACTATAATTAAGATATCGTTAGATTTATCTTGACAGCCCAAGTGTTATTAGCTAAGTGATGTTAAAAAAACACAACATAGCGGCTGTGAAGTGCTATTATTTAAAGTGAAAAAATTTTTTTTCTGAATTCTGCAATATGGGTTATTAAAAGGATTTCAAAAACGTATATCATGACCGTAATATACTTATATAACGATAAAGAGCCAACTGAAAAGATGAAAATAAGATCAAATATTAAAGGCAAACTTAAAACATATTTTTTTGTTTTTTTAACATAATCAAGCAGTCGGGTGACATTATGAATGATTTGATTCTATGCCTCCTACTGCATGTTTTGTTTTAAATTTATTTTTTGGACTTGACAAGCCTGTAGCACCCTTCACCAATACACGGGTTAAATCACATAAGAATTTAAATCACAATCGTACCTGAGATTAAGTTGACTTATAAATAACATTGCGCCACTTTAATTCCATTACCTGAAACAAAAACAGTATAAAATTAGTCGAGCTTTGGTGATTTGTTAACGCGAAAGTCAATTAGCTTAAACAATGTCAGTGATAATAATAATGGCAGAAGTGACGAATCAAAGTTACTGTGGTGTAAAGTCTTGACTTTGATAATAATGGGTTCGGTTGGAAGGGGTGAGCCGCGCCGGGGCGGGCGGGAGGAGCGATTGTATCGCATGATAAACACCGGCCGCCCGCCGCGCCATCCACGACTCCCAGCTAATTAAACAACAACGGAGAAAATTAATTTGATTGTTTCGGAACTGCGCCTCTTTGTTACGGGCCTCCGAACTGGTTACCTCTGAAAAATATTTGAGTGACGCCTCTCGATTCCGTCAATGAGTATTTTTACTGCGTCACGGTTTGTTTTACGGAAAATAATGCCGTGAGAGCGCGCGCCGACCGTGACTGGCAACAGGAGACTGGAGGGACATAGTCGACTGTCGTCGTAACGAAAACCTATAAGTACGTTACGTACGGTCGATAGTGGTTAAGTGCGAGTCGAACAGTCATACAAGCTAAAAGAAAAATTGACAAGTCGTAACAATATCCTATGCTATTTATAATGATTTGTTCCGGATTCGTCATGTTCCTGACTCGCCGTATTCCAGATTCGCCGAATTCCAGATTCGCCGATTTCCTGATTCGTCGTAATACGTACAATCGATAACACTGGCGCTTTACCATTTTAAGTTTAAAATTGCTTGCAAGCCTCGCCATCACGTTGCGCATGTCAAAAAAGGTCTCACAATAAAATAAACTATTGAAATGGACAAATTATCAGTAAAATAAGTGGGAATTTTGTATTTGTTTTTTTTTTATTTCGAACATGCTTCAGATTAACTCATTTATAAACTTAAATGCAATTTATGTTATGCTGTTTTTGTATCTTATAATTAAATAAATAATTGAATAAATGAATAAAAAAATATGTCATTGACTGTATTCCGACGAATCTGGAATACGTCGAATCTGGAACTCGGCGAATCTGGAATACGACGAATCAGGAACATGACGAATCCGGAACAAATCTTTATAATCACTAATGGCAAAAGTTATGGTTACCTACGTCAAAGATTACAATGAAGTCCAAAGTCAATTCAGATGGTTGTGTGTTGGTTTCATGGCGTGTCGTCGATGATAAATGACACACGAGTGACACCGCGGGTAGGTCGGTATGTGTTCGCATGTACGGTTTGCCGGCGGCGGGATCCGGGCCGGATCAGGTGCCGTGTCGGATCCGGTGTCGTCTCGTCTTACGCCACGCACCCTACAACATCGGCACCGCAATTCCCTTGTCACCATTAATGACGCGTTATAATTAATTACAACAGTGTGTTTAGAGATTCCATAAGGCATAAACACATGTTAACAAGATCTGATAATTATTACGGGAGTAATGTAACTTTATATCTAACGTCAAATCATCACTAGCGGATGAATAATTTATAGCACGCAGCTTAGATTTCCGAGCTTCGGGTGTCAATTAAGCGAAGTATTTGCGAAACGCCCTCGCAATAAATAAGTCGTGAAATTGAATTCGGAAAATTAACCATGAATAGATACGGGTCGGAGCAAAAACTTTAACGCGTGTTTTGAAACAGTCGGTCGGGCAGTTAGTTGGTGCGAAAACGTAGAATTACACGCGGCATTCGACGCCCGTGCCGTGGCTGTGGGGCCCCTCCGAGTGTGAATCATTTACGCGTCAAATGCGGCTCTGGCTCGGCCTCAAATAGATTGAAGACGACAAACTTTTTGTTTACTCACGAATAAATTGTTACGATTTCATTTCATCAGATCAAGAGCATTATTTTGTTTAAAAATATAAAATGGAATGAATAGAATTTTGTTGAACAATTGCAATTAATACCTATTGCTATAAGAGTTTATTGATTTAAGTACCAACTTAAAAATTTTATAACCGTTACCTATGCATTGGTCATCCTCGTTGGGAGATACTTGTAAATCAGATTTGGAATTGAAAGTTTTAAAATTAAGTTCAGTTTTATCATTGAATTTTAACGTTTTCACGTTAAAAACTTTTAACGAGAATGTCAAAACTTTTAACGAAGATATTAAAATTGTATTATTCTAACTATGTCATATTTAAATACAAGTTTCAGTACAGTTGTCGTAGCAGAGTTCATGACTCTAAGACAAAACGTGAATTAAAATTAATAAAATAAGTTGAAACTGGTAAAGATACTGAAACCTTGTAAGTTATCGCTCAGCGAGTGGCCAAACAATTACACAATAGTCACATTTAAAATGATTTCATTCAATTCAAAAGTTCCGTAAAACGAAGAACGTTTCAGTTCCCAACCTATTTCAATTGTGGTCGAGGGTTTAGAGTTTAGGTTGTTCTTTTGGGAAACAATTTTAAATTTAGGAATTCAAAATGAAAAGTTGCGAGTGCTTTCGCGTTACATCGACGTTGAAGGGTTGAAAAGGGATATGGAGGGACTCATTATAGGATACGCGGCTCATCTCATCCGGGTGGGACAAAAACGGCCCAGCGACCGTCCGCAACGGTTCGGCAATTAAACAAGAGGACGACGCCGACCGCTCATTGGAAAAGCGCTGAACATGTGAATACAACAGCCATCTAATTACTTTGCCGCTACAATGTCACTAGGCAAACTTACTTGCGGTTTTTGCCCGCCACTCGCGCCAACTGTATCGAGTGTTTGCAACTATTCGAATCAATTAAAAATTTTAAGTGCTCAGAAATTAGCAATTCGAATTTGATTCGAACTCGGAGCGAGGCTTTCACCCAAATTCGGGAAAGGGTTTTAAAGTTAAAGGTTCCGTGGTAAATAAATAAATCTGTAACTAATTAACTCGCACGATGATTATTTAATACTAGCTTCCGCCCGCGACTTCGTCCGCGTGGATATTAGAGAAATCCTTAGGGAACCTTCAACCAGGATCCGACCAGCCGTTTTTACGCGATTAGCCGGGTCCCCACCAAGCGAGCAGCCTCGTACGAGGCCCGCCACTTGCGGCAAACGTCTTGCCTCGCGAGGCAGCGCGCTTGGTGGGGACCCGCTTGATCGCGTAAAAACGGCTGGTCGGATCCTGGTTGAAGGTTCCCTAAGGATTTCTCTAATATCCACGCGGACGAAGTCGCGGGCGGAAGGTAGTTTATTAAAATAATGAGAATTAGGTACCCGTTCCCGTTTGCCGTTCCCGTCTCCGTCTCCGTCTCCGTCCCCGTCCCCCGGGGCTGAATCATGTCCACCGTGTTGGACTTCAAAATAAATGTAATTTTCGCAAACACCATCCCATAAAACCTCAAAAACGACATCATATCGATTTTTATGTTTACTTACTCCATTTACCCCATAAGGGGTTGATTATCAAAATCACAAATTATATGTTTGTCTATTTATTTTTAGACGTGCTCCTACGAAGTTTAAAGTTGTAATGTCTATTTTATATTCTTAATCCTTACAAAATTTGAATCCCATTTTCACCCCTTTAGGGGTTAAATCATGTCCACCGTGTTGGACTTCAAAATAAATATCATTTTCGCAATCGTCATCCCAGAAAACCCCAATAACGACATCCATATCTATTTTTAGGTTATTTACCCCATTTCATCCTCATAGGGGTTGAAATACTACCAATAACAATATACGTTGTGTTAGATTCCATAAGCCTAAATTATAAATTTAGTGTTTTTTACATCGAAAATGAAGGATTTTCTTCTAAACACAACTTCATACTAGGGTTTTCGGACCGTATGTTTGTGTTTGTTTGTATGTATTATGTTTTTTACCTAGTTATTTTTTTCTCGATAAATACACCGTCTAACTAATCGAGTAAATCCTTTAAAGTGGATGTTCTACGAGTAAAACTAAACATTTTTGCCAAAGATACATGGGTCGAAATACGACAAAAAATACTTCTCTATACTAATACTTGATCCTATTGACTAAATAAAATGTTTAAGGCTGTCCTAAGTAGGGCCAATTTTATAGATCACATTTGATACTTCATCAAAATTTAACAAAGTAACCTTCTAACGGGGCGGGCACACAATACTTTTTTTATTAAAGGCAATTTTTTCAGTTAATCATAAGTTAATATTAATTGTTTTAAAAATCACAAAAAAAAGTAAATTTACGATTAAGTTTGCACAAATACACTAATAATAAATACACTAAAGACTAAACAGATGTCAGTGTGTCATGTGATCTAAATTGGCCCTACATTAGTTACTTTACTTAGGGAAGACGACATTTTTTGTCGATTTTCGACCCATATGTATCGCTTTAAAAAAATTGATAAGTTTTATTAGTAGAACCAGCGTTGCCATTTTGTGTGTAATTACACATTTTTCATGTAATCAAGGCCTCACAAACTTGGTCATAATTTTACAAATATATACATTTCTGCGTGGAAAGGAATGCACTTCACTTTTTAGCAATTTTCCACAAACCTCTAGCACTCCAAAACTGAGGGACTTTCATACAAACTTTCATCCCTTATTGCATCCCCTTAGGGATGTAATTTTCAAAATCCTTTCTTAGTGGATGCCTACACTGTGTAAGGTATATGTGTGCAAAATTTCAAGTCTCTAGGTTTGGGCTGTACGTTGATATCTCAGTCAGTCAGTCAGGACTCAGGACTCAGTATATAGATTGAGTTCTATCAGTTATTTAACTTATTCTCTGTTAATAATCACGTCATATCGTGTTTCAGTAGTCATGCTACGCCGTAGCAGCAGCTACGGATCGGATCTGTCTCGACTACTTCGCGTACCTGAAAATTTGCTTTTATCTACTAACATTATATCAGGAATTTTAATACATAAAATAGAAGCTGAAAACGCAGTATCATGGCGACACATTTCCATAATTTTATTCAAAGCTCAGGGCCGGAATAATGCCCATAATATTTCACAGAATTTTATTGCAGCTGATGCGAAATTCAGAGCGGATGGCGTAGCGATATCGAAATTATCGAGTCCTTGCGGTCATTAAGTCATTAAACGTAGGAGAGGTGGAGTTTAACACAATCGGGATCAAATTAAGTTCATTCAGCTGCGGTGGGCGAGTCGAATCAGCTGGCTCGCCCGCCGCGCCGCCGCGCAAAGAATCGGGGAGTGCACAGATAAATCCCCTACGATAACAATAATTGCTTTATAACTGCGTATTGGGCATGAACAAATCCATTCACTTAATTTCGTTCTTTAAAAAAATTTAATTTACCGTTTCATAAACAGAAAATTTGCTACAATGGAGATTCATTTACGAAAGCAAAACACTGAAAAACTATAGAGGCAAAAGCCGACATTTTGTAATGTTGGAAAATTGTGTCATAAAGAGAATTTTCCGTGGCGTCGCGCCTGGTGCTATCATTTTTATATTTGGTCGGTCGCTCTCTGAAAATGATAAAGTAAAATGTGTGGAAGAGGAAAAGAGCGATTGCAATCGTACGTGCCGGAGTGGATTCCCCTGAGATCGGGTGTGAGTGAGAGAGTGCTCATTAACCGGTGCGAGGCGACGATCGAGCGACAAATGAACCCAGCACGCCCGATTATTCGCCACGGAGGCTCGCCGGCAACGACGACGCTCCGGCCCGACGCGACGTGGACGCGACGACCCATTATTATGCAAAACAAAACTCGCAATTAATTGGGTTTTAAAAGTTAATTCACCGCTATGAGAAGAATAAGCCGGCGGAGACATGATTTATACAGCCTGAAATATGAGAACGTTCAGCGTTATTAGCGGACGACTAACTGCGAATTAAGAGTCATATACACACATCAGTGACGTCAACTTCAAGTCGCCGCCGCCGTGTGTAAACAAACTTTCAGGCACAACAACGCCTCATAATACAAATTTGACGTGGCAATACCCGTTTTGTCGTGCCGGTGACGTGACGTTTTTTTATTTTTTAATGTCCTACCACTTCTACGTAACTATACTTTTTGACCTGACTGATTGGCGACTTGACTATGACATGACTGATGACAATGTGTGTATGAAGCTTCATGGGTACGCATGCAGACGTCGAGTAGACGCGTCAAATTGAGAGTCCTGGCGGGGTTATGAACTAAGCGCCGCGAAGTTCCACGTCGGGAATGGATGGCCGAATTAATTGAAATATAGCGTCGCGCCGGTGTGCGGTCGTGCGGCGGCGGATTGGGGGATTAAAGTTGCAGCGCGCGGGAGCAGGTGCGGGCGGCGGGGCGGGGCCGGCTGCACTGCGGCTCCATCTCCATCGGATTGCCGAACACGGAGCCGAACCGTTGAAAAATTGCGCCGAACGTCTTTCGGAACCACCCCCGCGGGCCTGAGCTACATACAAATCAGCCGGCGTTGTCCTGGATGCGCTTTGAATGCCGACGTCGCTGTCTCTTGTTGTTAAATTTTTCCGAAGTAATGCTTGCTCTTAAAATTTTAAACAATTTGCTCTACAATTTCCAACATAAACTTTCTGCCGCGCTGTGCTTACATTTTTAAAAAACCCTTTCCTTGCAGTCGGGTAACAAAACAATTGTTGTAAATCACAATGGCAACAGTACCTACTTGATCACACCTTATGTTCCAACTTTCGATTATGCTGCTGCAAAAATATGATAACTTATCGACTTTAATATTAGAAATGATATCTCCAAGTGGGGAACTACAGAGAGCGGTACAAAATATTGCTGCAAAGCTAAGCGCAACTTTTGCAATGAGTCGGCGATTTCGCGACGTCTCGCAAAGCATAGACTATCCGTTCGAAATATCAAAATAAGATTGTTTTATTTGTGTCTGCTGCCTCCATCGAATAGTAGGGAATTTATTAGATGGGATATCCGGACGATTTGCTCCTGAAACTGATTTCGTAACAAATAGAAAAGGGTACACACGATTACGTTCAAACATTTGGAATATTCGTACCTAAATCCGTAAATAAGGATATCAAGTGGACGCTAAACTTTATTAAAGGGCTGGCGAGGCGACCTTCATAAACAAACTTTATGAGGTACAATAACATTTATTACATAGTCGAGTATTAATGCGTAGTCCATTAACAGCTGCCGCCGTCGCGTCGCGCGGCGCCCTGCATCCTTGGCCGCAAACATCTTTTTGGGTTTATAAACCTCACTCTCTCACCCCACAAAGAACGACTTATGAAACGTATTATATTATATAATCCTAATCTAGTGCGCTATTACATGGGACGGCCATTGTGCGCAACGCGCGAAACTCGCAATGTGACGCATTCAACTCGTAAATATTACAAGTCGTTTATTTCAAGTAAATCCGCTGCTGAGATACTGCGATGCCGTGATACGAGTTTGTCTGCTTTATGGCGGAAATAAAGAAGACAACATTTAATAAATACAGGGGTCGCCCCGCAGTTTAAGATAGTAACGCTTGTCTGGCTGGCTGGGGTTTCACGGACCTAGGAACTCGGACTCGGAATACACACTCAGTGAATTGAGTTTAACGGGAAAATATATTTGAATTGTCTACAAAGGGAGAGAATACTTTTGAAGTTAAACATATTGTGGTTTCATATTGATTTGAGTACAATAAAGTGTTTGGTCAGTCTACAAATTACGCACGCGTCATACAAAGAAATCTGAATAATTGATAAGCACGTTTTATTAACTTTTGTTATTTCTACAATGACAACGATGATAAAACGTTAAAAAGGCGGCGATAAAAATAGTCCGTATAAAAACAACATACTAATACCATTCGCCCACACATTAATAAATTGTTGTTCCAATTTATCGCGGTTTTTTTCGATTTCAATTTAGAATTTCGACATAATTAAAATTCACACGAACAGCAGCTAAGCACATGTCGTTATATTTTGACGGGTGTTTTTACATCATATGTGAAGTGGAGTTACAGAGTTCTAACGCGAGGCCACGGGACGTAAGCCCTGGAGGACACGTGTCAGCCAGTGACGTGAGGAGGGACTGTTTTTACGTTGCTCCTACGGGATCGTGAATGGCGAATTAATATAGAAATAGGGAAATAAGTTTGTTGGCTTTTGGATAGACTGGTTTACGAGAAAAATAGATATTATAGATAGATATTATTATTATTATTATTATATCATGTTTTAGAATTAATACAGTGGTATTTAAGACCTGTTCTAATAATTAACATGTTAGTAAAAGGAAATGTCTATATCAATAGCTGGTTCAGCAATGACCTTTTGAATAAGAGTCACGGATAAACGACGAATTTGCATGGCTCATATAAGCAAAATACTACGGTCCAAGGTCTAGGATTTTTGGTGGTCAAAGAAGCAACTTGAATGTAGGTCTGTTCATTCTACGTATGCCAGACGGAGCACTGGGGACCTGAGACGGTCGGTCGTTAGCGCGAATCGCTCTCAGGGGTGCAGTTTGCGCGCGCGCCGCCCGTTCCGCTCCACTCGCCAATTTTAACGTTCACCGCTCCAGTTACCTTGTTAAATGCGACCTTCGAAGAACAACTTGATACTTGGTTGCACTTCGCGATTTCGTAACCTCGCTTCACTTCCCGTTCATTTCGAACATAAAAGTTTGTAATGCCATTATTGAGTTAAGTCTGGCTTGATTGTAAGGAAATTTAATTGCTACGGTTACTAAATATTTGAAAATGTGTTGTATGTATACCTTAATACCGCGATTATAGTTTGCTTTAGACAAAGACTAGCAGTCACTTGCTGTTTTCATTGGGTTTGATTACATGCAGTTCAGGGTTGTTGTTATTATGTTTCATATACTTACTTGTAAAGGACAAAATTTTATCTGGGGCCGTACCGGCTAACGAATCGATTATCGAAAAGTCTGCCGGGTTTCAAATTAAAACAGATAAATCGAGCCCCAATTGGGCCAAAATGGCGAACCCCAATTCATGATGTCACACGAACATCGATATCTTCCAAATTACGTCAACAGAAAGTACAAGACGACATTCCGAACAAGACGAATCGAGCTTCGGAAAATTTGCCGAGTTTCAAAGTAAAACAGATAAATCGCAGTAAGGAATTACTTATTGTACTATTCGTTGAAGTTATTTGGAAGATATTGATGTTTGTGTGATCTCATGAATTAGGGTTCGCCATTTTGGCCCAATTGGGACTCGATTTATCTGTTGTAATTTGAAACCCGGCAGACTTTTCGAAGCTCGATGCGTTAGCCGGTACGGCCCCAGGTCGCATCATCGCAATCACATCGCAAGATAAGAAAAGTAGTCTAAATGAAATTAGTGACAAAAGGTCGACCGACACAACCGACATTCATGGAACAGCAGCACAGCACTCAATCGTGACTTGGTAATGTGTACGCGTAATCGCAACGTTTAGGTACTCGTCGATGCTCATTTGCGTATCTAAGTGGTCCCGCGGAGGCCATTAGCCCGCGATCGAAGCCATCATTATCGCGTAGTGTGCGATAAGAGCCGTGACGGTTGCGTCCTAACGACGTGCCGTGCGGGAGTGGACACTGGGACCGCACCAGCTAAAAACTTGGGAAATTTACCGCGCGAAATATAAGCGAGAGTGGGAAATTAGTTTTCTTAGAGATTGCTTGCTTAATAGTTGGTGTTGCATATGCGAGTGGTAATTAGTTAAAAGGTCATCAAGATTACGACGTTGAATAAAGCGGCAGCAAATTATGCAGCACAGGCACAACACATCACACTCACTTTGCTAAATACAAACTTTTTGAATTGTTGCACATTTTAATCTTTTTAGTTAAAATGTTGGTTAATGAGGACCTCTTTAGTATCAGGAACCGGGGAATCTAGCTAGCAACTTAATTAAGTAAGTGTCTTACTATACCCGTGCTGCCCATAGATGTGGCATGTGATTTCATAAAATGGTCGTGAAACGCCGAGTTTCGTCGTATATTTTAACGAGATTGTCGGCAGTCGCCGAACTTGCGCCGAAACCCTTCCAACACAAGTTTACAACTTATTATACAAGATCTCTCCGATTTGATATTAAAACCGAGCAAAATACTTCAAATTTTTCGTTCTTCTCTCATAGCATAGTTAAACTTTGGTAATTTCCAGAACACGGTTGAATCATACTTAACTTCATAGCTACATAATAGTTATACGAGTTAACTACCTAATAATTAAAATTAGTAAAACAAACAAGATTTTATAGATTACCATTAAGCAGTAACACAGACTGACACTACGGGAGTTAAACATGGAATAATATTGGAATTTCAATTATCAAAATAAAATCAATAATCAGATAATATAAGTAAGTTTATAATTACGCCACGGTTTTCCTGCTTTAAAATTAACAAGTTCAGAAATAAAATGGTGGTAATTGACTGATTTCAGCTGTTACGAAATAATTTACAGTCAACTTTTGCGTGGGCAGTCAATTATGACTGTTATTAAACAGTACGATAATAAAATGTACAGTTGTGCTATTATTTGTCAGAGCCATTTAAGAGCCCTAACACATTTTTTCGTCGAAATTTCGATTTTAACGGATTTTAGCGCTACAACCTAGAGAAACCTTTGGGTCTACTAAATACATTTATATGTGTTCGCGACAAAAAGTAATATGATGATACACTGGAAAGTTAAAGGGTTAGAAAAGAAAATTAAAGTTGGTGAACGATTTCTTAGAGTCAACCTTGAACATACACAGAAAGAAAAACAAGTAAAAAAACAAATAAAAGTATGAATTTTGATTTTCTTATGAAGTGAAGATTATTCTGATATAAATTTTACGTAATAATAATTATGTATCTAGGAGAAAATCACAGTTAATTCTGAGCGTTTTTAGTAGTTTTATGGTTTTTGATTGGGATTTTTTTTCACATAGTCCATACATAATTTCAAAATTCCGAGGCCACTATGAACTATTCGACTATATAAGAGATAATATTCAATATTTTTTATTTCATTTGTTTAGCACAGTAGTTCAATCCATGACCCCAAAAAAGTGCCTTCGCGCATTTTATGAAAATCTTTCTCTGCAATTTCGGGTTTAATTATAAAGTTAAGCAAATTTTCAAAAAAGGGAGGCCGCTATGAACTATTCCAATAGCTATTTTACACTATTCAATAAGTCAAAACTGTTAATGTATTTTTGTTTCTGAGATCGAGAACCCCAAAATTAGCCATTTTACGCAAAAATCACAGTCGAAACGTGATATGCCTCTTAAGGCAAGGCCAGTTCACGATCTGATGAAAAGATAGATTTTTGAGCTTCCAATGTGAAGAACTGACGTAGAATTTTACTTCACAAAAAACACTGTATAGACTGAAAAAGAAACAAAAAAACAATAACCGAACAGAATATTAACAAATGGCTTGGTAACTCTGTAAAAAAAACCTGAATAACACCATAAAAAAACGTATAAAAACAAACTTCCAATCGTCAGATTTCGTAATTTTCAACGATATGATATGCAAAAATGTTATGCAAATATTAAAATTTTTATTTCAAATTTATTACTTATTTATTTTATTTTATTTAAAATATTTAAATTTTTATGCAAAAATAATAGTTTTTGAAGTGAAAACTTCTTTAGCGGTCGGTGAAATCATAGACTTATTCATACTCTGTGACTATAAGTTTAAATCGTAGAATGCGTGCATGTAGAAATTAAAAAGGCCACTACTGGCGCGAAATCTTTAGAATTTTTCTCTAATTACAAACTGGTTGAATTGTGTGACTGTATAGTAATAGGAAAGAAATAATTTTAATCCTTTGCCGCTAATTTTAAAATATCAAAAATGCACAACGTTAATATTCAAGTTTTCACTTCTGCCGGCACTCCCGGAGTGCCAACCGATTTTTTCTATTGTTCTATCACAATAGCTGAGTAGATTTTTAATAAATGATCCAGTGGAATACTGGAAATCAATATAAATGTACTAAATTTCGTAAATTTTCTGGCTAAGCGGCATTTGGAGCTATGCAATAATCTACTTTATTCCAAAGAGATAGTGAAAGAGTAGATTTCGTGAACTTCCTTGCCTTAAGGCTGCAAAAGGATGTGAAGGGAAAAGACGTAATGCAAAAGGATTTATAAAATGGGCACCGCGTGTTCTTATAGATATAGTTTTGCGTAAAACACACGTTTAATTCTTTGTTATACTCGGTTATTGTACTGATCTATTATAAGCTCGGTTCGCTCTAATAATCAATTAAAAATGTTACTTTGGAACATACGTACGGATAACATTAGTCGAATATGGCTACTGGCTAAGATTTAAGAGATTTTGCATTGAGTTACTTAATAAGTTCCGTCTGTACGCAATTCGAACTAAAACAATGTGGCTTCAATAATGGCACTCGGTTAGTGAGAACCATGAATTTAGATTAAATATTTAAGCATAAAATCAGCTCTATTCCGCTGTTAATAAGAGCTACGTAATTAGGAGGAATACGTCTATCGTTAAACGACACACGGTCGGGCCTTAAACTCGTTACTTGGTAACTAGCGAACAATAAAACTGACCCCAATTAATTGCGAATGTGCCATGGACAAACATGACGTCTGGCTAAGATAATAAAAGTATATCGTCCATCACAAACCTGCCCAGATTTAAGTCAACGAGATAAATGAGCTTAACATTAATGGAGACCAGGGTTGATAGCTTCAATTCAACTACAAAGTTTCAAAATGTAATAATCAAATGAGAGAGTGGTTAGCAGCAATATACAGATTAAACAGCTTGAAAGGGCAATGTATTTAAAACGTCACCTGAGTAATAAAATACTAAAATTTTATAGCAATCTGAAATTCAGAAGATAAGTAGGTTAGGTACACAATACATGACTGGAGACATCTTTGAGTCTAGCAACTTCTGCGAACTTTTCAAACTACTTAGGCACTCTAACTTCTATTATACTGGAAACTACGATAGGATTTCACTATTCTTTGCTTCTAAGATTTTGTCTGTCGATACTGTGCAGTGCAGTATAAACGGTTAGATTGCTTTGTGTCTCGGCCTTAATTTTTTTTATTAAAAACTAATGATTTCTTTAGTGTGAAGATATAACGGCTTAGGTTGGTGGTATAGCTGGTTGATTAAAAACAAAAAAGAGAACTGTCTTCAGTTCGAACAGTTAAATCTACTTCAACCATTTGAAGTTAGTCAATATCAAACACCAATAATATTAAGATTTAGTTTCCTTTGTTGATTGTTTGTTTGGTAGCCTGTTTTTCAGAAGTCAATTACATTTACTTCCATAGCTCATGTCGAAGACTAGCTATAAATCCAAAGAAGGAATTCAATTCAACATTGCAAGTTTCTGGGAAAAATATTGGCGACAAAAACAGGAATGGCATCGTATTAAATATTCATGTAGGTCCCATCTCGGAGTACGCTGCGTACGTGTCTAATACGGACGGAGGTAAATAAAATATGTGAAGTGCCAGCGATAGTGATCGATTCCGATGCTGCTTTGCGTACGACTCCGCTAAAAGGGCATTTTATAACGAACGAAATTCGTCTAATATGCGCAGTTGAATTTTCTTTAAATCATTTTAAAAGTGGTATATTCCGTCGTTATGGTGCAGTACGGTATCGGTAAAAGTTGTTTTAGTAATTTATAGAGGAACATATAGCTGTGCAAAACTGTGGGTAAATTTGATAGTAAGTACAAATTGATAAATTGATTTTGGTTTATTTTTTGAAGTGAAAATTTCTTTAGCGGCGTTGTACGCTTTTTTGTATGAGGAAAAAATGTTGAACTCGCGTCGGTCAGTCAGGATCACGTAACCCTGATCGAAAATTTGTAAGAATATGTAAACACTTGTGTCACCATCACCATAGCAACGCGCTAATTTTTTAATTCAATGTCAAAACTCTAGATTTTCTGTCAAGCTATGGATCAGACTTTCGTACAATACTGTACTGTATTCGTAAATTCAAATGCAGAGTAAATTCGTAAGACGGCAATTCGTGAAAAAAGTTTTCACTACTGCCGGCACTCCCGGAGTGCAACCCGATTTTTTTACCTGATACAGTAAAGTGGTACGAGGCACGATGGTACGAGGCTCGCGCAGATCCTCGTTCTCGCATGTATTATTCACTGGCCTGCCTCGCAGGCCTCGCTCATTATACAATATGATGGTCGGCGCCGGCTCGGCGGCCAACTTCTGCGATTGCAGACTGGGTGACCGATTAAAATTTCATCTCTCTCTCCGGTTCCAAACAGAGATAGCCGATCGATGCTATGCTACTAATGCACGCTCGCGACGACTAATCTAAATCCGGATTCATTGATGCTACGCTCAGTGCGATTTTTAGAAACAAAAAAATATCAATTTAACATTTCCAAACATGAAAAGTGAAATTGGTGCCGTCTGAAATTGTAACAATAAGAGTTGAGTTAGCAATGCACGAAGTTATTTCGTGGGAAATGTTTAGTACACGAGTCACGACCATGCTATTTGCAATTAAATAAAAAAATTCAAGTTGATAAATATTGCTAATTTGAAAAGCAGTTCCTTAATCGATTATTGGCTAAAAAAATCGGGTTGCACTCCGGGAGTGCCGGCAGAAGTAAAAACTTGAGTATTAACGTTGCGCATTTTTGATATTTTGGAATGGTTAGGGAATAATTTTGCACAAATTGCTGTCTTACTAATTTACTCTGCATTTGAATTTACGAATACAGAACAGTATTGTACGAAAGTCTTATCCATAGCTTGACAGAAAATCTAGAGTTTTGACATTGAATTAAAAAATTAGCGCGTTGCTATGGTGACACAAGTGTTTTCGTCTTGAAATGACGAGCCGCCATTTTCACCGCACCCCGTAAAAAGAGAGAGGGATACTTCCGCTGCCGGCGGTCTACTCTCCATCCGTCACATCCGTCTTACGAATTTTCGTTCAGGGTCACGTGATTCTTACTGACGCGAGTTTAGCATTTTTTCCCCATTACAAAAATGCGTACAACGCTGCTAAAGAAGTTTTTACTTCAAAAACGAATTGCAAGGACCAATTGACTCTCGACTTATCTGGATGCAGCTGTTAGTTACTCGCGGCAATAAATAACGGGCGGACAATCTCCTCGGCGCGGCCAAAGGTATCTGAATAACGCACGTAGCGCCGTCTTCGGGCATAACTCACGTACCTAAAATAAAAAGGTGACAAAGGAAGCCATTTGTTTTGGTATTACGCTATCGGCTCGCAGCACGACGGCCGGAGAGGCGCTGGTTTCGCTGCCCGTTCGATTTTTCAGCAGACGCCACTCGTCGCGTCTAGGCGAGATTGTGAAAAATAGTCGGTCATTTGTATCGGATATTCTGAACTGGCCGCAAATGCCGTCTACCAGTAGAGGGCGCAACGGCCGGAAGTCCGAAACTCTGTCTGAATTCGGTCTTATTTACCCACTCCCGTCTTGCGCCGTAGTGCCTTCCAGTTGATCTTTTCGACGATGCGGTTAATTTGAAGGAATAAATCGGGATTGCTTTATATTCCCGTCACAACCGACGGCGGAGCCTTGGAAGCTATTACAGTAGCCGTAATGAGATTTAGAGCGGTCATATAAAGTTATTTATGTGCAGAGCGCGACTGCAAAGATAGTCCTGGCATCATTGTCTCAAAATGCTGTTATATCGAAGCATTATTTTCCTTTATATGTCCGTAAATCTTCTCGTGGAAATAATATTCACAACAGTTAAATTACAAATGTACCGTTTTGAATTATATGAATGTCTAGCTTGCGGAATGGCTCGGTGTCTATGGTTGTTACAAAGCTTAAAAAATATCAAATTAAATAAAAATGCCTTACTTATATGTTTTATTTATGAAGTTAACGTAGTATTGTGGCGTCGAAGGGTTATTTTTTCAGTATGCCGGTGACAGCGAGATGGGGTGGCGGTGACGGCCGGTGGTCATCCATCAAGGCTTATACGGAGTATAGATGACAACAGCTTGCAAACACGAGAGATCCATCGCTGCTTCCTGCTAACCGTGTAGGTAGAGCTACGTAATACTTTTACATATTTCATAGCGATTAGCTTAACAAAAGGAACAAAGTTTCGTGCTCGATTTTTGTAAGAGCTTTTACTCTATATTTGGTGAGGTGTATAAAATATGTTTCGTTTCGTAACACATTTCCCGCAAGTCACGTAGGTGTGACAGAAATCTGTGCAATATTAACAACTAACCAAGTAATGTAACCAAGCCGCGTCAGGCAAGGGTCCTGAAATTATTGTGAAATTCTCAATTTTTCGTTGTTTTTACACGAGGGTTCATGCATGTTTGTAAGTTTTTTCATTTCACCATAACTTCTAAATGCCTGAACAGATTTGGATGTGTGAGGTATACATCACACCGAGTGACACTGAATATAGATTTTTTGAAAAAAGTCAATATGTCGGCTTCAGGACGCTATTTTATAATAATGAGAAAATTGTTTTTTCTTCTATTATTACAATAGGGTATCAAATGAAAGGCCTTGATGAGCACATTCCAAAACTATAGTATAATTTGTCACTAAAATGTTTACAGAATCACTGTTATTTGATTTGAAATTACCTGCACAATGTTAGGACTTACTGCAAAAAAATACAACTTCTAGATATTTTTTAAGCGAGGCAAGATGACCTTGTCCAATATAATTAAAGAGGTAAATAGGACAGGGACAAAGAAACCCTCCCCACCACATTACTAGTCAGTCAATATTATTTGGAATGAGCAAAACTATCGCTGACACGCACGCCTCATTTGGACAATGGCGCCGGCCCTATTATTTATTATTATTTTTATTCGAGAAGGTGAGTGATCGATCGTGTGGAGGGCTCGCGGGAAGAGTCCTTTGTTCGGGTGAGATTAATCACACGCGAATACGAGAGTCCAGTCAAGATATTCATTTGTTTTGATGAGTTTTAGAACGCGCTGTCACACGAAAGGCAACATATAAACAGTAGGTTGCTCCGTCGCTAGTGTAGACTTCCAAAAATGTTATAGAAATACGATAGATCATAGCTTATAACATTATTCGACAAGGCAAAATTGCATACCGTAAACGGTCTTCACAATTCAGTTCACGTACGAACTGGAATTTATTCCAGCTATTAAAGGAGTAAAATAAATTTCGAGGCAGTTTTACCTTTCCGAATGAGAGGCGGAAGAGCGAGTTCAGTCAGGGTGTATCTAGGTGCCGTATGACGCCATGCTGACTCGGCGCTTAGCCTCCACACGAGCCTAACCGTAGCGTAGATGCTGACGCGACACTTTTTATCCGAATTGAAGATACAAGCATTGGAAGATTTATTGTAAAGCTGTTATTTGAGCACGCCCGGATATTTGTGGGTTTATATTAGTTTTCGATTTCAAAAATATTATGTTGGGTTTATTTGCGTCGCGGTTTATATTAGCGGGGCGGCGCCAGCATCGCGACGCACCAACCGACCGGCGCGACGGACGTACCGGTAACGCGATAGCGCAAACAAACGCTCGGACACCGCGCCTCGCGATGTCAATTAAGCTAATTAAACACAGCGTGGGGGAGAGTGGCCGCAACCCCCTGTCCTCCCCAGCCCGCCGCGTCCCTTAACTGACGCATCATTTTAACAACAGAGCCAGCCATTCCTCACAGAAGTGGAAACAATAGCCAAACTATACAGACGGCGGACTGCATTTGTTTATGACATAATGCACCTTGTAATCGTAGGTAGTTACGCTGCACGTACGCTAAAATGAGATGCTTTAATCGACTACAAACTGGCCAGCGAGCTAATCAATGATAACAATATTCCACATCTCGGAATCACCAGTAGAAGTTTACAAGGCAAACGACGACAAAATATGCAAACAGAATGAGAAACGCTCAGCGTTAGTGGTAAGTAATTACTCGCCGATGAAATTATGGAAATGAGCGGTGAAAAGACAAATAATAGAATGAGTGCTAACAAGAGATAAGACACGGCTTAATTAATAAAGTTGGCGTCTTGTCTCGGGGCGGCGCGGCGAAGACGCCTTGCTATTCTGGATACGAAACGGATAATCGCATTCGGCTAATTGAGCGTTAGATTGACGCTATCGGGTCAGAGAGTCAGCCGACCCTCGTCCCGCACGTCCCGCACGCTCTGATCCACCCGCTAATGCGACCAAATCACAGGATCAACGTACAAAAGGAAAACTGCGCGGCAAAGAGCACAAAGGTATAAAAACTGCGGCAGTCTTTCAGAGATAAAAAGTGAAATGGGATAAACTCGAAGACACTGGGCAAGGCAACCGAGTAATGGGAGCCGTAGAAAAATAACACAAAGGGTTGCAAACGCGCGTCATATTTCGGAAAGTTCTAACGAGAGGGCGACCGCCGAGTGAGGGGGAGGAGTGCGTGTCACGCGAGCTTCCATCAATGTGCTTTCAACTGTCACCGTTAGTACGACATTGCATGTTTGCTCTATAATATTTGGATATTCGGGGAGTCTTTATACATGAATTATGGTATACAAGTTCCAAGTTTTGTCACCTTGTCTTGCTTTAGTTATGTGAAACGGTTGTCTAGTGAAATCGTTATTAGATTCTTTTGGTTTGTTTATCCTTTTAGCTAGCAAAACTTTTTCGATAATGTTTGAAATGTGAGCATCGATTATTTTCTTTATAGTAGGTATGAACCTCTATACAAAAAAAAGTTGGGAGTTACAAGTCGTGATAAAGTTTGGCCACATGATAGAAACTGATCTGTAGGCTGTTTCTAACTAATATTGAGCTGGGCCAAACTATCCTTACATACAGTTCCAAACGGCGGCGGGTTGAATAGCGCACTTTTCCCGGCTCCATTCTAAAAACTATAACAATTCAGGTTTAGCTAATAGGTCAAATGTGGTATCATTTTCGGATAAATCAATAACGTAGAACTTATTTCTGATACAATTAAAATCTATTTATTAAGCAGTTTCTGAAAATTTACACAATAACCAAAATTTTTAAACTTCATTTTTTTAGTTTAGGTATTGGCACTTGTTTCAGTATTTTCAAAAAAACTACTTTAAAGAAGCGTTTTTCAGGTTAATTTGTTATATGCTTTTGTTATGCTAACTATATTTTATACAATTTGCGCCTAACCCAAGTAGTTTAAGTCCATTGTTTGCGGACATACAGCTAGTCAAAAATATGCATTTTTTCACGAAATAAAAAAGGTTTCCGTTTCCTTCGGAAGCATTTCTCAGTTTTTTTGTTTATATTTCTGTAAAGTTAATTAAATTTTCTACAATTTGAGCTTAATTTGAGTAGTCTAGGTCTATTGGTTGCAGAGACATAGCTGGTTAAAAATGGGCTTTTTATTGAAATTAATTGAAAAAATCTTATCTTTGACTAGCTGTGTCTTTGCAAGTAGTAAACCTAGACTACTCAAGTTAAGCTCAAATTGTAGGAAATTTAATTAACTTTACAGAAATATAAACAAAAAAACTGAAAAATGCTTCCGAACGAAACGGAAACCCCTTTTAATTAGTGAAAAAATGCATATTTTTGACTAGCTGTGTCTCCGCAAACAATGGACCTCAACTACTTGGGTTAGGCGCAAATTGTATGAAATATAGTTAGCATAACAAAAGCATTTAACAAATTAACCTGAAAAACGCTTCTTTAAAGTAGTTTTTTTGAAAATACTGAAACAAGTGCCAATACCTAAACTAAAAAAATGAAGTTTAAAAATTTTGGTTATTGTGTAATTTTTCAGAAACTGCTTAATAAATTGATTTTTTTTATATCAGAAAAAAGTTTTACGTTATTGATTTATCCGAAAATGATACCACATTTGACCTATTAGCTAAACCTGAATTGTTATAGTTTTTAGAATGAAGCCGGGAAAAGTGCGCTATTCAACCCGTCGCCGTTTGGAACTGTATGTAAGGATAGCTTGGCCCAGCTCAATATTAGTTAGAAACAGCCTACAGATCAGTTTCTATCATGTGGCCAAACTTTATTACGACTTGTAACTCCCAACTTTTTTTAGTATAGAGGTTCATACCTACTATTAGCGGAACATTTGCGCTTGTTTTCCTTACAAATGTGCGGCAGATGTTCAAAGTTGCTTTGAATACAATGCATCGTGGTCGTCTGGCAGTCAAGGTCGGACGTGGTCGCTGACACAGGTGTAAGATGTGGGTTGTAGAACGGCGACGTCTTAAACTGGCTGCATTATACCGGTAGCCAGTGTTGACACAGCCTTAGAGAGTTGATGTAATGTGTGCGTTACACCTAGTTATATCACATATATTAATACTTCCTACTTGTTTTTAAAACATGTTTGAGTTCAATGTATATTTACCGATTGCAGTCGAGTGGAAACTGTGGCAATTAGGGCAAATAGCCGTTAGCTATGTGCGTAACACATAATGGCACGAGAGAGCAATACTTAAGATTTATATTTTACTTAATTCTGTTTTATCGGGTAGTTAAAACTCAGTGGCGTATTAAAGAAAGTCCATTTCAAAGGCGACATGTTTGAGTTCAATGTATATTTACCGATTGCAGTCGAGTGGAAACTGTGGCAATTAGGGCAAATAGCCGTTAGCTATGTGCGTAACACATAATGGCACGAGAGAGCAATACTTAAGATTTATATTTTACTTAAATCTGTTTTATCGGGTAGTTAAAACTCAGTGGCGTATTAAAGGAAGTCCATTTCAAAGGCGACAGAATGACTAAGTACATTATAAAAAAGTGTATTTACTCTCGACCTCACGCGGCGGACGTAGAAACTTTCGTTTCGGGCGCTTTATGGGCAGAAAAATTGAGAAAAGTTGGAGCGTAACGGCCGGTGGCGACGCCGGGTAGGGGCTGGCTCGTCGCTGAGTTTAATATAATATGTAAATCGAACGGCAACATCGCGACCTCTCCGCAGTAGATACACGCCGAATTCATATCGCCTGTACGTATTACACAGGGAGTCGTAAATTATCGTGCAAAAGGCAAAGCAGCAAGTTTTACGCCGCGCTTCGGACGAGGCTGCATAACCGAAGGAAGAGCGAGCAAGGGTTACGAGCCTATGAATGCAAATGAGCGTCGCCGCGCGGGCTGAGGTCGGTTTATCGGGGGCCATTTACATAAAACCCTGGAAGCCGACCGCCGAACACGCTCGCCTGGCTATTGTCATGATCATATGTTAATGATAAGTACCTGGAAGAAAGAGAGAGCACGACCAATTAGTCAGCTATTCAGATTCGTATGAAACGACGTCGATGGTTAGCACGAGCGACTAGAAATTCCATTACAAGTTCGAAACGAACACATTATCGGACGAATAATCGAAAACAAATTAGATTTGGTCTTACTTCTTCTAATCAAGCACGGTTTTGGGAGACCCGCTGCCCGTAGTAGATTTAAATCGAGATTAACTTCATTCTAGGTATTCTGGTTTTTGTTATTTTTATGATAAACAGAGGTTATTTTGTTTGAAGACAATTGTTGACTTATTGTAAACCACAAGTTATGTCATCAAACAAAATAACCTCTCCGTAGACTTTAAGAATTCTGAAATTTTACAAAACTTGACGTAATCTTCCTGTACTAGTCTAAAATAATGGAAATAATTTTTATTTCGTCTACAAACATAATAATAATGCTTTGCTTTACCGCAACATAAATCAATTATTTATCATATTAAATAGTTGACTATGCCATATATCACTCTGTCATGGAGACCTATTGTTCGTAAATAAAATAATCCTTCCTAGGAATGTCGAGTCACATATGACAATAGACAATAACATGACGGAAACCCGAAGCAAAGACGAGTTTACGCGCTGTTTATTCTCTACGAGGTCTATCTCCGCAGGGATCGGCTCGTAAAGCCGCGGCGGTTGCCGTTGGACTATTGTTTTATTATCGACCGAAGCCTTAATCCCACACGCTAATGTCCGCACACAATCTGCCGCTATTCATTGTCACGCTGGCCAACTGTCACCAGAACTCATTCCAAGCGTCTTCCGATAAACTGGATGGCGTTTATTTACATTACAGTACGATTCACAGACCGCACATCTAAAAGGTCAAGTCAAGCACCTTCGGAAAGAAACGTCTTAATCGTGCCAAATAATCTCCGACGGCCCAAAACTTTACAGCTGCCGATGCTTAGGAGGCATCCAACTTTAGAAAAACAACAATACATCAAAAGTGAGTTACGGCAAAATTTCGATTTAAGCTGACGCGGGTAGGGCACAGCCGACCGCTTCGAGCTCACTGTTGACTTTCCTACGACATTTCCAACTTGGCCACTCAATAAAGTGGCCTACTCCACAAGGCGACTCTCTTTTGTTAAATAAGTTCAAAAAGATTTATATAATGACGGTTTAGATATCTTTGTAGGTATTGTGTAGCGTTTTTAAGAGGGCAGCGAATCAACGACTCGTAATTCTTAAGCACTCACGTGTCTGTTCAACAAGTAGGACAGTGAAAGAAGCGAAGGGAGGAGCGAATAGAGGGCTGCCTAAAGGCGGAGCTATCTGAAAAACCAGTAAACTTGGCTTGGCTAGTACATATTGTAACGGTTTCTTGTTGCTAAGAGCTTAAGGGCAGCTGTTTGTGTGTGAGACATTATGAATTAAATCAATTTAAACCCCTAATGTATCTCGTGTTTAGGTGAAGTGTGTGTTGAGAAAAGTAGATGTTTAAATTCTGCGCAGACAGACGAGATCCGTGAAGACAATAAAGAACCTAAAGTGTACAATTTAAAACTTCTCGCGAAACGAAACACTGATGCGACGCCCGTCTCGCCTCGAAAGTTGCAAGACGGGCCCCGGCGGCGGCGGCGCGGGCGGACGGGACCCGCGATCCCGCTGTCAAAGTAAGAAATATTGCCGCTCGGGAAAGCGCTCAGATTCCCGCGACCTCGTAAAAACCACTTATACACACCTACTTGTTCCGACCCCAGCGTGTCCGCTCACACCAAATTGCCGGATAATAATAAATCCCTGCGTTCCTTTGAATTATTTTTGCATTACTTCTTTATAGACTGTTTTTGTAGGATGATGTGATGTTGTTTTTTGTACAAGAAGATTATTTCCCTACCCTTAAGCGTGTAAGTAATCAAATAACAGAACACAATGTAGTCTAATTTAGAGTCGCGGTGTGGTCGCGGTAGTAGGTTGTATCAACATGTAAGCCGGTGATCGCATCACGCTTTCCGGTGCGGCCCCGCAACCCCCGCTAATCCTATTCCCGCGACAAATTAATATGCTCATTGGCAGCCCCGTCACTAGATTACGGCACGTTCATAGCGCGATTGTATTTTAAGTGTATTATCCAATTTGGTGGATATTGTGCGTGCGGTAATCCGCGGTCGTGGAGCACATACGAACGTTTAGTCGCGAACGCGCACGGTACAATGACTGCATTATCGCACGCCGTGATGAAGCGAGCTGGCGCACTTAATAGATTTTGTTGCCGTTGCGTCCGGAGCGGTCAGTCTATTGCGAACTAACGGGATTATCGCTCGAATTTGAGTTTAGTGCGGACGCTAGAATGAGCAAAACCGCGCGTGTGACTAACGTAACGACATTGCAGTGATCAAACCGAGTGTTGATGGCGGCAGTGAGCTTAAACCTTTGAACACCTTCGTTAGAGATCGGATCTAGGTGCTATCCTCTCAACCGAAGAGCCCTTCCGTCACGATCACGGCTTCCGAGTAGGGCTGCCAATTTTTTTTGTATCAAATTATTAGCTAGCGCACTTGTATATACAAGATTATTACATGTAATAGATGGCGAAAAGAAAAAAAGAATATAGTCAGTGTAAAATGATAACGAGTTTAAGTATGAAATTGCCGTTTTGTAAAATGAAAATTTTGAAGAAGTTGCATTTTCCATATTAATATTTTATTAATTCATTTAACAACCATGAACGCTATGTATTAAGTCAAATAAATATTGTTGCTGATGGTTGGCCGTCATGATCATAATTTGAAATATTAACAAGCAACTGAAACATTTTTAACACCATAATAGAAATATGAGTGTCTCTCTGTGTGAGAATAAAATCGGCAATTTCATACTGAAACTATTTCCGCTGCTTAAGCAAGTATGCCTTTCTTGAATAATTTTTTTACTTGAAAAAATGTAGTAGGTTTGCCAACCCTACTACCGAGTGTCTCATTATCTCGCATTGACTTATCTTACAACTTAAGAATAAGTATACTGCCAGTTTCTTTAGCTACTTCACAAAGAATCGAGATCATTTTTAATTCGTCCTTTTACGCTCTGTAAAATACAGGGTGTAATCTAACCGCGATATTGATTTAGGGCAAAAATTTCTTAATTCAAAGTGATCTCACAAGAAGTCATAAAAATTTACAATTCATTTCATGTTTCATTCATTTCTAGTTTTTTAGCATCAGTAATTTTTTACTTTTGACTCTTGTGTTTTTATGTTTATTTCACTATGAATTTTGATCACTTTGATTTAAAAAAATCGGGTGGCACTCCGGGAGTGCCGGCAGAAGTGAGTGAGAGGGGGATACTTCCGCCGCCGGCTGTCTACTCTCCACCCGTCACATCCGTCATACGAATTTTCGATCAGGGTCACGTGATTCTTACTGACGCGAGTTTAGAATTTTTTCCCCATTACAAAAAAGCGTACAACGCCGCTAAAGAAGTTTTCACCTCAAAAAATTGTCCTAAAGTTATCAATATCGCGGTTAGATTTAGTTTAAAAGATTGCCAGTGACTTTGAATCCACCCGGTATAGTTATTATTTTATAGCTGATAATGATTGTGAACTTATTGAGTCTTTCTTCTAAGCCATATATTTATGTCACAACAATTAAGGAGACAAATATTACTTTTAAAAATATCAATCAGCGGCAAAATTCGAAGTCAAC
Source organism: Agriphila geniculea (assembly GCA_943789525.1). Taxonomy (NCBI): domain Eukaryota; kingdom Metazoa; phylum Arthropoda; class Insecta; order Lepidoptera; family Crambidae; genus Agriphila; species Agriphila geniculea. Next base: position 19,203,129 of record OX038873.1, on the reverse strand, counting down.
ATCGAAAGCACACAGAAACTAGTATCACCGCCGAAATAGCGCGAGTAATTAAAATCGGCGCGGACCATTAAAAGCGCAGTTTATAATAGGAGAGTGCGCCGTAGAGTGTCCTCCATGTAGGCAGTTAAAGAGTTGGAGGAGCACTCGACGCGGAGCACGTAGCGCCACCTCGCGCCTAACGAACCTACCGACAAAAACGACCCACCTCTACTCTGCACTCGCTTTGTTCAAGAATAAAACCTTCTCGTGATTGTACCCTACATGCCAAGTAATTTGTTTTAACACATCAAAGGTAATTAGTGCAACCCGATTGCTCTACAAAACGAATTACTCCTGAAAGCTTCTTGTATATTATGTTGTTGGCATGATTTTAACATAAAACCTTAAGTGTATTTTTGATTCCGTGGACTTTTATAACTTTTGGAAAATTAACGTTCGGGAAGATGTTCATTACAAAATAATATAATGTAATCTATTTTCTATACTATTGTAAAACTATAAAAAAATTAAAGATATTCCAAGAAAAATAGTTGTATTCACTTCTCAAGCTTACGCGCTCACTAGACATGAAATAAAACACTTTTTAACGGATACTAGCGCGGTTTTATTGAATGTACTTTGGTATTTAGTTGGTAATAAAATAAATAAAATAAAATCAATAAAACCGCGCTAGTATCCGTTAAAAAGTGTTTTATTTCAAAAATAGTTGTATTAGTTAGGGTATTGGGACTGGGACCTTGCCTAAACTTTTTTAAATTTTGTCGCTTTGTCTGTCTGTTTGTGCGCGCATCACGCAAAACCCGCTCAACGGGATTTGATGAGCTTTTTAAAGTTTAGTAGCTTAGCGTCCAATTTAAAATATAAGCCATGTTTCATCTAATTTGTGTGAGTAGAACCAGGGAAACAGTTTGAACTTGCCATAGTACTAGCTTTCATACACTTAAGAGGTAATTTAAACTGGTAGCCTCATTTTTGTACTGTCCACGCGGACGAAGTCGCGGGCGGAGGCTAGTACAAGGTAGAAGATATAACTGAAAAAAAAACAAATACGTAAACAAACATTGTCGTAGCATTCGTAGCGCGTAGCGTGCTACGAGCGACTACGACATTGCAATCGTTTTAATTGATCGTAATTTATTTAAGTTAATAAGATCAACCAAAACTTAAGGCTATATAACAGATTTTGAACGATTTTTCAGAATTTAGCGTTTTTTCAATGACGAAATCTAGAGAATGAAAGCATTATTATTGATGATAACCTTAGATTTAGGAAGTAAAAATCTTAAATTAGTGCCGTATAGAGAGAAAAAAATAATATATCATCAGTTTTTTTGATACGAAGACAATCTGTTCAAGCGGAATTACAAATTTGCTTGTCAGTGGCATTTTTCACGAATGTTTTAGTTGTATTGAATGAGAATACGCCTCATATATAAATTTTAACTTATTGTTTGTATTGTCAAGGAGTTCCCTATAGAGCAAAAATTACAAAAATGATTTTAATTACAGAGAAAATAAAATATTAAAAAATGCTTAAATCGGTACCTTTTAACACGTTTTTTTACTAGTATTCAAAGGTTTTGAAGACGTTTCCTTACTTTAATGAGAATAACAAGGTAACCGTCTAATACACTGCATATTTTGTTTATCAATATTTATAGTTGGTTATTTGTAAGGAATTTATAAAATTCACCTATAAATTGGCTCTCGCAAAATTATTACGATCAGACGGCCGCGGGCCTTTCTAACGAGAGGACATATCGCTTTTCTCCAAATTCGCAAAGAGTACAGTTATAGTCTTTGCACTGTTGTTGACTATTATAGCACAGCCTAAAGTTTTGATATTTTGGTACTTAAATTATATTACTTTCATTATTTTTCTAATTTTGTAAGAATCTTTTAGGTACATTAAATTAAAAAAAGGGTAGTGTTTAATCGGGTAATAATAAATTCCCATGTTGAGTATCAAAAATACTAAGTAGGCGACGGACTGAGGGCGATTACAAATGTTGAAAATAAGTGACTTTAAAGTACAAATTAAGTAACTAGTTATTCAAAACGGGCGACCAAATTACTATTTGGGTGACAACCTTAGGGCGAACAAAACATTAAAAATTTGGCATATATTTTATTTAAAAAAGGTGCTATTATCCTAATTGAGATTACAAAAATACCATGTTGGGCAGTTTAAATCAGTTATATAGCAGGTAACCTACTTGGTATAATAGTTGCCCACTCAGTATTTTTGTCACTCATTTAGAATTTTCACTGCTAACTTAAATTATTTGTCTTCCACATGTAGTCGCCTATTTTACGTATTTTTAACACGTTTTTATTAGATTGCTTTCTCGTTTGTGTGTTCGTTTGTTTGTTTCTCCACAAACTTTGCGAACGATTTACACTAGCTTCCCGATGAGCCATAGACTTAAAATTTTTAACATAAGTTAGAACTGGAAGGTAATGCAATATAATGGTGTCATTGAGCTGATCTGATGATGAAGCCGGAAGAAGGCCACAGGAACTCTATGGTGAAACCATACAACTCCATCGTGTTTGAGCTCGTTAGAATCGTCTTGACAAGTACTCTAATGGGAGACCAGGTCCAGGGTCTGATGATGAAGCTGGAAGGCCATGCCATAGGAACTCAATATTGAAACCCTGCAACCCCATAGAGTTTGGGCTCGTTTGAATCGTCTTGACGAGTACTTTGTTGGGAAATAGTTTCCAGGGTCTGATGATGGATCCGGAAGAAGGATACAGGAACTATTTAATGAAACCACGCTACCCCATCGAGTTTGGGCTCGTTTGAATCGTCTTGACGAGTACTTGGTTGGAAAATAGTGTCCAGGGTCTGATGATAGAGCCAAAAAAAGACCACAAGAACTATGTAATAAAACCACGCAATCCCATCGAGTATGGGCTTATTTAAATCGTCTTGACGAGTGCTTCGATAGGAGATGGTATATTTTTTTTTAGTCTTAGCTCGTTAATTATAAAGCAGAAAATAATAACTTCGTTTTTCATAGTGTTTGTATAAATAACAAAGTTATATTTGCGGTTTTGGAAAATGTGCTATATCTCTAAAACTGCTAACTATATCTCGTTCAAACTAATTTTCATTGAAAACATTTATTAAGATTCACAGCATACATATTTTTTAGATTTTTCACTCATTTCAAAAGTTACACAGGGAAAATTTTGGTAATAAATCGACTTACTGAAAAAATTGGCCTAATTTCGAAATGCTGTGTCTCCAAAACTATCTCTCGTGTCAAAACCGTTCTACCCTCAAATTGTTTCAAATTCAACCAACTTTAAAACATTCTTACACAATCTTGATGACAACCAGTCTTTCCGGGTCAAATACCCTTTTGGGGTACATTTTTACCCCCCACCACTTAAGCGCAACTCCGCTGGGGGGAATAGCTAGGATAGTCATAATGGGCAACAAAAGATGCTATTAAAACAATATAACCTTTTGTAGGAATTAAATACGATTTGAATTTTTTTTTTGGTTTAATTCTACTGAACTAGTATTCAATGAGGGCTTTTCAAAATGACAAAAAACTGTAAGCTCGATAGATGGCGTTGATAAAAATGAACGTGAAATGTGATTTTTTTACTAAGCTTCAAAGAGTACGTAGGTAGGTAGGTAGAGTATTTAGGCAGGCAGATGTAACCCTAAAATTTTTCTCTTTAGGCAGATGACAGCCAGCGAGCGCTTACTTGCCTCTTTGGTACTACTTATTTGGTACAGCCAATTTATTTTTAAAAGCCAAATTTTGACACTTCTCTTTCCTTATGACACTTCTCTTTCCATCAACTCCATCTAAGCAGCGGCGAAAATCAAGTCCATTCAATATCAAGTGTTGGTTTTTAATCTAAGATCGAAACACAATAAGCAGCCAAAACAGTTAGCCTAACCTGAGACATCATGCGCGCGAGCACGCTTGCCTCGGGCGCGGGTACTTCAAATGTATGTACAGTCAACGGCACGTTAGACTATACATGTTGAACTTGAGACTATATTTATGCGGTACGTAATAAATAAACGGGACGCAGAGATAATATCCACCATGCTTAACAAAAAATATTAATAGAATATTCAGGTAGGTAATATATTGTAAAATTAATAATCAGCTAAACATGACAATAAAAAAGTATCCTGGGACGGATTTTGATAATCTTTTGCCATAATCATGTGACAGGTATGTATTTTCATTTCCCATAAGTCTCAATAATGGAGGTTCTTGGACCAAGTTCTCAATATTTTTGCCCATTGTCATTTCTACGATAAATGTTTTTTCCCAGAGCAAGTCAACCCCAGAAAAAATTCAAAGTTACGGTATGAAATTTCGTTGTAATTAAATTTTATTGTGATTACTGTGGAAAGTAACCTCATTTTATATGCGCTCACTTTTCATTTTGACGACTCTGTATGAAATATACAGAGAGAAAAAAGCAGCCCTTGACGAGTTTCTTGCGGTTCCTTCTCGTTACAAGGTCTCCCGCTTAGGGTTTGCGAACCGACGGCACAGAATATAATATTATATTATATAGTACGGTGTTGTAGCTTCTTTTGACATTCACAAATGCTTGTAACAGCCTAAACTGCATAAAGTGAATAATTTTGAATCTAATTACATTCCATGTAACATGAAACTTTATGATCGAAATATTAGAAGGGTTTTAGCAGTTTTTCGAGTACACCCAAAATTCACGCATACTGTATAATAATTCGTGAAAGTACTTAATACCTAAATAGGTAGTCATTTTGTCAGTTTAATCATAACGCAATTAATTCATCTGAGGTCAATAATTACTTAGATAGAAAAGTGTTTCAATCCAACTCAATAAAATAAGGGGAGCTCGGTGGCGCAGTGGTTTAGCGCCTGGCCCAGCGATTGCGTAAGTTAAGCAACGTTCGCAAGGGTCGGTCATGGGATGGGTGACCAAAAATTTACTATCGCGAACTCCTCCGTGCTTCGGAAGGCACGTTAAGCCGTTGGTCCCGGCTGCATTTGCAGTCGTTAATACCCACCAATCCGCATTGGGCCCGCGTGGTGGGTTATGGCCCGTCCTCCTTATCCACCCATAAGGAAGGCCTGTGCCCCAGCAGTGGGGACATCAAAAAATGGCTGATGGACAATAAAATAATAAATTAAAGTATCAACTTAGTGTATAGTAAGCACTATATTTTAAAGTTTGATATAAAATATTTCTCTGTGATTTCAAGTAGCCTGCGCATGTGCACAAGCGCGATCTCGATATCGGGCAGAATTTTGACAGATTTTGGCTTGTCAGAATTTTGATATACACTCTTAAGCTAAAACTACTTATTGGCATAAGATAACAGATATATCTCCCAATTAGAATATTAAACATTTATTTATATATTCATATGACATACACATTCACAATAGATGATAGTCAACAATAGTTCACATAATAACAAGGGTTTTGATCCAAATTGACATCCAATTCCAAACACGTGTACTGTGCACACAGAAATTCATGCAAAGCGAAAACATTTACCGTGTTATAATAAATATTTTTTAGTTAAAATGTGTTTTGTCTTTTTCGTTCAAACTGTTTCTCAAGAACAGAATATTTTAATGTTCACGCGGACGTAGTCGCGGGTGGCCGCTAGTACAAGATATAACTGAAAAAAATCAGAGAACCAAAAATGGAGAAAAACAATTGAGCGATTCAATTTATGTTCTTCCGCAAGAATCGTAAAAGACAAATGATCAAAAGCACGCGAACCGGCCGGGGTCCAGATTTTAATATCGAGATTGCGCATCGGTCCCAGAATCATTAACTTGATCCGGCGAAAGCGGTTAAGCTTGTTCTTCAAATGAACAGATATTATGTTTTACGCCAACAAATAAAAGAGTAAAATATTTTGGAAGCAATATCGTTTATGAAATTTCGCTTGAAATTGTCAGTTTTCCTTCTTTCCTATTTGGTCTAGTTTTCTAGTTTGTACCTTTCTTTAGGATGGAGACAAATTTTATTAGCCAAATATACTAATTTACCGACATATGTAAAACCATGTCTTTTGCAAATAAATTTTCATTAATTCATTCGTCAAAACGTAGTTAACCAATCGTCCTATATACCAGGGTGAAAAATCAATCTTCGTCTTTTATTCAAACTAAGTTTTCACTTAGGCTCAGTCCTAGCTTAACAGGCTGTCTAACTTGTAGTTAAGATAAATTGCTAACAAAGCGACTTGTTGTTAGTTCAAAAATAGCATCATTAATAATTGCAACATTGAAAGACTAAGTTTATACTTTAGTTGAAAACAATTCTGTTAAATTAGTCAGCTCAGCATGACTCTTTGATTCTTAATTATTCGGCATTTGAGGCGTAAAATTGTGACGCTACGTATAATTATTGTCCTTTTGATGGTGGTAAATGGTAAATGAAGGAAAGGCATTTCACCTTACTTTTTACAATAACCAACGTTACTTTAAGTTAGCTCATTCGGAGAATCTGGCCTACTATTATCTAATTTTAAAAATCTATCGCAATCGCTTTCATTTGACAGATGGAAGTGACACATTACTGCATTTCTTTGGTAAGTTTTTATTTTTGCCAAAAAGAAGCATCAATGTATCACAACCTGAAAGCGATCGAGATAGATTTATAAATTAGACAATTAGCCCCCTGGTTGTTAAAACTGTTTTGTCAGCTTTACCACAGTTTAAATATCTCTATTGACTATTTTTATTCTTTCGTTATTAGAAATTAAAACTTTTATGTAAAATATTTGAGTTAGATTTTGCTGTGACAACCCTGACCCTTGACAGATTTTCTGTGCCTACGCAGGTAGGCACAGAAAATCGTAGGTGCTTTATAATACTGTGGTTTTACTTTTACTCAAGTCTATCTTTACCTCATATTCTCATTTGGGGTCGAGGGTCCAAACGTGTAACTTACATACAGGGATTGTTTTGAAACGAGGCTTGCACACTACTCCAGCCTATTTCTGATTATTTTCTATCTGTCTGGTCCTATGATCTTTGCATTCCTAATTATATCAAGCCTTGGGGCTATGGTTACAGTGTAAGCGGCTTACGTTGGCTGACGATGCCAGCCGGAAATCAAGGGGCCATCACACTATGAAGATAGAAGAAATATATTTCAAATAAGATTTCATATTACTAGGAGTAAAAGAAATGGCTGCAGTTAATTTGTTTTGACTGACACTAATTGATTTTGTGATATCATAAAACTTCGCTGAAATAAACAATTGTGATATTATCTTATCATTGCGGGCTATAATAATCCATAATAACATATTTTGTTCTTGTCTGACTTTTACAATAGGTATTCATATGTTTCATTAAAAAGTTAAGCGTCTAGCACACGGGCTTTATCTGTCCATATGTTGTGTGTGTGAGTGACTATACTACTACTCCAAGCTGAATAAACAACTACCTTTGTTATTATAGAAAATCACATTGTTTTTCAAAATATCTGATTAACACTATTTAATACATTTAATCATAAACGTAAGTATAGTTAACGGAAAACAATATAAACGTGATTCAATAGGCAATTTAACAACGACCTTCGTGTTCGAGTGGATTGTTCACTGGATTTCGAGATGTCGCCATCTATGAGGTCCCGGGTTTGATCTCGGCTGCGTCAATTTCGAAAACTAACTTTTCTATAAGTATTGACTCAGGTCTGGATGTGTGTGATACCACCGTTGTCACTGGTTTTCATAGCTACTAATTTTGGAACCAGAGCAATGATGTGTTGTTGTCCAATATTTATTATTATTTATTAATAGTCCATCGATATGAAACAACAGTTTATGAAAGACAGTTGATCGGTAGAACTTTTATTAATTCTGTGTTTTCAAGCTTAGATCCGCGGATTGGAATTCAAAATAACACGTGTAACGTGTGTCATGTTTTAGTATGAACCTCCATTTAAACAATGGAGGTTCAAACATGTTGGCCGAGTTAAACGTGTATTCTGGCGTATTGTAAATAATTTTGCACGATATTAGGTTTTGACATCGTTCATATAAGTAGGGGAGATTGGGATGGTTGGCCATGGGGGTAAGTAGGACTAACTATGCATAATTCGAGTTACAGATGCCGGCATATAAGTTGGCAAGAGAAAGATGAGACAAAAGATGCGCCGAATTTAGTGTTTATGGCTACTGCGCATTTTTTGTCTCGTTTTTAACACGTTTTTATTATTATCTTGCCAAGTAACGTGCCGGGCAGTATACAGGAATGTGTTGCGGCCGGCATCTGATTAGGTGTAAAAACCATTTTGCTGCTCCCCTACTTCAGTCAACCTGAGCGTGACATCGCGGACGCACCTCATTCGGGGATGAGAGCGTATTTTCGAAACACGCTACATGTAGTTATTTAATTTTTTTGTTCTTGTATATTTTTTATTATGAGACTTAGTACAGTTAATACTATAATTTATTTCATTAATTCTGTACACACACTCACACACACAAGTTTAAACAGAAATTTTTTTTTTTCAAATTCTATTTTAATTAGAAATTCTATTTATGTTCTTTGTACCAAACCAAGTTTGACGCGTTGTCTTCAATACAAAAAATATATGATAGCAAATATGTTTTTTTATTAAACCTAATGTCTAATAATAATGCAGTTCATGTTTTCATAGGTACCCCTAGTATTAAGTCAACCTACCCCGGATATAGGGTTAATTGACTAATAAATAGGTTGTGTTTTAAAAAAAACGTAATTCTATGATATACTTAGCTTAATTTATTTCAAGCTTTAGGTATTTTTAAATAGCCTAATAAGTTTATGTACCGAAAGTAATATTATTTTATTTTTGTTTATACCATAAAAAACAACTACACGCATCACAATCACAAAAGTTGGTCAACCAAGCCCGGTCTTCCCTAAGTAAGTTTTAGCGCTATCGCTCACAGGCAACTTAGTCTCCCAGCAACTGTTTTGTCTCTCACATCAAGTCCACGGGTTTATATGGAAGCGCGCACACGAAGCGACACGGTCGTCTGCAACTTTTCATACAAATCACGTGAGAGACAAAAAAGTTGCGGAGACAAAAGTTGCCCGTGTGCGATAGCGCTTATTATTGACATGTAGTCCAAACTCATCTACATTTGACCAAAGTACGTAGCGGCGTATTTTGTGACTTTACTTAGATTAGGTTATCGATCTAGATGTATTTTGAACATTTCTCCTTCGATCAAGAATATTTCTCACATTATTTCGACACCAAGATTCTGTGTAGGTTTTAGTATTACTTAGATGGTAGAAAACTAGAAAAGCTTTGATTATAAAAAACCTCTTATTTTGTTTACTATAAGAATTTACGTATATTTTCTATAAAATCTTAAAGTGCCTAACATGATATAGGAATGTTAAGAGGTGAAAAGGCAGCGTTCACCTTGCGCACCACTCGCACACCGACCGGTTGTGTTGTGTTGTGGCCGCTTATTTTGCACGCATTCCATGCGGCGACGCATAGGTACGAGGCGAGGCGAGGCGAGGGAGGCAAGAGGCATTCCCGTTCAGATCGGTAACTTGATCCAGGCGATGTCTGTGGCCTTGAATCCCGACTAACGAGCTTGAGGTAGAGTAGAAATATCGCAAAAAAGCGGCTCTCTATGTAACGAAACGATTTGATTTGGAGTGTTCGCACTAATAAGAAGATTTTTGTATCGAATTTTGAATAATGAGAGCTAAACACTTAGACAAGGATTTTGATACATACTGCTTTAACAGTGTTATGGCTTAGGTTTCAAAATATGAGCTTGAGGTAGAAATATCGTGAAAAAGCGGATCTCTATGTAACGACACGATTTGATTTGGTTAATGTAAGCAGAGTGCTCGCACAAATAAGTAGATTTATGTATCGAATTTCAAATAATGAGTAAACATTGTACAAGGATTTAGATACCTACTACTTTAACAAGTTAGTATGACGATGAGCTTAGGTATATTATGGCTTAGGTTTCAATTCAATGTACGCAATCAGTTCCATGCTGGTTCTATATGTATGCCGTTTCTGAGAAATGAATGAATAGAGCTATTTGAAATTAGAAACGTATATCGGATCGGATCAGATAACAATTCATTGAATTTAAAGAAGCCGGTGTTATTGTAACTAATGCGAAACAAGTGCAGTATAAATTAATAGATTAATATTTCCATTCCAGGTTTTTACTATGTAGTTAATGATTTCAGATTAACTTTAATTCAAGCTTTAATCCCTATCTGTTTTCAACCCAATAGATATTAAACATACGAGTAACAAGGAATAATCGACAAATAATATCGATTGAAACTGATTAAAAATTCTAAAGAGATTGAATGTAACATTTTATAGATAATTAAATAAATATCCTTAATTTTTCTCCATTACTGTACATATTTTGTAGAGCCAATAATTAGGTAAGTATTGCGCTCTTCTTGAACATAGCATATTATTTTTTCTGTGGCATAACAACAAGATTTAACACCGATGAATTTGAGTTATTAAGAAAAAACGACTCCGCCACGCACGACATTCAGGGGTTATAAATTATTATTATGATTCATGTGGAAAGAGATCCTCCGCGAAAACGTACAGGTTTCGCGTCACGTCCGCAATGAGAATTCACTTTAATTGGCAAATAATACGTAGGCCAATTAGGAATGCTAAGTCGGGCGGAGGCGCGTGACGCGACTAGTGAATGTATTCAATTATGCAAACGGAGTCGAGAAAGAACAGTCCTGGCTCCTCGTCTTTCTCAGTATTGACCGCTGGGCTACGGCAGAACACACATTTTCTGTAACAATAACATTTTATATTTACAACTTTCACGCCTTTCACTCGGCTGTAATAAAATAATACGACATATGATGAACTTTCACTGTGCCGCCAACAAAAGTACGTCGGAATAATAACGGAGAAGCAACTAAGTTTTATTTTGAAGATTGCAGAAAGTAAAACTGTGAGATGGCTGGTGGCGGAGCAGCTGGGCGTCTCCGCCCGAGGGACATCGCAATTGTCATGTAAAGTGTTGCGGGGCTAAAACGGAGCGTCGGGCCCACCGAGCCCGAGCCTCGCCTCCGGCTGAAAATGCACTTTTCCAACACGATTGCCTGTCGATCTGAGTTATTCAACGAGACGGCGACGGCGACCTAAGTGCGGATAACGATCAACTCCTGAGTGTGCGGGCGCTCGCCGATAACATCTGGGACTCTGGGTAAAAGCCAGCGCCAAAGAAAGCGACTCTTCATATGCGTCATTGTTTTCGCTGTAGACGGTATTCACGCCATTAATATTTCACGGTCAATGATTTTTTTTGTATAAACTGTTGGATTATTCATGTCATGCCAACAACTGATAAAAAATGCCACATTCTGGATGGCAACATAATGTGACTGTTAATTGGGACTGGAGGTTAATGGAAATACCAAAATATTAGCAACAGTATAATTATCATATCATATCTTAACAGCAAAATAAGCAGCTACTTTCGTTATTACAAGAGCGTAATAGAATGATATGAATATTATTGTTGAGGGTGTTCATTTCGGAATTCGGTATTCAACGCGGAGAACATGATGTGAAGTGCCAAGGTCGGGGCCGATACACGGCGCATGCAAATGAGCAGAGATAAGTCGCGCTCATTACAGCCGATACGTCGAGCCGGGTTCACAGCTACCGCCATCGCCTTTATTTTATTGCAGAGGTGTTGAGGGAGGTGGCTAAAGCCTGCAAATTATGCGCATTGTTCCATAATACTATTGCCATGGTAACAATACTACCAACGTATTATACCGAGCTGCAATGTGGAAACAAATATTTGTAGCAATGTGGCGAGCGAAATAAGAAATGCAAAATGTAGACTTGGCAGAGACCTTATCAATGGTGGACTAGAGCACGCGGGGAAACTTTGGGAGCTATTTACGTGATTTTCCACGTTGCCGGTGGAGACGTGTCTCTCGGGCCTCACCGTTTAATTAAAGGGCGGCGGGTTGGGGGGCCTATAGAAGAGGGGGGAGGACGAAGAGCAGGGCATAATGGCGGCGCAATATCGGATGGAAATGCGCGGCATGTAGGAATGCGCCGCACGCCGCCCCTCCTCATTCGCGAACGATTCGTGGTATTTTTTATTGACGACTCCAGAAATGCTATAGTGGAAGTAGACCGGCTGATTCCAATTACACCCCGCCACACGTAAAATTATACAGAGCCTAGGTTGACCGCAGCGCATGATGGCTTCAATTCCAATAAATGGAATGAACTGCTGCTTCTCGAGTCAGCGACAGCGGTTGCCTGACTCTGGCAGTCGGAATCGACGGTCTGAAATCGGATGCTTGCAGCTTATGAAGTTAAGAGCACTATCTAAAAATATACTTTGCCTAATGGACATGGCACGACAGTATTTTTCATCCGCGCTCTGCGCTCAGTGGAAAGATTAAATTTAGAGGCTGACGCTTTTAGAAACCACGGTTTCAGTGAACTCACTGATATTTCACCTCTGGAATTTAGTATCGTTTGAGGAAAAAGTGGGCCAGGACTGCGTAAGAAGTGTTGAAATATAATATTTAGTAATTAACAGATTACAAGTGTTGCAATGGGTATCGAGTATCAGCTCCGTAGTCCGTAATGTGCACGAACACCAGCCAGAGTGCAATTTGAACAGCGAATGGCGAAATCCGAGAGCGAACGGAACGTGACACCCCACTTATCACGCGATGTGAAAGTTAAACATCTTATTAAATTTAGTTATTTATAACCCGCGTATGAAATAGAACGTGGTATTTTGATATAAGTCTCATTAAAAGAATCCTGAAACAACACGTTGACAAAAAGTCAATTCATTTTTAAAACTGTAGATAAAAATAAGGTGCTGGAAACCAACAATCAGCAAAATCGAAAACTTCAACATGTAGTACTGTTCATTAGTCTGAAAACAACGACTATCAAAAAAGTTGGACGAATCCAAATAGCGGGCACAATTAAAACGGAGAACGACAATTTATGCGGCAATTACTTGAGGCAGGCTACCGTTCAATCTGGGTCAGATTAAGTGATTTTTAAAACCTAATGCAAACGATAGCACGCGAGAATACGTCTCGCACTGGACTCGTGAGTTAATGAACAAACGCCGGAAAAGAACGGCTTCAAGATGTTCGTGTTTGCATTCGGACCAATTTAGAATGAAATAAACACGGCTGCGTTGATAATTCATAAATACTCAAAGGATTTTATAAAAATTGCTCCTGAAATGATCAATTCCTAATCATCTCATTCTTGAATTCTGAAATATACGATAAATAAATTGACTTCTATTAAAATCTCTCTCTAAAAGAGCTCTCTCTGAGCTAGTTGAATTTTAACTTCCAGTAATTATATTTATAGCTTGTATCAACGAGTGATTTGTGCTTTCTTTTCTCTTTGTTGAGTTGATAGCTTATTCCACGTGACAAGAAAGCGATTGAATAACGGGTATCGAAGGTAGCCCGCCGTCTCAGCCGCGTCTGTCATATCTCTCTACCTGCGGTGCGTGCGTGACCGACTTCAACCTTCCGACAATCTTGCGTTCGGAGTTTCGGACGTTTGATTATTTGTGGTCCAGTCGTTCGGAATAGCACAAATAAAATGCCCGTTTGATCAAATATCGGGTTTGAAATGTGTTTTTACGTTGTTGTCTCGGTCCGATTTTTTATATAATTTAAAAAGGATATAGCTAATAATGTAATTGCTTTGTGTGATTGAATGAAAGTTTTTTTTGAGAATTCCATAAAAAAGCATAGTACAAATAGCGAACAAAACGTTTGGATGGTCTGAATGCCACGACCATTTGAAAGTCGAACTCTTGACAGTCGGGTTTTAAAAAACCCTTCATAGGAGCGATAAGCCTTTGCTGTAGTTTTGCTCATTTGCGAGCGGTCGAACCGAGTTCAGTCGATTGGAGTTTGTCAAAGGATTTTTGTTTTCATTTTTAGAAGGAATAAAACAAATTAATTTTCTTGCTTACCGACTCCCGACGACAGTAATGGCATTGTGCATTGCTTTTTATATTAACGAAAAAAAAATTAAAAATACGAAAGTTTTGCAATATCGGCAGAGTTGAGGGAATCGCTGGAAGCAATTTATATTTTCCGAGAAGCAGGGATGGCGGCGTGCCACTCCGCTAGCTAATTTTGGATTGTGCTGGTTTGGTTACGCAACGTCTTATTTTGTATTTCTTGACTGTGAACTTTGGACTAACTGTGAATGAACAAAATCCTTTTCACCGGGATTAAAGTTTGTTATCGGGTAGTGTCATCTCTTCGGTGTAATAAAGTCGTCGGGGTTAAGATTTTGTTGACGGAGTTGGGGACTGTAGACGTTAGTATTACATTCTGTGACTGTGGGTGAAGTTTGCGATACGAAAGTGAATGAGTGGGAGGACTGGTCGGTGCGGTGCGGTCCCGGCGCGGCGCCACAGTCTGCAACATATCACTGCACTCCCACGTTTAGATACTTAAGCCGTATTGCCCACTTTCACTAGCATCTTTTGCACAACGCGCTATAGAAGCATAATGAAATAAATTTATATTCACGAGCCGAAATGTCAGTGATATATCGTGGGCGGAGTTCACGTCCAAACGACAAGTGCTTAACCTTTTAGCCCATGGAAAATTGAATCTTGACTTGAATTTTTATTTAACTCTATGTCTGTCAATTTAATATCATAGAAACCTGGATGCAAATAATTAATTTGATGCAGGTACTTTACGAGCCGCGTTACTAATCGCTGACTAAATCAACTCGTTGAATTTTACTTTGAGAACCAGGAATGAGCTAAACCGGATTATATTTAACACACTTCAGAACGTAATTACTTACATGAACATTAAAAGATATACAATACAATTATGGTATAATAGAGATTAGTTGCGGTAGGTGTTTGTATTCCGACTTACGGAAGATACTAAATATGTAATATTAAATTAGATCATAAATATTACGGAGAGTGTAAAAAAAATTCAAGGACACCAATTAACTTTTCCGTTAATTAAAACTGAACAGCAAATCAAATGCAATTTTTTTCAGAAAATAATTATGATAAAAGAAAAAGTGCCATTTCAATAAATAAGAATGAACTGTACGATATTGTTTAATCACTAATGAGTGAATATATGTGTGTTTATGATAGTTCTGAAAAAAATAATGTCTTATTAAAAAACAGTAAACATTTTGGTTGCTTTTGCATTGAATATTTAAATATTTATTTAAAAATCTTATAATCCTATGCACATAAGTCGAGGCAAATAATAAATAAAACTATTATTCTTATGGTCGAGGGTACATGCTGATAAAATTCAAAAGTTGCACAGCGATAAGAGGTGTAGGTAATTATGCGTTACACAAGGAAAATTAATGTAATTGCTATAAATAAAGCGTTCGTGAACGGTGAGGTCTAGCTAAGTGGCGACAAACCGAAAGTAACTAAATAAAATGGCTGTCTGGCTGACGTCAGCTTCGGTTATTTCACAACAAGTTTAGTCGAGACCGTGTCAAATGCATGACATAATCACCTAGGTTCATTGTGCAAATTGATGTAGCCGTTTCTTACAATTTACTTCAAAATGGACAATAAGAAAGAGGAAATGTAATTAGAATTTTAGTCGGTACACTTTACTGAAATTGAGGTTGTCTGGTAGATTTTCCATCGAATCTGTGCAAATTTAATCAGCGCCGTACGACTCAAGGTCATTTTAATGTCAACTGAGATTAGTGGGTGACGGAAGACGTTCCGAAATCCGGTTTGACGTTATGGGACGTTGATTGGCGCATATAACGCGAGCGAGTGTAGCAAGTGAATAAGGTAATAAGCTCGGTTTAATCAACACAACACGTAGCCTAATCAAATATGACCCCCTCGTATCCCGTAATTGAAGGCTTATAGGCAGACGAGGTGAGGGGCGCAGCATCGGCATGCGGGCGCAGCCAGGACGACTCGCGGGTTGTTTGATCAGACCTCGATTACGGGGTTGACAAGTTTCGTGTAGATGGCGAGCAGCGCGAAAATGCCACGATTAGAGGGGAACGAACCATGTTTGCATATCGTCTGTTTGATTGCATTAATCTTACCTAGCCTTAATATTTCCTCGAAAAGGTTTACGTCATTGTTAATAACTACAGCGTTTACTTGTATTAAGCAACTAAGTTTAAAATATCGTTGTAAGTAAAATCATAATGGTCCTGGATGGAATGGAATTTTTCCGATTGACTAGTAGCATAATGAAATGAAAACTTAAAAAAAAATACCCTTTCAAATCAGTAAATTAGGTTCCTCAAAGCAATTGAGCGAAACAACAATTTGATAATAGACATGCATGCAAACAAAGAAACGAATTTCAAAAGTAAAAGAACGTAGCTTTCGCTTTACACGATGGACGATGAGCCGCGCGGCGCGCTGCCCGCCTCAAAGCGAGGCAGCGCTCCGCATAAAGTCCTTGTTTACTTTTTCATCCTCTCAGCTAAATATCTGGACGCTTCATCGACGGTCAACAGTATAAGCAGCACTTCCGTCGCTCAGTGCTTTTTATCGTGCAGATTAGTGGTGCGGAGACGAGCTGCACTATCTCACATTCTCTGGGGGATTATTTAAAGTTTTCTCGAGCCGCCGTTTGTGTGCGGTTCTATCGGGCTCCTGGTGGCAAACATTCCACTTTGGAGTATACATTTCAGTCGAGGTATCATGTATCCCTTTATGTTGCTTTATATGAATATGGATTTTCTTCGCAACTCGACTTGTTATTAAGTTTCTCAGACACATGAATTTAGAAGCTAGACGCGGGCAGTAAGATAAGCCTTCGCTGGTGTGGTCTTGTGGGAAGCATGGACGGGACACCTCTGCTGTATTATACGGGATATGCGAATGCGATGAACGATACGATATGCACAAAGCCTGTACAATGCTCACCCTCCCTATTGTTTAGCTTCTACACGATGTTTACCTTTAAGCGAATTATTGCAGCCATCCCAAACGTAGGTAGGATAGATGCTCAGGTTATCACGTCCGTCCCGATATTGTTTATTATCGATGACTACCAGTTAGAATTTGGAGCAGTGAAAAGTATTTTGATTAGTTGTTGACATCAATAGGCATGGAATATTGCCAATTGCGATATGAAAAAAACTGTAACGGTGGTGACTTATCGCCGGCAGACCGTGGGCGTCGGTAAAAATATACACAATACAAAACAAGTTAGAGCGTGCGTTCTGGGCAGGCGTGTGTCACTCGCCGCCCACGATGCAAGACGAAGTCGAGTCGCTGGTGACATGGCCAGAGGCAACGTTAGCTTCATAGACATCAATATTGGAAAGCAAACGAACGAGAGACGGCCGCCCGTGGAAATCTTTGCCGAGCGAGTGGGCACGGGCCCGATCTCGGTGCGTTTTATCTCTTGATCGCGTTATTCAGCCGAGCATCAAAGGAAAATACTAAGGGAAATATTAAGAACTGAGAAAGTGCCTTTTATTTATCTCAATTTCTTTGTTTAGCAAGCGATTTGTGCTATTGTGATTTTCGAGAAAGATTTGAAGTAAATTTGTGATGTGATTTCACAGTTGGAAAAGTATGACCGAGCGCTAGTGACTAGTGGGAGAATTTTTTTGTTTGATGTTGTTATTGGATATTTGCGGACTGGTCAGGGGACGTTTGATCGCGATAATTTCAGGCCCGAAGCAATGCAGTGGCGTGGTTCGCGTTTAAACATCCGCTTCAATTTTTATCGGGCCCGTTCGCCCGAAATGCTATGCGTTATCACGTCATTTTACAGGGCTGATAACACCATATCGCGTGGCTCGCTCGCATGTACACTGACCGAAGCACATTATTATAGGTACACTAGATATTGTGTTGTGCGATAATTGCCCATCTATATTTGTCTTTTATTTAAAGAGTTGAGAGTACTTACCTACTTTTCAACTTTATTGGCAGGTAAGCTCGATACGGATAAATGTTTGTTTTCTTATTTTACAGGTCTTATTTTGTTCATCCCTGCTTTCTATTGTAAAAGTTATATTCTAGGTTCAGAGAATTCCAGTAATATATCAATGGCAGGCAACGTTATTTATTTATCTAAATAGGATAGAATTTATTCAGAAAGTAGATTTACGTTGCCAGATAAAGCCAAAGCTAAATAATAAGAAATTATACCAACAAGTTTAAGGCGCGAGTCATCGTACTGTTCATTATAGCAGCTCTCATACAATGGCAGACGGAGGCTCCGGTGACGTCACTCGAGCCTTGGATCGAGGTCGGCGAGCGGAACGCCGGCTAAATGTCGCCTTGAGGGGTTGCTCTCGTTCACCCAAAAAATCGTACGCAATAAGTACTGTTCTGAATAGATCGGTGTACTTTACCCTTGACTTTCATTATATTCAAATAGATTTTGAAAACGTGAGCTGAAACTTGAGGTCCTAGGGAACAATGGCGAAACAGATTGGCAGAACATGAATGAAAGCAAATATATTTACCTTGATGCTGTCGTAGCAGGCAGTGACCCTTCCATTTTGCACCTCGACGGTCGCCGGAGGATGCGCGAACTTGCATTCGGTGTCTGGCCGCGAGCACTTATTCCGTTGGAATTCGCGACACACTTCGAGCTGGAGCCAGCGTGAGTCCTTGCCGTTGAGGAGGCTATTCATGTTCACCATGGTGGCCATCGTTGGCACTGTAGTCGGGCGGGGCGGTAGTTGCGCGCAGTTACGCAGTGCGGCGCATAGGCCGCGGGGGGCGAGCGCGCCCTCGCGCTCTGAGCATGCACTCCTTGCGGCTGTTGTGACAGGCGCCCGCGCACCTCACTACCACACACTACTGCACACGCGGATACACGGCACCGCTTTACGCGTTTCAACGATTATTACTTACTATATGATTAATCTTATAGTACTAAAAGTTAGAATTAAAGACACCGACGTTGCAAGCTTTTTTAGGCAAGTATTAAATTATTATTATTATCACACGCGTTCTTGTCGATGTTGACGGTTGAGTTTAGTAGAGGGCGAGCGGTGCTTGGTGCGCGAGCATGGCGGTGGCGGCCGGTGCGGACTGGCGGGCGACGGTGGGGCGCGAAAAAAGCGAGATTAGCGGCTCGGCGGTCAGCGAGCAAGCCGGTGCGGTGCGGGGCTCAACTCTGCGAACAACAAAACACACTGGTTACTCTCCGGGCGGTCAGCCCCGGAGCCAAGCACAAGCGGCTACCGGGTTAGCAAGCGAGCGACGGCCGCTCTCAGGCCTCGTGCCTGCACTCAGTCTCACAGGCAGCAGATTGAAGGTAGGTATTAGATTTAACTCTGGTTCCCATTATTGTTATTTACCAGCAATAGATGCAGTATAGGTAAAACTATGAAGGTGCGCAAGAAAAAATAGCAGTTAAGTATCCTTTGAAAGTTGGATGCTGTCATTAGAATACCTTTATTGCATGAAGCTCGCCACCTCGAACCTGCTGCCCTGTCATCGCAATATTTACTAAAAATATAGAAAACACGATAAAAACAGTTCAAATCGTGCTCAGTAATGGGCGTCACTGTTTCAACAGATCTATTTTTAAGAATAGCTCGCTAAAGCATACATCATTCAAATACTTTGTGTACGATTCTTGAAAAAAAAAATGGCTGGCTGAGTTAGTTAGCGTCTTTCATACTTCCGGTAAATTAATTAACCAATTCTCAGTTCTAGACTTCTAGTGTTTGTCAGTGACAGATGAACTGTGAAAGGAGCATGCAAGGGAGTCGTCTTAATTAGATCAATACCCTCTTGACAGTTGGCCATTGTCAAATTACTCGAACATCACAATAAACAACAACATAGGTATAATATAATATAACAAGAGTGAGCACTTCTGATTCTTGTTATTGTCTTGTCATAGGACAACATGTAAAATTCTTGGAAGCTTTGCGATCAACACCTTAGAGCTCAGTCGTCCTACCAACACTGTGCCGTGAACACGGAAAAACTCGTGAAACCAAATCCTATCGTAATGCGCTATTTAAAGCATAACTGGGTTGAAAATAGCTCGGTGTGCGGCAACGCAACGTCGCGCTCTCCACCGTGCATAAATCTTTAAATTTTATTTTCGACATGGATGCAACGGTGTTTTTATCGAGGCCGGCGGCAGAGCGCCCCTCGGTCGGACGTCATAGCTACGAGTAGAAAACAACGAATCTAGTTTTCGTTCCAATTTTTTGTTCTGCCGGCAGACCGCGGGAGATGACATTTATGTAATCAATGATAAAGCGAAAATAGATAATCTTGGAATAATGGCACCTGCCGTGAAATCGGATTAAGCTGTAAAGTAATAGACGACACGATAAGATTAACTGGACTAACCTTAATTGGTGAATTATCTCAATTGGAAAACTTTTGACTTTTTGCGAAGTTACTTTAAAACAAATTCCCGCTAATATTATAAATGCGAAAGTAACTCTGTCTGTTATTCACGCCTAAACTACTGAACCGAGTGTAATGAAATTTGGTACGGAGATAGATGGGACCTTGGGGAAGGACTTAGGCTACTTTTTATCCCACTGCTGGGCACGGGTCTGCGCCCGCACGATACTACCTGTAGTCCACGCGGGCGAAGCTGCGGGCTGAAAGCTAGTATTATATAAATATCGAGAACGAATAAACTTACAGCTTTATACGTACACAAACACTATCGAAAGTAATAAATATCAATCCACAAACAAATTGCCAGAATATAAGGGTCAACAACCACCACGAATATAAAGAAATAGAGAATAGTAACTTCAAAGGAACTTATTCCTTAACGACGCCAACGTCGCGGAGGTTCCTTCGGTGCTCGACACGCACGGAGAAGACATTCAATAACCTAGTGAAAAGATTACCAAGAGCAATCAGACGGAAGCGAATCTAAATAAGAATCTCGTGAGAGCGGTCGGGCCGGGGGTGGAGGAGGGAGAAAAACAGTTGAGCGCGGGCCTTTGTGCGATCGTCGATTCGATCAAGTTACCATCGAAGAATTTATCATGTCAATTCAGCTGATACCCCTCGGGAAGAGCGGTTGAGTGCATAAAACAGAATATTTTTTATTCCTTCGCAAAGACCAGACGGCTCGCCAGCATCCACGGTCTTGACCGGGACTTGAACCAGGGTCTCCCACCTGAACGGAGGGCGCTCTTGCCGCTGAGCTATCAAGACAATCTGAATGTGTTGAGCCTAGCCTGGAATCATTAACAAGGTTTATAAAATTTCGTTGGTGGCCTAAATAAAATCCTTATAACTGGTTTAAAAAAAAAGAAACATGTTTTCTCAATTGGAATGGAATGTCACTCAACCGCTCTTTTTGCATTTCAAATAATAATTGGTTAGTAAGTCACGTTTGAAACTTTGAACTCTATACAGACTTCGTATGAAAGTAACACCATTACATTTTATGGACTTTATAGAGCTCTTTACGATACAACGATTTCTAATTACCACTTACTCAAATGACCATACGGCAAAAGTTATAATATTAAAATGTTTTGAAAGGTTAATTGGATTTAATCAGTGGAAGGTCTCGAGTGTTCGGTGTTACTCATTTCTAACTTACCTCTCTGAAATCAGGGTAAGGTCGCGCACGTGGGGCTGTTGTGTGAAAGGAGTAATTGTTGGCTGCTGTGTTGCCTTCATAAGCAATTTTGCCTGTCACTTCATAATTTGACATTTGCGTTTGCGCTTTGTCTGAGACAATCGCCTTTCAATATGTGACCTATTGATACATTACAATAATAGAGCCCAAAGGTTTTTACTCAATTTGGCATTCAAGATTAATTAACTGTGCACGTGATCACATTTCGCAATGTTCTTAGCAATAGTGATAAAAAATTATTGGTGGTTGTTGGTAAGTACAGTAAAGACTCTCTAGGTTTCGCGTAGTGTTAAATCGTGTACAATTAAAGCTAAAACGAGCGACGACGGTTTAACTTGTCCTCTTTAGTTATCAGTGCTGGCCAAGCTTATCGTTACCGGAGATTGCAGTAATGAATTAGAGCGGTGAGCTGGCGAGCGATAAAAACTGCTGAAACGGCAAGGTTAACGCACAATGGACAGATGGAAAGCGAGACAAGTCGAATCAACCTTGGCTGGTGGAATTGCGCCTTGCCACGGGCAGGCGCGACGCGAACGACGCAAAACCACCACCGCACTGACCTTCGATACGCTTCATCAGCGCCAGACTACGTTACAACCACTTTGTACTGTAGGTTCTAGTACTACCGGGTAATCGATGCAAGATTCGCAATATTCTCCGCTCTTGTGACCTCGTCGGACAAACAGACGATTCTTTGAATTTTAAAATTGATTTATTATAATGTAAACCGCTGAAACTTGTAATCTTACACCGATTACGCTACAGTTGCTTACACGTTCTCATAATTAATCTGTTAGTGTCAGTTACAGTTTAGAATTTTCCTTAACATATTACTTATTTAAACTTGTTTGAAGACAGACGAGTAACAATGGCACAATTCCTATGGGATTATATTCCATTCGGTTCCATAAATCATACTTTATGTACTTACGATGTTTTACAATCCGTGGATTTGAATCATGTTTGTAATTTGTACGCGTTCAGGGATACATTTCAGATAGCTACCGGTGGCGCATCGTCAGTCATAAATCTCTGTGCGATGGTTGAAAATTGAACATTTATGCGTTTCATTCGCATGCGGAGCTAGCAGACGCGAAGTGATGTCACCGTTTGTTATTCTGCGTACGAATGTACATTTGTTGGTCAGGGGCGATGGTTGACTCATGACTCGCAGGTATTAGGGAAAATCATACATTTTGGTACTATTTTTATCAACTTTGCTGATGGAATTGCTGGAAACAATAGTTTGCGTCAGTCAAAATGCTTTCCATGTTATGTTGTAGTAAAACTGAACAAAATATCAAATTTTAAGCATACCGACTGAAAGTGTTTAGAAGCCAAGTGGTTATTATTATTCTAAATATTCTTGAATATAGTAGTAAAAATATTAATCAGCTCTAATTTTATCTTGCTTGCTTACAATACAATAAATCCATCAAATAGCTTTGTGATTGTGAGCTGTTGTAACAGACTTTACAGTCATAGAACACTAATTTAAAAGGTTATTTCTTCTTCACATTCATTTTAAATTATGATAAATAATTTAATTATTCAATATTAGTTTATTCTCATGAATTTATATTTATGACAAAATTCTAAATGCCAAGATTGTCTGCCTGCCTAATTAATACCAGTCTTTATAATCTTAAACTGTTGATTTGCAATTGAAATATTTTGTGTATAAGAATACCAGAAAAATGATAAAACATTTTATGTCTGCAATTAATAAAATAGTTTTGTTGTCTGTATCAATTCGTAATTCAACGACATTATTGTATGTAAGTTGGTGACTTTGCGTAGGTCAGCCAAGTCAAAACAAAGGCCATTGTTCACTGCTCTAAAAGCAGTACCTAGCGAGCAGGTTTGAGCTAGGTGTACTTCTGCATTCGGGACATGCGCGAAGCACATTTAGCAGTCTCGTGGGACGACGGAGGACTGGGTAATTAGCAAGAGAAGCGAAAAATTTGCGATGGCTTAAATTTACGAGGCGCAAATTACACAATTCGGGCGCTGTCGCTGCAGTTTGTCCGTTAATGTGCACGCCTTATCGAACGTGGTGCGCGGGGCTTTTAACTGATCGTATCAAAATAGGAATAAAAAAATATTATACTGGATAATATGGTGGCGCTGGCTGGCACTGAAAATATTAAACGATTTAAAGCGGCGCGTCTTGAAAATTTCTTTGCAATTGCGAAAATTCTCCTTTCATTTGCTCTTTGCAGTGTCCCATCCCATACCCTTTTAATTGTGCTTTTTTATTTTAAATAAAATAACTTTCTTTATAAAGGTTTTTTCTTAAGACTCGTTGATGTTAATCTTAAAAATGCGCTAGAAAATTTCCGCTATCAGTGATTTATTTGGTGATGTAATCCTTTGGTGACGTTGTTACATACATTGAATTTTCTTGATAAGATAAAGGAGATAGCCCTCCCGTCCATTATTTTTTGACTGCATAAAAACAAGGATTTATTTAAGTACAGTTTCTTGAATTAGACTTCTTTTCAACTTTTTTTGTGATTCGCAAACTATCGACGAATTTCAACATTTACCAACATTCCTCTCCTCTAACCGTGTATTACGGCTGCAGTTTTTTTTTTTTACAAAAAAAATTTAGAGTTAAGCTAGGTATTCATACAAACACACGGTGCGTGATTTCACGGTCCCGTAGGTCTTGCGTGTTAGGTGGTGCGGGAAGCAGTAGGGGGTTTAGTGGGTAGGGCCTTGGCGAGTCCCACATACCATCGGGATGCATAAAAGCATTCCCCCTACTATAAAAAAAAAAAAAAAAAAAAAAAAAAAGGTATTCATACAAAGAATATTTTTTTACAAGAATGTCTCTCTTGTTATACTTATCTACCTACCATTGAATTATGTATAACAAATTGTAGAAATCTTTTAGACGAAGAAGGTCCGCTTTGTTTATACGATACATTGTGGTTTTAAGCCTGGAAAAGAGGTCGTTGGATTTTTTAGGCGGATTACAGAACAGGTAAAAATGTATTTGGACTTGAGCAGTTTGATCCTATAGATTCTGTGTTAGGTACCTAGGTATGTAAAGTTTGGCAAACAAACTAAAAAAAAAATCACAAGTAAAATTAGTTGAGTTGAGATAAGATAGAGAAATTATTGTGATGGTTAGGTACCTACTTAAAAAGTATGTAAGTACGTAGGTATGCCAAAATTTTAACCCCCTCTAGACAACTTTAAAGCGAGTTTATGAACTCGCGTTAATATTTTGTAAAACACGCTAGTAGGTAAGTTACCTACCACAGTTTGTACTATTATTTTATTCTGTGGTAAAACGCCAACATTGAAAGCATAAGGAAATCCCATACTTAAACTCTCTAGATCTCTTTTCTAGAGTTCTTTACTTTGCAAAGTTCGTAAGCGTAAACGCTCTTCCAAATGTAACTTTGTCATGAGAGCCAGATTTTTTAACTAAACAGCTTTTTCAATTAGCAACAGATTTGATTCAGAATAATATTTATCTTCTGTAAAATGCAGTACCAAATTAATGTTATCAGTAGTAATAATAATTTAGAGGGTGTTCGCTGTTGACAACGGTTTATTGTAGGGATCAGGTAGTGGCACAGCTGCTACCCTTCCGACAAATGTTGCACTCAATCCATTGTGGACTTTAGCTGGCTGACTAAAAAGGGGATTTTTTAAAATGAACACAATGCCACCAGAACGTTTGGAATTTGGAACATACTTCCATCCAACATTTAGTTTGGTAACACAATTTACTCAGATTTGTTAGAATTTTTGAATTTCTGTTTTCGTGTTCCTTTGTTTCCTTTGGGGTTTTTGCTATCTACATTTAATATTTGTGCAAAACAACAAAATGAATGAACTTACCGATTATTATCAGAAGTAGGTGAGTTTTTAATGTATTATTTAAACATTTTCGAGGGTCACTTCGTTATCACCTACTGATTGCGTGGAATTTTAACCGCTCTGCTCCAATGATATCTTTGCTCTATCAATATTTGCACTTAAAATAAAAATGACATCATTCGTAAGTTTGCAACCGACGTGATTAATTTGGATTAAATCACTTTCAAGATAGACACTCTTTATATCCAACAAAAAGACGAATTGGTGTTTAGTCAGTTCTTTGAAATGCAGTCATCAACATGATGTATTACGTTTTACGTAATTTTAGATAAGATAAAAGTGACTAAAATAAAATAAGAATATGAAAATATTGATAAGAAAATTTGGGTAAGTAGCCTAAGATGGGAATATTTTAGCAATACTTCAATAACGTTCAAGACAGAATGATGGAACATGTAACGAGTGAGGACAGAAACTACAGACGACCAGCGAGAAAAAATCGGAAGAAGTGATAAAGTCACTCACACTTCTTCGACCGAAGAGAAACACTTGGATAAGTTGTTAATACTGTTGGAGTTGAGTAATGAGGAAGGAAAGTTTCGTCAAGGGATTAGGTAGAGCTTAGCGCAACTTTTACATTTAGGCAATATCGATGAAAGCTTAGCGTTTGGTGGTCGGCTGCACCAACCTCCCATGCGGCGAGGCGAGCCACCATACCATGCGCCACTACGGCTTTACCACATCGAAGCATGCCGTTCGCTCTCGTGGAAACTTTTACCATCGAATTTCGGAAATCGTCGAGAAATCGACTCCCTCCAAGAACAGTAATCACCAAAATAAATACGTGGCACGCAGAACACGTTCTCTTTTAATTTTTATTCACAAACTTTTTCACACACACTTCGCCGCGAGTTCCGAATTCGATTCTATCGTGTCGCATTTAATAGAATGAGCGGTAACACTTACATGATGAGGGGTAAACAAGCCGGGTAAGGGGATGTAAATGTCCAAAAGTTAAAACATAGCAAGTTGCACGTAAGTTAGGAGAAACGTTTCGCCGGTAGCGTAGAGGTCGCGTTCGCGGCCACTGTGGGGCGGCACGCGTCGTGATCGGGGCACGAGTGCGGTGCACGGAGCAGCGCGAGTCACACAAGCACAAGCGGAGTCGGCGGGCGACTGACGGGAGGCGAGCGACGCGGCGCGGGGCCTGCCGCTGCGCGCGCACCCCGCGCCCCTGTCGCGCGGTCGCCGCCCGCGGCCCCCGCAGACCCCGCGTCTGACGCCAGGCGGCCGCCTTATCACACCGCGCGGCGCGCCGCTTCCTTTCTCCTCATGCAGTTGCGAGCTTTTCGCCACTGCCACACTTCCGCCCGCCCCGTCGATTGTGTAGAGTTTTAGCCGGTCAATGTGTTGCACCGATTATACTTCCACTTCTTGAGCAAAAGACGGGTTTTTGTTTCCGTAGCGTTATAACTTCTTATTTTTATTTAATTTTTATCAAATGAATACCAGCCAGGCCAGACGGACAACACGACTGTTGTGTAACTTTACATTTACAATATACCTATATGGTCTGTTAGTCAAGTCAGCAGCGGTACATTAAAAGAGGAGAGAGATACCCACCTATGTTTGTGAGTTGACAAAAATATTTTTTTCTAAGTAAGTAAACAGTATTTATTTTTAATTAATAAATAAGTATACCTATCCTTAAAGATTATTTCTAAGCGGAGAAGCGGAGGTTTAGAAATGATAGGATAATCGAAACGAAACCACAAAGACTTGTACATTTCCAAAAAGTTTTGTTCCAAAAATAAACGCGCAATCACAGAAAAAGCTCTATATATATATAAATATCGAGGGCATTCGATCGAGGGGCGAATTTCGCCAAAGCATCTGTAAACCTGTCTGCGTGAAACCGATCACGGGGGGGTGCGGGGAAGCTAGTGCAAGCGGGCAGGCAACGGCGGCGCAGGCGCAGGCCAAACAGCGGCGAAAGTGCGCCCGCGCCGCGAAACGAGTTCCAACGCGGTGCGTGACCCGCCCGAGGACACGTTCACATAGGGCTGCCATGACCGCTCAAAAACAGAAAAGCCCCGCACCGCAGGCTGATTATCTAACTAGAAACCATTGAGCGGCCAGTAATAATCACGGAATCGTCGCTGTCAAAGCGTTTGATTGATTCATATTTAGCCTGACACATTGGTTTTACATTGATTTTTTTTTCAATCGCTTCTGTATAGGCCTCATTTCCAGCGAAAGTGCGATATTACCCTATTGTTGTGTCGTGTGTCGTGAAAAAGTCAAAAGCTTTTATCAAAAATGCAAAAATGTCGAAAAATTTCGTAACATTTTTTTTGAAGTGAGAACTTCTTTAGCTAGCGGCGTTGTGCGCTTTTTGTATGGGGAAAAAATGCTAAACACGCGTCAGGACTCACGTGGCTGATCGAAAATGCATAGCTTGACAGAAAATCTAGAGTTTTGACATTGAATAAAAAAATTAGCGCGTTGCTATGGTGACACAAGTGTTTACGTTTTGAAATAACGCGCCGCCATTTTCACCGCGCCCCGTAGAAAGAGAGGGGGATACTTCCACCGCCGGCTGTCTACTCTTCATCCGTCACATCCGTCCTACGAATTTTCGATCATGGTCACCTGATTCTTACTGACGCGAGTTTATCATTTTTTCCCCATTACAAAAAAGCGTACAACGCCGCTAAAGAAGTTTACACTTCAAAAAACCCTAGATATAGGACATTGGGCTACATTTTGAAAAAACCAGGACATCTCTATAAATTCTTTAAAGGAGATTTTTGGTACCTACCATTTGAGATTTATTCGTTTTATGAACTTGAGATTACATACTCTTATTTGGTGACCAAAAGCCTTGTTACCGTTTTGGACAGACAAGACCGACGGTAAAAAGCTGGGCTCAGGCAGCCCTACGCTCACAAGTCACAACCACTCTGCCATACTCTGCTGTATGCAATCGGTTTTAAATTTAAGAACCGGTATTTGGAAAGGACCATTATTATTATACAATATTTCTGTTTTATGAATTCATTAATGACTTACTAAACAGTCGATATGTTTTGCATTCTGTCGGAAACAGCAATTTTATGGTTATTTTGAAACTGTATACAATACGATGGTACCACAGTACAACTTACGAAACATAAAATTGTTAAATAGGTAATCTATACTTATAAAAAATCTGTAACTGAGCTGACTCTGTATATTCAATATTTTTTTGGAAATTTTAATTCTGAAAGAGAAAAAATAGGTAAGTACCTACTGGTTATATCTGTTAATTGTTTTTAGGATGAAGTTATAAGGAACCAATAAAAACAATTCAAAAAACTCTTTGGTATACTATAGCTAGCTTCAAAATAAAATACCATTTTTTCAGATAAGTATAAGTAGGGTAACTTAGAAAATACGTATATATGCCAAAAACTAATGGGTCTACATGATCAGTCCCCTGATTACGTATTTTGTAAACGATTAAAACCGCAGTTACACTGCTACTGATTTAAGTAAGATAGTAATTTTTTGTCACATTGGTTCTTACAAAAGCAGCAATGTAACTGCGATTTCTGTCAGAGTTGATTACAACAAAGTTACAAAATCAGGGGGCCGATAGCAAGTACAAATTAAAATAAGTTGACACCATAATAATATGTTTAAAAAGTATTTCTTTACATAAGAATAATATTTAGTTATAGTAACATTATGCTTATGAATATTTAATCCGTCTATATTTTTTTATGACAAAATTTCAAGCTCTATAAGAGAGTGATCCGAGCAATATGCAAACTTTATAGTTTGCATTATTGCAAGATGCATAAGATTCCCCGCAAACTACAGACCAAACTGTCGGCCCTTAGTTGTGAAGAAGTATGCAAGTGCGTGCTCGATATAATAAAAAAAAAATTATTATATCGAGCTCCTCCGTGCTTCGGAAGGCACGTTAAGCCGTTGGTCCTGGCTGCATTTGCAGTCGCTAACACCCACCAATCCGCATTGGGCCCGCGTGGTGGGTTATGGCCCGTCCTCCTTATCCACCCATAAGGAAGGCCTGTGCCCCAGCAGTGGGCACATTAAAAATGGCTGATGGACATGCAAGTGCGCACATTACAACGATTTGGTATGGGCAGACTGTTCATGTAAAAATTAAATATCGGCCGATAGAAAGTCTGTAGTCTGCGAGGAAGCTAAAGCCCGCCGGTAACGATCAATTGCGATTGTCAATTCTTCCGTCAATTCCATTGTTGGAGCAATTGACAATCGCTTCAATTGCACGCGTAAACGATCAATTTTTCCGTCAATGGGCGTCAATTGCGGAAAAATTGAAAATCGCAATTGATCGTTACCGGTGGGCTTTAGCTTTATATTTTACTAGCGGCCGCTCGCGACTTCGACTGCGTGGAAAGTTTGCTATCCCTCGGGATCAATACTTTTTTTCGGGATGAAAAGTCCTCTATGTCTTTCTCTGTAAACCTGGCAACGTGTATGTAAAATTTCATGATGATACTGTTCTGTAGGTAAGACGTGAAGGCGTAACATCAAATAAACGGACTTTCGCATTTGTAATACTAAGTGGCTCCGTGAGCTGTAGACCTCGCGATAAAAAGTGACTCAAATTGTTCAAAAATAAAATGTCACCATGAAGTTTTCAAAGCACATAGTACGTGAGTATTCGTGGCTAAGTAGACGGTGCTTCTAATTTTGATCATTTTTCAAAATGAGTAAATTTTTAGATAAATTTGCAAAAACTGGCTTGACTAAACAGTTATATATAATTATCGAACTTGCTCACAAAATGTCATCAAAATCGGTTGAGAAATGCAACCTGTAGAGAAGAACAAGAACATACAGCTGGAAAGCCGGACTGAAATATGTTTTCTACATATCTCCGTCGTTTTAATAAATTTCGAAAAACTGTGTCGACAAAAAAAATCTATATAGGTATTTATCAAACCTTCACAATATTTCACCGGGATCGGTTGAGAAATGCGACCTGTAGTGTAGAGGAGAACAGACAGCGCCGGAAAGTCGGACTGAAATACATTTGTTTTAATTACATATCTCCGCCATTAAAAAAGAAATGAAAACTGGCTTGACAAAAAAAATCTATACTATTTTCAAATCTGCGTACAAAATTTCACGAGAATCGGTTGAAAAATGCGACCTATAGAGGAGAACAGACAGCGTTGAAAAGCCGAACTGAAATATGTTTTATTAACATTACGTCATTTAGAAATTTTCCAAAAAATGGTGTGACAAAAAAAACTATATTATTTTCAAACCTGCTCACAAAATTTTACGAGAATCGTTTGAGAAATGCGACCTGTAAAGGAGAACAGACAGCGCTGGAAAGCCGGACTGAAATATGTAGTTTTAACATATCTCTGCCATTTTGAAAAATCCAAAAAAACTGGCTTAACCAAAAAAATCTACATCATTTTCAAACCTGCTTACAGAATTTCACGAGAATCGGTTGAGAAATACGACATGTAGGTGAGAACAGACAGAGCTGGAATGTCGGACTGAAATATGTTTTTAGGGTTCCGTAGCCTAAATGGCAAAAAACGGAACCCTTATAGATTCGTCATGTCTGTCTGTCTGTCTGTCTGTCTGTCTGTCTGTCTGTCCGTATGTCACAGCCACTTTATTCCGAAAGTATTAAGACTACACAGTTGAAACTTGGTAGGTAGATGTATTCTGTTAACCGCTTAACGAATTTAATACAAAAATAAGAAAAATAAAAGATTAAGGGGGGGCTCCCCATAATTGGAACTGAAACTGAAAAAATTTTTTTTCTTCAAATCAACACGTGTTGGATGTCTATAGATAGCTCATTAAAAATGACATTGAGGTTTCTAAAACAACTTTTTCTCAAAGTCAACCGTTTGAAAGATATTCGCCGCCAAAGTGGTAAAATGTGTGTCCCCCCCCCTTTAACTTTTGAAATAAGAGAGTGAAAAATCTAAAAAAAATATATGCTATAGATCTTAATAAACACTTTCAACCAAAATTGGTTTGAACGAGATATAGTAATTAGTTTTTGAGATATAGCACATTTTCCAAAACCGCAAATATAACTTTGTCATTCATACCAACACTGTGAAAAACAAAGTTATTTTTGCAAACGAAAAATTATAGGTGGTATTAAATATAGTATGGTATAAGGTAACTACGGAACCCTATGGCGCGTGGCCCGACACGCACTTGGCCGGTTTTTTAACATATCTCCGCCTTTCGAAAAATTTCGAAAAACTGGCTCGACAAAAAAAATCTGAATAATTTTCGAACCTGCTCACAAAATTTCACGCGAATCGGTTGAGAAATGCGATCTGTATAGGTAAGAACAGACAGCCAGACATACGAAAGAATTTTTGGCCAAGCTGAAGCAGATACGCTACGCTCGCACTTCGTGCTCGCTCGGTCAATTAGTAAGGATAAGGAAGTAAGAATATTAAATTCATTATTAAATGATAATAACATTCCTTAATGTAATAAACTAGATCATAAAGTAGCCTTATTAACAGATATATTTAGATTTTATTGGACTGGTTGTATGTTATAAAGCATTTTGTTTAGGCAATGTCGTTGCTAATGCATATAATATAATTATTCTGGCCTTTTTTCGGCTCCATCATCAGACCCTGGAAACTATTTCCCAACAATGTACTCGTCAAGACGATTCAAATGAGTCCAAACTCGAATAAAAAAAATATATATATTCATTCTTAGGTAATTTAGGTATCCAATACATTAGCTTATCTTAGATATATTAAGCATAAAAAAATGTGTTAAAAACATTGTTATAAACTTTACTATTTTATTGAAAGGACACCCTCTCTCCTCTTCAACTTTCGCTTAAGATTCGTCATATAATAAATTATTTATTTATTTTATTTTATTGACATTTTGTCAACATATTATATGACAAAATATGACCAGCTCACTAATTGTCTAATGTCAATTTTTATCGCAATCGCATTCATTTGACAGAACATTGATACTTCTTGAACTTACCTAATAAATGCAGCAATGTGTCACATCCATTTGTCAAATGAAAGCGATTGCGATTGATTTTGATGTTAGACAATTAGCCCCGGATTCTGAATAAAATATATGAAATCACCAAAAAAAGTGTAGGACCCTATCTGAAAGCGGACATCTGAGTATGTACTAAATAATAAATCTCACCAAAAACATTTTCATGTAAAGCGTAGCCAAGACGCAGCTCGCACTGTCAAAAAGTTATCAGATCTCATGTAAAGCCAAGGTTAACTCTACACGCCCTAACTCTACAAGCCCTAACTTCACAAACTCTACACGTTAGTCAAAATATGCAGCTTGGCCATTTCGCTACATGGGAACATTTATTCACTGTTCATTACTTTTCTGATAAACAATAGTTCTTATTGTTAAGAAACGGCCACATTTAATGGAATAATGGAATAAATAATCGAAAAGGGTACCTTCCCCAAATGAGGAAATAATGATGTGGCCACAGCGCTCTCTGTGGCTTTACTAAATTAGTGCTCTGCAAAATCGATACCAAATATATATATGTATTTTAATAGGTTCGAAATAGTTTTTCTGGTCTCCAATAGAATGCAACGCAAAAGGCGTGCAGGTAATGCGCGGGCGCCGACGGCGGCCGAGGTTGCGACGTGTGGTGCTTTTTGCTGGCGCATTCCGCCAAGCGTGACTTTAAAAGCTCATTTATACGCTTCTTATACAAGTTTGACTCAAAATACCTAGCCGTTTTTATAACTAGCTATCATCTTAATAATGCAGAGCTGCAAATCATTTGTTGTAAGATAGAGTCAATGGCCGCGACAAGGCCAATTTATTGTTACCTTCAACTCAAAAGTCTATTATGGACTTAGCCGAGATTGATAGATCGTACTTACGCGTTATACAAACCAGTTTTATTAGTTTTTTTATGAAGTGTCTTCAGTGGTTCTGAGAATTTGAGCTTGCAACGATATACATGAATTGATCTCTATTATCAAAACGTAAGCATTGTGATAATCCAATGTCTAGCAGGTTCTAGAATTATGATGGTTCCTTGCAAAATCGTTATGCACCTACTTACCTAGCACTAAGTAAGTATCTACGAGCGGGCGTAGGCTTTCATTTTGTTATTTGCGAATCATTCTTTTACTTTCTATTCTATAAAGTAGGTATCGAGTGATAGATTTTTCTATTGACTCTAGACTCTACCCCTTCACTGTAAGTTTTTAGACTTTTGAACGATAACTGCCATATTATTATACCTACCTATAGCTTTAATTACACCATAAATCAATACATGATCACAATTCACAGATTACTTACTAATAGGTACTTACTCAGACTACTTGATGTTCATGTCATGGAATAAAATTATATGGGCAAACATTTTATTGGCAATTAGCAGTTAGTAATGGAATTTCCATTTTCTCGTCTAGCCTATATATTGCGTCTGAAGGAAAGCACCGTCCTGAATTTATATTACACATTATATTGGTTTGTGACGAGCGCTGCGCTTGGTCATACAAAGAGCTGCAAGATTATTGCGCCTCATAAATTCATAAAGCACACATTCTTCCAGAATGAGAGGAGTGGAATGAGGACGGAACGGTGCTAATTAATTGTTTTTGAACGATTTTTTCAGCGTCTAACGAGCGGCTGCGATTATACCGCCAGCTGATCAAGTGCCGACGCCCGCTTGTTCACAATGCGTGCCGGCGCGGCGGCGACGCACGCAATGTCGAACTGCGCCGCCGCCGACGATGCTTGCCGAAATGCATTAATACCATTTTTAAGATATTTCCCTTTCTCTTTTGTCCTAAAATATCAAGTTAGATTTAATCGTATCGATCAAAAAATATTGCAACTTACACTAAGTTGTTGCCAGAGGAGTGAACTTAATGTGTGAGATATTTCCAAATGTTAATCACGATCACGACTACAGTTACACAATTGAATAAAAATTGACAGCGCAATAAAATATAGAAATGCAGTCGGTGAGACAAAGAGGTGAAGAAAGAAAGAGGCAAGATGCGCTTCGCTGGCAAATTTCGAGACAAGCGTTGGGGTTCAACAACCTTGCGTTCATCTGGCGTTCGCAAAAAATGCAGTGCCCCGTCCCACGCCGAACGCAGCACCCACACATGGCGGCGCGAGGCGAGCACACGGCCGCACACCACACCAGTGTTGCCAATCGCCGCTCATGTAATCGTATACCTCACTTCTCTCCTTGTTCGGATCCGGAGAACAATTCGAGAACAACGTTTATTGCAGGCATGTCTTACTGAGACATTTCCAATAAATTACACAAACTGACCTCACTACCGACTGAGAGCAAACCGGGTTTATTGGAGCTATCTCCACTTGGAAATTGCATTGTTAACTACAACTTTGATTATATTCTAAATAGCTTTGTTTGGAGATAAAGTTCATAAAATTTCTGATTAAGTGATCTCATCAATATTCACAAGAAATAAAGCTCAAAAATTGTAACCTGCATGGAGTTTTGTGATTGTCGAGCGCAAAGGTACAATCATTGACCTAATTTACAATTTCGTCAGCCATAATGTGCGAGTGAGTGACCGTCTATTCATACAAACAACTCGTTGGTCCTTAACACTTGAGTAGCCAATTGTTGGGCAAATGAGCCGCGGGGGTGCGCCCACGCAGCTCATCTCTACATCAGATTACACCGCACGCGCCGAGTTTCCTGTAGGTACCATTCACATCACACTGAGCACCCACTAGCACTATTGGCCTTTCCTTTTGCGAAGACGTTTATAATAAACATAAAGGCTGCAGTGACATCACCGGAGTATAAAAAATCATGACGGTTTAACTCAATACAATACTAATGAAATAGGTCTAAACGTTTAAACCTGTAAATTCTTTATAACAATAACTGTTTATGTGTCTCAGAAGCAATGCAATAGCCTGAAGTAGCATAAAGTACAAACCATTATAAATATGAAGTCATTAGAACCGAAAATTAAATTCGTGGCTCCACAAGACTTTTATGTTTAGACCGTGTGTTGAAAGATATCTGTAATGAGAAGCTAAGAAAGGCGAGTTAGGTGTTTGGCGAGGGTACCGTTTCGAACACGATTTCGCCAACAAAGAGGCACAGATTCTCGGTCGACTGCTCGCTCGTGTATCCACACCAATTAAGCTAAATTAAATATACGAAGAATTTAGAAACTGGTTAGCTTCCTTGAAGCGCAACGCTGTAATTGGCTAACCCGCGCTAGGAGCACGGAGGCAGTGGCTGTCATAATACAAGTTATTGCTTCAATTTTTTGTAAGATGAACTGAGTATTTAATATTGGTTCGAATAAGATGTTCTTTAAAACGGTTGTTAATTATGATAAAGGCAATTAAGTAAGTGGTGTTTTAATAGGTACTTTAAAAGATATTGACTGAAAGCGTGATTTTACATAGATGATTCCATGCGCGGAAACAACGAGCGTGATATTTTGTAATCCAATAATTCCAACTGTTATATCAAGTCATATAATCAATCATAAAGAAAATATATCTTAAAATATTAAAACAAGTAGGTATAACAAATGCTTAATATTCTCTTTTCATACTTAATTTCCAAAAATATTGTCTTCCCTCTTATGTAGAAATGGAATCGCTTAAAAGCACCAAATCGTCAAAAATCTCTGTGCGATTGTTTGGAAAAAGTCTGCTGTCTTGCGGTGTGATGAGTCGATTGTGGATAAACGTTAGACACCGCAACCCTGGTTTTAATTAAAAGAGCTCTTAGCGGGCCAGGAGGCGCGAGCGCTGCCTTTTGATGACTGCGCATAAACGGTAATTAACCGTTTAGAGACGAGTTAGCACTAACACTGGTTTATTGCAACTACAGATAAACCTCTCCTTAAGTTAAATAAACTAATCAAAAATCTGAGTTCTATAAAATGAAAAGATTAGCTTCAATAGTGACAGGGAAAATTTTAAAAGTTAGATTTTACATAAAATAAAGACTAACACAGAAAACTCGGTTTTAAATATTTTTAAGCTATGGCTTTTGATTAAATTGTTTTAGGATACATCACTAACGTTTAATGACAGTACGTTTCAATCTAGAGAACAATATCTAATTACTCGGTTATTAGTATCCCATCCCAACAGACCCGACAACACAATCTGACAAATTGTCCACCAAACTACCAACCTTTATCTCATTTTGATACACTTTTGGAGTTCGTAAAAGTAATAATCAAGTGTTTTAGGCTTTTCTGTTCACTAAAAGTAGAGTGATGAAACAGCGAATGTGTAGATAATGGCGAGTGTTTTTGAACGGGAAACGTCCACGATTTCCGTATGTATTTCAGCGGAGATGTATCCTTCGTGTCGAGTGATCCACGTGCCGAAACGGGTTCCGGATCCGTGATGTGGGCGCGGAAATGAAAGCCTTCTATTGGCATCTATTGATATCTGTTGTTACGCGAACGTCCACACCAAAATTGGGAGAGAAAAGAATTGTCTGAGAAAAAACTACAGTGAACTATTTCGGTTAAAAAAGCGTTGTTTTATTTTGTTGCTTAGTTTTCCGTAAATAAATAACCTCACTTTATCAAAATAACGAAACGGGCGAGAGCACTATTAGTTTTTATATTTTAATTTAATTGCCTTAAACAGATGAGATTTATGAGTATCCATAAATTTGGCCATTATCAAATTCGAGAACGCTAATTAGTATCATTCAACAGCCTAGTTACATTTATAAAGTTTACTCATAACTGCTTTAAAATAATGGCGGACTACGTTGGTAACCCAGCATGCTTGGCTGCATAATTGTGCAGTACTCCATTGCGCATTTACCATCTATTCCGGGCTCAGTACTTACTTACCTAGCTAGCAAGGAACACTGAATTTAGAGCTGCTGTAATTTCGGTGTAATCCTGAACTGATAAAGACTGGAAGGATCAGCTCATAAGTACTTAAACATTTTCTTCACCATTTTTCTCTCAGCGTCTTCTCATAATTTTATAACAATCAAATATGATTTATGATTAATACTTGATAACTTTCCAAAGTCAATAATCAAAGCTTTCAAATGTTGAAATGTGAGGATGATACTAATGCAATATTGAAACTTCAACATCTCAGATCAGAAAATACTTTTGTCTGATAGTCGAAATAGTTGTGATAAACAAGAGGCAATGTAGAGACTGCCGATCCACAATTTCATTAAAAAATATTGCTGTCACTGTAATGCAGAAAATAGCCTTGCGTTTAGATCATATAGCCGCGGTTGTTATTAGTCGAGTTATTGCCAAAGTAATAAGAGACGCAGCGAGAGCCGGAGCAGGCGTGCTAAGTGGCCGTAAGGTCGCTTACCTCACTCGATCGAGACTGACTGCTCATGCACGAATTCAGTACATCCACTCTTTATTTGTTTTGTTTGATCCACATTGATGTTACAATGTTATGCTTAATATGAGCCTTACCAATTTACATATTTTTTATTCTCCTAACCAGAAAAGGATTTGTTCTTTTTTGAATGATTATGGTCTCAGAGATTGCGTTATGAATCTAAAGGCGATGTCTACCTTAGTCAATCAAAACAGCTTCTTAGCGTGAAATCAAAAATTGAATCACGCACACCGATCTTAGAGTCGCTCCTAATAGGTCGCAATCGCAACTAAAAGAGCAACGTAATTGGACAATCTCTAAAAAACATCACCGACACGACATCCCAGTTGCCTTGAAATGCATATCTTCAGCCAGAGAACATAATATTATTTTAAATTTCTTTTTTCCTTCTCTTCTAAGATAGTTAACGAACAACAATAAAGTTAACTTTTTGTGTCCGTTTCAAAGCCGCACGATGCGGAGGCAACGATGAAGCGATTCAATAACGGAGTATGTTGAACTCGACTCTTGTCCAAAATCGACAAGGGGATTGCCTTATAAGCGCTAGTTACAAGACAAATCGAATCAAGCCTATTAAGCGTCCAATTGTGAACGTTAATCTCGTCGAATGTCAACCAAATGCGTCCAACAAAAACATGTTTTGGCGTATGTTACATAGTTGGTTTTGTTGGGAGCGTGATGCATAGCTAATGGACGTCCTGTGCCCAGGTAGTGGCACGCAGCGTTATGTGCGGTGCGGTTTGACTCGGTTGCCGCAGCTCGTAAATAAGAGCGTCTCATTGCGAGCCATTATTAATGAATCTGCCCCCCGACCCCACCCGGCCGCTCTCGCCCGTAAGCCCAAATAACAGGTGCGCCTAACCCCGTTCGCATAATCTATTTTCGATGTCTTACAACCGTGCAGAGAAACGCTCGATGCGTTCTCCCACTCGAAATATTCATACCATAATGTCAGATATTGAGATTTGTTTGAGCGTCATCTGCGAGACATCACCGTTTCTAAATAAGCGCGGTCTCGTGTTGGCTTTGCAAAGTTTCATTAGCCGTCTGGGAACACTTACTTAGGGTATCATGTTGCTTGAATTGTGTGCGGAATTTCCATTCCCGCAAAGGAAGTTCAGAGATAAAACCAAGTAAAGGGATTATGAATAAAATAAATAAATTAGTTCAGTGAGCTTTTGAGGCTTAGGAATAATATTATGTACATTATATTATAGGCAATGAAAAGAATGTCGGGTCTTAATTAGAATACGGCGAAATTACGCTGAAGTCATGTATTTTGTGCCCAATCATCCATTTAGAGATAAGCACTGCATCATAATACTGAGAGTCTTCTTAGACCAAAATTAACTATCATATTCGTCAATAATGGAACACAAAAGCGGCGGGAAGTGGCCCAAGTCGCAGGTGTGTCACACATAGTAGCAGAATAGCGTTGTCACAGAGAAGGACAAGTCTCAACTAGTGTGCAGGGCTCTCTGACTGCTTCTCTATTATTTATTTCTCGGAAAACTGCTTTTCATATCAGGAACAGCGGGCCGCGGAGTTGCACAAAGATGCCTTCCTCGCTACCAACATAAAATGCATTTACTTTATGAATGACGTATCGTAATATTGTTCCGAGCTCGGATTTGTATTCCATGTTCTACTGCAATCAACGTCGTATGATAGTTGCGGAGCTTCGCTGTTACCATTAAACAGTGGAATAGATTTTCGCTTTGAAATAAAAACAAAAGGTTTGTTTGAAAGATTAGCGTGACGAATGGGCGAGCGATAAGCTAGTGGGGCTTAAACAAAACGCGCAACCGTTTATCATAGACAGGGTAAACACGAATAGCAAGAGGCCGCGCTATGTGCGGTGGCTTGATGTGTTAACAGACAAGGACGTCGACGCTTCGAGGTCGAATAGCGAGATCAATTTCTGTAAATGTACACAGACAGACCTGGGGGTCAAGTCTGCTAATGTTTTCGTCAAAATCGTAGTTCAATGGTGTTCTAATGGTAATGCTTTTTGACACACTTCTCGTTTCTTAAACCCAAAATGAAGACATGTTTCCGTTTTGGGTTTAAGAAACACAATGTGTTCCAGTTTTGGATTTAAGAAACAAGAACTGTGTCAAAAAGCATTACCATTCAAACACCATTGAACTACGATTTTGACGAAAACATTAGCAGAGTTGAACCACTGAACTGCGTCTTAAAGAATGAAGCATATGGAGTGAATCAGTCAAGTGATGTCATGGAGGAAGTAACCACTTGGTTGGAGCCGGCAGCCTACGCAACGTCAAGACACAATAATATTCTTTTTGGCTAGCTTATCCTCTTGTTAATTAACTAATTTCCCAAATTCCATAATAATACAGACAGAATGGTAAATGATTACTATAGCTATTAGAATTTATTCTTATGCCATAGCCGTTAAAGGCAAGCGACATACCTATAGGTAGAATTATCGTGGATATTGATAATTTAGTCATGGAATATGTTATAGAATATGGTTTGACCTTTACTCGTATGTTGTTAATGATGATATTTTAATTAGCAAGTTACTGTGAAATCCATGTGTAAGTTATAAAAACTAGAAGGATATACAACAAACCGGTATTATTTTGCTAGACAGTAGACACGAATTTCACTTTTCTGTTTTTACACTAGGATAGTAACATTATTGCCCATGATAAGGTATTTTACTTTTAATTTGACACGTGAAACGTGATGGATAGTTTAAAATGAAATTGGATTTAGAGTTGGTCTTCAAATTGTTGATTTTGTCTCATCATTCTTTGATTTTTGTTATCATAAAAATGGCTGATAAATATGCTGCTAAAAGCTATCAGGAGAAATATTTATTTATAAAGTTTATCGACAACTATGTGTGTCAAAGCATTTTAAGTCTGAAGGATATAAAACACATAGCGGAGTTTCACACGCAAACTAATTATGTAAACATGCTAGACAAATTTATTTGGTGAGCAAATATGAATACTTATAGTATAGCAAACAGTCCGATCTCCAATCAATATGTGTTCAGGTTTTGATCTGTACTCGCGTTAATTAGCAGAGTGCTGGAAATCTGTGACGTCACGCATCTAATTTGATTACATCGGGGCAAGGCCTTTGTGGTTAGCATCGATACGCGGCCGCCTCATCCGCGAGGATTCAAGAAAATTACTCGACTAGGTACACCTGTACTGTAGGGACCCCATTAGTAATTCCAGTTAAAGCATCCAAATTTCAACCGTAACCAAAATATAATGTATGACTTACATGAAACTTACATGCAACTAAAATCTGCTCTGGAATGTTATAACTCCTCAACAGTTAACGCCACGTGGCGTCTGATGAACTCGATAAAATAAACTCCACTATCGTTTGTACGAGACTTCAAAGAGTTGACAACTCTCTAAACTTGAACAAAGGCCCCTCGAACAGATGCGACCGCGTCCAATATGACAGAGATTTGTTTTTGTAATTAATTGATTTACCTACTTCGTGCTAACATTGTAACTTTGGATGAATGACTTACAATAATAAAAGAAGTTCACATTGTTTCAGTGGTTGTTTACAAGATTGCGGATTTTGTAGAGAATGTTGATGCTTCATATCTGAATTAATTCGACAACAAAGCGTTTACTCGGATACGGCGAGACAATGTACCGGTGGTGGTGCCGCTTTTAAGTTAAGTGGCCGTCAAATCTTCATTATAGAGCAACTAACCGCGGTTAAAGTAAACAAGTCGATTGTTTGCTAGCCGTGAACGCAAACAAAATACGAATTATTCATGTGCTTTTGTCAGTTTACTCATGTGTAAGTTTTGTCCGTCCATTTAAGTAATTTTCGAAATTCTGGTGAAGTAAACGTAATTTCGGTGGAGTTTATGGGACAGGACGGTTAGAGAAGACATTGAGAGCAAAATATTCCGTTAGAAATTCTCACATTTCTGGCATTCGGGCAGCGTGCACGTGACATTTGAATTATAAAGAAGGAATGAGTGCACGCCGAGTGCAAGACACCCCATGCAAATGAAGATGGGAGCCGGCGGCGGGTGAACGCCGAGCACCTGCCGACGACCGGCTTTGGCTCTTCTACGGCCCGGTTCAGAAGTTCAACGGTGTCAGTCTTTGACCTTGTTTATAATGTGACATAAATAAAAATATTATTTAATTGGTGATACATTATAAAAATAAATATTTTAGAAAAAGCAATATCGAATTGATTACTTTATATTTTATTAAGTTATTATAAAGAATAAAGTTTACTGATATGGCAAGGTTATTTTAAACTATTTCCCTAGGAAGGTAACTTAACTTTTCTTATGTGCAGTGAACTAGATTTATATTACTATCATACAATAGTATTTCAAAGATTTAAAAAACGAGAAACGTACAATTATGATCACATGCAGTCACCATAACAATACTAGTTATTATTGTTGTCTAGCTTTATATAACATTCGAGTGTAAACAGTGACAAGTCATTTCAACTGCATTAAAATTAACCGTCGACTAACTCAAACAACAGGGAGCCCAATAAACAACACAAACCGATAGTGCAGTAAGTTTAACTCTTACAACGATCCCGCGACCGTTACTCAAAACTTCGGGACGGCTTTGTTCCCAAACACGAAACTAATTTATTCGTATCTCAGCAACCATACCGACGAACTAAATAATCGAATAGCAAATTATAAATGCGTATTAACGGTCAAGTCATAGTTCAAAGATTAGGACAGAGGGCAACCCTTTACTAGAAACGCGCGGCGAGGTGAAGAAGTTTCAAATTAAATCGGTTCACCCCTAGTTTGATGCACGCACAAACAATTTGATATTTTAATAAAAGCGGCCTTTGTGTTACTTACAGCTTTTAGAAAAGTAACGAACATTACGACGTCGTTCGATATTATGACGCATTGTTATTGTTCAAATGGAAAACTGTAATTACAGTTCAGTCCGTCGGCGTCGTGTGAATCGAACGGACTGGCTTCCTCGAATTCAGCGGTGGCCGACGGACAATCCTTTATCGGTTGTTAGATTGAGTAGCTATGGTAGTGGTCGCAAGCGGCGGCGGGCGGGCGGGCGGCGGCGCGACGCCACCGACGCGGCGGGCGTCGCGTGTGGCGCCGTTAATGGATATTGATGGCGATGGCGCGACTAATTAGCCCCCTGCCACCTTTCTGCTATCCTGCTCGAACGTTTTTTCCCTGCGACGAGCGATACAACACGACCGCCCTGTGATGGGCATTCATCAATCTCTACCGGCGTATCTCGCTTGACCACTCGAGTGTATTGTCTCGCAGTGACATCATCTGTGGCCGGCGACGCGGGAGGAGTGACGTTGGTGCGCGTCCAAACAATATCACAATCGAATTAGAAACCGTCTCTGTGCGTCCGACGGGCGGGCGGTATCAATCACCGTGGGCGGGCGGTGCGACATTGGACTTCAATTAGGCGGGCGGCGCGTGTGATTGCTCACTCCTCTACACGGCAAAGGGTTACTTGACCCACTTATTAGACTCGTCGCAAGCGTCCTCGTTAGCCGGAAAAGCGCGGAAATGAAGAAGTGTTTCAATATTTACTTCCTCTGTTGATATTTTTATTTTGTTTCATATTATTGTCTTACCATTGTTGAATAAAATCGTCTGCAGACATCACTTAGTAACCGAATGCGGTTAAATGAAGAAAATGTACAAATAAAAGCAGCGACCGTGACGTTGAGACGATAAAAATAATAATTATGTAGGTATTGCTAATTACATTTTTTAATTGCTTCAGATTAAAACTGGTTTTCAAGAAGGTACATAAATCATGAGATCATCGTAAAACCATCTAGGTAAATCAGTTGCATAAGCAATACGTTTCCTTTTAATAATAATATTCTATTCTCTGAAAATATAGTAAATATTGATACAACATAAAATATTTTCAGAAATCAGATCTGAAAGTAAAAGTAACATGTAACTTTACAAGTCATATTTCAATCATCTATATACAAGCTGGCTATAGCCAGTATACTAAGAAACACTAATAACTTGTTACAAAACAGACTAGCGTGGTTGATAAGCGTATGAGACAGACCGCAAATAGGTCGCAGATTGAATAACACCACCTAGCCTACCTATGCAGGTTTCTAAATATGTACAAAGCGATATCTTTGTGCCAGACCACAGGGGACATTTCGCAATATATCACTGGACAGAGGTATCAAATGCATTCACGAATCTAGTGCGATAGGTTACCTAC
Organism: Agriphila geniculea; assembly: GCA_943789525.1. Classification (NCBI taxonomy): domain Eukaryota; kingdom Metazoa; phylum Arthropoda; class Insecta; order Lepidoptera; family Crambidae; genus Agriphila; species Agriphila geniculea. The sequence goes on along the minus strand of OX038873.1, from coordinate 19,159,016 downwards.
CGCGCTAATTTTCAACGATAAAACCTAAACAAATCGTTTCATTAACGATTACAAAAAAATACTTGCTTTAGTTTTGTTAAAATTGTTAAAAAACTATGTTTATAGGCTCCCCTAAGATGCCAATCTTGGACAACTAGAATGGGAGTTAAACCAAATATTTTTAGGTAAATATAACCTAAATGACTACGAATTAAATAAGTCCCTTCAGTCCCCCGTGACCATGACAGCTGCAAAGTTGCCGAAACGTCGGGAAAACCAAAAATCAAACCAAATATCAACTAATTACCAAAGTACTTTCAATAAAACCGCGCTAGTATCCGTTAAAAATTGTTTTAATTCATGTCTAGTGAGCGCGTAAGCTTGAGAACTAAATGACTACGTAACGATTTTGGTTTTATCGTACAGAATTAGCGCGATTGGGCCACTATCGAAATACCATTCTGCGAATATTATTACATCTATTAAGATGAAGATTCATTTGTTATTGCGATGTATGGCCGTAGATTGTGCAAAAAAATAGCTGAAATAAAATTTCCGCACAATGAAACTGCGACGTATAGAAACACCGGAGATACAACTATTATAATATATCGATATAAAGTCACCGATTTTATAAAATTTGCAGAATGATATTTCGATCTCGAGTAAGTAACCCCGTGCGATAGTGTTACTTACAGTAGGCGTATACTAAATGTTTGAAATATCAACTACAGACCTTGACATAATAAAAACGTGTTAAGTCTGATATATTTATGCATAATTTGTAGTAGGTTAGGTCACAGTAAATACCTAGTTGCGACAGGTTTTAACGTTAAAATTTGATCGATAAACAAAAGTTACTCAACCACGGTAGCACTTGGCTTAGCACTACCGTGCTAAAACCACTACTAAATCAAACGACTGCATTCGAAATCTCATCTTAATGTTTACTGAGAAAAACAGACCACTTATAACTTGAGTGGTTCGAAAACATAGTCTGAAGTGTTATCCGCAAAAAAAAAACCCATAAAACAGTGTACTCAGCCACTAAATTTCGAAGTCTTTGCATGCAGTTTTCCATGACATAAAATTGTAATGCAACTTTTCTAAACTGAATAACAGCTAAACAATATAAAAACGCCTTCACGACGTGTTTTGTCTGAATGTTTAATTTATTCACCGATTCAATCATTTATTCAATTTGTTATTCAATAAATAATAATAGTAATAAGTACTGGATTTATGACAAGAATAAATAACAGATGAAGGAAATGATATAAAAATTCTAATCCCACCAAAATCATTTCATGAATAATGCTGCCAAGACCTCGCACTGTCAAATGTTATCAGACCTCATGTAGAGCCAAGCTTCTAACTCTATGCGCCCTAACTTTGCAAGCCCTAACTTCAAAAATTCTACACCTTAGTCAAAATATGTGGCTTGGCCGAATCGTTACTACAAGAACTATTGTTTATTAGAAAGGTTTCCATGTCAGATATATGTACTTACGTATATCTATTACCTAAGTAAACTTTCAATAACGAACTAAAATATACGTATCTACTTGCAAAAGATAACAAACAAAATATTAAATGACGTAAGTAGATGTGTATAAGTTTTTCATTGTTCAGTTTTTTCAGTCTGTTTCTACATATCTGTCACTTTGATGTTTCCATTAACTTAAAAATTGACGATAATTATTAAATTACTCACTAAAACGCTGTCCGCCCAAATGACTAAAGTGTCTTAAGTGACACCTCTGCGCGAACACGGAACAGATTTCACTGATAAATTTAAAACCCTTTGATGTTCATTCACTCTAACACCCTTAGACGTCAGGAGGCAGAGTGCTGAAGAGAGCTGATGTCCACAGTCATAAAGATGAGATATAAGGTCACCTTTTCGGACACATGCACAGAGGATCCTTGTACGAGTTCCCACGAAAGGCAAAATTCTGGGAGAGAGGCCCGGCGAGACAAATGGCTAGACGACTTCAAACAGTGGTCTGGACTTAGCTATCGTCAGTTAAAAGGTGCTGCAAAAGCTACTGTCTACTGATATCAAAACTTCAGCATGAAATAAGACAGCTAAGGCCCGTATCATACCTGAGATGCTGTTCCTATATAAAGAGCATTTCGACTCGAGCATGATCTCAAGATAGCTCTCAACATTGAGAGCGGTTTATAAATACCGGCCTAAGAGAGGATGAGTGAAGTTAATTCTAAATGTCGGAATTATTTCATTGCAATTTTTGAAGTGAAAACTTCTTTAGCGGTGCTGTACACTTTTTTTGTATTGGGAAAAAAATGTTAAAATCGCGTCAGTCAGGGTCACGTGATCCTGATCGAAAATTCGTAAGACGGATGTAGCGAAGACAGCCGGCGGCGGAAGTATCCCCCTCTCTTTCTACGGGGCGCGGCGAAAATGGCAGCGCGTCATTTCAAGACGTAAACACTTGTGTCACCATAGCAACGCGCAAATTTTTTAATTCAATGTCAAAACTCTAGATTTTCTGTCAAGCTATGGATAAGACCTTCGTACAATACTGTTCTGTATTCGTAAATTCAAATGCAGAGTAAATTCGTAAGACGGCAATTCTTGCAAAATTATTCCCTAACCATTCCAAAATATCAAAAATGCACAACGATAATATTCAAGTTTTCACTTTTGCTAGCACTCCCGGAGTGCAACCAGATTTTTTTTAAATTCACATTATTTATTCATATTCGTCCATTTATCAAATGCATAAATCATGTGTATTATTATAAATGGTAAAAAAGGAACCCTTATGGTGTGACTCAGTCTGTCTGTCTGTCTGTCTGTCACAGCTGGATATCTCGAGAACTACTAATGGTATCAACTTAAAATTTGCAATAGTTTAAGATGACATTTGCCCAACTATTTGGCAAATAAGAAAGAAATAAAAAAAAACTAATTTTTTTTCAACAGGGACTGAAAAGGGGTCTTACAAATTTTAAGTGAGGTGACTAGGGCATGTGGGGTATCATATGAAAGAGCGCTGTTTGCACATTTTAAAACATTTTTTTCTTTTTTCTTAGGCCGCATAGTTTTCGACTTATGATGAAAAATGTAAAAAAAAATACCGTTCCCCCCCCCTTATCTCCGAAGTTTGCAAAGAGAAAAATCTGAAATAATTCTATGTGATAGTAGTTTACGTAAAGATTACAGGAAAAATAAAACGATGTCTCAATATAACACACTTTTTTTAGAAATTTAAAAACAAACAAAAATTCTTTAGTTTCACTACCAGTCAACAGATGGCGGTGACCTAAGAATGCTGACCTACGAAAAAAATAGTTCCACTATCGGTCAAGATATGGCGCAACCTAATACTACAATAATAATTGGTGGCTGGTTCTAATATAATTACCTACTATTTGCCGTACGAATAAACGAAGAATAAGTTCCTACTTAGTAATATAAACAGTTTGCAATGTACTCTGGCTGAAACGTTTTTCAGTCACCATAAGCAGCTGTGGTTAAGATTTGTAAATTAACTGTCCGCCTGTTCGCCCTTCCACCTGTCTGCCGTTTATCCTAATTTTTTAAAGACTGTACTAAAGTAACATATCCAAATATATTTATGATTGTACGGAACCCTCGGTGCGCGAGTCCGACTCACTCTTGACCGGTTTTTTTGATTTGACGACCTTGATATTATTGTCCAACAAATACTATCGAGATTGGTAGAGTAATGCAAGTGAATGATTGATACGAGTACATATGTATAAGTTGTTTAATTAATCAACATAGATCTCTAGACAACATACCAAGACAGTGTTTCTAACTTTTTAAACAACTTGAACGAGTCGTGTAACAATATTCTGCGTTTGCATGCTCACTGCTGATCTTTTCTTTGCTAAGTTTGGGAAGAAAACTCATGATTTCACGTGTATATCGCGTGTGAGCCAATAAATAAGCTCGTTATAAGTGCCATCCATACTAAATTTTGATACTCATAGAGAAAGATCTGAGCACATACATAAATTAATGCTACTGTTATTTCCGAAATCACCACGGAAAACAGGATTCGAACGAAGTTGCGGGCAAAATTGTTTACGTTTATTCAAGGCAATTAAGTATTATTGTCAAGACAATTTGGCGATTCACATTTATAAATTCTACAAAAATGTAAGTGGCCTTTACTCTCAGCTCAGGTGACTTCAAACTAGAATATCGGCGGCAGCGCGCCCACTGAATTCGAGGTTAATAGGTGTTCGCTTGAACGCCCATAGAGTTTTCGTGTTAAGGCGCTTACCTGACCAAAAGTGGCATCGCGGTGAATTTTATTAAAAATTGTAATTCCGATACACAACTTTAATAAACTTCTCGTAGAATTTTTAGGGCCCTTAGTCTAGTATTTTTAGACGGTATCATTACATTTATTCGTAATCACTGCTAGAAGTAAATAGTAAAACTGCCAAAAGTGGCCATTTTTGACACATTTGCTATCACTTCTACGAATGACTACGTGGGATTCAAATTCTACCTACAAATTCTACCGATACCTTTTAGAAATACTAGACTATTTTATTTTATTTCACGAAAAGTTTTATTAAAATCTATATGTAATAACAACTTATTAAATAAACACCTCTGAGGGCGCCACTTACGGTGGGGTACTCACCTTAATTATACATCTTGATAGCAAAACTCTGCTCGAGAATATTCTAGATCTAGGCTTGTGGAAACAAGCCTTAAGTCCTAGACAGTTTTTCATTCATAATTTACAGAAACGTCTAAAATAAATTTGATAACTTTTAGCCTCAATATTGGTGCTAGAATATTGTAAACGAAACTTTTTGTTGGAACTATTAATAGGTAGGTACCTACTGCCTATATTACCTACTTTTTAAATGTTTTCTGAGTAAAGAGCTCCCTCTTTACTCAGAAACTCAGAACCTTTAATAAAAAGGCTATATCTACTAGTTTTTTCTTTGCGAGTTGCTTGATTAAGTTAATACAAATTAAAATTAAAATTATAGAATAACTGCCGTACAAATAAACGATCTTATACCTAGCTTAATGGTTATTCTAAGTATAAACTTATTCTTCGTTTATTTGTACGGCAGTATGTTGTTGCCAATAAACCTGTCACCCTGTTGTAATTATCTGGTAACGATATATTCAAGTTTGTAAATATCGTTACTAATGGCTGTTACAGCTGATAAATTTCTTGCGCCCGTTCTTCTTGTCAGCTAAAAAAGTCTGGAACGAGTGGTAGGAAAATAATATAGACGATTCAAAAGTACTTAATAATTTAGTTTATTTGAAAAAAGCTTAATTGACTTGACTTGACTAGTAAGAAAACTAAGGTCTCTTGAGAGCAGAAAAATTTCCAATAACATTTATAATAAGTTAAAAAAAAGTTGTTGTTTTTTATTGCCTTGGATGATCTATTTTTAACACAAAGTGAGAGTTTATATTCGTCCTTCTTTGAGTGACCATCTCTAAAAGTAATTAAGGTTGTTGATGGTGAAACCGCAGGTCAAAGTTGCAGCCAAAGTGATTGCTTCGGCGAATAAGCTGTGTGTGTGCGTGTTGTTGAATTTTAGAAAGTTTTTGCATTCTTATATATTTTCTTTTCTTTGTCGTGTAACATCTTGGACGTAAGTTATAATTCTCTGCTTTTTTATGTTTGCTATTAATGAAGAATTCGTCAACGATTTTATAAATTCAGCAAGCGTATCACACGTTTAAACACAAAAGTGAACATATAAGTAACATTGCTCAAAAATAAAAAACCGGCCAAGTGCGTGTCGGGCCACGCGCCATAGGGTTCCGTAGTTACCTTATACCATACCATATTTAATACCACCTATAATTTTTCGTCTGTAAAAATAACTTTGTTTTTCACAGTGTTGGTATGAATGACAAAGTTATATTTGCGGTTTTGGAAAATGTGCTATATCTCGAAAACTAATTACTATATCTCGTTCAAACTAATTTTGGTTGAAAGTGTTTATTAAGATCTACAGCATATATTTTTTTTAGATTTTTTACTCTCTTATTTCAAAAGTTAAAGGGGGGGGGACACACATTTTACCACTTTGGCGGTGAATATCTTTCAAACGGTTGACTTTGAGAAAAAGTTGTCTTAGAAACCTTAATGTCATTTTTAAAGACCTATCCATAGCCACCCAACACGTGTTGGTTTGAAGAAAAAAAAATTTTTCAGTTTCAGTTCCATGTATGGGGAGCCCCCCCTTAATCTTTTATTTTTCTTATTTTTGTATTAAATTCGTTAAGCGGTTAACAGAATACATCTACCTACCAAGTTTCAACTGTTTTCAACTGTGTAGTCTTAATACTTTCGGAATAAAGTGGCTGTGACATACGGACAGACAGACAGACAGACAGACAGACAGACAGACAGACAGACATGACGAATCTATAAGGGTTCCGTTTTTTGCCATTTAGGCTACGGAACCCTAAAAAGGTACATGGTGAAAATCCCGATACAGTATATTTAAATAACATTGCTCAACTCACGATACCTATTCATAAAAGTTTTTATCATTTGTTTTTTGACATAATACTTTTGCATTTTATTTGCATCTGAAACAAAAAAATATAGAACGATTAAAATGTGATTTCAAATCGAATCTAGGAAGGAAGTCTAAGAACCATGATAAGATGTGGGGTTCACCTAATAACGATCAAACTTTGTTTTGCAAGTTTCACAATAGAGCCCATTTTATCCAAATTTAAAACAACTGCTCTCAATAGAATTTGAGAGTAGAGAACTCCAAAGATCTTTTCAATCTTCCCCTCACAATAGGTTCTATAGGTATTCAATAATGCACTTTGCGTTTACCTCCGCATTTTTCAACATTTGCCTTTCTATGCTTGAGCAAATGTGTTTTTATAGCCCAAAATTAAGTGACGTAACTTTAGCTTGCTAAATCGCCACTTTATCTTTAACATCAAGTGTTACGGCATACAGTATTTCCAGTTCACAGCCGGTGATTTTGCGTTAGAAAATATCTGAAACTGTTTTTACCTCATAGCGGAAGGGTCAGTTTGTTTACGTTCCAATCGACGCATAAACATAATGTTGTTAAGATATACAATTCTGCAATAGATTCTCGCCAGATTTTTGAAAAATAAATATAGAAACAACAAAAACATTTCTTTTTTTCGTGAATTATTTTAGAGCGAGTGTTACTTAAAAAAAATGCAGAATTATAAATACAACATGTCTGAATTGATGGAATATAAAAAGAGTTTAAATTAGTTTTTAAGACAATGGCGGCCACGCTAAATTTTTATTGCGATGACGATGACGACTTACCGTGAAACATTATCTAAAGAACAAGAAGATTAGACTTCGCTCAAGCTTAGAGTAGACTTTTTAATCAGACGAGAACACGACTTCATTTTTACGAGCGGCGTCTTAACAGTTCTTTTTTAATTGCCACTCGAGGCGGGCTGTTCGTGTAATGTGCAATTTAATGATCCTTCAAAATGTAAAATGCATTACTGCACCATCTTTATTTTACTATTCGCTGTAAGTCGAAGATCGCGCCAAGTGACGTGTTCGAAATCTTATTAAAAAGCGAAACATAATATAAAAGTATCACAATTTTAGGGTTCCGTACCTAAATGGTAAAAACGGGACCCTATTACTAAAACTCCACTGTCCGTCTGTCTGTCTGTCACCACGCTGTAACTCATGAACCGTGATAGTTAGACAGTTGAAATTTCAACAGATGATGTATCCCTGTTGCCGTTATAACAACAAATACTAAAAACAGAATAAAATAAAAAGTTATTTAAGTGGAGCTCACAAAAGAGATTTTTTTGACGGTCTGATACCCTTCGTGCGCGAGTCCGACTCGCACTTGGCCTGTTTTTAGGGTTCCGTACCAAAATGGTAAAAAAGTAACCCTTATGGTATGACTCAGTCTGTCTGTCTGTCTGTCACAGCTGGATATCTCGAGAACTACTAATGGTATCAACTTGAAATTTGGAATGGTTTAAAATGACATTTGCCCAACTATTTTGCAAATAAGAAATAAATAAAAAAATAAATATCTTTTTTACAACAGGGACTGAAAGGGGTCTTAAAATTTTGAAGTGGGGCTACTAGGGCATGTGGGGTATCATATAAAAGAGCTCCGTTTGCACTTTTTAATCATTTTTTTTCTTTAGGCCGCATAGTTTTTGACTTATGATGAAAAATGTAAACAAAATACCGTTCCCCCCATTATCTCCAAAGTTTGCAAAGAAAAAATCTGAAATAATTCTGTGTGATAGCAGTTTATATAAAGATTACAGGAAAAATAAAACGATATCTCAATTTTTTTAGAAATCATCAAATTTCTGAAAAAGTTAACATTTGTTCCACTATCGGTCTAGAGATGGCGCTGACCTTAAACTGCAATACAAATTTTATTATTCTACTCTGCAGTGTGGTTTAATGGTGCAAATATGATGGTACGGAACCCTCGGTACGGGAGTCCGACTCGCTCTTGATCGGTTTTTTTTTATGAATAGCGTATTTACAATGGTTAAATAAAATCGAGCGCTTTATAAAACAATTTATCAGAAGTATTAATAAGGGATGGTAATTCTGTTATAATAAAGCCAAAAATGAGAAATGCTTTAATGTGGCTTTCGTTTTGAGGCGAACAAATTTGTAGACATTGAGAGAAATGCCCAGAGATTGCCGCCGTTTATCAGCCTGAGCTGTTGTGTAATTAAAATCTGCTTTTTGTATTTTTAATGCTTTAATAACTACACTTTATTGCATCGCATTTGTGTTGCGTATTTCATAATAATGTTTACACATCATGCTCCTTATTGCGATCGTGAAACTATCGAATATAACTCAGCAGTGTATGTTTATACAAGTCAGCGTAAAAAATCCGCCGACATTCCAAATAAATTTGTTTAAATGGCACAGAAATAGACGTAACACTGAATCAGTTTGTCTGGCTCGGCGAGGTGTTTTGTTCCGGCTCAAATCGACATTGAGCCGATTCGATATGCAGACATGACGGAATTATTAAAACATGACCAATCACAATTCCACAGCCAAATGACATTTAGTATAAAAAAAGAAGTGAAATAGATTACTTTTTTATAACCCCTACATGTGATTTTATAATTTTGCCTTCGAATATAACTTTTGCTGTAATTATTTTAGTTCTCCGCTCTGGATAGTACTCAATTTCAATATTATTATTGGTAAGTAGATGATCGCGCGGTCCACTTAAGACTTGGGTATATAATAACGGTAGCACATTATAACTGCGGGAAAATCATGCTGAGTCACAGCCCCTTAGATGCGGGAGCATTAAGCCAAACGCGTCGTAGTAAATTAACTAGACGGCAGCAAGGGGAACTGAAATATAGCGTGTTTAGCTCTTATATAATATACGTGTTGCCATTTGTAGAAAATTAATTATAAAAATCCATAAACAACATAATCTATTAGGGCTACTTGAATAAACATGAGTTAAAAATTACGGGGTGCTAAAACGGCCCTTTTGTCGCCTACGCCACCACTGTTTAGTTTATTAAAATTATGTCATAATATTCCATGCAAAGAAAACCGTATTTCCGAATTACGCATGCACCCTCGTGGGTCGCTGTGACACCTAATTAGAATATAAATATCTGCCGGCGTTTAACTGACCCAGCTTGTGTAATCTTAATAACCCGTGTGTCGTTCCGTAATAAAAGGCGATGCGAATGCGCGAAAATATTGTCACATCTCGTGCGGTACCAACTGAAATGGTTAAAAAAACCGGAACTGTTGCGGGGTGAGTGCAACGCAACGTCAACACTGGCGAAAATTGCCACGCTCGGTACATCGTACATGTAAATTAGATGACACAACCCACGACTGCGGACTCCGACGATAGTGATTTTTTGCGACTCTTCCGTATGTAAACTGTATACACAGACGGCACGACCTTATTAGTGCAAATATAAACAGTTACACGAAACATTATCACGACGACGGACAAGAAGAATTATATTGCAAATATATTTTTTAGTTCTTTGAGTTTAATGAAAAGATCTCGATATGTTTACTTATTTATAAATCTTTATTACTAGTGGCTCCGTGAGCTGTAGACCTCGCAATAAAATAAAATAAAATAAAATGTCGCCATGAAGTTTCAAAGCACACAGTATATATACGTGAGTATTCGCAGCTAGATGATGCTTCTAATTTTGATCATTTATCAAAATGGGTGAATATTTTTTTTATAAATTTGGAAAAAATGGCTTGACTAAACAGTTATATTTAATTATCGAACCTACTCTCAAAATTTCACCAGAATCGGTTGAGAAATGCGACCTTTAGAGGAGATCAAACAGCCGGAAAGCTAGACTGAAATTTGTTTTTTTACATATCTCAGTCATTTTAATAAATTTCGAAAAACTGTCTCGACAAAAATATTCTATATATTTATTAAACCTGCTCAGAAAATTTCACCGGGATCGGTTGAGAAATGCGATCTGTAGAGGAGAACAGACAGCGCCGAAAATCCGGACTGAAATATGTTTTTTTACACTATCTCCGCATGCTAAAAGCATTATCTACCAGTCAACCAACAGTAAACAGGATAGACACGAATGCGGCACAAACAAAGAAAAATAATTACATGCATACAAAATAGATAAGACATAAATACACAAAATATATGACATAATTTATTCCTTATGTTTAGTTGACCAAGACCTTTGCTACACTTTTCCAATGTCAGACTTCTTTATTGCCAAACAGAAATATATCGACAAAATTATGTTGTATTTAATGAATATCGATGGTGATCTACATTTCTTCCGGCGATCTCTCGGTCGGGTTCCAAGCGGGTTGCTCATCCTCCAGGCGCCAACAATGCCCAACCGGTCGTAGGACCGTTACAGACGAGCCGGCTGGGCCGTGAATATGCATGAGTCTTGACCTCGGTTATTAGAGCGCGGTCGCGAGTCGCGAGTCGTGAGCGTGGGACCAATCCGTAGACAATCGACATTTGACATTTGATACACTTACACGAAATGAAGAAGTTTTTGTGAACTTTGAGAGAATTTGCATGGTAAGTTATTTGAGGTCAAACTATTTAGACATCCTAACACGACATTTAAGTTTACAAAAGGTTGGTAATAGTAGAATCTGGCATCTTGCTACTGTAAGATTTAGATATATTGACATGAACCAAATCTTGGTTTTTCTTTTGTAAAATTATATTACCATGATTGGTAATAACGCTTAGGTTAACAAATTGTTAGCAAGATTTAATCTGTGTAGTGTACAGAAAGAAAATTCTATTTTGTTATTTTATAATTTAGCTAGATTAGATACTCAAAAATGTTAACCTCTGAATAAGTCTAATAACTAATTAGTCTTGAAAAATATAAATACTTAATTTCTAAGAAAATATTATGCTGCTAGTGTAGAAAAAAAAATCATACAATAACAATTACTTAGAAATCTTAAGAGTAGCCGCGGGGTTCTTAACTCTTAACATTAACATGACCTTGGGTCACAGACTCAGGTCATGAGAACATTTTCAACAATCAACAGACTAAAGACAATGTTCAAAATTCCGAAATAAAAGCCAACACTCACATTCGAATGTAACGTCAAGTATTACAGGTTACAAACAAGCTGTGAGTAGACGAGTGAGTAGGGAGCACAGGCCATCAATCAGACAGGAGGCGCGGGTCAGCCGACCACCTGTCGCACCCGCCAGTTCAAAGCAATTGCTAATCAGTCACTAAGTTACGCCAAATCTCGGGCCCAATGACAGGGGGACCGCGGCCTGGTTAATGGTATTTTGACGAACAAGGGTTATTAGCCGCGCGTTATACCCGAAAATACCGATAGGATTCGCTGGGGCCTGGGGCTCATGTTTTTCGTTCGGCATAAAATGTGCATTGTGAAAGTGGCGTCACAGATATAGTATCTGCCTATATTGAATTGAGTAATGAACTAAGTTCGTAAATTTAAAAACTTTGAAAAAAATATTGTTCTTTGTGTTTTTTATTCACAACGGGTCAGTGCTTTAGCCTTCATCTCACCTGATGAGTTGACAAGGCCGAAGGTGGAAGCGCACTGCACCCGAAATCCTCAATCAGTAAGGAACTGGCTATCATGGCTTAAGTTAGGGTAATTTTAGCACTAAACTAAAGGAATAGTGGCAGGGCAAGGGATTTTCTGGGACTAGGTTGGAAACCCACAGGATCCTTATAAGAATGATCATATTGATCATTCAGAAGATTTGGTTGAAAACCCATAACAGCCAGCTTTGTTTCTTCAGCAATATAATGTTTAGCTAAGGAGACTAACCCATTTTTGTAACAAATGTTACCCACCAATTCACCAACGAATCCAGTATGTTTTATTACTTAGATATGAATATACAGCGATAGTATTAACGAGGCAACAAGAAATTTACGATTATTAAAGATTACGTAAGATGTTTATAAGAACTCTCCTGATAGACGTTCCCAGAATGCTATAAGAATTCTTCCCTAATCTTGTGCAATAAAAATAATTCTATGAAACCCGAGCATTGAATAAAAGAATTATTGCTCATCGACGGCCAAGCGGGAATTCTAGCGTAAAATAGCGGACATTTTTGAAATAGCGGTAGCTTGTCATTTGTGGCGTCCGTCGCAGTCGGTATCGGAGTCCGGCGGGGCTGCGAGCTTGCGAGCCGCGGTGATCGCTGTAAATTTCATCGCAATACTGAATGTACACGCGAGACTAAAAATAAACATGGCGTCCACAACGGGCGTAGTGGGCCGATACTGAGATAACTGCTCCAGCACTACGTGTATCGCCTAACAATCCGGCGCCACTCCACTCTGTGACATGCGAATACGCGGTACATATACACCCGGTTTAATTAGTGAAGCTAAATTTATCCTGTTGGCTTTTGAGTGGGTGCTAAAGTGTTGTTTTGTTTAATACGTTGGGATTTCTCGTCGCGAATATTAAATTCGTCAAACGCTAAAATTCATCTATAGTAATTCTCGACAGAACGTCGTGGGAACAAACATAGGTATTAAAGTAAAATGAATCGCCAACGATCGCTACGATTTATACCAACAGAACAGAGTTATAATAGCTTTAAAAGTTTTTGCAGGGGTAATTTATGATAAGGACGGGTGGCGGCTTGAAATAAGGAACGCTGAAAAAATTTTCTTGAACCTTGAGAAAGTTTCTAAAACGCATGACTCAACTGAGATCAGTGAGATCTTCGAGAAAAGTTAGGCAATTCTGTTTAAAGTATGAATTTTATGAAGAACCAATTCACAGAATATCCAAATTTCGTCGACTCTGTTCCCCAATAGAAAATTGTGTTTCAGAAATATTTACATCACATTTGACTGTATACCGTTTGTTATCCCGAGGCGTTTTATTGGAAGCGAAGCCGTATGGGAGCAAGAGATATGTGAGGCGTAGGGAATACTGCAAAAATGTAATGCGCTTACGTCTTATACGTCAAGGAAACAAATGGGCGCGGAAATTTTCCCAGTCGACGGGTGGAAATCGTCTACGCCGAGGCAGAAAATCATTTCAGCTATGATAATACGCAAAGCAGCAAAAGTGTGACGAGTAGAAACAAACTCGATAGAAGAGAGGAACGGAGCAATAACGTCGGTCGGCTTTATCTCGGCCAGATCACGTTCCTGGAACAAAAGGAGCGCTCGCCGAGCCAGCGGAGGCAAAACGAGCTAAAAAAGCTTACGTTCAAATGGAGCTTTTCATACTTAACAAACTCGGTGCTCAGAGTGCTAGGGAGCGAAGCTGCGCCGGTGTCACTTTAATAACCATTACGTTTCGAATACTATACATATTTAATTCGTCAATGAATATCAATACACTTTTCCACTTTCGAGACGATTTTCGAGCGCAGAGAGCGCCGCAATGCGAAAAGGGCAAACGTTAGTTGTGAATGTGCAATGTGACAACTCCATGCAGCATTAAGAAGACATTAGGGGTGGTGGCGACGAAGGCAGAGGGCGCATTATTTACCGATATATCAAGCAACCGATAGGAAGAAGTATGGGGATTCTACGTCGTGGAAGTAGTACTTAGTTTCGACAACTTGAAAGTCATTTTTTGACAAAGACAAAACATAATGTCCGTTACAATTATACATACAATACAAGTATAATTGTAACGGACATTCAAAAGCAGAAAGTAAGTAGCTGTCGACTTTATATACCAAAAGGTTATTTTTAACTCTTTGAACCGTTGCTTGTGGTGAAACATTTATTTAATAGAGAATATAAAATGTTCAATACACAGAAAGAAGTCACTCTGAGTCATGATGAATCATCCCGTTTCTTAACCACAGATGAGACAAATGAGAGATTTAAAATTTGGCTCGTGAACGTAGTGGATGTCGTTTAGCGGGCGAGAGCGACTTAAAAATATTTGAAGAGCAAACAACAGTAAATTACAAACCATTATCTCGGCTGCAGAAATGAAAGGGAGAAAAACAACTTCTATCACTTTCGCTTGTGTCGTGGTGACGCGGTTGGAATCACGGTGCGATGCTTTCATCGCGTCGATGCGAGCTTTCAAAAAGCTTTCAGTGGTCGATTGCTCGCTGCGATTATGAGTCGATACACGAATCCAGATCAAACTTATTGATGTTGTTTAACGGGACATGTGTTAGTGCAATGTGCGGTCAAGAAATAAAATCAAGTTTTTAATAGCTTTCTTGGTTTTTATAAATAAAGATATAACGCTTCAAACGTTTACGAACCTATCTGACGTTATGCACTCACATAATTTGTAATTACAACTTGTAAAGAAGAACGATGTGGTTATTGCAATTAAGTTGGTATAGGTACTTCGCTCAACTAAGTAGTTAAATAAAAAACTTACAAGTCAAATAACTAAAACTTTCATTTGACATCAAGCTGTAGAACAAATAATAATAATAATAAAGACTTTATTGCACACGACAAAAACATAATACAGAGAGAAACAAACAAAGAAGACAAAAAGAAATACAGTAGGCGGCTTTATTGCTACATAGCAATCTCTTCCAGGCAACCTTGGGTAAAAGAGAAAAAATAAATAGGAGAAAGGGAATGGGTGCATGGTAGAGGATAAATATAGATAATGAATATAGGCTAGAGGATAAATACAGATAGAAAAGGACCTCAGAGTCTAAGCCTTTCTGATACCCTCAGATAGGGCGTTCCATAAACGGACAGCATGGACAAAGAAGGAGTATGAAACTAAGTCGGTAGTCTTAGGAATGTCTAGTGTAAGCTTTGAGGAGGAACGCAAAGTACATTGTGAAGATGAAGAACGAAAAACAAAAATGTACGACTTTTTTTTTTACAGATTTTTAATGAAAATGCATCGTTAAGTTTGCGTGGAACTACCAATTTGAATGGGTGCTTTCGGTTTACCCCGCGTGTGGTTGCCAAGCGACCACAGCGGAAATTTTGGCGTGATGATCGACGCGTGAAAACTGTGCATTTTAAGTCAAATCAATAGTTAGTGGTCACAGCACTTGCCGGTGGTTTATGTGCCGCAAAAACCGCTAAGTTACGAGCTAGTGCCAAAATCGAATGTACCAGAATTAGCTTCTGTGTGGGAGTGCAATATCGTAATTCGATAGCGAGAGTTTAAACTAACCGATAGCTAATTGGAACTATATGAACACATTATTTAACAGTTGAGGAGTTTTGAAGTTCACTTAGGTAGTTTAAGGATAATTAAAATAAATAAAAAATGTTTGGATTTGTTAAGATTTGCCACGCGTGGCTATAAGAGCAGATATAAAAAAAAATCGGTTGGCACTCCGGGAGTAACTTTGTGCATTTTTGATATTTTGAAATTAGCGGCAAAGGATTAAAATTAAAATTAAGAAAAGTTCTAAAGACTTCGCGCCAGTGGCCTTTTTAGGGTTCCGTAGCCTAAATGGCAAAAAACGGAACCCTTATAGATTCGTCATGTCTGTCTGTCTGTCTGTCTGTCTGTCCGTATGTCACAGCCACTTTATTCCAAAAGTATTAAGACTACACAGTTGAAACTTGGTAAGTAGATGTATTCTGTTAACCGCTTAACGAATTTAATACAAAAATAAGAAAAATAAAAGATTAAGGGGGGGCTCTCCATACATGGAACTGAAACTGAAAAAAAATTTTTTCTTCAAACCAACACGTGTTGGGTGTCTATAGATAGGTCTTTAAAAATGACATTGAGGTTTTTAAGACAACTTTTTCTCAAAGTCAACTGTTTGAAAGATATTCACCGCCAAAGTGGTAAAATGTGTGCCCCCCCCCCCTTTAACTTTTGAAATAAGAGAGTGAAAAATCTAAAAAAAATATATGCTGTAGATCTTAATAAACACTTTCAACCAAAATTGGTTTGAACGAGATATAGTAATTAGTTTTTGAGATATAGCATATTTTCCAAAACCGCAAATATAACTTTGTCATTTATACCAACACTGTGAAAAACAAAGTTATTTTTGCAAACGAAAAATGATAGGTGGTATTAAATATGGTATGGTATAAGGTAACTACGGAACCTTATGGCGCGTGGCCCGACACGCACTTGGCCGGTTTTTAATTTCTACATGCACGCATTCTACGATTTAAACTTATAGTCACAGAGTATAAATAAGTCTATGATTTCACCGAAGAGATCGCTGCTATTAGTTCAATTTTCAAAATTAGCGCGTTGCTGGTGACACAAGTGTTTACATGACGTCTTAAAATGACGCGCCGCCATTTTCAACGCGCCCCGTAGAAAGAGAGGGGGATACTTCCGCCGTCAGCTGTCTTCTCTCCATCCGTCACATCCGTCTTTTACGCATTTTCGATCAGCCACGTAATTCCTGACGCGAGTTTAGCATTTTTTCCCCATACAAAAAAGCGCACAACGCCGCTAAAGAAGTTTTCACTTCAAAATGGTACAAATTAAATTTAAAAAGATCATGTACCTACCTATGTAGTTGAAATAGCAAGCTAGAATATTAGTTTTCATAATTTGATCGCAAAGACAATAAACTTCTTAGTTCTTCAATAATAATTTCTAAATAATCGCATGCACATATAAAAACAAATGAACTTGCAACTCTTGCGTCCGGAAACAACAACATAAATATAATGGAGCTATACACAACATACACACTCCCGTCCCGAGTATGGGTATGTGGCAACAAACTAAGCTTTTCGGGGTCCCTCTGGGAGGTCTAAGGTAGTAATTCAGAATACCTGCGCCATTACCGCACGGTTCAGTGGCCGTCATCAATTTACAACACCACTGTCTCAATTATCCGTCGTAATTAATTGAGTGCTTTACCATTAAAAGTACGCTTAAGACGGGTAAAGTAAGATTATAATACTATATTGGTTTGAACAATACGAATAAATAATTTGATAGGAGCAATTCTGTAAGAGAAACTCCTGTTTTTATTTTACTTTGTGTCTAAATTGCCACGTATGACTTTGCGAAAATAATAGTTGAGAAAATGTCTATAAGAAGCAATATAGCATCAAATATCAAGAAGAACCAGTAAAAAGCTTTACACTTCAATCTCGGACATATATCATTTAAAACTAAGTGCGTACAAAAATATATTCGAAAGAGTTGTCAGATTTCACCAGAGACCAACTGCGGTAATAATAACCCACAATACCATAAAACAGAGATTATGAACAAAGTCTGCAATAAAACTATACAAAACTAATTCCCATTTTACTGCAGAAAAGATCGTAAAAGCTTGCAGATAAGTTTTCCATTCAATTAAAATTAATCAGCACAGTGGGTGGTGCAAGTTTCTCCACTCGTAAGTAGTGGCTGTTTAACCGACATGTCATTAACATTCATTGTATAAATATTTAAGGAGTGCAGTAGCGAAGAAAACGAGAACCAATGAGATCCTTCGCTGATTTGCTTTGAATAAAAATCTTGCTCAGCTTTACGTTTTATTACACTGTACTTTTCTTGCTTACTTACTGTGTATTATTTAAAATCGAGAACTTGTAGAGTTTCAAACTATATAAATAACTATTATGTAATTCTGCCTGAATTACAGAAATTATATTGGGGTTTATAAAGACTTGTTCGTTAAGTAATAGATATAAAAACGACTGGTTGACTTGCTGGTAGGATAGAAACATGGTTTCAGGGGCTGTATTATGACCTCTTATTTCCAGTAAGTTTTCTGACTGGCTATCAATCTATCTCTTTTATTTGCTATACAGCGAGAAAGAGATGTCACTACAGCAATTTATAAACCTGGCAGGTTTTAAGAGCTTGTAATACGGTCTCTGGAGTGAGTGACAAGCGTCTGTAGGCTAAAATGCTAAAATGTCTCTTTACGATCAGAAGAATCGTGAGCTTGATCGCCACTCAGCAGTTTGTACAAACAATTCGAAAATATCTCCTCAATACATGGTTATTAAAACAAGAAACTGCATGCATTGTGGAACATATAAACAAGCTCAACAATCTTGTTTGTACGAGCCTGTTAATTGTTACAGGGTAGGGTAACACGAACACACGTTAGCTTAGCATTCGCCAACAACAGACAGCGAAAGACAGTGGCTTTCCACAAACAAGAGCCGAATATTCACAGCTGGACGTCCGTATCTGTAAATTGCGCTTGGCATGTAAATGTCCCTTCTTTACGCAGAAGACTACTCTTTGTTAGAATTGAACAGTCTTACAACAATACCTCTTGTAGGAAGGTACTTCAAAATTCAAGGAACCGCGCGGGCCTGGGTTCGTGCGCGCCACGCCGTACCCGCTCCCAACGTCATAAATATTTTACTGCACTCCTTTATAGTATTGTGATTAGATTGTCGCGCACCTACCGACTAGCAACCATCGATCCCGTATCAAACTTTCAATAAGGCACCCGTGTGCCGCCAATTTTGCGTTAGATCATTTTAAAAATATGGCTTTACGATACCATAAAGTTTGGATTTATCTGCTGCATGCATAGCGGTGCTACGAGTATTTGGGGGTGTTGAATTTCTTATTTTCAACGAGTACAACTTTCGTCGTTTGACGACAAATGAACTTCGAAGACGTTAATTTGGTTTAATAATTTCACCGGCGTACGAACTTGAAACCAAACTTTTCTACACGGAAGCTTAATGAGCACGGAGCGGTTTCGATTTAGTCTCGGCGGCGAAGGCTAACATAACGTCTACACGGTGTTAGAGGAGGGGAAATGGTAAGGTCGCGTTACGCCGTTTGAAAGTGAGATGCGAGGCGCCAGGAGAGCAACAAATTAAGTCCCTGCGGGGAAGCCGCCCACGCTCCGCTCGCTCGCTTTAAGCCGGTTTTGCTTGCACTAAGAATAATGTGGAATTTGTTTGAAGAAACTATAACTTTAAGTGTTATTTCACGCTTCCGTGCTGAAATATTACAAACTGCCACACATTCAGTAATCTGAACGTTCTTTTGCTTTCCTTTGAAATATCTGGGTGCAAACTAGAAGTCGTTTTATCATTACAAACAGACTACGTAGCATTGACACCAACGAGCGTTGAAAATGCGACGATAATATGTCGCCGAAGGGAAACTTGAACATTTTGAGCGAATTACATAACCAAATTCGCTGAATAAAAGTTCGCGTACGTGCTCTGACAACAGACAAAGTATTATTGAAGTTTCCTTTACGTTCTAATTGGGAGTTTAGAAGCGTTTTTAACCAAGCAGTATCAATTTGTATAATATCGCAACTTGGATTTTGAGTAACTTTTAAATGAGCGGAAACGAGCAGTATTTATGATATTCATTAATGTTTAAGTGACGAAAATTAATACAAAGCAAATTATGTCTGCAAAAGATAATATGTTGGTTGACTGGGATCGGAGAGAATGCTTTTAGCATTAAGTCCGCCTTTTGTAACATTTGTTTTATAAATGTACAATAAAGAATGTTTCATAAAAAAATGCATGTAGTTATTGTAGTAAAATATGCGATCCTCAGAAACGTATGAGATATTTGTTTTATTGGTCAATACAACGTTTTTTATTTATACCTTATGAGACGTTGGTACCTATTTCATGAGGGGAAATAAAACTCTTACCGCAACATAAAGTTTATCACTTAAAGTCATAAATATTTGGTATCAATATTATTCCCCCGACTGAATGCAATGTAGCTAGGTGTGGAGTTAGGGCGGGTTGTTTTTAAAAGTTTTATTTTCTTCCAATGGTGTTTACTTGTATTTTTTTCTCCGTGTGGTTTATTTTCTTTATTTTTTTTTTAAGACAAATAGGGCATATTAATTATATGATTTTACAAAAGGTGAACTGAATAGTAAGGAAACATCTCCCTTAAATACCTTACTAGGTAGTAAAGTCAACGATAATATATTTTGGAATTTGCGTACAACACGTTTAAAGCAATTTCCACAGGAAAACAGCTTAAGTCGTACCGTAATTTACCGGCAATGCCTGTATTTGAAGCAACATCAAGGAATTAACGAGGCGATTGAGCTTTAAAAAACAAACGCGAAATAATAAACGCGCGATACAGTTAATGACGGACCTATAAAAGAAGGAAGAAATCTGCCAATAGCAAAGCTTAAGCGAGGGTATAAAATTAAATGGGTTGAAGGCGTTTTTACAAGTTTATCGAGCGTTCCACATCGGGCAGACGGCTAATGGTCTCGCAGGCGCCGCGCGCGCTGCCTGTCTGTCTCGCCGGCTGTGACGTCGCTGGCCCCCGCTCACCAGCCTACACTGCATCTCACCAATTTCCGATCGATCCGCGAATCCAAACGCCACAACATACTACAGATCAACCGATAATGCATTAAAGAGTTTAGACCGTTACGGAAGAGAACAAAAAGGCCGAAATGGCGGCTACTTCCACCGAGCGACGTGGTTGGCTGCCCCTGCCCCGCTTTTAATGCGGATTTATCGACTCAAATTAATCGTGTAAGTAGAGAGCTGCCCGAGGAAACTTGCGTGAAACGCGATAAAGGACCTCTGTGTTCGTTCGAAAAGCCGTTCATTGCGATTTAACTAAATTGACTTTCGCTTATTGTTAACTTCTCTAAGGCGGGAACGTGTGTAATTACCAAAGATATCGGAGGTTATATTCAGGAGGTTATATTCAATGGTAATCTATTGGTTTGAATAACAGCAGATAGGTATTGTGGTTTCAGAACTTTAAATCAATAAATCAAGTCTATAGAATCAAATAGTGAATGGGAGTTGAAGCTCAAAAGCTATACATCTTATTTTGTTGGATATTCAGCCAACAATCAATCAGCCGCCGCCGGTCAGGAAAAGATTGTCCGGACGGACGGCTAGAAAACAATGGACGAAAATAGATTGGGTTCGTAAAGTATTGCATGAAAGAGATGAGATCTACATATTTTGAGCTACAGGAAAAATGGTTAAGGAAATATGTTGGAATTACGGGTGTTGGGGAATTTAGAGTGTTCTACTCTAATATGGTCAGATTCGGATCGAGTGGCGGAATTGAGTAAACTAAAAGTTGGTGTACTTAGTGTGGCTCGCTGTATTTCAAGTCCGAGGCCCGGAAAGGCACGTCAGGCCAAAATCTCATTTGTGCTTCCCACTAGAACGAGCGACAAGTAGGAAATGAGATGCGATTAGCTTAGCTTGCCCAGCTGACATACATTTACTAGGCACACCAATATAGTTAGTCCATAGGTAGCATCGCTTGTTTCTAACATTTTTATTTACTTGAAAACTCTACTTTTCCATGTCTTTAGCAACAGACATGGTGAGACAGAGTTCATGGTGTAAAATATAACTACATATTATAAAAAATAAAAGGCTGTTAAGTGATTATTTTCTGAGGTAAGAGAAAATTTCAACAAAATATTTGTACGAAACAAAGTCGACAAGATTGAGTACTAAGACAGTAACTTACTCAAGTACTCCGTTACAAAGCGGAGATCTCCATTTCAACTCACGGTCATCGGTTGATGGGGGGATAATTAAAGGAAAGTTGCGAACAATACAGCCGGAACTGGAACTTTGGGTTGAAAATTTCAAACATTTTGTGTCACTTTAGTTGGGCAAGGAGAGTATTCCGAGCTTACTTGAAACCACGTTGCGGGTCTGCATAATACATGGCGGCGAATGCACTGCAGTTTGATCCCTTTCTAGACAAGGTAATACGACTGTACCTAGTAGAAAGTTCTCAGTTCCTCCACTTTTGTGCCGGCAGCGGACAAGAGCTTTAAGTCTCAAAGTTTTAGACGATGTCATCTTTTCGTCTTCTTCAAAAGAATATTGAAGAGATTCAATTTGAAAAATATATCAGTGAAAGTATACTACAAGTTCTTTTCGTAAGTTTAACAAAGACAGTTTTATCATAATTTTACGGTTATGAAAAGCATTTAGAATAAATATACTCTACTTTAAAACTTGTTTGGTTCTGACAAAAAGGCAGCATAATACTAAAATATTATAATGCTCAGTTTTAAGCAAAGAGAAAGAACACATTACGCGTTCATAATTATGTAGGCAAGCAGTAAAAAATCATAAACGCGAGGATATTAAAATCACGCAACTTCGCTTTACATAACTCTTAAAATACATTATGTGTGTGTTTTCAAAAAATCTAGAAAAAGTTTCTAATAAAAATATCTCGACCATGATCTACAACAACGATAACAGGGTCGATGGTAACTCGACTACGTTTCATTGTATTTAAAAAGAGCAAAACTTTCTAGCTTTGTTGAATGTAAACAGACGTGCAGCACAATACGGCTCTGTATATAGGTCTCTTGGAGGGCAATCTGGCATTTATTAATGTGGATCGGCTCGGCAGGCCCGGACAATGGCCCGTGTTTCTCCGCAATTGTTTCCCGCTATGGTGAACCTGACTCCGGACCACGTACGCAGACCTTACGTAAATGACGATGCCGGCATAAGTAATTCATACGGTGCGAATAAACAAAACAACTACGAATAACTACTTTTTTCATAAATATCTAAGCAGCACAAACTCACCAGTTTCTTTTAGAGCGCAGTATTGAGCATACAACATGACAAAGACAGTTAACGTCAAGGCTGTCTACAAGGTCAGGCCTTATTTGGCCAAATGACAAACAATTCCGTCGAATTTGTATTTCAAACCAGTTGTTCAAAGTTATGTCATAGAGTCGCTGGGTG
This sequence comes from Agriphila geniculea, assembly GCA_943789525.1. NCBI lineage: Eukaryota > Metazoa > Arthropoda > Insecta > Lepidoptera > Crambidae > Agriphila > Agriphila geniculea. The sequence continues at coordinate 19,135,897 of OX038873.1, read as the reverse complement.
ACAAGATTTGAGTCTGTAGAGCTCATAGTTATAGAACAGTGAAAGTGAGCTATGAATGTGAGTACTTCGGCTGTAGTCGGAGACTAGACTGCAGAACCAAGCCGAACAAACGACTAAGGCAAACAATCGTGGAGAACTCCAATCACTCTTCAAAACTATGTAAAGACAAGTGGTATTCAGACACTGAACAATTTAGAGGGAGTTAATATTCCTAATGATTAGAGATTTAACTTCAACGAGATGTAGTGAATGATATTAGAGTATTCGTGTCAATGATATTCTAGATTTTCATAATAAAAATATTCAACACTATTGAGAGAATTCGCTGAGCAAAGTTACGAAAGATAAGCGAATAAGATCTTGGTATTTTGCCAACAGAGTAATCATGAAAAATATGACAGAGAAACGGGGCGATATTAAAATACGTTATAAATTTTTCGCTAGACACAACAGAATACGTTGAGGTAACACAGAATAACAATTTTTTTTGTATAAAGATAAAAAAAACACTTACTTTTAAGTGAGCTTCTTTACAATGATATATGACTCCGAGCCAAAATCTGTAACAAACAAATACATTTGAACTCTAGTTTCTAGGACACAATGTCAAACATCATCATAAATTATGTTAAGGGGCGGTAATAGGAAAACATGGTTTGCGCGGGCCATATCTTTATATAGAAAACGTAAACTTGTAGCCACCAAAAAATCATACGACAAGCTGAAGAGTTTACCTAGTTGCTACAAACATTAAATTGCGTATAAACTTCACAGATGATCGTAAAAAAAAACAGAATATCATCAAAAGCGCTTGTCGCGGGCCATATTTTTGGCGTAAATAATAGCGTAAACGTATTGAATTCTACATCAAAATACACTTTAACGTACTGTGCAGTTGCTCCGATAACTTTTTTTCAAGAAAGATAATTGTGCTAAAGATAATGATGAAAAAACATCGAAAAAGTGCAGAAGTGAGGTTATTTTCCATACTCTTTACACGTAAAGAAAAAGACAGAGACAAATAATTTCGCGTAACGGAGCCTTAAAGCACGTAAGCACGTAATTGGTAAGTCGACTAATTTCATGCAAATAGAGTTCCAATAAATGCTACTTTTAAAAAAGTAACCTGTAAAAACATTTTAGAATAAAACGAGGAAAAGGTGTTCGACCGAGAAAGATCAATTCCTAAGAGATATCATTTAAGTTTACTCGGCACACACTGGAGCTGAATATAAAACTAAACCAATTACAAGTTTTCCAATATGCCCAGCGAATTATACTAATGCTAACTCGCAAAAGCTCTCGATGTAGCTCCTGTAAAGTTGCCTCTGCTTTTTTTTTATAAAGAAACTACATGAGTCATTAAAATATGTACGTAGCAAAATATTTGATGTATTATTTTCCGTATTTTTAAGTATTTTGGAAGAAAAATGAAATACTTTTTACTGCAGGATAACGTTCACTTTGGCTAAGTTTTTGTTACATTTAACTTTGCGCGGCCGCCGAAACAAGTTTTGGCATTTATTTTTTACATCCCGTAATTACCATAACAATTTGAAGAGCGACACGGGTTAGCTTGATAAAGATATTAAATACAAAGAACGTATTAATTTTAGCGTAATGGCGTTCTCGGGTGACTACAATATAAGCAAAATATTAACTGTAAAACCCTCTTATCGTTAGCGACAACCCTACCTCTTTCAAGGTTACTCTCCTTTAATTCGAGGGTGTCGTGATTCGCTCGTCACCCGACCACTAGCCCTTTCCAAGAGTAAAATGGGACAGCATATAATAACCATTTGCTCCCACGTAATATTCAAATTCATTAGAAACTCGAAACTGTTGATTTAATAAGTGTCATTTTAATACATTTTGTCGTGTTCACTATGCAATCGCGTGGTGATTCTAGTTACATAATATGCTTTTTGTAGCGGAAAACCTGGGCTTAAAAACTCCATTACTGAGCGGCGTTTCGTTTCGCTGTCACACAATGCGCGTTAACCTACAAAATGAGAGCGTGGCGTAGCTAGTTACGGAAATAAAAGGTGTTATTATGAATCGCGAGGATGCCGCCGGTCCGTGGCAAGTCCCAGGTAAACAGGGCTATTTGCATTACACGGCCCGACCCTTGGTAAGGATTTGTGACATCGTCGGCAAGCTCCGCAAGCTCTACGTGGCGGCGTCTCTAATTATTGTTGAATTCATTATGAAACAGTAACATGTGCAAGGTTAGATTTCAACTAAACATAATCACGGTCTCATCGTATAGGGGTCGAGCTTGGATCTACACAATGAGGATACGAAAACCACAAAAGGTAAATTAAAGTTCCATTATGATGATACTGATCTTGCAGCACATTGTGTATGTGTACCAAACGGACCGATTGTCAGTTGTCTTGCTCAGGTTGATAGTACTTTAGAACATTAAGGCTCATATATATCTCAAAGAATGAATATTCACCTTTTTTAAATGCGTTTTTCTCCATCAATATTACAGATATGGCTTTCAAAAAAATATATGTAAAACTACATTATATACCAGAGGGCACTGTTGTTTTAATTTTTTTTATTATATGTATTGGAAAAAAAAATCCTAAACCTACAACCATTGCAATTTTTAAATCCATTTCGCTCGGTTAATATAAGTCGAAAATTTTTATTTTTTCTTTGTTAATATTCTACAAAAAAAGACGCAGGGCATGGTTGTTTTAGATTTTTGATTAGTAGTCAAAAATAATTTCAATATTGTTATATTCCATTTCGCGCACGGTCACATGTCGTCGCGCCATTTTCTCGTCTAAAAAATCTGTGGGGGAGGAGGCGTATTGCTGAATGGACCTGTGTCGCGCTGCGCAATTTTTTGACGTTTGCAATTGACAAATATTACATTAAAGTGCCACAGAGTGCGCAATTCTCCAGTATGCCAATTAGATAGTACCCCTAATAACAGCCCTTGCGTTTTGTCGATTATAAGATTTATGTTAGTCTAATAATCAACATATTATTTATGAACATGACATCGAGCAATTTGGCACCAATGTTGCAGGAAGGGCGAGAAACCCTAATTTCGGCGTTCTTTGTTTTAACATTAGCCAATTTGTTCCCTAAAACGTGATGTTAAAATATAAAACAACCATGTTTGTATGAAATTAATTTTGTAACTATCAATAATGATAATAAAACACTTAAAGGCTCTAAAATTATGATTCCCTCAACAAGTCTTCACATTGATGAGATAACGCTGCCTTACAGCGAAAACGTAAAAAGTACTAGAAAATTTCGCCACTCCCACTAGCGACTCGGTAGCATAATTGGTAGCATAATCACCCGTTCTTGGTTGATATACCTTTTCTGCGTACCAAGCGCTACTCCACATCGTTTATAATGCGCACAGCTATGGAATGGAATTCCCTGCCGGCGTCTGTGTTTCCGAGCGCATACAACCTGACTCTATTCAAGGGCAGAGTGAATAAGCACTTTCTGGGCAAGCTCGCTCCATCGTAGGCCCTGTCTTTGCTTTTGGGCTAGACTGGGGTCAAGAGCAAACCCATTTAAGATAAAAAAAAATTGGTCATTGCATTGGGCCGTAATCCCAAAGGGTGCGGGTTCAAGTCCCGTCTGAGCTGCTACGAGTGAGTCGTTTTTTTCTAGTATTTTTTCTATTAAATTTATTAGCTTAAGTCTTTGAAATTTATACATCTCTTGTAAATATTAAACAACTTAGAATATAAATATATGAAAAATGGCATAACAAAAAATACCGCAAAAAGTCTTTGGTTTAATATACAACGTGTTACAAAATAACCTCTAAATGCCGAATATGGTAGATAAGGACCATCAAACTGAACAATTTTCACTATGGCACCAACTCTGAAATCGCGAAAAAAAAACGACTGTTTCATACATTTTAATATATTCATTATTAATTTTTGTATGAAACAGCTGATTTTTTTTCGCGCATTAGTTAGGAGTTTTTAACATTGAAAATGTTTTTTCGTTCGCTTCAGTAGGTCCCTGAAATTTTCGCTGAAAGTGCGACTCAGCCGTGATACCCTGAGGTTTAGGGCCACGATAACGTATAAGGGCTCAAAAGACCCAAAATTTAAAGTGCTTTAAGAAGATGTGAAAAATATTTTGAAAGAGTCAAAACACTTTTTTGGAATTCGAAAAAAACCGACTTTATTCGACCGAAAAATTGTGTCTTTTCACAGAAAATTTCCGATATCTCGAGAACGGGGCCGAATTTCAAAAATATGAAAAAAGCACCTTGCTATCGAACGAAGGAACATTTTAGGTCATTACACTTTTTTCGATATTGGTGACGGTCGAGGCTGTAGAGGTATCCTTAGCCGCGAGTTTTGCACGGCGCGAGATGCGATATCACGCGGCGGGTGGTTCGCGTGCGGGCACGAGGACGTATGAGAGCTCCAAAGACGCCGAATTCGAAGGGTTTACGTTGACGCAAAAATATTTTAGAAAAGTTGTTTTTGAAGACAACATTTTTTTGTTTATGAAAAAAAATTTAAAATTTTCGACCGAAAAATACGCGTTGTGATTTTTTTTTTTATTTTTTTTGAATAATCTATAATAGGTCGATTCATTTTCAATGCCCTTTCAAGTCGTGTAGGTACAGCACGAGATCTGTGATTTTTTTGTAAGACGTTGTATGTAATAATCGACGAGTACGAGATCGTTTTAATTATTTGAAATTGAAATCTTTGAGGCGTTTTCTTTTCAAAAAGTGAAATTCAATAAACAAATATATAAAAACATTTTCAAAATAATATTTCGGAACAGCCTGTATATTGCCGTAAAGTTTTGATGACCGGCTGATGTTAGGTTCAAATATATTTCTAATATAAGTTCCTCATTTGCAGGACAAATATCTTAGGAATTACACATTATTTACCTGGCTGTATTTAGGCCATTGAGTGCAGGATTAGTAATTCTAGGTTAATAGCACTACAAATTACAACCTTAAGTCGAGCAAATTAAGATGAATTTAATTTGTTAAACAAAAGTTAAATACCTATCATATATCAGCCCGCGGCTGATTAAAGAAATTTATGGAAAATAACCGACCAAATTCCAGCCCCCCCCTCCCCCCCAAATTTTTCCGACATTACTAAATTTAATTACAAATAAGTAGGTAATCTTAAAACGTTATGAATTTGATCTATTACTAGTTTTATTAAAACCATAAAAATAGCATCTTGCCTTCGTAAACAGACTTCCCAAAGTTTGCTTGCGTTGATCGTTCTCTAATGCTGTTTTTCGAACACAGCCACTCTGTTGACATACCTACTCTACTCATATAAAATGTTTGTTTTAGAATTTCTAAAATTTAGGCCACAGACATAAGGGATGTATTATCCTGAATCGACTTTAGGTAAACCGCACATTATGCATTTCAACTATTATATATTATGAGCTTAGGTATTTTGTGCATTGTTTTTCAAATTAGGTTTTTCGTCCATAGGTGTTATGACCTTAGACCATTCTAATATGTAACCGATTAGACTTAGAAAAAAGAAACCTTATTTAAAAAAAATAAAAAGGCTGGTATTAAGGAAGAGGCTGTAATTAGATTACATAGTTCTTTATTTAGTAGGCCATCTGTACTTATTTTCTTTTCTGTGGCCGAGGCGCGCAATTATCCGCGATACGTGTAAGCTCAAGGCATCTCAAGGTCATTCAGCAAGGTCATTGATATTGATAAGAGCCTTAAAAGCTAAAATCCATAGAGCACGAATTAAGTGGATATGATTCCTTAAATAACGCTCTAAATATGTGTACAAACTAAAGAGACTTTCTTATTTTAAATAACGTATTTCCAAGAACATGCAATAGCGATAAGTTTAGACAAGCTTATTTGAATTTCAAAGCGCTTATTAGCTCATACGGCTTTAATGGCTGGAGAGGCGAGGTTGAGCCGAAGTTGGCTTTTGACTTGTGAGGTGCAAGGCGTTAGTTACGCTAGCGGCAAACGCCTCGTACGCCTTTTTAGGCTGTGCCTGAGACGGCATTCAAAGGCTAGACTGGCTTCACCAGGCCGTCTCGTACTGACACACAAAGCGCCAGACTTGTAAGATGCAATTGCAGAACAATAGCATATTTTACTTTTAGGCACCTTGACATTTAGTTTCGTTTGAGCGTACAATTCATAAGACTGACGCGATCAAATTCCCTAATATCTTAACATGGCATTGTTGCGACATGATTTAATTTTTATTAAAGTGTAGGTATACTTTTGTCAATGGTTTAAATTATATAACGGATTTTTACGATATAAAGTAAAAAAGAGACTGTCATTTATTTCCACAAATTAGTTTAAATTTTTATAACAAACACAACAAAATGAATTAACAATAGTCATAAAGTTCGGGTTCTAGTGAGCTACGAGCCATGATACTCCTATCACAAAATCACTGCCGAGTTGGCGTTGCCAGACAACAATAGCGAAACTTCGCACCGCGGGTATATAGGTACATACAAGCTGGAATTAACCTTATCTGTTTTATTTAGCCGTTTTGAGCGAAAACGAGTTGAAGATTTTGCCTTCAACAGAGCTTTTATTGTGCTTTAGTGAGAGTTCCTAGGTAAGATTTTTTTTTGTCTAAAATGAATTTCTTATCAATTGTTGTGGAAGTAAACTTGTAAGATATCTAAATTCTCCAGCAGATAAGACTTTGGAGAAAGCTTTGCTTGCATAAACTACGCGCACCTAGAATTGGAGCGTACCTAGCCGTAGGCTCAGATCAAATAAAAAAGGAAGATGGAGCGTTGCGCAGTGGTTGCGAACAACTGAGGCCGGTTTTTGATGGTACATGTGGGCGTACTAGGGGGCGGGCGGGGGCCGGGCGGCAGGGTTCGATATGGAACGCCCAATGACGAACGAAAGCCAAGGCGTAGTTTCGTTACATATATGTGCGTAAACCGTGTATGAACACAGCCAAGGCGTAGTTTTACTGGCCTCACCGCTTTGTCGGAAGACTCCGTCTTTACTTTTTTATTTGGTCTGAGGCCGTAGGTAGCTAGATATAAAACAGGTAGAAGCGTCGAACTTTTGTATTCCCGTAAAAACTTTAAAACAAGAATTAGCAAAGTTGTATAAGCACGCGCTTTCAAAACTCAATCGAAGTGCGCGGCACGTCGTACGTAAAACTCGGCGAAAGTATGACTATGACAAAAGCACGTGCGCGCTCGAACCTTACAAACTTCCCGAAGGACAGCGCGACGTTATTTAGGGACGCCTCTGAAAGGCAAGGTGTGTCGTCTCGAGCCCGAGGGAATTCACTACGCTTTAAAGCTGGTAATTTGATGTGAGTCTTTCGAGATTTTTCCATCTTCCCGGGTCGTTCGGGGAGCGGATTAGGCCACGCACGGCACGGGCGAGGGCGGCGACGCGCTAGATTAATGTCGCGAGCTTTGCGCCAAATTTAAAATGTCACGTTCCATTTTTCCAGCCAACAGAGCCCGTCAACGACCCAAACGGTTAATGCTTTTGATTGTTGCGGAACCTCTTGTTTACCAGTAAACGAGCGAAAGATGGTTTCACTCTATGAGGTTTCCTTTGTTGAATGTTTCAATATCACTGATTGAAAAATTAATACGACCATTACCGTATTAGATATGCACGATACGTGACCGGAATAAAGTGAATCGCCGTCCTTGAGACATTATGAACAGGACAAAACTGAGAAAGGTCAATGCTTCGTGTATGTACAGCACACAAATGAATGTGTATTATCTAAAGTGTGGCCAACATGGAAACAGGGCGTAGGAAAAAAGGCAAAGTCGTAAAACTGGCGCCCACCAATCGCCAAATAAGGCCGGCGCGGCACCGTCGAGCCGAGGGGCTTCGTCCTTGACTCCCGGCCAAATGACATAAGTTGGCCCATGGGCGCGGATTCTTGACTAATCGATAAACAAGACGGAATAGATGAACAGCCGAATCGTCCAATCGGCGCACCCACGCTTAGCTATTAACTCGTCACCCAGTATGGTCATGATTCCATAAATTTTTTAAATCGAATGCGGCATGCCAAAAAAACACCGAGGTCTTTAGAGGATATGCATCTAAATGACGAAGTCGTTAACGCAAGGACTTGCACTTATCTCAATATTAATTGCGTGGATTTGAAATTTGCATACGGGCTAAATGTTAAGAAGTTGCGACGGTATAATATTGCAATCTTTATAAGGATCTCTAACGAGTAGGACAATCAGTTTAGTTTAGGACCAAGTAGAGAGCCGTCGAAGAAACTTTTAAGTGATATAAGTAATATTCCATTACCTATTTCGACAAGCCATATAAAGCAAAGCTGGTAAATTACTGAAGGAATATATAAAGAGTAGCATACAACTTTTAACAAACGAAGGCCATTTATTTATATGTGAGCTTCTTAGTATATCATTTATCATAATATACGTATTTAGAATTAGGTACATAGAATGATGGTATCGTATATGAGGCGTCTAGGAAACGAAAGACGTAGCATAAACACATCATGCTTACCAAAACTTTTCCAATTTTCATATTTCGCCGCAAGTCAGAGGTTCATAAAGAGGCTTAATTTTAATAATTTCACATTTTACTATATGGAGTGCGTGTTCGCAACAGCCATAAAATGAGCGTGCCGTTGAAAATGGATGCGTACGGATGTGGTGTAAATTTTCAGCTTATTATCGTAGCCTTGAGTTATGATGGCTCGACTGGGCAACGGGACATATTTTAACCTGAGCTTTCTAAGTAGCTTTCTAGGTAATGATATTTTTATCTTATTTAGAAACTGTAGTTAATACAAGAAACTACAAAGAATATGAACATAATGACTCCTGAGATAGCTTCTATTGTTTATGCATAGCTTTAATTGTGCATGCATAGCTCTATAATAAGAAATGAACTTCTGATAAATGGTAATTAGTATGCGTAACAGTAAAGTGCCCACGTGCATCGATACGATGAATGTGGTCACGGATATTGAAAATTTGAGCACAAAATGACGATAGCATATGTAGTTTTAATAATAATAATAAAATAATATTGAACAACATCACATACATTGCTCCGATTCCAAAGTAAGTGCCTAAAGCACTTCAGGGAATCAGAGACGGTGGTATCATAAACACCTAGACTAAATAGAAAAGTTGGTTTTCTAAATTGACCAAGTCGGAGATAGACCCTGGGATCTCACAGATGGTGGCATCGGCACCTTGAAACCCCACTCCACCACGGAGGCCGTCAAAGTAGTCGATCAATTGTCTGATATTCGAGACATGTCGCTGCAGGATTAGAATGCGTGGCAGTTGACAGTCAGTCAAGTTCATTGGCGAACACGTGCTCGCCCCCGCTGCCGCAAGGTGACTGACTCCACGATCTTAATGACGACTTGTATGGCAACGTGGGTAATTAGACGTCTGCGATGTGACTATCCAGTCAATGGCATCTAGAGTGCCGATAACTCGCACTTTAACGTGTAGTTTTTATACTTGCGGTCTAGTACTAAAAAAGTCATGCACAATCGTATTATATGTGCCGTGCCGAGGCTTCATTTTCATCTTCAATTTTATGTATTCTTTAATATCAGGAATGATAAAATTATACTCTGTCTATTCATAAAGAGTAGCTATAGTGCATTACCTTGCAATGCAATATCAAATCAAGTACTCAAGAGCTTTGAAGAAGATCAAAGTTCTAAGGAAAATATTACTACTATGATTCCAAGGTATTGAATCTATTGAATGGATGAATCGGCGATCGATGAACGTATAGAGAGTATTAGTGAGGCGATCACTAAACGTCCACTTCGGGGTGGCAAACACGAAGGCGTAATCCGTCGGGCGGCACTTAGCGCGCGCCGCAAGCTCCGCACGCTAATTGCAACGGCAACTAATCTGTTTGCATTGCGAACGCATCGAATTACTGTTTTTAGGCAGGGCACATTTGTCGTTTAAACCAAAATTAACGAAGATTAGGACGATGCGGTGGAGGCGCAGATACCTAATGCGAGCAAAAACGCTTGCCTTACAGTTTACCACAAATGACGCACGATATGAGTTCATAATTCTTATAGCAAACAGGAATTCTGGGCACTTCATAGAGTTGAAGGATATTCTCTAAGAAAGCCTGTAAATATTCTCTAAGAAAGCCATAATCAAAAGTGAACCGATAAGTATCATCAATTACACACTTTAGCACTGTTCACTGGTTATCTTTACTTTGTATTAGCAAATCACTTGATGGATCATTCCTAATATAGGTGTATCAGATTACTTTCGTATTTAAGTCTTGATATATAAAATTTCGATTTTGTCTGCAACCTTGAACGAGTAGAACACGCAATGTAAATATTAGCCACAACGTTTTATTAACGAATTCATTATACACAGAGTACATGTCATCATGAAGCAGATATTTGATGACGTCATGAGGGCCAACATTGCAACTTGGCGTCCACCAACATGGCGCCAAGGCAATCAATGACATCAAAGTTTATTTGCAATGTGATTGAATACAAGACGAATGTATTGAAGGAGGATTATAGGGTCGATCAAATTAATGAATTAAAAAAAGGTTATCGTATTTCACTTAATCATTCAAAATAATTAAACTCAAGTACAGTATTTAGTAATGTGTGGGAATGTAAAAAAAATGATAACTATCTGGAGAAACGTTGACTAAAGTAACAAGGTATGATAAAAAGCAACGAACAATAGTGCATTAAAGCGAAAAAAGCTCTAACGAATAGCGTTGTTTGCTAAAAGTCTAGAAACCATGCATCACAACGCTTTGTTAATGATATTCAAGTTCAAGAGAGCGGAAAATGTGATTGACACGCTTTAAAAGAAAACTTTGCCGAGGACTTATCCCGAACAAAACCCTTTGAGCCGCGAGGCGCGGCATTTGCTTAAAGGTCTCTTCTCGTTGTTGTTGTTTCTAAATATTTAGTATGCACTTTAAAGCAGAACGCCAACAGTTCGTTAAAATAATGCAAATATTGCCTTAAGACTCTCGAGGATCCAGGGGCAAATTATTTGTAACAGTTGTTCTGACTTACTAATGAAATTAATACAAAAGGTCTCTTACGTGTATTGAGTTAAAATGTTTATAGTGAAGATACTTGGTTTACGATTGATTTTATGAGTTTAGCTTTAGTTTATTTCATCCAACTTCAATTTTAAAATTACTGTAAGTAGGTACCTACCTTATTACCTTTAAATCCAATCGTTATCTTTTTTCTCAAAAGAACAAACGAAGAGAGAAGAGAATTCGTTTGCGGCCTAAGTACTTAACTGCAGACAGAAAGTGCATAGTGTGGTGGATTGTAGCTTCATGTAGTTTGTATAGGTTTTATATTTCTACTCTATCTTGTCTATTTTCTGCTTTACTTTGTTTTCACTTCTTGTCAAGAGAGAAAATTGTGTGTATCGAATATAGTTCTTTGCCGAACAGTCGCCTTGTTTATTAGTTAATACCTTAGATTACAGTCCCTTTTCTTTATACATAAGCCGCAGAGAAATTGTTATTAATGATATTATAATAGTTAGTATTTACAATTTAGTATTTATAAAAGTTAGTATTATAATAAAATTGTAGTAGTGTAATATAACAGGTGAGTCAGAAAATACAGAAAATATGTATTATGGGGATAGGTAGATACGCCTTTTCTAATTACCTCCCAAGCTTCCAACCCTACGACCTGAAGAGCATCAATATGTAATTGTTATTCCAATGAATATGTCTGCAATAATTTACCGTCGTATTGTGAGCAACGTTGCGTATCGCCTGACAATGTTTCTGTAAATATTTATCGATAGATTTATTTCTCGAGCTAAGCCCCAGCTACTTGGTAGGACCAAATTACACGCTGAGTAATCGGGTGAGTCTGCTCCTCGTTTCGCTCGATGATTTCGTTTTATGGGCGCCATTTTTTTGTTGCCATCCAAGTCCCTGATTCACTATTTAAGTTTCATTGTAATTTGTTCTTGTCTACATCCCAATGTATCGTTCTATATTTGGAACGAGTTGTTGATTTCCGTAGCTATTAATTATTCATTTATCGAGGGGTCATGTCGAATTACAAGTGACTCGCCCATCAATCACCGAGATTACAAACAAAGACTTGATGGATCGTGCAAATATCCTATTGAAGCCGCCTACGTTAAAGCGGGACAATCGGATTTGTCTAATAGAGTAGATTGCAGTGGAAACTGACTGGTCCTACATTGCATTACGCTTCAGTTGGCCTTCGGGTTCGTAATAGCCAAAAGTATGACTCACTGCGGTTATTGCAACACCGCCGGTAGCCACAGTAAACAGATAGTGACCTTCTCTTAGAACCCAATGTAAATACTTAATCTTGAAGACAATTTACAGATGGTAAAGTTCTGTTCGGAGCTCACGCTCTACATCTCATTAGCGTCCGAAATTTCTCCTGACATTTCCGTCTGAAAGATAATCTAGTAGAGGTGGAATGACTTTTACATTAGATAAATTAGACGGCTAACAATGGCGCTCGCTAACTAGAAAGTGAAGCGAGCTGGTGCCGCGAATGGTCTTTCCGATCGTATCGATATCGAGTTCGTTACCCCGTTCATTATTCTCTCAATCACAATAAGGCAATTTTATAACTCCAACCATCCGATAGGCGATATCTTAAGAGATCATTGTTACGAGAAAATTTTCTTTTCGAACACTTCTCAATTCGTTACACTCACAACTTTTACTTAAGACAGAACTTTATTGCGAAGACATTCCACTTGTGTAATGCTCCTTGCATTATAAAGTTTCTAAAGAATGATGTTTCGCTCTATGCTCGAACTCCAACATTGAAATATTGTAATGTTTTTGCAAGATCGCAATTCGCAAGGAAGCGGCAAAGAATTAAGAAAGGTGTTCAAACGTATACCGAACTTTTCCACTTCGGGAAAGAGGTCAACGTTCACATTCCAAGGCGTGTCTTTTAATTCAAAGACTTCTTTTATAGCTTTTGCCGCAACATGCAATAAATTAGTCCTTTACGAAAAAATGGACATCTGCTCCTCAGGAAAAAATCCCTCTTGGAAGTAAACGGACAAAATTTACGATCAGTGTAACCGTGGGTAGATGGACCTCGCCCACGACGCGCATGCAAATGGCTACATTGGAGTGAAGTGCCTGGAGCCTACCAGGGAGATTGCAGCTGAAACACCTTGAACTCCTACCGTGGTAATGCATACAAAAATTGAACAGTCAAACTTTCAGCAAGATTTTGATTGAAATATGTCAGTATTTGTTTGGACATTTTTATTGAATTGTATAATTCCATAAGAATAAATTTGCTAACTTCAATAAGGCAGAACGCTGCTAGCCAGAACAGTATTTTTATATCACATCATATTATTAGTATTAGGTATATTATTATATGGAAGAGAAGTTAACAATCAATTTAATTGTCGAAAACAGCTATTTAACTAAAATATTCACGATGTTATTTAGGATTATAAGCATTTTATAATTTTGTATTCTACGCAGTTGAATTCAACATGATACATGTTGCCTAAAATGCCCAAATGTCGAATAGTTGAGTCAAGTCAGTTATTTTATATATGTAAATAACTCCAAATATGAAGTTCTTACTCATTTAAGAATATTAAAGACAAAAATCAAAATACACTTCCAGTTAATAATAATTGTGTTTGTTTATTAATTTAGTAACGTTATTCCACATTTAGGCATTAATTATTTTTTTGTCTTCTGGCAGAAAACTTACTATAATAGAGAAAATGCGAAGTTGAAAGGACTATATAAATATAATACAATACATAATCATAATCATAAGTGATCATAATATAATATACATTATAAAGATAAGTAGAAATAGTATTATTGTGTTTTCGTCAAACTTTAAAACTAAAAAAATAACAGTTGATATTATATAGGACCATAATGTGTTAACTGTTAAAATGTTGAACGTTATATCACATAGCATATTTAGTAGAGGTGATTCACGAAGTATTAATTAAAAATTATTACAGCTCAAGGGTAATAAAGCAGAAGGTACTGACGTAATGCAGAAGACCCTTGAAAACCTTAATATTGCCCGCCCACGATAAACTAGCAACAGTGTATAGAGATTATCACGTAGGTATTAATAGTTGACATTTGATGGTGAGACTGTTATTAACACACTTGCGATGAAATAAATTGATTTATCCTGTGGTATCACTATAATTGCTTCGTTACGTTAATCGTTTCTAGGTAGTTGGTTATACAGGGTGTTTTATAATAACCCGTAGAATTTTGTTTGCATTTGTGTGGAAAACTGAAAAGTTTCAACCCTAGACGTAAATAGACTGTTTTCTATAATCCTCGTCGGTGGATCGTAGAGGAATGAGGGATCGATCCCATTAATGGGTAAAAGCAAAAATATGATAAATTTAGGTCTAGGGTTGCCACTATACAGTTTATCATGAAAATAAACAATTTAGTTTTTCATATAAGTGGTGGTTTAAAATATTTTTCCGGGTTTGTGGTCAGCATGGTACCTTATTTTAGGGGCTTGTTTGTAATACGTTTAGACCATAAATATAACATATTTTCCTACTCATTCTTTGGTTTTATCTTGTCTAATTTATGTTAAGAATGTCTATACCTATCAATATTTTTTATTTTCATTGGTACTATGTTGTTGATATTAATATCTATGTGTGCCTATGTTGTTGATATTAATATCGGAATAGACATTTAATATGAATATCTGGGATACATTATTGGCCTAAACAGACTAAAACATTTTTCATAGGTAACCAAAGGGTACGGTCACGAGCAATAAGATGTCACACACTTTAGAACTATGACACATTCAACTCTCAGTGTGAAAATGTCATAGGTTATTCAATAACGTAATATGACATAAGTTCTAAAGTGTGTACATCTTATTGCTCGTGACTGTACAAGGTAGGTAGGTAGGTACCAAGTTATATTTATCTAACAAAACTTTTAAGTCCATTCTCGGGTAGACAAATAACGCAAGATAAAAGATTGGGATATGATATTATTATGGCGGGACTTGCTGGAATTTATGTAGTAACATATAAAGGCATTACATGAAAGCAATAAAACTAGTGGATTCAGTTCTCTAGACGCCCACGCGCCAGACTTTAGGCGCCTTGAGATCGCTAGATAGTAGTCTAGTCTGAAACTACCAGATTTTTAATGTATTTGGAACTATTGTAACTTACAATGCGATTAAATAGGGTATTTGACAACATTGAAAATATACTACAAATGTGGTCATCCTAACAGATATTGGCGTAAAAAAACATATTTAACTATTGTATAGACTAAATTAAGTCTATTAATTGATTAATTTCACCTAGAAAAATGCAATAATTTTTGTTTTTTTTTTCTGTGGCGAAAACGCTCTAAGATGACTGATGACGTCACTTGCCTGTAAATAAATATGGCTTCAGGCGTTTGATACGACCATAGACTAAGGATCCGCGATTGATGTCTGTCAAATGGCTAAGGATATTACAATGTTTACAAGCTAGTGACGTCAACAAGTCACGAGTCCAGCGCCATTGCGTTTTTGGCGCGGTTTTAAAATTTTAAACTTTAACACTGTTTTTATAATGAAATACATTGATTTTTTCTGAAATATCAATGTGGTGCGCTTATTACGTAATAAGGAATAATTTAAAATGCTTTTCCAAAATTAGTCAAATAGCCTATTGTTAATAGACCAGTGATATGCGGCAATTTCAGAGCGCTTGCTGTAAAGAACGACGTATTTTTAATCCGTACAATTTAAATTTTGCCATACATTCTTGAGTGATGTTGCAGCGGACCAGCTTTCTATTGAAAATTTAACTGCATTGTACGAAACGATATGATACCATTTTAATGTAGGTTGTCTGGTAAAATTTCAACTCTGTAAAGCGATAAGCCCAACTTCATTGTTTCTCAAAATTTTTGTGTTAAAATTCAATTAGGTATTTTCAAAAAAGGTTAGTTTGTTAGCCCAATGAAAAACCTTTCCAATAGTGTAAAATATGATAGACAATTGATTCAAGAACATGTAAACATATCAGTACCTACCCTTAGCACGAACAGCTATCGAGAAAAAAAACGCGCGTAAAATTACTCGATAGAGAATTATCTATGGGAATTTTAATTTCGCTATTCGGCGGTAGATGGCGTTGCACAAATTTCCAATACAAAATTGCACTATCGAATGATTTTACGCGCATTATTTTTTTTGATAGCTGTTCGTGCTACGGGTACAGATATTAGATGCAAGCTAATGACTTCGTGACTTCTTCTAGCAAAGATGTCTGGTAGGGTAAAAAGATTTGACAAATCCAAAAGTACTACTTACCTTGTCTATTGCGATATTGTAATAAATGTTTTTTTAATTCGATTAATTAATGGTAGTATTTAATCGGGCAACAATAAATTCCCATTTTGGGTATCAAAAATACTGAATATATCGTACTGAAATACTAAGTGGGCGACGGACTGAGGGCCTCTACAAATGTAAAAAATGGGTGACTTTAAAATACTAATTGAGTAACTAATTATTCAGAACGGGCGACCAAATTACTATTTGGGCGACACCCTTAGGGTACACAAAACATTTGAAATTTGGCATATATTTTTGAAGTGAAAACTTCTTTAGAGGCGTTGTACGCTTTTTTGTAATGGAGAAAAAATAAACTCGCGTCAGTCAGGATCACGTGACCCTGATCGAAAACTCGTAAGACGGATGTGACGGGATGGAGAGTAGACAGCCGGTGGCGGAAGTATCCCCCTCTCTTTCTACGGGGCGCGGCGAAAATGGCGACGCGTCATTTCAAGACGTAATGCAGAGTAAATTCGTAAGACGGCAATTCGTGCAAAATTATTCTCTAACCATTCCAAAATATCGAAAATGCACAACGTTAATATTCAAGTTTTCACTTTTGCCGGCACTCCCGGAGTGCAACCCGTTTTTTTTTTATTTAAACAAGGTGACTATTATCCTAATCGAGATGACAAAAACAAAGTTGCAATAGTTCAACGGTTGAACTAGCCGGTTGTACTAATGTGGGAACGAAGGAAAATACCATGTTGGGACAGCTTAAATCAGTTATATAGTTAAGTACCTAGTTGGTATAATAGTTGCCCACTCAGTATTTTTGTCACTTATTTATAATTTTCACTGTTAATTTAAATTATTTATCTCTCACAAATTAATGTAGTCGCCCATTTTACGTATTTTTGTAACTCACAGTTTGTCGCCCCATTTAGTTATTTTGTCGCCAAAAAAATTAACTGCTGCCCGGTTTACTATTTAAGTATCCCATTAATAAACGCCTTAAATTATTTCCAGTCACCCAATTAATTAATTACCATTAATTAATATTTGCTGCCAACACAATATTTCCGCACAGTGTGTGTATAAAGGTACCTACTCAGGCTGTCATACAGTTCTCATGTTTTGACATTAGACTCCAGAGCATATCGGATGCCAGACTGAACTCCTTGGTTCTAGTCTGATAATCAAACGACGAATACAAATCACGGTTGATAAATCTATTAGATGTCTTACGGTCGAATACTCAAAGGCTTTACCTTATTAATACAATGCGATTATATTGACAATAGACAGTGATCCGCGGCAAGTTCACTCGAGAATGTATGGATTGCACACATTTAAACAGATTATAAAATATATCGTTTTGTTGCAAGCGCTCTGCAGTTCCGAGGATTGTCTATTGTCAATTTAGTTGCATTGTATGGTACAGTGGCGGTCACGCAATTAAAGACACCAGTTGATTTTAATACAAACGAGGTAACTTTAAAGCCTTGCTGGGAGTGAATGAAGGAGATTCAGATCACTATACACACCCAACTGATTTGATCAACATTCTAAGAGATATAGGATCGGAGTTTTCAATTTCAAGATTTCCATAGATTTTTATGCTAATTTCGCGGTTTTTTTTAAATATCCTTATATCTCTTAGAATGCTGATCAGATCAGTTGGGTGTGTATAGCCATCTGAATCTCCTCCATTCACTCCCTGGATGGCCATCGTCAGATCACACTAGGTCAATCCCTGGCGGAGAACTAAGGCTTAAAAGTTACCTCGTTTGTATGAAAATCGACTGGTGTCTTTAAGAAAAAAAAGTTCATGTGGTCCGATCGGTAGGACAAAGGCAGTCGAACCACGTGGCCAGAGGGAATTAATTATATGACCGCCACTGTATTACCTACTTGCCGATTGCCATATTACTTGCGTTTGGGCACCACAGGGTAAAGAAAAGGTTTGGGTTTACGATAATCATCATTTTTTGCACCCGTCTGTTGTCAAAAACAGTAAGAAGTGTTTGGTAGTTAAATCGAAAGTTATTTATTACAAGTTGATACAAATCACTGTGTTGAATTGAATCCTGAAATTTTATTGAATCACACACTGCCATTCATTATGTCCCTTCATGCAAATGTTCGTGGAAACTTGCGTAAAAGCGTCGGTCGTTGGTGTGTTGTCTTATCATCATGCGTAATTTATATACAATACAACTAAGCACTTTACGTACCTCATCTTAGAAATCTCATGAAGCCTCGTAATGCGAAGCAGTCTGAGATGTCTAGTATACTAAAAACCTAGCCACAACTTGCATTGAAAGGTAAAGAGGGCATTCTATTCATTATTAAGTCTAGGTTTAAAAACACAACTTGATATATCGGGTCATTATATGTCTAGGTGGAAAGTGGAGCGGTTGCACTTTCTCCGAGAACAAACGGCGCACGCGCCGCACAAATCACATGGGTCACTAGGGTTGCCCAAAAGTAGAAAAGCCGATGCGGATTAAGTTTTTCCGGACATTATTCCCTGAAAGCCTGAAACTGGCTTTTAAATGGAAAAACATTATGGTCTTTTTTGTGTATTTTATTACTGTTATTATTAATTTGTGCAAATCACATGGACCTAGGGTTACCCAAAAATAGAAAAGTCTATCAAAAGCCTGACAGACCGGACTTGTATATGTTTGGCCGGGCACGACTGTAAATAGCCGGACATCTGGCAACCCTGCATGGAGCCAGCCTGCCAAAAACATTATGATCCTTTTTTGTGTATTTATTATTGTTATTATTAATTTTCGCAAATCACATGGAGATAGGGTTACACAAAAATAGAAAAGTCTAGCAAAAGCCGGACAAACCGGACTTGTATATGTTTGACCAGACACAACTGTAAATAGCCGGACATCTGGCAACCCTGCATGGAGCCAGCCTGCCTGCCCTAGTCTACAATAGAGGCAGAATAGTCTGCTGGTCATTTGGTAGTTCTTTATCTTTTTAATTGCCGTACACTGAATGATGTCTGGACTAGGCTAGGTCACGTCGTAATTGGAAGTCATTTGTATGGATATGACAGACTCATAAGCTTATAACTGAAAATTTAAAAAGTAAAATTTCTGCTAAATAAACTTAACTTTGCCAAATTTTTACTTTTACACAAAAGAATAGCGTTAAGTAGGTATTCGAGTGAATAACTTTCAGAGGATGGAACAACAAACTGAGTGATGAATTATTTACTATTTTCTAGTCAAAATAAAAAAAAAACTCTGAACTTATTACTCGTATTTTAATACCATACGATTGGTCACTTACAAGGCGAGTATTGTAACTCAAGATACAGATAAGTGCAGCGTGGTATACGGCTGTGTAGCACTTGAAATAAACATTTGTGCCAAAGTTATAAATAATCGCAACTATCAAACGACCTGACACACTCTTTCCTGCGCAAGAGTTGAATGCAATGAAAACGAGTTTATTTAAGGTCAGTGCAGTTTTAATCCATCAACAATATGTCATTTTAAAGGTTGAATTCAGCCACAAAAAAGGTTTTAGTTTTTTTTGTGATAAATACCATAGCTACCAAGTTTTAGAATAAAAACACAATAAACTCAAACTAGTATTCGACAAAAAATACTTGTGAAAACTAGGCTTGATAGTGTGGATTACAGTAAAACATTACAACTTTTTTCACCTTCCGAACCAGATGGTGACAGAAGAAGGCGATTCGAGCGATACGGATGATGACCCGTCAAAGAGAATGGTGGTATGATTATGATTTCGTTCATGACATTGATTTACGTAAGTATATGATCTACAAAACATAATGGAGTTAGATACTTATGATGCACTAAATATTTATTAACTTTTAAACTATTGAATGGTACAAAGAGAAATCCCCTACTATGCGCTTAAACATTTAAATGCTTTACCGGGATCCGTAACTCAATTTTACGACGAAAGTTTTATGATGAAAATGTTGAGAGATAACTTTTGGTTCTAGAATAAAGACTACTAAAGAAACTGCTTTATTTTGAAATTGTTAAAGCATTGTACAAAGTAATATGTCTTGGCCTTAATCAAAACCCGAGTGGCAACGACGACGAGGGCGGTGGCGGCACTTCGGAACCAGTTTGCGAAAGAGCCCCTTGTCGAATAACAGAACTCGCATTCGAAGGGCCAATAGACGGGTCATCGCATGATGCATCCAGATTAGTTCACTCGATAAATGTCAGACGGATTATTTACGAAACTAAGCGTAGGTGTCATGGATGGATGGATGTTAATTACGTAAGTGGATAAAGTGACGTACCATACACCGGTCAGGTTATTGTAATTAGTAATGGTAAGAGAAAAATTAACAGTCACCCACGTATTGAAGATGTTAGCTAGTTTAGCAAAAAAATATCAAATGGCGAAATAAAGTTAACACCCAAATAATAGGACGAGGACGTTTTCCAATTTGTTCTTACAGACGTTTATTACGAATTTGAACATAAAAGAGACAACAAGGCCAATGCTTACAGTAAATCAACGGTATTCAACCTGAGGGTCCTGAAAAGAATTCTGTTGAGTAAAACGTACTTGAAGATGTTTTTGCAAGACGAATCTTTTTAATGTTCCAATGTCACACAATGTTGTCACTTTGATATCAGAATTCTGAAACATTTTGTTCTTCTTTGAAGTTACTCTTTTTAATATTAGTATTTTCATAATTTAACACCTCTTGAATTGTTTTGAATAGAGAGTAAAATACAAGAGTGCAATGGAAAATGTAGATGAAATTTTAATTAATAACCAAAAAAAATGGATATAAGTTTGGTAATGCAATTTTCACAAAAATGACAATGTTCTCAAATCCGTAGGCTAGGCGGTCGCTAGCAGTTCATAAATCTCGAATAGGCCAGACAGAGACACGACACTGCGCATTGTTTCGCAATGGAACCAGTTTTGTGCATGTGATGTGGCGCGGCTGTCTTATTGCTCCATTTGTAATGACGTCGGAGTTTTATGTTGCAGGAAATGAGCCCGTACTGTCGTCGGCGGGACGCTGTTTTTTATAATTTCAAGTTTTATCCGGTTCGCGAATGGAGAGAAATGGAACTCATTTTTTAAAACCTCTTAACTGACTTAGGGATATCGTCGCAAGTTTTTGCACAAGTTAATCTTGTAACAATTTTCACAGCTTTTAAACTTATAATATAAGTGTCTCTGATTAGCTTAGAGGTTAAGATAATGAATAAATGGTTCCTATTTTAATGTTCGTCTCAGCAAAAGAGGAATAGCATCAGGGTTAGCAAGCAATAAAGTTTCTGTTTACAATCTGTAGCATTTTTGTGTGTCGCCGTCTTTATTAAAAATGTAATCCCTACCTACTATTTAATCGAACCGGACCCAAGTGAGTTCATTCTAGCTAGGTACTTTCGAAGTTGTCATTGGCGGATATGCCGATATAATATCACTGAATCACCTTGCGTGGGCCAAGGTGCCCGGTAAGTGAATGTAAAATGGCTGACAGTTTGTGTCACTTATCGAATGTGAACCGGTACCTACCTACAATACATTTGTGCGAAAAGTTTTGTAACACTGCTAGTAACGTCGATGTAAGAATAATTTTTTGGGCATATCTTCAACAGATTCAATGATAATATTGATAATAATAGGGATGTAATTTTATATTAGGTACCTACTGAAGTCAACGCAGACAATTATTATTGTTTTCTATTTGGTCACCCATTAGTCCTAAAACACTGAGCAGACTAATATCGAATACGATTTCACTGTTAAACGGTGGTAATATGTACTCGTACCTCGGCACATTAATTCTGTTTATCATTAATCAGCCGTTATCATAAATGTCACGATCAGTATTATCTGTCTTAATAATTTTAAATTAGAGATTCATTCACGCATCAGAGATCAACTTTTATGAACCATTAAAGACGAGTGTTACGGTTGTCCAAATAAAATTCTAATGACAAATAAACCAGCGGATGATTTTCATAAAAACTTTTATTTCTATTTTCGTATTCATGAAACTCGCTAGCTATTAAATTTGCTTATACATTTTGGGAAACCCTTTATTTCGTATTATTGCGTTTTTAAGAAGAGCACTAAATGAATTTTAAGTTAGTTATGCTGAAATAATTCACCCCTACTTTTTACTTTTCATGGTATTTTCTAGCTGTTGCTGTTCTCTTTGTTTTTACGTAAATAAAACATTTGAATTCAAAGATTTGTGTTAATATGAAAGGTAAATGGAAATTAATAGATTGGTTATTGATGAGTTTGAGCAAGAGACTACACAAGTCCAATTCAGTAGAGCATTGGTGGTCCGTATCAAACGTAATGTTTGCGACTGGCAAGTAGACGCTATGAAGCACAAAGCTCGCCATAACTACAGTTTCATCTACTCTATATGGGTATGCTACATAGAGTTTCACTTCATTCATTCTCGACTACAGCCATGACATCACGAGCAATTTGCACACTTTTTGATATAGGTAAAATTTAACTGAGTTTTCCCAGTCATAAATGAGTAATAGCCATTTCAGATATTGCGGTCTGCTCTTCATTATTCCCTTTCAATTTACCTAATTATAAAATTTTCGAAACCCTTGTCCCTTGTGCCATTTGGCGAATATAATAAACCAACCCTTGTGACTTACTTCAAAGAGAAATAGGAAGTTGATGATTTTAAGTTGCGATATCGCGTTAAAATTAACCCTTCGACGGATATGAGTCATTACGGGGCTACCAGGAAATGTCATTAAATTTTCACGATAATGGCGTTTTATGTTACCCGCGCCGCTGGTTTCGCTACTTCATGCATATTTATCAAAATAACGTTGCCGATTGAAAGGCTGCATATAAACACGCACCGAATTGCAGAATGTCGTGATGGTATCCGCGGAATTTGAGTTTACAGTTGTGGTTTGGAGGGTGCAGATTCGCGCGGGTCGTCGGTTGCATTTTGGCGGGTGGTCATTGTCCGGCGTCATTAGCAAACGCACACCCGGCAAAGGGTTGAGGTTTCCGCGAACAACTCGCGCCGGCGAGCCGGTGACTCAGCCCGTGGCGCCGGAAAACACCGATCGCCTGCTCGATAACTGCTTTCGATCCGATATGATTGCCCACCTCGCGGTGCACTATCGATCGATACACAAAGTGCCCCATAAAAATTGCGACTGATGACTTTTGCGGCTTCATAACATGAACCCGTTTCGTGTGCAGAAAGGTTTAAATAACAATTTTCTTCTGCTATTGACTTTTAAGTTTTAATCAAGATTGCAGAAATATTTTAAGCACTGCAAGATTTAATGGCTCAGAAGATATTTAAACTGCCTACACTTGTTGCAGTGCGTTGTTTGTCTAAGTGTACATTATCCAATTACAACTAACTTAACGATCCCTTTTGCTAGGCTTCAAGCTTTCTTTACAAAGAATTTATCTAAAGCGATTTGAATACAACCTAACGATAGGATTTAAATATGTTTAACATAATTTTCAAATCTACGTCTTCTTTTCTTGCTATATTATAATAATGAAGAAGTCAAGATACGGTTTTAAAATAAGAACAAGCGTGTGGATAAAGCCCGAGTCTGTCGACAAGTCCACACCAAAAGTGAAATTAGCAACTTTCTCTAGCTGTGAAACAGGAACAAAGTGCGGTCTCTGGGGAGCGGCCGGCAGGTGGCGCGCGATGCCCGCGAATTTCCATAATTGGCGAAAAAAAAATATAAAACGTCAACATTCCATACAATATTTTTTTCATTGTGGCGGAGCTCCCAGGGGTCTGAATAAAACAGAAGCTTGGGCCGGACGAGTTGGCGCTAATTTCGACCGACAACGATTCGCAACGAATGATGACAGAATTGTACGGACGCCCCCGGGCGGTTTGCTACATTTCCAGGTGAATTATTTCAAACGGACAATGAAGGTGTTTATTGTAGTCATCGAGTTAAGTTCACGCTTAATGTGGAGTGAATGTCGGATATAATAGACGTCACATCGAAGATCGCATGTGTTCGACATATGGCGATGTCAGGATTACTGCGGCATTGTGCCGAATCAAGCGAGTTAATTTAATCGCACTGTAATTGTTAATTCGTTATAATCCTACAACTATAATACATCTAATATAAATTAGTTAAAGTTACGACTGTGAAAAACATAAAGCATTAGCAGGATGTGGTTGAAGTGAACATAATTTTGTAATGAATTAAAGTAACTATCCATAAAATAATTCTTATTTAATGATTATCTTAGATAATAAGAAACTCATTTTGGATAAAAATTCGGTAATGATTCCAAGATTCAAAGTCAATTCTCTGCCTATCAAAGTTCTCATTCGTTTATCCAAATAGGAGACTTGATAAAATCAAAATGTCCCCTTTCCAAAGTTAGGGACTCATTGGATTGAGATTAATCAAAACTTTCTGCGACAATGACGGGGATCAAATTGTTCTGTTATTTGCTTCAATAAAAGCGAACAATTTTAAAACTATTAAACCAAACATTGACGAAGCTTTTCATCTAAGCAAACGTTTTGTTCCGAGTACACCTTGAAATTGACTCTTAATAATATTTCCAATACAATTTTATTGGCAAGGAAATTCTCGTCGGCTACAGAGTAAATGGGCGTTCAAGGACTGAATGCGAAACTTTTCTCATCCAATTTGTCGCACCTCATACTTTTATTTTCTTGAATAAACCTTTCAGCCTTATTACTCGGCAATAGAGACCGAAAAGTAGGAAAATTGCTTGATCCGTAGCATTGTAAGCCGGCTCACATAAAACTCCCACATATTTCATGACAAATAAACTTCTCATCCTATGAAATTTTCTTACAGGGAAGCAGTTCACTGCAGGTAATATTTCAAAACATGTGTCATTCATAACTTTCGCCTTCGCAATGTCTGTCGATGGAGCCGGAGCCGGGCGAAAAGGTCCCAATAATAAATTTTTCCTAAGCCCGCTCTGTTATCCCCGCGAGCGCCCAGGTACGTTTTACGGCCGCGCAAGGGAAAATAAACGAAAAATAAAATAAAAGTCAAAATGGCCGACATAAAACTATTTGCCCGAATATACGTCGCGCAAAACTTTTCAAAACATATAACAGAATGAATCGGATATCGCAACATAAAGTACGCCGTCTCGATGGTGTGCTTTACTTTCTCGTTTCGATATTTTATTGAAATCAGGCTTCATAAAGTCTCTTTCTTTATTATGACCTCGTTCTATGATTGGTTTTAAAAATAAAGTGATAAAACAAAATTCATGTGTAAGCAAAATAAGTAACTTTTACCAATGTTTTGCATAATATTTTAAATTGCCATTTCAAAAAATATTATTTGCGATTGTAGCCAACTTACCAAATAATTTCTAAGTGTTGTGAATAATGTTTACCTGAAAAAAAAAACAAGAGTTAATTTTACATTTCAAATTAAGTAGGATAAAATATTTTGAGACATAATCCGACTAAATAGATTAAATCTTTATCAAAAATCTGCTATTTTAGGAATTGGAAATCATACTCACTGAACTATCATGGGTGCAAGACCTTTCTAGAACGTTTTTGTCTACATCTACTACGAATAGCGAACAGATTTTCTTATAGTAACTGTATTCAATCTTTAAACACACGTGGTGCTATTATTAGCACATTCTGAACGTCTTGTCATATAAATAGACGTCTTAGTATCGAACAATTATTTTCCCACACAGTAAAATAAGTGTCTTTTTGCCGTGACACTGACAATATTATACTCCATCTATTTATAGGAGGATTAACAGATAAAATAAAATTTACAGATTTTTCAATGCCATTTACAATTCCCCACATCATAATTTGACCAAATGACACATTAGAATTATTATTCAGTAAATTAAAAAAACAAGAATATTCGGAGGTAAATTTTTCAAGACACTATTCAATACGAATTTGTTTTGATCTTTCGTGTTAAGGGAGTACAAGCTTAAAAATATGGTGTCTATGAAAAAACGATTTTCCTGGAATGCTCACCGAAGGTTATAGATAAGTTAGTAAGTACCTTATAAAAGTTTACTGCTAAGATTTTACCCAGTCAAGAGGTAAAGATGGCAATAGATTACATACACATTTTAAGTAAATTTAAACAAACTGCCTTACACATTTTAAGTAAACATAAACAAACTGCCTTGTTTGCAGCGAATGAATCGTGTACTAGACTTTTACAATTGAAAGATTGAAACTTCTAAAGTAACTTTTAATCATATAAGAGGAAAATGTTTTCTACATTCTACTGCTTCGCGTGTCGTACTTATTACTATTTGCAACTAACTAAATTGTCGCGAAGATAAATAGGTTCTACTTCGCGCATCAATATGCAAATAATTCCTAACTTCAAAAGTTGAGCAAACAAAATTACAATGCGGAATATATATGTAGCGTGGTTAGGGTTGGCAATAGTATGTAGATATGTATACAAGGTCTACGAATTCTTAAATATTACCAAAATACAATAGCGGAAATAATATTTATAAAAACAACAATATCCCATTCTATAGGTAAATATATGAGCGGAATTCAGTTAGAAGACGTTAAAGAGTGTACAGTACAACTTTTTTTTTGTGCATCTACAAGATTTTATAGCCTAGTAAATACTAGTTTGTTGCTCATAAAATTTGGCAACCCTCATGGTGGCAGTGTCGCGTGATGAGACGCATAATGGCGGCGCGCACGTTACACGCCAGCGAGCGTCGGCCGACCGCCTTCGCACGTGATAAACTGCTTTTCTCTAGTATGACGACTGTCAACTGTGCTTCATTAGCCAAATATTTGGCCAGTTTTTCATTATCATTGCTTTAATGTTCATCCCTAATTGTTACACAGAAACTTTTTTTAAATGCTTGGTTGGTTGGTACGAAATGGCATTAAATTTTGCATTGGCTGGTTGCGCTAAAACTATTCTCCTCTACTATGGACTATCATTACATAATTGTTTATTTAGCCTGTTTATCATTTGTTTTTATGTTCATCCTCAATTGTTTATTTTAATTCATATCACTACTTAGTATAAAACAAAGTCGCTTTCTCTGTCTATAAGGATATAGACAGCGACTGTCTGTCGCTGTCTATATCCTTATGTATGCTTAAATCTTTAAAACTACGCAACAGATTATAATGCGGTTTTTTTTAATAGATAGAGTGATTCAAGAGGAAGGTTTATATGTATTAAACATGGTGTCAAATTCCACACTACACCGAAGCGAAGCGAGGGCGGGTCGCTAGTCATGTATAAACATGCGTTGAGGAGCTCGGTAACGCAGTGGTTTAGCGCCTGGCCCTGCGATTGTAGAGGTTAAGAACTTTCACAAGGGTTCTTCATGGGATGTATTATCTCGAGTTCCTCTGTGCTTCAGAAGGAACTTTAAGCCGTTGGTCCCGGCTGCATTTGCAGTTGTTAACACCCACCAATCCGCATTGGGCCTGCGTGGAGGGTTATGGCCCCATCTTATTATCCACCCATAAGCAAGGCCTGTGCCCCAGCAGACAATGTCAGTCATTTTTAATGTCATCACTCTGGGGCACAGGCCTTCCTTATGGGTGGATAAGGAGGATGGGCCGTAACCCACCACGCGGGCCTAATGTGGATTTGTGGGTGCAAGGTGCAAGTGCAACGAGTGCAAATGCAGCCGCGACCAACGGCTTAACGTGCCTTCCGAAGCACGGAGGAGCTCGAGATAATATTTTTTTGGTCACCCATTCCATGACCGACACTTGCGAAAGTTGCTCCTCTGCAATCACAGGGTCAGCCGCTAAACCACTGCGCCATCGAGCTCCACTGCTGCGCCATCGAGTGCCCCAGCAGTAGCGACATTAAAATGGCCGATGCCAACGAACTGGTGTTAGAAGATTGCGACATCTAATTAGAGGATTGCGACATCTAAATCCGTTGGGAGGTTTATCTTCGCACGTGCTGAAACTATTTCTATCTAGTCTCAAACGAAATATTTTTTCAGTTTTTCATCATCATTGCTTTCAGATTCATCCTAACAGTTAATTACATACCAGGAATTACCAAAAAAAAAACAAAAGCCTTAACCTACCTTGTACATCCATAGATCATTGTAACAAGTGGATCCGTGGTGAGAGTAAACTCAATAGCCTTCACACGTAATTGTAATTAACTACCTATAATGAACTCCTGCATTACATACACTATAACAATAGAATTAATCAATCCCATAGTATCCCTCTTGTATCTTTAAAATGCGAATACAATCTATCTATATGATAAGTGTTTCGAACAGTCATTGGTGTTCTTTTTGTAACTATTTTCTGGTCTAAAATAATATTTTGCCAAGTTAATGATTCGGCTTTATTTCATACTTTTAGGGTAAGCACTCATTATCCCAGTGGGTCGTTAGCAACCCACTCAAAAAAACCCATGTTCCCAATTTTTTTTTCTTTAATTGGCATATTTTGAATAACATTAGTGAAAATCACAAGTTTTTGTGACTTAAATAGTTACGGGCATATATGGTTAATATTCAATATTACCATAATTAGGTAATCTATAAATAAATTATCCCAACAATTCACGGAGTAATATTAAATTATTCTGTGGTAATACGTCATATCTACTTCAGTTGCACAAAAATAATTTACCAAATATTATGAAATTGTGTTGCAAACGGAGCCCAGAAGATTTGTTCTGTTCGGACGGTACGGTCGAGATTTATAGTTCCACGTCAAACCATTTTAATAATTACTGGAAATTCCTCGGCGGCTCTATTGTTTATAGTCCCTACAATATCATTGCAGCTGGACATCGTAATAATATTTTGATGTGTAAAACGAATCTATTTTCATCACAATATCAGAAATGGAAATATGTTTTTGGATGAAATTTTGTATTTCTATCTAGTGCAAGCAGCGCAAGTTTTGCAAATGGGGAATCAAGGTAGATAATTGAAACTAAGTCAGTAGTACTTTAAGTCTAAAATATGATCATCTTAAATTAATCTACAGTCACTTTCTAACTACTTTAATAAATAAACTAACAGTGTTCTCGTCTCGTCATCAATCACAAGTTCATTAAAACACGATTCGCATTCCGGGTCGGTACAGCGTGAAATGTCTGCTAATTTAGTTGATGTCGCTTTAACACATAGATAAATACTTACATTATTTGAGTGTTTCAATATTGGTAGAATAATATATAAATGATAACATCTAGGAACAAAATGTTTGGATAGAGCGGTGATCTTACAAACTCTTGCTGTGGAATTTTTCTCTGGCACGTCAAGAAGTGTTGAGAAACTATTAAAATTGTATGCCATTTTAAATACGTCTTTTATCTGTTGATGGATAAGAATGACGAAGTTTAAGTTGTAGATTAGTTCTGAGCATCAACATTTATTATGATAAGTGGAAGAAGAGTTTGGACAATATTTTAAGCTAATCCAAACGTCAATTTCGATTATTTTGCAATACTATTTTATTGTGAGCATTATTTAACACTGCAATGAGTGTAAGGTAATTTTAATTGCTGACTATAATATGTGGAACAGCGACAGAGGGCAGATCGGAAACGAGCACGACGCGTCTCTGAAAGCTGCCAACAGCTTCCACTGACTGACACGTCCTTCCGCTTACGCTCCATACGTCACACCCACTATCAACTTACAACACAGCTCATATAGAAAACTCTTTTCAAGAATAACCTTCCCCTAAAAGTTTTTGATTAAATAACGCATCACATCCAATTTTTATGGCGTCATTGTTCTCGTATTACCATTAATCCCTTGAAAGGGAAAGCAAACCGCCTTCATATATTTTGTAATATAGCGACGCGTTGGATCCGTATAAAATGAAAGTCGTGTCGCGAGTCCTACGCTCTAATAAATATGGAGCTCGAATGCGACCCTAATCGGGAAGGCAAAACGGCAACAATGCAAACAGGCGTGGTATCAAATTGTCGAGCATGCAAACACATTAAAGGGCGCCGAGCAAACGACGCCTAATGATTATCTCTCTTATACCTTTAGCGCGCAAACGTAAAAAGAAACGTAAATAAATGAGATATGTTTCATTGTTCTTTGTTTTAGAAGGGCCGGGCGGCAGCTGGACGGCGGGAAATGTCGCTTATCTGACGCCGCACCTTTTGTCGGTAGGCGTTGACCCAATTCGAGTGGCACTCTGCCGCCACTGTGTTAGCGCCGCGCGCCGTCTTCAGACGAATAGCTTGCATACTGACTAGACTCATTCAATTAGGTATAATAAATACACACATACCTAGATTACAAAAAACATTGCGTTAGTCAAAGTTATTCCTGTATTCTGAACTGAAACAGCTCTATTCTTAAGTTTTATTGTATTTTCGTGACCTAATTTTGTAGATTTGAAACAAAAATTTCGTCGGCGAATAGAGGCATTAATTACTTAATTGCACAGGAATAAACGCGGCGCTAATTCGCGGCGGATGGGCACGAAACGTTCTGTGCGCATTTGCGAAATGGTGCGGCATATTCACGCGATTAAAACGGCAAGTTTCTGGTGGGGCCGATCGCCGGCGCGATAGGTCGCGGGGTCAAAAATAGCGAAGGCCGTACCTGGCACCGCCCCGCGCCGCTCAATGTCAACTTTCAATCACGGGAGGGCGGAAGGAAGCGGCCGGCTCCAGCCGAAGTCACGGCCCCTGCGATACCGCACAGCACCGCAATTATTGCTTTGCCCTTTTTTACGGCGCCTCCCTTGTCTCCTTGTCGTTTACATTCTGTCAAGTTAAGCCTCTGTGCGCCCTGACAAAGTAGCGACAAACCCCCCTTTGCGGCTGACATTAATATACTTAACCCATGTGAGTGACTTGTGGACAATAATCACTATTAAATTATAACTTCTCACAAAGCTTCTGCCATCATGCAGAATGACACGACGGAAGTTCCGACGCAAATCTAATAAGGAAAAGACAAGTTTTCATTATACAAACAATATTTATGACAACAAATATACGACAACAACTTTAATAACTAAGTCTACTGTTATGAAAGCAGAAAGTTTCCTCTTTTAAATATAAACTGGAATATAAATAAAACTTTTATTACTTTTTGTTCAACCTTTTTCCTTGGTTGTTTACGTAGCTGCGAGTAAAGCCTCTCCGTGCCAACAGTCGCTTTGTCAAGCGTCGAGTGACATTAGCTCGACCCACTGTCAGATAATTTGGAAGCCAAATAAAATTATACCCGACTCTATATGTTTCCTGCATTTTACCCTGATAAATTGGGGATTCAATTTAGAATACACTTTGCTAAATAGACGTTAGGGCAATAAAATGCTTATAACTTTACAGTTAGTAAAATGAGGTCCTTAAAGCTTTTAATATTGCGTTATCGTTGTATCTAGGTCTAAGCAATAGAAGATTCTATCTGCTCAGTAAATTTTTATTGTGATGTTACAGTGTTATCAATTTGAACATCGATGATATCCAAATAAAGTTATTCAGACTTCGCGAAATTGCTATTGCTAGACTCGTTTCCTTGTCATGTAATAAAAGCTAAGGTTATTATTTGAGCTCCGATGCAGAACTTGTGCGCTACGACGGGGATCGAAAACTTTCAGGTGGAAACTTTCATCAATATGTCAATTAGTGCACAATGAGCGAAGCGGGCCTGCACAGGTGACTCGCGCCGCCGTTTGCCAGCCCATTAAGCAAATAACGAGTCCGCAGGATAAACTTGGAGGCAGTAAAGTTTATTAATGGCTCGATTACAAGCTCGACCCGAGGTGGAAAGAAGTGCTATCAATCAGTCAGGTGCGCGGCACCCCCTCAGTAACGCTAATAACAAAATTCCGACGCCTCTGTTTGTTTCTCCAGAAGGGGTGAAGATGAATATCCCAGTGCGTTGCCATCGGTTAGTCGTCCCACGAAAAAGGACGAATGTTTTAATCTTGGCTGGAAATCTCAAAAACAATTAAAACCTTTTTGTTTACGTTGACTTCGTATTGTTCGAGATGCTTCAAATAGCTGGAGTCAACCATTAAGTTAAATATGGACTGTTTTAATGATTTTCTCTAAAAGGATTTATTATCTCACAATTTCAAGTTGGAGTTAACAGAATCGTTATTAGAATATGGTAAAATTTGAAAGAAGGGAAACAAGTAGGCTCTACATTCGTTTAACTATTCAAACTCCAGCGCAAACTGCAACAGGCAGCCAAAATTGGGGATTTTAATTTCAGCGAGCTAGTTGCATGTTGTGATAGGCAGCTAAGAGCGAAGTGTCGGCCGAATAGGCAAACCGAGAGGCAGCAGAGCGCAGCTCGCCGCTGTCCGAATGGCTCAATTACAGTTAATTCGCAACGCACACACATTCTGAGCGAGGTGCATGTGCGGCGTCGGTATAATGTATGTAAATGCATGCGACCGGCCGCGGACCCCCGCCGCTCACAATATTGCGACATTAAACGGAATATGGCCGACGAGACGGACATTTTCGACAAAAGTCGACATTTGCAAACGTTATGCAGCCACTCATCTGCATTTAACAGAGTTTCCGAATATCCGACGACTGAGCTTTTCAGACGGGTGCTCTGATTTCTTAACAAGCACTTAATTTTTCCATCACAGACCAGTACCACTATTCCAATGCAGAAATCAATACAAAGGAACAAAGTAAAAGTTGATAGTCGTCTGTTCAATATTAAAATACCACACTTTCTTATTATAATAGATTTTATCGATATAAAATGGTCAAATATAAATTTTATTTCGTAAGATTAAAATCAGTAAAAGTGCTATAGACAACATAAAGCCAAATACATTATCAAGAACTGCATCAGGATTAGCTGTTATTACAATAAGTGAAAATAGAATGACTGTTTCGCCATTTCATTTTCACTTACTAAAGTAGGGTATTGGGTAATAAAATTCTGAACAGAGTTCAACAGTCTTTAGGAGCTTTTTCTTCAGTGTTTACCTGAATACATTTGTAAAGGGAAATAATATTTTAACTGTATCTATATAAACTACTACGCCCTACTAAGCTAGCATAGCTACTAGGCTCTACATATACAAATTCAAAAATATCACTTCGGAGCATGGAAAGAGATTTATGGCATGCTACGGTGCTACGAATGAGGTAAGTTTCTAAATAAATTGTAGATGATCTCAAAATTTCGTTTGATGTACGCATACAATTTGTTTTTTTTTTTTTTAATTTATCAAAACAATGTATCTGCCAACTCTGTGTACATTTCATGCATCAATATTGCACGAGTTACGTGGATTGTCACGACGGTTTATAGCTCTCTAAAACGAACTGAAGTGATTAACAACTTACGTAAGCCGTGATCATTAACTGTTGGAATTTATCGGTTTGCGAAGAGAATTACAAGTTAACAACAAACATAATATAATGTCGGCAGGGATTACGGTATCATCTCTATAGATAGATAAATAATTCTACTGTGTTACTGATTTTTCAGAAAGCGTAACTAAAAAGGTAGTTAAACTATTGATTTTCATTTTAGTAACAAAAACACTACGAAAAAAAAAAATTAAAACATTTTACTTGAAAAAGTTAATTGAATGCCAATAATCTTTATGACTAACTAGTTTATTTTGTGTTAATTTTTATTTTTACTTTTACTTATTAAACAAAAACGAAAGAAAAAACTTCATACTTTTTTACTCGAACAATGCTAAAAAGCCGTGACAAGTTTGAATTCGCCTAGTGTTTGGAACCATGAAGAATTTCAACAATTTTTTTACGCCAGTTTAACATAGTTAATGATAATTAAGGTCACTGATAATCATCAGTCGACTGTCCTAGCTATTATTAGGACGCGTGTATTTTTTTTAAATCCCCTGATGAAAAGATAAAGTAGGTAAGTACTTGAGTTATGAAGATATTTCTTTTTTCATAATCGACTATTAGCTATTTAGATTAAAAATTATTTAAGGTGGATACCCCACCGAAAGTGGCGCTTTAAAGGTTTTAATTTAAGTTGTTAATATAAAAGAGTTTTAATAAAACTTTACGTGGAATTTTTGAGACATAAAGTCTATGTCTCAAAAATTCTACGTATAGTTTTATATTTTATAAAAGTCTAGTATTTTTGGAAGGTATTACATTAAATTTCCTCGAAGTTATTTGTAGAAGTAGATAGCAAATGTGTCAAAAACGGCCCCTTTTAGCAGTTTTGCTATCTACTCTTAGAAATGACTACGAGGGAATGTAATGATACCTTCTAAAAATACTAGACTATGGGTCTTAAAAATTCCTCGTACATACAGTTTTATTAAAATTATGTATAAAATTACAAAATTAAATAAAATTCACCGCGGCGCCACTTTCAGCCTAGGTACACCGTCTTAAGTACCTACAATGAAAGTAAGTACCTATATTTCTTTGGATTTATTACGTGGTAAAAAAAGCAATTGTTATTTTCACTCAAAAAACAAATCATGTAGTTAATGACAAAATTAATTATTTGCTACATTTTTTAGCAAAATGTAGTGTACGTTCGAATTTTATTTTCACAATGATAATTACAACAATTACAATAATTATAACAAAGAAAATGACAAGAAAAATACATCTAGGCAAGGATAACTACGCTAAGTGCACAAAAGCACCTATGACTTCTTAGGTGATCTTTAAAATGTCGGGAAAACCAAAAATCAAACCAAATACCAACTAATTACCAAAGTGCTTTCAATAAAACCGCGCTAGTATCAGTTAAAAATTGTTTTATTTCATGTCTAGTGAGCGCGTAAGCTTGAGAAGTGAATATGATCTTTAAAAGTCAAATGCACAGCCCCCCCTACTCAAATGACCAACATTCTATTCGTTTGAATGCTACGCTTACTATTAAAACTTGAAAATAAGCAGTACACTATAAAATAACGTGACAATTCCATACAATATATCGAAGTCTGTGATTTACATAAGTTTGCGACATGTGATTTAATCAACTATTGCTCATATTTAAGCTTTAAAAGTAAACGTAGCGTTCAAACGAATAGAAAGTTGGTCATTTGAGTAAAGGGGCAGGTCTATGCTAGCCCCAAATTCATGCTAACGATTTCTTCCTCATGTCGTGTTCTCATTTAAGTATTTCAAAAGTTAGTGGAAGCTAAAGTAAGCTGTCTACAAGCTTAAAAAGACTTCCGAATTTACGACACAAATAAGTCTCGAGAATGGACAAAATGAAATTGTTCAGGTCACCTTCATCTGCATCTGTAGGTATGTAGAGGTAATTCTTATTTCCAAGAAAGAGGATTTGTTTTGAAGAAAGTAAATTTTTACTTTGGCAGACATTTTTCAAAAGGATTTATTTTAAAGGTTTTAAGTAAATTTTTACTTTGGCAGACATTTTTCAACTTGCAACTATTACAAAATTATTTACATCAAAGTCATTCAATTTTTAAAAACAGATTTTTTCGTTACAAAATATTAACGGTAACTACTTACTTATTTTAAGTTTCGCATTGTAGTTTTTTAACATTGAAAATGTTTTTTTGAGGCATCTGTATAGGCCCGATTTTCAGCCAAAGTGCGACATCACCCTGGTGTCGTAGATATTAGAGCTATGTAAATGATTGAGATATCAAATGACGCGTCTAATCAAGGGCTATAAACTGAAAAAATTTTTTTATGAAAAATTCGCCCGGTTTCGGCGAGCAAAAAATCATATCTCGTAAACGAAACGCGATATCGGGTCGATTTTAAAAACACCTCGAGATATGACTTTGGTCTACTTCAAAAAAAATATTGGAGGTAAATAACATAAAAGGATAATTCTGTTGCTTAACCTTTA
This sequence comes from Agriphila geniculea, assembly GCA_943789525.1. Lineage (NCBI taxonomy): Eukaryota > Metazoa > Arthropoda > Insecta > Lepidoptera > Crambidae > Agriphila > Agriphila geniculea. Next base: position 19,099,763 of record OX038873.1, on the reverse strand, counting down.
TGAAGTGAAGTTTGCGCGGAGCGTATGAGTGAGCGCTGAGCGCAGTAGTGTACGTACGTACCTAGTCGTATCAACGCTAATATTTTGAGTTGTAAATGTAATAAAATGTTATTTTCTAATTATAAAAAAAACAGATAGGTACCCAATGAAAGTGTTTTTAAAAGCAAAACAAAAATATATATTTTATTTATTAATACCTACTTATGTTAAATTCTTAAATCAAGTAAAATTAGATTGAATGAGATTATGTTTGTATTAAATTTTGTTAATGTGATTTTTTTTAAATTATTTATTTATGACTTTTTAATGGTTAGGTGTCAAATCTAACGTAAAACAACTAAATTAAATAAACACCATTAGTATTACCCATACGAAGAACAAGATATCATTTATTTATTAACCCTATTTTGCTTAATAATGCGTTTCTATACTTATACAAAAGGCCGGGCTTTGCCTTGCAGTTGCACGTGAGCATCGAAAAAAACTATTTCGGCGCATCTGTTTCTATTATTTTGGCTATATTTCCTGACCATTGCCTGCACCGTGGGATTACGTGATACCCGGCACTTTTTTGTATAGGCAAATGAATAAACGAATCTTGAGCGAAAGTTGAATAGAAGAGAGTTTGTAGTTTGAGCCTCCATACTTAGGAGTAGATACAGAAAAGCATTTGCACTAATTGGTTAGAATTTTTAAGAAGAATTACACTAATAAATTGGTACCTATGTTAATATTAAAGTTTTTGCTGTATATTCGTGGGTTGCTGTTATTTCAATTTCGAGATTTAAAATTACTCGATCGGGCATGTCTCATGCTTTTCTTAGTACGCTACGATTCCAAAGGAATTTTTACACAGTCAGCGCGAGACTGCATTTGGTTTTGATTAGAATTTTTTATAAGTTATTTTTTTGTAGGAATTCTAAGATTTTTTAGTTATAGTACTCACATAGGTATATTTAATAATAATAAAAAATATTTACGAATAAATTTTGTTTTAGGTAATTAATTAAATTCATTTTCAATGTACCAGAAGGTCGTGAAAGGCACGAGATTTGTGAATTTTTTGTTAGCTTTGGTGACACAAATTCAAATTAGATTTTCAAATTTATTGGTTTTCGCTATTTATACTTTTATTAAGTACGTAACAATTATTGCTAGCTTAGATAATTGACCGAGCGAGCACGACGTGCGTTCGAAGCGTCTCTGCTTCAGCTTGGGCAAAAATTCATTCGTATGTCCGGCTGTCTGTTCCAGCCTACAGGTCGGATTTCTCAACCGATTCTTGTGAAATTTTGTAAGCAGATTTGAAAATTATACAGAATTTTTTTGTCGAGCCAGTTTTTTGAAATTTTTCGAAATAGCGGAGATATGTTAAAAAAACCTATTTCAGTCCGGAATTCCGGCGCTGTCTGTTCTCCTCTACAGGTCGCATTTCTCAACCGATTCTCGTGAAATTTTGTGAGCTTTGAAAATAGAAGGGTTTGAAAATAATATAAAATTTTTTTGTCACGCCAGTTTTTTGAAATTTTTAAAAATGACGGAGAAATGTTAAAAATACATATTTCAGTCGGGCTTTCCAGTTCTCTCTGTTTTCTTCTACAGGTCGCATTTTTCAACCAATTCCCGTGAAATTTTGTAAGCAGGTTGAAAATTGTATAGATTTTTTTTGTTAAGCCAGTTTTTAATTATATTTTTTAATGGCCGAGATAATGTAAAAAAAATGTATTTCAGTCCGGATTCCCGGCGCTGTCTGTTCTCCTCTACAGGTCGCATTTCTCAACCGATTCTCGTGATATTTTGTGAGCAGGTTTGAAAATAAAATAGATTTTTTTTGTCACGCCAGTTTTTTGAAATTTTAAAAAATGACGGAGAAATGTTAAAAATACATATTTCAGTCGGGCTTTCCAGTTCTGTCTGTTTTCTTCTACAGGTCGCATTTCTCCACCGATTCTCGTGAAATTTTGTAAGCAGGTTTGAAAATTGTATAGATTTTTTTTGTCAAGCCAGTTTTTAATTTTTTCTTTAAATGGCGGAGATAATGTAAAAAAATCGTATTTCAGTCCGGATTTCCGGCGCTGTCTGTTCTCCTCTACAGGTCGCATTTCTCAACCGATCCCGGTGAAATTTTATGAGCAGATTTGATAAATATATAGAATTTTTTGTCGAGGCAATTTTTCGTAATTTATTAAAATGACGGAGATATGTAAAAAAACATATTTCAGTCCAGCTTTCCGGCTGTTTGATTTTCTCTACAGGTCGCATTTCTCAACCGATTCTGGTGAAATTTTGTGGGCAGGTTAGTTTTGTATAATTTTTTAGACCATCCAGTTTTTCGAAATTTATCAAAAATCACTTATTTCGAAAAAATATTAAAATTAGAAGCGCCATCTAGCAGTAAATATACCTACCAAATAATATACCAAACAGCACGTACATACCTACAATGTGCTTTGAAAAGCTCGTGGTGTGTAGGGAAAAAGGGGTGGCGACATCTTTTAGATTATTTTTTAAACAACATACAATTTGAGCTATTTTTAACGCGAGGTCTACAGCTCACGGAGCCACTAGTATAAAATTAATAGCTTAGAAAATATTAATGTAAAGTGTAATTCTTATTTAAAGAAATGTAGGTGAATAAAATTATCAATAGCATAGAATGAGTAGATTTGTTGATTGCGTAGTTGCGTACTGAATTGAAATAATTTTCAATAAGTAGAGTTTGTTTCGCTCTTAGGCGGCCCCTAGACGATCAATTATTTTGCACAATATTACATATTGCACAATTTTATAGACCGTGTAGGGTTAATATTGAAATTTGCACAATGTATGATGTAACAAGAGTTTGATTTTAATTGCAAAATATTCTTTCATTGCACCGTGTAGGGTCAACATTGCGCAATATTTTTTTTAATCAGTGATGTTTTCATTAAAATGTAACAATATAGAGGATAATACTACTAAAGCTTTTGAGATTATAAATAGCTGCAGCTAAACCTTGTTCTGACATCTTGCTGACGATAGCACACGAAATACCTGCACGGATTACTACTATACTATATTGCACAATGTATATTATTGTGCAATAGAATTGATCTTTTAAGCTCAAAGGTTATTTTAATCTCACTGTGCAATTAAATATTGCGCAATATGATTGTGTCGTCTAGGGCCCGCTTTAGGCACTGGATTTTACACAGAAAGTATTTCTCCTAGGGAAGGGATTCCTAAACTATTTAAGGCAAGAGACCTCAGACTCCCATAGCCAAATTACTTTAAAAGTCCGATCAAATACCAAGTGTAATTAATGATTATTATATTATTCGTTTACATCAACCCCTGGGAAACCGATTTCGACCTCAAGATATCGACCAGTTTGGGAATCCCTGCCCTAGGGTCATACAGTTATTCACTCTTTCATTTATTTTAATAAGACTCTTTTATTTGTATTCAAATTCAAACTCTAATTATGAATGTTACAAAAATGTAGCTGGATAAGAATTCAAATAAACATTCATTATTATTATTAATATGGATGAACATAACTTTCAAGTAAGATCATAATTCGTAAGCCAAAGAACATTATCCTGAGAACTTTCGGCCAGATTCGACTTCTCGTAACCTAGTTCGCATTTAAGTGCCGCCCCCTAGGGGCATTCAAGGCGAAACCTTTGTTTTATCAGACAAGCATTGTCATGGTAATTCATTTTCGACAACAATTTTAGCTGTTTTTACAACAAATATAGGAGATTAATTTCACATTGAAAGTGATATATTCGAAGCTTTCTTTGTTATGAAGTTTAACAACATCGATTTTCTGCTTATTACAAAAAGAATATTGCAATTCTGATTGATACATAATCATTCAAAATTGCTTCATAAACATGGACAATGTTGACAATAAACTTATAAATTCTCCAGCTAAATTCAGCCACACAGTATGCACACGGCTAAATATAACTTTAACTATCTCTACAATATACAATAAGAGCTAAAAGACTGAAATTGAGCATCGTACGTGATGTCAGAGAGGTTATGTTCACGACAAACAAAAATATTAAGGCGTTTACCTCGTTTCGTCTTGCGTCCGGAGGCTATATCACTGTTAAACCGCACAGATTATTACACACCGATGCAACAATATAAATTTTAGTAAAATAATACGTTTGCATCACAGAAATAACAAAATAAAACGGAAAACATTGAAAGCGGATAAGAAGCGGCGACACGAAACGGCAAGCTAAGTAGCAGCTGACTACAACTGACAGATAGAGGTGACTTTGTCATAGCGCAGAGTATGCATTAACAACTCTACCTTTTTCATGGTATTTTTATTAGAAAATAAAAGATAATAAAACATTTTGTTCTAAATATACCAGGATTGGTTTAAAATATAAAATTTATTTATATAGATGTCAGACGTAATAAAAAGTGTAAAAAATATGTAAACAAACCATAACAGTTGTTTTTTTTATTCTAACATTTTCACGAAAAATCATCAAGTTTTTCTTTTAATATTACATTAATAAAATATTATTGAGAAAAATAAAATTTAGTTACTGTCAAAGAAACAAAACATTAGTTACTGTCAAAATTAATAGTTTGCTATTATTTTTTAGCAAAATGTATGTACACGTAGTGTACTTTCGTCTTTTTCTCATTAAAATGATTATATTTTAAAATACAGTTTGTCCCACGTAACAAGGTTAGTTGCATATCTGCGCAACGTGGAGGAGTAGTGTGGGCGCGCACCGATGGCGACGGAGCAGCCCTCTAGCGGACATATTGCGAGTTATCGATTCTCTGCGTGCCGCCAGCCGCCATTGGCTCAGTTCAGTAATTGCTTTATGTTGCTCGTTTGTAACATGAATTCAAATTTAGCGCGCTCAGGGGCTCTCCAATGAACAGCCAAAGTGTTTGTGCAGAGGAAATTATCCGATTCGGATAATAAAATCTACTGAAATACTATTGGAACTTTGTTTTATACACGCCAGGGGTCTCAATAAAAGACTCGCTTCGAGAATTAAAATAGTAAGCAAACTACTTAACTAGTGGCTCCGTGAGCTGTAGACCTCGCGTTAAAAAGTATCTCAAACTGTATGTTTTTTAAAAACAAATAACGCAGAATAGATGTTAATTATACCAAATAATAAGTAAGTACCTATCTATACTGTGCAAATAATATACGCAGTCAAAGATTCTGTCAACCTTATTTATTTTCAAATTTCAAATATTGGCCAGAAATGTTTTGATTGGTGAACTTTTGAATCTTCTAAAAATAAAAAACAAAATTTACTTTGCAACGCTAACAAAAGTTGTGTTACATTTTTCGCAACTGTTGAAATATGACTTTTCTTACATTATCTCCGTCAGTACGAAAAAATTCGAAAAACTGGCTCGACTGAAAAAATCTATATAGTTTGTCAAACCTGCTCACAAAATTTCAAGAGAATCGGTTGAGAAATGCGACCTTGTAGAGGAGAACAGCCAGCGCGAGAACAAACGGACAGCCACCGGAAGGACATACGAAAGAATTTCTGCACAAGCTGAAGCAGAGACGCTTCGCTCGCACTTCGTGTTCGCTCGGTCAATTAATAAACTTATGGCTTAGTGTGTTGTCTAATTAGAATAAATAAAACGTTGTATTTATGTTATCAGTATTGCTGAGCGCAAACTTCTTTTTAAAATTCCGGCGCTACAAGATGGGGTTGGCCCAATTAATTATTAAAAATATCGGCTTCAGTTTTTTAAAATATTAGATAATTTAGCTGTATAAAAAAACTTCTTTGTCGCCCGAAATATAGAGAATAACATTTTTTTACGTTTGACTGACTCTAAATTGTTTCTTTTACAGTCAAAGATTTCAAATTAAACACTTTTAAAGTACTGAGGTGATTTTATAATAGTAGTTTTGTTTTTGGTGTTCTTCATCATCATCATCATCATCATATCAGCCGCACGACACCCACTGCTGGGTATAGGCCTCCCCCAAGGATATATTGTTTTAAATTTCCATGGTTATTAACATTATTTAAATATACTGTATCGGGATTTTCACCATGTACCTTTTTATTTTTGGGATTCCTCCCCCAAGGATTTCCACGACGATCGGTCCTGCGCTTCCCACATCCAGTGGCTTCCGGCAACCTTCACCAGATCGTCGGTCCACCTTGTCGGGGGCCTACCCACGGAGCGTCGTCCGGTGCGCGGTCGCCATTCCAGAACCTTTCCGCCCCAACGGCCATCGGTTCTTCTCGCTATGTGTCCAGCCCACTGCCACTTTAGCTGAGCAATCCTTCGAGCGATGTCGGTTACTTTAGTTCGCCTGCGAATCTCCTCATTTCTGATTCGATCACGCAGAGAAACGCCGAGCATGGCTCTCTCCATTGCACGCTGGGTGACCTTGAGCCTCCTTATGAGACCCATAGTTAGCGACCACGTTTCACTGCCGTAAGTCATCACTGGCAATACACACTGGTCATAGACTTTCGTCTTGAGACACAGGTAAATCGGACACGAAGATTTTTCGGAGCTTCCCGAATGCTGCCCATCCGAGTTGGATTCGACGAGAGATCTCCTTCTCAAAGTTGGACCTACCTAACTGGACTGCCTGTCCTAGGTATACATAATGGTCAACAACTTCAAGTGTAGTGTTCCCAACATGAACTGGAGCGGGCACAACATGGGCATTCGACATGATTTTCGTCTTATCCATGTTCATTTTAAGACCCACTCTTTGGGAAGCACTACGGAGATCTTCGAGCATTGTGTTCAGTGTTTGGTGTTTTTATTGGAATCAAAATAAAATCCAAACAACCTTTAAAAAAATCGCACTAGTATATCCACTCCGTACAGTAAAAGTGTTTTATTTGTGACTCTACAATATTTTTGCTTTACAATATTCATTTTTGATAAGGTATTTTCTCTATTTTTGTCGTCTATCAAAGGAACTAAAAATTTTAAGATAAATAATGCAAATTACGTTTGTAGGAGCAAGTTGATTTGTTCTGAAAGACCACAGTGGACTGTTTGGCCAATTTAGACACCTAAAAGTCAAGTCATTAAGTGGGTAGGTGAATAATGATCTCTAAACATATAATGATTCCGAAAATGAATCCAGTAATCATCAACTACCGTTATCATTAAGTAATGAGCACTCAAAAGTGGGATAATGTAATTTGCTTCAGAAATTATTTTCACTTGCATTTCAAGTTTGCACTCACTGCGATTAAAAGTTTTTATTTTTCTAAGTGTTCAACTGTTGTGAAAAAAATGGATGAACATGTTGAAGGTGAGTGGCTACAAAAATATATTTTTAAGTTTGTAATGTATTCTCGTATTTGTGATATGAAATTCCGAATAAGGCATCTGTTTTTATTGTAAAAAAAATAGACAATCTAAGTATGAGTACCCAAATGTGCCCCTATAAATGATACCTCAAATGGAAGCCTAAATTGTTTACTTTTATATTCAGTAGTCAGTATATTTCGCACGACTTTTCATCACATTTATTTTTTTATTTGAAAAATCTGAAAATAATGTTTATTATTACTTTTCTTTGAATATATTTGTTTAAATTTATTTAATTAGTTTCCTATAACTTACCTTTCTACCAAAACAATGACGAAATGTACGTTACTTCAACCACATAATAAATTATGGTAATTAATAAGTGATTCTAGCAACTTTTATCATTTTATCCATTTTATGCCTGTGCGATTACCAAAAATATCTCAATAGCTCGTTATATAGCAAATTATAAGTTAATTAACCGATTGGAATGACTTCATCGCAAAAAATATTTTTTGGGGTCTAAACTTGCCAAACTCCACTGTGGGACGCCTCGTGCACAAAATTGTGTGGAGGCGGCGGGAACGGATATTTATGCGCGTTAATAAGAAGCGGAGCTCTTTCAGGCCACCTAGTTACCTAGCGATGTATGTGACTGTACTTCGGAACTGTTACCTGATACAGGGAATGAATAGGTAATGATATAACGTCCTGATATTTCGCATTAAATAAAAGAGTAAAAATATTAGAAACAAGCGGCCGCCCGCGACTTCGTCTGCGTGGAAAGGTTTTTGCTATCCCTCGGGAACTATACTTTTTTTTCGGGATGAAAGGTACCCTGTGGTCCTCTGTGTACACCTGACAACGTGTATGCAAAATTTCATGATGATCGGTTCAGTAGTTAGGACGTGAAGGCGTAACAAACAAACAAACAAATAAACAAACGGACTTTCGCATTTATAATATTAGTAAGGAACTAAGGATAAAACACTTTTTACCGATAACAGCGCGTATATTGCGCGTTAATTCAAATGTTATTGTTAGAATTATTTAGTTTTGATTTGTTGGTTTTTTGGGTTTCCCGACGTTTTGACACTTTACCAGGGGTCGTGGTCACGGGACGACTGAAGCAAAAAAGCTGCTCATATTTTAATGAAATTACCCGCTCAGAACTTTATAAAAATGCATTTAAGTTTATTAAATTATTTTACAGCTGCGTTCTGATTTCAATAAATTATTATTGAAATAAATTGATTGAAATTAATTAGAAAACACGATCTAGCTACAGTTCACCAATTGGGAGGCCTCTCCGAGAAAGAACTGGCGAAAGAAAACTCAGAGAGGTTGTGTCGACCTCCCTATTGATCCCTATCTACAAAACAAACTAACTATATATTTATATCCTGCAGTGTGAGATTTGGGATGGGATTTTAGTTGATTAATTATGGGGTCCCAAGGTGGTGGTACTCTCCAACCATCTTCTCTATTGAAAGTTAGAAGTGTATATTAGAGAAATAGTATGAAGTGTAGATACGCTGTTGAAAGTAGCCTGCGCTGCGCGGGCGCCGCAGATTTGACGTCGTTTTTGGGTGGTGGTAACCACAGGCCTCATAAACTGGCTATTATAAATAAATATAAGACAACCTTACAAACATTGCTCTGATTCCAAAGAAGTAGCTAAAGCACTTGTGTTATGAAAATCAGAGACAACGTTAGAACTACAAACACCAGACGTGAGCCAAGATATAAAAGTTCGCTTTTTAAATTAACCCAGCCGGAGATCGAACCTGAGACCTCAGAGATGGCAACACCTCCAAAACTGGTGTACAAACCACTCGAACACGGAGGTCGACAAATTTATACAACCAAAGTTTGTGAAAGTAATCATCAGCCATTCCTTGTAGATGTAATGAAAAATGAAAAAAAACTGGAAATGCAAATTAACATACCCTTCGAAGTATGGAGTACGTACTTTTATTTTTGGTTACCCATCTCATTATGATCGAACAATAAGATACAAAGTCCATAATAAAAGTTGTAAGTGGAACACTTTTAAAAAGAAAAGGCAGAAGTTGCTAAAACTGATCATCATTCTCCAAGAAATGTAGGTCGAAAAACAGTTTTTTTTAATTTTCCATAGTAAGTCGGTTAGCTGACCATGTTTTGTATGAAAGTATGAATTTTATTTCGCTTTTTGAATTATGGTCTTTGGAGGAAATTGTTCAGTTTTAGCAACTCTACCATCTGCCTTTTTCAGAAGTATTCCCCTTACACTTTGTATACAAAAATGTAGAGAACGTCTAAATACTACAGCGATTATCTAAAAAGAAGCAAAGCAAAACACTTTCTGCAAGTCCTTGAATACCAACTTCCAAGGCAACGCTTCCATCTCAATCAAGGAAACAAAAGAAAAACACAATTTCGTGAACTACAAATACAAAAAGCTAATAAAAGCTAAAGGTGGTGGTTCATTTGCCTGCGAACATAATGTAGTTCACTCGTGACAGTCGCCGAACAAACTGTTAGGAGGAAAATAAGTAACGCAAATAACGAACAGTGTCGGCTATTTTTCGTTGCGCGGCAACTATTAAAAACAAACAAGCCTCGAATACGGGTGTAACAGACGGACAGAAGTGCTAACATTGTGGATAATAAAGGAAGTTTTATTACGCACCGTATAATAAGCCTTTATTTGTATGTGGATGTCCGGATTTTACCGAGATTCATAGTTTTGTTTTGAGAAGTTTTCAGGACTCTAGCAGGCCATAAGGGTTTTAAATTATTATTTTTTGGCAAGAGTTAAACATATTTATAAATCTTTTCGATGTGTTACTTGAAAACTAATTCAGAATCAAGAATTTCTTCGTAGTGGCACCACAGTAAAGTTGTGAAATATCATAGAAACAAAATTTTACAAATCGTGGTAACCTACTGGAACTTTTGGTGAAGAAAACTTGGAAAGTTGATAGTTGTGTCAAACTGAAGTAACTTCGTCTGTAGAGTCTTTAATTTAATAATACTATCTCTATATCCGAATAGTAACACCTATGTTAGCTTGTCAAAATAGCATAAAATAGCCTTCTTTAATTGAAAGAAAATTACAATTCATCCCTACTTTAAACCCTACAGTTAATACCAGCCCTAAATCAGAGGCAACCCTCTATCCTCTTTGATGTAAAAAGTTACCGCTTTATCGAAAAGCTGTTTGTTTCCAATTAATTTGATATCGTGTCAAATCTAGTTCAGTGTTACGACCATAGAGAAAACAAACGTTAAATAATTAATGTTTATTATAAGAAAGTCTTACCTGAATAAATTAAAAAAAAGTCTTGTCGTTCACACACATTAAATACCTATCTGAAAGATGGACAAGGTTGACCGACGATCTGGTGAAGGTCGAAGGCAGCGCAGGACCGATCGTTGTGGAGATCCTTGGAGGAGGCCTATACCCAGCAGTGGGTGGAGTGCGGCTGATATGATGATGATGATGATGAAGAATCTATCACACAAATATTGTATTAACTACTCTTAAATTGTATTTAGATATGTAGTGAATAGTTTATAAACAGATATTTCTCTTCGAAGAAGAAATGTATCTGACCATTTCGTGCCCAAAACAGAGAAAGTGGGCAGCGATAAAAAACTAACGAAAACAAAATCGTGTAAGCGAGTTGTCAACAAAACTGTCCATAACAGCATTACGCGTTGACTTAAAGCTTGGAGGGGACACACGACAAAAGGTCTCGACTTTATTTAAATCTAATAACCGAAGCTATGTTTTGAAAAGGGGTGAAGGAACGAGGGATGCTCTCAGTCGAGATGGTGTAGCCCACCGATTTCCCTAAATTACATCTCGCTTTGTTTCACAAATCGTCCAAGAAAATAATCCTGAAAGGAAAAGGCGGACCAAGGTGGCTCCGTGCAGTATTTATGAACTTTCTGAATAAACCGAACTCGGACAGAGAATAAACAAAACTATTCGTAGCGTTATTGCTGTAGCTGGCGTTATTAACGCCCCGCTGTTCGAACTCGACTCGATCATAATTTCGTACGTCCGATTATATTAGATAATTTCTTTCGTAACTTTACGCGAACGTTTGCAAAACGTTCAATAACAAAGTTATCATCAAAGAAAGAAGAAAATCCGTCAGAAGCAACTTGGAAGTTGTCGAACAAGAAATTACACGATACGCGCTTATTTGAGGGAACATTATTTAAATGAAGATTTTTCAAAGCGAATAAGTTAGGGGGAGGTCGTTTTGCGTTCGCATGCATCGCGTGTCCCGACACACCACCCCGTGTGTGGTAAACTTTTGCACTTTGCAAAATGCATAAGAAGTTCGAAACATTCAGCTGGGGAGTCGTCAGTTTTTAAGAATTCAGCTATTTTTCCCGACGTTATTAAATTCGAATGGAACACACTCGTCTAATTCGCGAACCGTGCTGCACGGTCATTACGCAACGCTGAACAAAGTTTCGAATAGCTGGAGTTTTCAAAACGCGAATTAGAGCAAATAAGATAGCTCGGGCAAATTTATTTTGCTGGAGGGTAGTTGTGAATTTTGCACGGGGAGGTGCATTATGCAGCGCACGTAGCGCGCTGTCTGCACTGCACGGCGGCGCGGCGCGGCGGCGGGCGGCACGAGCCGGCCAATATTCAGCCGGCAACGCCGACTACCGCGCTCTTTTATCACTGAACCTCATTTATTATTTAACGGCTCTGTGTACTGGAACTGGACCCTACTCAGTGCCACACGTAAAACTAACTCGAGTGTCTGCTCGCTTTCATGACAGACCGATGCCGAACCGAGGAGATTTTCCCTAAAACAGTTTTGGACTCATTCGGATTTTAGTAAACTTCACAGACAGGAAACGTTTAATCCGAAAAAGCAATCTCCAAAGAGGCAATAGGATGAGGATTCCGTGCATATTTATTGCCGGTCTCTAAACCGTTTCTCGGGTAATTCGGTACAAGCAAAGCGACATTATTTTTGTAGTAATTTCGGCGAATGTCCTTTAAAATATTCAGAGCGCTGTAGCTGAGCCCATTAACGTGCCCGGGCGCAATTCGGAGCGGGGACTCGTCCGCAAATGGCGGCGATATCATTAACTTGACCCCCGCAACTATCCACCGTCGCTACTTTTTCCCGATATTACACCGGAGAGGTATTCGCGACGTCCACTACATCCCGAAATTTGTTTACGCTCGTTGCTCACATACGTCTAGAATAGCATTTCGCTAATGTTATTTACCGGACCAGAGTATCCACCTTAAATTGCCTCGGATAAAATTCCCCGTAATATTTCCATCGGCTGTCAAAAGCTTTGCTTTTGATTACTAAGAGACAGTTTACCCTAAAGCCCACTTAACTCATTAACTTTAACAGTGTATTGAAATTTTAATTCACTTTTAATTTTTTGTTTTGTTTACTCTATGTTGTCATTAATCTACCTAACTCTTGGATTTGATTTTAATCGTTTATTTGACTTTCAAGCTCTCTATTTTAATACGTTTTTGTTATGTTACTGTAATTTACTAACTCAAATATAAAATAAGCTTTCGAAATCCAAACAGAAACAATGGAATTATACCTTCTTAAATAAATGGCGTTATCTGGAATATTTTAACGTTAACAATAAACAAGTGGCAGATATCAAAGTTATTTCGCAATCTTGAGAAATAGATTACAAGAAATTTTCACAAGGAAAAGCAGCTTCCCCATTTTCCGCCTACAAGATATGTGGCTCGAAGATAGGTGTACGGAATTCCTAACTAAACTTGTGCGAGGGGCCTCTTTACTAAAGAAATAACGGTGAAAACTCACATCTTCATGATCCGAATGTAGGAAAATTCAGACATGACAATATGAAAAACAAAACATTACACAAATCAAAAATAAATTCGGTGAAAAGCCAGACAGAGAAAGAAATATAGGAATGCAAGGCGATATAAAACTTTGTTGTTAGAATACGAATAGCGTAGTTACTAAAATAACAAACTGAAATACAAGGACCTTCACTGAAAAATATAAATTGCCAATGCATAGTTTTAAGAATGCTTTTTAGAGTAATCCGCATAAAAATGTATAAGTCTGTTTGTCCTTACTTGTCTTGTTTAGTAAGTAAACAGTTTTGACAGTTGTCATACGTCTTATAAACTTTAATCGTTATTTTAAAATATATACATAATATAAATATATAATTATCCTATTATATTAAATTGTTAATATTAATTATCAACTTCATCCGTAATCTCTGTGTGGAAAATTATTTGTTGTATTTTAACCCATCAACACCCGGAAAATGAGAAAAATAGATGTTCTATTGTTGTCCGGACGCCGGCGTCCGCGCGTGCATTTATTAATTAAAAATGATTATTTCAATAGTGTTGGGTGAATACCAAATATAGAAAAGTAAAGATTAAAAAGTAAGTATTTTTCTTTATGACCAGACTATTGTCAGTCGCAACTTGTTCCTAGTTAACTAAACCCCAGAAAATTATGATAAACCCTGAAAATCACGTTTTTTGAAAAAAAAAATTTTTTTTTCTTTTTATGATAAACTGCATGTGGCAGCCCTAGACAGAAAATGTCTTTTGATTTTGCCTATTAATGGGATTTATTATGGAACACAATATTCTATTTGAGTCTAGGGTTGTCCCTTAGTAGTTTTCCATACAAATAAAAAACTTAATTTCTCAGCCATGTAGTGGTTTTCGGGGTTTATTCTGATTTTGCGGGGTAGTATGCTAGGTACCCTATTAACTAATATTCGGCTTTATAAGGCTATTTTCAAGCATTTTATATTTTGCTGTACACAACGTGTTACAAAATAACCCTTAAAGTCGAATATGGTAGATAAGGACCGTCAAACAAAACAACTTTTACTATGAGACCAACTCTGAAATCGCGAAAAAACAGCAACACTTGTAAGACGTTATATAACACAGCGAAATTGAAATTTTAGTTTGAATTAAAGTCTAAGTACTCGGTTACTGCAGCCAAAACACCATTTTATACCTGTGATAGTATTTTGTTTCTGTCGTTATCGTAGAATTTTATTATTATGTCTGATGTTTAGATAAGATTCAGGCTTTCATCCAAAGTTATTCTCGCAGAACAAATGCATACTTGAACGGAGCGCATCTTTTAGATATGCAGAGCAAATTACAGGGCACTCCGCAAGCACCATGAATATTTGAATTTATAAACTTTTACTTTAAAATGAGACTTCTTTCGACTTAGTTATGAGGATTGTCTTGAGCGCTGGCCTCATTACACACGTAGATTGGCTTAAATTCAAATGCCAACGAAAGGAGTGGAGAAGGAATGGTTGTAAGTAGGTATTTGATTGAATTCACCAATAAGGCTACTCTACACGTGTTTCGCCCCCAACCCGGAGCATCCTCAGGAGTTAGATAGTGCGTAAACCAACACCGAATGATAATAAGATATGTTGGTTTACGCACGATCTAACTCCTGAGGATGTTCCGGGTTGGGGGCGAAACACGTGTAGAGTAGCCTAATTGGTGAAGGTGCAAGGTGTGTTGCTGTCTTGCTAAATGCAGGTATTGTGCACTGATATTTTGTGGTGTGCATGTGCATTTTATGCGGGCGGGCGGGCGGTGGATCTTGCATATGTTGTTTGCGGAAGTAAGCTACATATATTTCTTTTTTCAAAAAGAATAGTTGATTCGATGGTTTGCCTTTTGAGAGTTAGAATCAGTTATCAACTTTACTCTTTACTCTACTTTAACTAAGTAATATTTTTTTCAGTATTGCATTAAAACGATCGCTAAGGATTTTTATGAAACAAAACACCCAAATGAAAGGTTATTCTGAAAAATAATTTGTTATAAGAAATATTGCATACGCGAAGAAGATTAAAGTGATGAATCTCTTCCGAGAGTCGTTACTTCAACTTATCTACGAGTACGTAGGTTGTTGCGAGACGTGAGACCGCTAATTAAGGCCGATGCACCATCTTGGACGGACGTGACGTCATAAGGCTTTAAAAATGCATCGGTCCGCCCCACTCAGCCACCCGCCTCTTTTCTGAGAAGAAATTGTGTTTGCCAGCGGGGGCCCTTGCTCTTAATATGAAAATATGGCTTACTACAAAGAATCGTCCATTTAATTTGCATTAGTGTGGTCGTTCATGCCGTAAAGCTCGCGGTACAGAGATTTTGCCCGGCCATAGTTGGCTGCATGCTATTAATTTTAATTACTACTGTAATCACAAGACTCTTTTGCAAATAGAAATTTTCCAGGGAACTGAGTTCGCTATCATTGTTAGCAGATGAATTTGATTTGAATGGAGGTTCTAAAGGTGAATAGAAGGCAAACTATGAACCGTAAAGCATTATTATGTATTAGTCGTAGCACTTTGAAGTTAGTTGTGGGTTTGCAAGAGCGTAGCCCCCGTCCACGGCTTGGTCCGGCCCGTTAAATTACAGACTGTCAACTCGACTCAAGTAACCTGTTGACACTGTGTTAAGTCATGGTTTCAGAGGCCTGTTTGCTTTGTACACAACTTGTGCTCTCATTATGCTGCGCCACAAAACGGGTGCATCTCTGAAGCGTGTTTTCATTACAAGACTTGAGAAGTATTTTCGCAATTACTTTTGCAATTAATTAGTGTAAATGTAAGACAGATTATAATGATTGATGCGAGAATTTTACGAGTTAGGTATCCGATTTGACAACAATGAGTTCTTTGTGTGCTTGGATGTGAATGTCAGATATAATAGTATTTTTAACAAAGTCTCAAGCTCACAAGAGAACAGCTAGATGTTATCGAAGTCTGACTCGCACATTTTCTTCGAGCACGATACTATAACGCTACACAGACACGTGATACATGCAAATAATTTCGAAAACTGCATCCTGAGTCGTTTCATCGGCTGAGGAGATGCAACTCTATACGGCGCCAGTCGAGTTCGGAATTTCATTCTTTCCCGACACATATCTCGACTTCGTCCGGTATCTACTTTACATTTCTCATCCTAATGGCTATTGAGAGAAAATTGGAAAAGAAGTTTCATGTACGCGTTTCAAGATCTCGGGGAAGGAAACAGTTTGGAAAGTATCAGGATTTAAACAATTTTATCTGTACAGAATTTTAAAGAGAATAAATTTAAACAGTAAAAACTTTTCCCATAAGTTATGATGGTTATACGAAAACGTATATAATACAAAATTGTTATCTAAACAGCAGGAGAAACATTTTGAGTTCAATATTCCCATATAAACGCGAACGACAAAAGTAATTGTTGTTCATGTGTTCAAATGATAGGTTTTTATTGCACTATACCTCAATTATTCTGCACTGCAGCATAAAACAGCATTCAGACCGCATTGTAATAAAATGGCTAAATCGTTGACATTTCGTGTAACGCAAAAATCCCCTAACCCCAAATAATTATAACGAAGTTGTACCTAAGGTGAAAAATGTATGGGCGATGCAATGTTTTCCAGGAATCCAATTGTGGGTAGAGGGTAGAGTAATATGTGGCAAACGCCCTACCAAGGGTTCTCGTGGGTACCTGTGGGGTACCTATGGTGGCGATGACCCCTATCGATTGATTCATTCCACGAAAGCAATTGCAAATTGACTGACATAATACTTTATGAACCTATTACTACTTTAAATTTTAATCATTCTTTGGAACTGGTTACCTTTGAAGTATGAGCCTTAAAGTATTATTGGCTGCGAAGATTGCAGTTGTATGATAATGAGTGTTTAATCATTTTAAAAGCAAAACTGTATCAATGTCTAACTGGAGTTAATAATTAATTAGATTTATTTGCAAAACAAATTGCAGTATTGTAAATTAAAAACAAATAAAATTGTGTTAGTGTGAGATTGTACGGTATTTATAATATATGTTATGTTACGTAGAGATTTGCAACAAAATTAATTTAAGTCAAATGCTGATTAATTTTAATAGATATTATGGAAGCTATTGTACAAAAAGTATGTGAAAACAAGATAGACGTGTAAATCAGCTTTAATCTAGTAAGAAAAGTAATTGTTTTTACTGAATCAGACGCAGTAATTAACGTTGTTATTTATTTTACCTGTCAGGTTATTAAGATAGCATATTTTTAAGCATTAAGTTCTACAGTTAGTTTTGTTTATGCGAATTCATTAATGAAGCTATTTTGTGCAATGCTTATCGCGTTTATACGAGTCTTTGTTGTGACGACTTACCCTATACAGTGATTATATTTAAAAAAACTCCGAAATATGATCCAACTAATGTAATAACTAGAGCCGCAAATGATATACCTGCACGTATTCATTATTTCTCTGCATAAACGGTACTCCGTACACGCGATGCCGCATTTGCTATTTTAACATTCCCCAAGGAGAGTCAAAAATCTTTCAATAGCTACTCGCTTCGTAGCGGGCCCGGCCTTAATTTAGCGAGCGGGCCGCAGTTTGTATTTATTGCCCACCTGGATACTCTTGCAGATGCTTACGTGTTCACTCAAGACTCCGACCTTAAGACAACCGCTTAAGAATCAGTTTTCAATGACGCTGAAGACGATGCTCATCATTTGCTAGGAGTCTTATGTTGATTCGATTGTTTCTCTCAAGATTTTGGTTACTGCATGTTTTGGAAACTGATAACAAAATAATGAAACTAGTATTTCGTTCGTCTAGAAACTTATGCTAAGTTGATCTCACTGTAATTTCAGTGAAAGAAAGTAACTAATTCTAACAGTACCGCATAGATATAAATAATACCGTTAAGATTATAAAATAATAATATTCTTAAGACATTATTTACATAATAAAGCTGTAAAGATTTATATTGCTCAGTTTGATGTTAATTGGTCTTAAAAAATATATAAAAGCATGCAATTTCTTTTTGTGTCAGTCATGAAATAATTTGAAAGTTTCATTTGATTAAAATAAGAATGTAAGTATAAAAAGTGTCTTTATGACTTTAGTTAGTGATACCTATTATAATAGAAATATGATTCTAGGAATACTATCAGATAAAAGCAAAATTACAAGTATATTAAATTTTTTATCCTGTAATTATTATGATCTAGCTAGATTATTCCTTGTAGAAACCAAGAAATGAAATGAAAAGTTTTTTATTCAAATAGATAATTTTGAATTGTTTTTTTCCTACCTCCCATTTGATAAGAAAAACTATTGTCTAACAGGGATTGCCATAAAGAAAATAAACGCAAACAAGAAAAAAATAGGGACAAATTGTAGGACATGTGGCCCTGTGTTGAATCGCCATTAATTCAAAACCTTTATGCGTTTGAAAATTGATGTCTAGATATGGATACCGTTTATATATTTCGGATTTTCTGAATTTATAGATTTATATAACTGAAATATTAAAAAGAAACGACAAATAATTAAAATGTAACGAATTTATTTAATGCATTTTTAGATCACGCCTCTATCCGATATTATTTGTCTATATTATTAGATTCAGTTACTCTTTCGAAAGTTTCGGGTACTGTTACAGAGCACCAGAAAAACCCTTCTTAAACCGGTTCCAGTGGTTCACACGATTGTGGTTAGGCCCAAATCCTTTTTGAACTCTCTGAAATAATATTTTTACGAGATCAGTTTATCTTTCACAGGTAACTACGCTCAGCTGGTTAAAGGATTCTGTATATCTGTTCACGCTTCCTTACAGTTTTATTTTGTTATCCGATTTTTATCATTTGACTACGTATGAAGTTGCGGATTTGTATGAAGTTGTAAGATTTAGCAAGTTAGGTGGATTTGCATACTGACATATTTGGGTCGATCAAGTCGGATTACACTACTGGCTATGTAGGTACTTAATTTGAGCGTTTGTCGAGTAGTCAATTAGCCTGTGTGTTAGGTGTGTTGTAGAATATCTTTACCTCATTTCATAACCACGGAAGATCAAAGTTAGAGCACACATTGGGTGCACTGGTGAGTGAGTAAGTGAGATAATATTTTTCTTTGTTTGTTTCCTACTATTAACTAATAATCTTTCTGTAACAAACAAGTGATAAGTCACACTGTATTTTGTCTCTTTCTTATTAATCCTACTAATATTATAAATGTGAAAATTTGTGGGTTTGGATGTTTGGATGTTTGTTCCTCAATCACGCAAAAACTACTGAACGGATTTTGTTGAAATTTGGCACACAGAAAGTAGATAGCCTAGATTAAAACATAGGATACTTTTTATCCCGATATTCCCACGGGAACGGGAACCACGTGGATGAAACCGCGGACGGCCGCTAGTATAAAAATAATAGTTGTAATCATTTCCATAAAGCTTAATATTAAAAACTCAAACACGTCTCAGGTTGGCTGGAAGAGATCTCTTTTAAAGATAACTCCTCCTTTGTGTACATATCTCAATTAATTTTTGTGTAACTGTAAGTGCAATAAAGAATATATAAAGGCATTTGAATCACTCTTTAAATCTCTCTTCAATTAGCTTGGAATACAACCTTGAAAGTTTATATCAAGTATAGCTCCACAAAACAAATATTTTTTTCCTATAACTCTATCGAACAAACAAAACAAGATAATACTTAAATGGAGCAAGAATCCTATTACTTTGAAAAACAATATTACTACACCACTCGGAGCCCAAAATACCTATATTAACCACAATATTTTGATAAAACAGTAAGATAGTAATCAATATCCTAAAGTGTGGAGAGGATTCCTTATTGGTTACTATGATTTCATATCATTTTCTTGGGATAATAGGAATTGCGGAAAACGCTATATCTATCTATATAAAAGTAGACTTATCTTTCCTGCCTGCTTTCAGTGTGCCAATACCGACAAATTACAATAAACCAGAGCATAAAAAATACGTTTATCACTATTACATGACCTATTTAGTAAATTATCCTAGTTGGGTCAGATGTCCCAAAAAGATAAATTCACGATTTTTCCTTTCTTTATAATATGAATCCCTTGTTCGCGATAAATTCTCAGATTCTAGGGCACCTTGAAGTATCGTATAGCTTTTTATGTGTGACTGTTATGGAAGCGTATTTCTTTCTATCGAGGCCTTTTATTCTATTGAGTTAAAATAAAACTTATATTTAGTCGTAATATCAAGAAATGAAAATTCAGACTAAGTAAAACCAAATAAGAACGCACTTTATATAGGGTCATTTTGAATTTACCATCCAAATTTTGAGGATGTGTTCAGTCCATAAAACTTAACAACTTTCTCTGAGGAACACATGGTCAAATATGCAAAATAAAAATCGACTTTCCATACAAATCAAAGAGATCACGTGATCATTTAGTATGGGATGACCAAAATTTTCTGGCGAAATTCGACACATGTTTCTTAGAGAAAGTTGTTTAGTTTCATGGACTGGACACATCCTTAAAATTTGGATGGTAAGTTCAAAATGACCCGATATGTATGTCTTCACGATCGAAAAAGGCAATGGAATTTTTAACACTATCAGTTACCAGAATGTTTCGTAAACGAAATAAAACTAAACGGCCTCAGTGTCAACGTAAGTTTCGGAAGTTTATCAGTTTCCTTCTGTTTGCGTCCCGCGTGTTCTCGTGTGTACGGTCCCGTGCGAACCACAACTTTGCCCTAACTCGTTTACCCTGGACCACCTAATTTGCTTGCCGGCTAACAGCCAACTTGTCACTTTAATTTATTATGACATCTTTGCACTGGTCGTGTAATATTCATTTGTTAGCTATTAGGCTGGATGTTTGTCGAAGTTCCAGTGGAGACGTCTAACTTGCGACCACCGCGAGCATGGACTGTTATTAGTATTCTGAGTCGTCTGCTCTTAATCTGTGACTAGAATGGATTACGGTATATTAGTGAACGTTACATTCATTGTACCAAAATTAAAAAGTGTCTTCAGTTAATTATGAAATGAAATCACGCCAACTTCATAGTCATTTTTAAGGGCATCAATAGTCCTCTCAATGATTTTGCTCAACAGAAAATGAAACCCCTTACCCTTAACCTTTTGGTGTTTAGTAATGTTAGTATAAGCCAAATGGCCTTTGGCACACCACTGACAGATACAACAAAAACACCAAAAGTCTAGAATTTGGTTGTTTTTTGATCTGCAAAAACTAGGCCCAAATCTATGACAGCCTGTGGCGTGCCTTTAATACTTCTTTTTACATATTATGATCATTTAAAATATCTCTATTTCTCACTAGCTCTATTATTATGTTTTTCAGAAAAAAATAATGCCTTTTTTTCTCGTCTAGGCCCAAATCTGTCGCGGCCCGTGGCGTGCCGCTAACACTCCCTTATAAATACTGGTAATCCGTAGCTTTGCGGCTAATCTTTCGCGTGAAGATCGCCATTATACCGCTATTTATTATTTTCGCCCGCCTTTTTAGAAGTTAGAGTAAAGTTACTTTTATCAGGGCAGCTGCCTATTTCACTTTTCTTTTATAAAACAAGCAAAGGAAGGCATTTTTTTTGTAATAGTTTGCATGTACACACAAATTGCTGACGTTTTAGATAGCTTGTCAGGATTTTAAAATGGATCTGAAAATTTTAAAAGTTTTATGTAGAGTAAAATTTTAATTTTACATAGCTATGTAATATTTACATTACTGTGTGAAAATAGTTTTTGGCCAATAAAGATTATTATTATTATTATTATTATTATTATTATTATTACATAAGTAAGTACTAGATACACAAGGTTAAAGTTAACATATTTATTTACATTTAAGATTATTTTATATTAATGTTAGTACTTACTATTAACAATATTGCGTGACAGTAATGTAAAATCCCAAAAATATTGTCTCATTCATAATCCATTATTGCTGTGTTAATGGGTAGCATAAATAAAATTTATTTCAACGTTTTCTCACCAAATTATACCTCTACAACACTACTAACTTAATTATACCCACATTTAGTAAATATACCAATTGAAATTTTGAAACTTTTTTACAAGACAGTAAATAATCTCTTAAATGTCTATTTTTTTAAATAAAAACTACATATTTTAGGTATTATAGTTAGGTAATCTTCTTTGCTCTTTGCTCAGCGTGTATCGAAAAATAGTGTTAATCTTAAAAGCACTATAACTTGCTTTTATAATTTTATTACCTCATTCATACAACAATACGATCACAAAACCGCAAGAGAATCCATCAAGTTAAGGCGTCTCGTTCTTTCCATAGCTTCGACCTGAATACGGCTTGTGTTTCGATGTAACCAACGAACAATTCATTTTCATACACGCCTAGTTGACCTTCTCGTAGCCAACGCTCGTAGCAACCGCCCGAGGCGGTGTGTCAGTCAATTTCTGTAGCATGAGCTTATATCATTTTGCCACCATAGCTGTCGTTTATATGCGGGATTATTGCTCTATATTGCTAATTGTTTACAAAATTAAACCTTAGTATTTTTTAATTAGAAAACAAAAAAATATTATAATAACCTTAGGTACTATGGATACATAAGTTAATACCTATTAATGTTTGTGAGTAAACAATCCAGAATTTGTAACCATTACGACTATTTATTTTGTACTTCAAAACAGTTTCAGCTTGCTTGGGCAAAAATGCTTTCGTATGTTTGTCTGGCTGTCTGTTTGTTCTCCTCTACAGGTCACATTTCTCAACCGATTCTCGATTTAGATAATTTTTTTTTTAAATGTTGGAGATATACTAGAAAAACCGAGTCACTTACGAGTGACTCGATAGCTCAGCGTTCAGAGTATTGGACCTGTAGTATACTGAATGTCTATATTTATGTGATTACTTAATCATTTATTACACTTTGTTAAGTAACGCCCGAAAAATTTAAAACTTTAAAACTGTGTTTTTATAAATAAATAGTAAATTGAATCAGCAAATGAGTGATGTCACAAAACACTATTGCTAAACAATATTTTCGAGTAAGGCCCTTCTCCCACATGGTTATCGAAACGGAAAACGAAAAACGAAAGGTCGCGGGTTCGATTCCCGTCGAGTATTGATCTGGTGCGACTCGTATTTTTTCTATTATAATATTTAGTATTGTTTAAAAATAGCATTGTGAATGCAAAAATCTCAAATTTAAATAAAACCGGTCAAGAGCGAGTCGGACTCACGCACCGAGGGTTCCGTATCATCATAATTGCACCAACAAACCACACTGCAGAGTTGAATAATTAAATTAGTATTGCATGAAATAAAACAATTTTTAACGGATACTAGCGCGGTTTTATTGAAAGCAACTTTGCAGCTGCCGTGGTCACGGGGGTCCCCCGTGACCACGGCAGCTGCAAAGTTGCCGAAACGTCGGGAAAACCAAAAATCAAACCAAATACCAACTAATTACCAAAGTGCTTTCAATAAAACCGCGCTAGTATCCGTTAAAAATTGTTTTATTTCATGTCTAGTGAGCGCGTAAGCTTGAGAAGTAAATTAGTATTGCAGTTTTAGGTCAGCGCCATCTCTTGACCAATAGTGGAACTAATGTTAACTTTTTTAGAAATTTGATAATTTCTAAAATAAATATTGAGACATTGTTTTATTTTTCCTGTAATCTTTACATAAACTACTATCACATAAAATTATTTCAGATTTTTCTCTTTGCAAACTTCGGAGATAAGGGGGAGGAAAGGTATTTTTTTTTACATTTTTCATCATAAGTCGAAAACTATGCGGCCTAAAACAAAAATAAAAAATGATTAAAAACGTTCTTTTATTTGATACCCCACATGCCCTAGTAGGTCCACTTCAATATTTTCAGACCCCTTTTCAGTCCCTGTTGTAAAAAACCGGCCAAGTGCGTGTCGGGCCACGCGCCATAGGGTTCCGTAGTTACCTTATACCATACCATATTTAATACCACCTATAATTTTTGAATGACAAAGTTATATTTGCGGTTTTGGAAAATGTGCTATATCTCAAAAATTCATTACTATATCTCGTTCGAACCAATTTTGGTTGAAAGTGTTTATTAAGATCTACAGCATATATTTTTTTTAGATTTTTCACTCTCTTATTTCAAAAGTTAAAGGGGGGGGGGGACACACATTTTACCACTTTGGCGGTGAATATCTTTCAAACGGTTGACTTTGAGAAAAAGTTATCTTAGAAACCTCAATGTCATTTTTAAAGACCTATCTATAGATACCCAACACGTGTTGGTTCAAAGAAAAAATTTTTTTTCAGTTTCTGTTCCATGTATGGGGAGCCCCCCCTTAATCTTTTATTTTTCTTATTTTTGTATTAAATTCGTTAAGCGGTTAACAGAATACATCTACCTACCAAGTTTCAACTGTGTAGTCTTAATACTTTCGGAATAAAGTGGCTGTGACATACGGACAGACAGACAGACAGACATGACGAATCTATAAGGGTTCCGTTTTTTGCCATTTAGGCTACGGAACCCTAAAAAGATTATTTTTTTATTTATTTCTTATTTGCAAAATAGTTGGGCAAATGTCATCTTAAACTATTCCCAAGTTGATACCATTAGTAGTTCTCGAGATATCCAGCTGTGACAGACGGACATACAGACAGACTGAGTCACACCATAAGGGTTCCTTTTTTACCATTTTGGTACGGTACCCTAAAATGGTGGAGATATGCTAAAGCAAAAAACTTCTCACAGTGTCATTACGTAGTATGTTACTGATTCGGTTATGCGCTGCATCTTGTTTATAAGCACGGAAAGCATGGAAGCATAGAATTGGAATACACGTTGGTTTTAATAACAATTGTAAAGTTACGTACTTCAACTTATTTTAATAATGTAAAAAGTTTTTCCACATACTCTAAACTGCTAGACAAAAGCTGCACTAACACTATGTATGCAATAGGAGTAAGTTATGACTAACTGAGCCGGCGCGGCCGCCCGGCTCGCTAACTCTTAAATTAGCGGTAACTTAGACCACCGGTTTCTTCAAGTTTTGTTTGCCGAACGTTATAAATATTCGATGTAGCGAATGCACAATACGGTATGCGCGTAATGCCAAGTTGTAGCTTTTTGTCGCTTCTTTAACAACAGCTGATCTATCTCAGCGGTTTCCGAATTCCTTTGGCTACGTACGGAACACTTTTTGGTTTACTGTTTTTGGGTGGAACCGTAGCTCAAGTAAAAAGTGAACTAACTTAACTAACTGTAATATTGTACTGAGGCTTTTTGGCTTGGTGTTCACATCTCTTTAGTTTGACTTTAAAAGAAGGACTTTTAAGATATACAATATTTAGTTAGAACAATAAGATAAGTACATAATTATCCAGAATTTATAAACTCTTGAATTTTCGCGGAACCCCTGAGAGCCTCTTACGAAACGCCCCTAGCTAATATAGAGCCGCTATGGAAAGAAGTTTGAAAGGTTTAAATTCGCCTCGATAAGCTAGTTGGCTCACTTTCCACCTGTGTTTTTAGCATAAAACCTATATTTCGTTGTTATCCGTATTCAAGTTATATAAAAGACGTACTTAAGGGGCTAACATGCGTCAAATCTCAGTATTCAATTCAAAATATTGAAAGACTACGCGCGTAAAGCTATTATTGAAAAAATATATAATGTACTTGAAATAATACACAATAGATTTAATTGAAAACATTTATAGAAATGTTACCACCTTTGATGTAAAAAAATATGCCGTGTATCTCGTTTTTGAGTTTATTTGCAAAATTTCTCGGAAACAAAACATTTTTTTATGTTAATACCAACGCATAAAAATCTGCGATGTTAATTCCTTCAATCTTAATTGAACAGTTTTTTTTTAACTAATTTGAAAGCGAAGAAAAGTAATAAAAACATGTGAAAATCGACGATTCGGTGCTCGACCTTTACGCAACCGCCGCGTTGGAACGCGCACTGATTTGAACCCAAAGCTTATTACGTTCGATTTCACTTTATCACAGATCGACCTGCTCGGATTGAGGCATGTTAAGGCCTTAATAGTTTCCTTCATTGTTTAGAAGTAACTGTAGCATAATATTTATATTTTTACTTTAACCTCGTTGAATGTTTTGATTATTCAAAAATTGTTTAAAAACTATAAGTATTCTAATAGAAAATGTCCCAGAGTCTATTGTCCTTTTTTAATTTAATACAAGAATGAACAATTCTATTAACGATATCAGATGAATATGACAATCACTTAACTAAAATTACTTTTTTACCTAATAGAATTCATTTTTGTGAGAGCAACAAAGAGGCTTTTGTTTACCAGATTTTATTTTATTTTACTTAATACAATACGTACATAAGGTCGGTGACGCGTCTGTGAATGAGCTTTGGAAAATAAGAATATCATAACTTCTACATTTCATTAATTCAATAGAAGCAAGAGTAAAGGTTGTTAAAAAAAACCTGTCATACGTGGGAATTGTATAAATAGCTGCAAGGGTGGGTTTAATTAATTCAGTTACAATTTTCATGTTATTAAAACGATTCCAAAGTTTCTCGACGTGTTCGAATTGATTCGATAAATTCAGTTAAAATTCAATGCATTTGTTAAAATTATAACAATGAAAACTGACGGTATAATATTATTTGTATAGACTGCTGAATTCTCGTCAGAAATATAAAAAAAAATAAGCTGAAATAAAACTTTTTTAAAAACACGTTTTTAAAACGGACTAAATTATTACAAAAAAAATCGGACTAAAAACATTAAAACGGACTAGTAACAGACTAAAAAGTAAAAAAATAAATTCTTCTGTACTTTATATATTTATAACCCTACTAGCGGCCGCCCGCGGTTTCACCCGCGTGGTTCCCGTTCCCGTGGGAATATCGGGATAAAAAGTATTCTATGTTTTAATCTAGGCTATCTGTGTGCCAAATTTCAACCAAATCCGTTCAGTAGTTTTTGCGTGATTGAGGAACAAATATCCAAACATCCAAACCCACAAACCTTCATATTTATAATATTATAACCCTATACCTACAGAAAATTTTAAACCTAAAAACGTAGGGCGCATGCTAAAGACAATATCGACGAGTTTTAGTCTGTTTTTACTGGTCCGTTTTAATGTTTTTAGTCCGACTTTTTTTGTAATAATTTAGTCCGTTTAAAAACGTGTTTTTAAAAAAGTATTTTTTTCAGTAAATTATTATTTTCTGCTTTTTATTTAACAAGCTAAGACTAAAAATATACCATCTCCTATCGGAGCACTTGTCAAGACGATTCAAACGACCCCAAACTCGATGAGGTTGCATGGTTTTATAACAGAGTCCCAGTCGACTTCTTCCGGCTCCATCATCAGACCCTGGAAACTATTTCCCAACAAAGTACTCGTCGAGACGATTCAAATGAGTCGAAACTCGATGGGGTAACATGGTTTTATTACAGAGTTTTAGTGGCCTTCTTCCGGCTCCATCATCAGACCCTGGAAACTATTTCCCAACAAAGTACTCGTCAAGACGATTCAAACGAGCCCAAACTCGATGGGGTTGCATGGTTTTATTATAGACTTCCTGTGGCCTTCCTTCGGCTCCATCATCAGGTCCTCGTACATTATTTCCCATTAAAGTACTCGTCAAGATGATTCAAACGAGCCCAAACTCGATGGGGTTGCATGGTTTTACTACAGAGTTCCAGTGGCCTTCTTTCGGCTCCATCATCAGACCCTGGACACTATTTTTCAACAAAGTACTCGTCAAGACGATTCAAACGAGCCCAATCTCGATGGGGTAGCGTGGTTTTATTAAAGAGTTCCTGTGTCCTTCTTCTGGCTCCATTATCAGACCCTGAAAACTATTTCGCAACAAAGAACTTGTCAAGACGATTCAAACAAGTCCAAATTTGATGAGGTTGCACGGTTTCAATATTGAGTTCCTATGGCATTGCTTTTCAGCTTCATCATCAGAGCTGGACCGCATCTCCCATTAGAGTACTCGTCAAGAACATTTTAACGAGCCCAAACACGATGGGGTTGTATGGTTTTATCTTAGAGTTCCTGTGGCCTTCTTCCGGCTTCATCATTAGATCCGCTCAATGACACCATAATATTGCATTGCCTTCCAGTTCTAACCTATGTTCAAAGTTTCAAGTCTCTAGCCCATCCGGAAGCTAGTATAATATCATTCGCAAACTTTTTGGAGAAACAATCAAAAACACAAACGAGAAAGCAACCTAATAAAAACGTGTTAAAATAACGACAATAGTTGATCATAGCTTTTATTTTTACAACGTAATAACGGAAATTACAAAAAAATACCTTGATAATCGCTTTACCGCAACTCAATAAACTATTTTCTTTGGAAATTATGACTGGTTCATAATTGTTTGTCCAACCGGCTGGAATGCCAAGCGGGTTGTGTATTGAATGATACCTCACAGTAGCCAATTAAGTGATTTCAGGGTTATTAAGATTTAAGCAACAATATAAATAATTGTTCTATTCACTACAACAATACTAAATTCCTTTGGGGTATGAACTTTTGAATGATAACTTTTTGAACATGAACGGAAATCTCAAAACTATTTCGAGAATTATGCTTTCAGAAAAAAATCTACTTAATAGATTTTAAAACAAGTTAGAAGATATTCAATAAAAACCGCCCAAGTGCGTGTCGGGCCACGCGCAGTAGGGTTCCGTAGTTACATTATACCATACCATATTTTAATACCGCTATCATTTTTCACCTCAAAAAATAACTTTGTTTTTCACAGTGTTTGTATGAACGACAAAGTTATATTTGCGGTTTTAGAAAATGTACTATATTTCGAAAACTTTCTACTGTATCTCGTTCAAACTAATTTTCGTTGAAAGTGTTTACTAAGATCTATAGCATATATTTTTTTTAGATTTTTCACTCTCTCACTTTAAAAGTTAAAGGGGGGGGGGACACACATTTTACCACTTTGGCGGTATATATCTTTCAAACGGTTGACTTTGTGAAAAAATTGTCTTAGGAACCTCAATGTCATTTTTAAAGACCTATCTATAGACACCCCGCAAGTATTGGTTTGATGAAAAAAAAACTTTTCTGTTTCAGTTCCATGTATGGGGAGCCCCCTCTTAATCTTTTATTTTTTTTTATTTTTGTTAAGAAATCGTAAAGCGGTTCATAGAATACATCTACCTACCAAGTTTCAACTATGTAGTCTTAATACTTTCGGAATAAAGTGGCTGTGACATACGGACGGACAGACAGACAGACAGACAGACAGACAGACAGACGGACAGACAGACAGACATGACGAATCTATAAGGGTTCCGTTTTTTGCCATTTTGGCTACGGAACCCTAAAAAGCTTTAGCCTTCAAATGAACTTTCTATGATGTCAGCATTGGCAGCATGAGCAGCAGCCTTTGCCTTATTACAAAAAAAGTCAATATCTATTATCTAACTCAAACTTGACAACTAAACTTGATATGAGACATCTTTTAGGTTATATTCAGCGGCTACATCTTTAACGGCACTGAACATGGCAACGAGATCATATACTCGTATATAAAATGTTTATAAAAGGAAATAACAGTAAGTAGGTACACATATTTTTATATTTTTTATTATTAGTCCACTAGAAATCATTAAGTACGAATTGATCCAAGTAGCCAATGTTTGTGATGAACAAAAAGTGGGGCTCCAAGATTTCGAATTGTCATGTTCAACAGGAATTCGTACGACATCATTCATGCAGATGTTTTCGGTTTCTCAAACTCTCTCCAAACTTTAGAAAACTATTAAAAAAAGTCAATAATAACTAAATTAGTTTCTTAAAATGGTCTATTTTCAAAATTAATTATAAAGAATGCAACAAAGATAAGTAAGTATCACACCACACGCCATTACTTAACGCAATAGGTTTTGGAATACTAAATCAGACATGAACACGAAAAACAAAGCAAAAAATTAACTTTCTGTCAATGTAAGTGAGATTTACCAATTTATCTTATTTAGTTTAATCAATCAAGAAGCGAGTATTGTATTTATAACAAAGATCAATGGGACCAAGTCATTAAATGAGACTCAGGGCTGATTTTTCAATGCCCAGATAGGGCTTTATTCGTTTGATAATGTTTTATGCCGCCGAATTGAAAATGATTGTCATATGTTTGTTTTAAAATTTTTTGAATGACTTTTATGTTATTCGGATTATAATTTAACTGACTGATATCTTTTATCTGAGGATTGAAAAATCAGCCCTTAATAATAAGATATCGAATTCAAAATTCAAATAAAATTGTGATGTCGTTAATTTGACGAACCAAACTAAGTTCACAAGAGTATTCCATTAAGCTGGTTTATTTGGCACCTATAACAGATTCAGTAGGTCGGCCAGTGTTTGGCCAAGCGGTCCGAATGCCAAGCGGAGTGCGTACTATTGAATGGTCCGACCGGGCCAATAATGTGATTTCGCGGTTATTTCGGATCGTGTGACGGACGCAGGTGCCACTATTCCACTATAATGATGAGACTGAATTCGATGCATCGATATTTGCACATGGAATTCTGTGGCTGACAATCGGTTCGGGTGAAAAACTATTTGACAGTTTATGACTGAACATTATCAAGCCGAGCATTTTGTATTGTTCTTTTAATTACTTTTTCAGTAGTATGTAAAATGTACGTAATTTTATAGCGGACTAAGGGTAAGGGTAGGTACCTTAGCTTATATCACAAAATAATCAGTCTGGCTTAAATGTTGATGTGTTTAAGAATTTAAAGTTTTACATAAGTTAAATGACTGGTAAATACCTATTATTGATAGTGAAATTGAAATGTTTGCGTCAAATAGTAGGAAAAAAGGCTAAAGTTGCATTAAAACATAGCAAATGTATAAAATATGCTAATTTGTTTAAGCTCGTGCATTCATCGAAAGGCGTTTATCGCAAATTGATTCAGGGAATTCCCCGAGGTTAGCAGCTTGCCTACACAATAGCACACAATAGTGACTCCACTCAAGAGTTTCAACGTAGAAAAATTTGGAAAACTCCGAATTGTAATGCAAATTTCTGCTTATGTATTCGTTTTTTTTAAATTGGTTTTACTTTCTGCCGAAATGGAAATTAATGTCTTACTTCCGAGCAAAAGACAAGACAGTCATTGTTAGTCCGGACGGGTGTCTTATTTAATTTTAGGTGGTTATATTGGCCGTTTTGTTCTACTAAAATATGTAAATAAGTCTTGTGTTCTACAAAAAAGACCACAGTCCACATTTTCGTGTGCAATTAGGTTTGGCGGAGAAGTGATTTCGGCGAGCGGAATGCATATTTCAGTTAGATGTTGCAGGTGTGTTTTGGCGCAACTTCGATTAATTCCCATAACGAGGCAGGTCCATCACGAGCTCGCTCGTTTGTCTTCGGCCCGGCTATAAATACATCAGCGCACTTGCAATTTAATCCGTTCTGTTCCGCTGCCGAGCGCCGCTCTCTCTCTCGCCCACACTCCTAGGTTTTGGCTCAGCGAAAGTTGTAGCAATTAATCTCCCACGTGGGGAATATTAGCCGGCAATTGTTGAATTAGCAACAGACTTTTATAAAAACAAACCTTTTTTATTACCTTCCACAATAAAACGAAACCAACTCAAGGAACTGCTGTGATGATTCAGCTATATTCTACTTTACTCAACTTAGTAACAGCTCCTAGAAAATTTACGAATTTGCGTACAAAGTGCAAAGCACTGGCGGGATCGTCTTTATATGCAAATATTATTACAGGAGTCTATTGAAGGTTGGACCACTCTGAACTCACGTATTGAGCCGAAGTAGGTACGTTGTACAGTCGTAACTACTGGAACTGTAATAAGAGACCTTACCCAAGATCCTTTGACATTACACGGAAATTCGTGCAAAATTTTCGGACTACGATTCCCAATAGAGTATTTTTCACAAACGTAAGCTACCTGCCCAACATTTATTACGAATGGTATGTGACTTGATAAGTCGCTCGGGGCAATTAGACAATGCATCATATTACCGTAGATGGTCCGTCGGGCAATAACTCAATCCAATTGCAGAGTTGAACAATTCATAGGCAAATCTGCTCTAAGCGTGTTAACATGGCTCCGGGGTTATTGCGGTGTACCAATCCATGTGTCTGTAGTCTACATATAGATAGATATATTTGGACACCGGTACATAATATGTATTGATACATAACCATGTGTACCGGCTACATGATTAAGCTACTTGAAAGGATCAATTAGCCTATTGGCTGAATTCGCTGATGATTCTATTTATTATTGTAGGTACCTATTATGTAATGGTATGTGTATTAATTTATATCTAATTTAACGCTTAGCATAGATGCAGAATGTATGTACCTAGCTTTTTACGAGTCGACAGCTGGCTGTTTGCATAGAGACACATTAGTAAATTACGGATGCAATTAGAAGTGACGACGTTTGGCGAGCGATGCAGGGCACAGGTCGGTATGGGCGCGAGCATGTGAGCGGAACGTTGTCGGTCGCATCTGACAGTGCTCAATCAGTCTCCGACACGTGCTTCGCATCACCCGACTCCTAACCGAATCTCGACTCTATCGAACCTTAATAAAATACACAATCGCAACCACGTGATTTCACCCGGCGGGCACTCAACGTCACGCTTGCAGTGTCCTCTTTTTTTCCGAGTCGTTCCATTCATACAGATAGCGGCATGCTGCGACGCGACAACGGGAAACAATTACGCTATTACAAAAGACCTTAAGGATTCTAATTACGAGTGGCTGCTTTCATCCGTGAACCCCGATCGGATACTGAGCGTGCCCATTATCACGCGCCATAAACATTTCTGGATTTCATATCCGCGGCACGGTCGGTCCCGCCTCCCTTATTACCTCCGCACGGAAAAGAATAACAACGTTTTTGGCACTTTTGACGCGTATTCCGGATGCCTACGTTCATATTGTGAGCCGTTAATATTCTGCGCGACGCGTCCGACCTTTTTTATTTGTATCTAAAATTGAACATTTTGTCGCGACAACGACGCGCGCGCCTCCCCTTTCGAAGGAGCGATAAAAATACGGAGACGACGCGCGTTGGCGCAATCGCGCGCAATAACGATCTCGCCAACGCTAATTTGCCTCGAAACACCTAAAACCAGCTAACTTCAATAAAAAATGATTAACATTGTCCCAGTTATTGTTGAAACTTTTGAGTATTCTTATGATGATGACCGAAAGCTTTGCTTCTTTATGATAAGATTTATAAGTTTATACTATATCTAAAATTTTAAGCTGATAGAGAAAATATTGATGAAATTGTGCATTTTTTATAAGTTTCATTTATTCAACGGAAAAGTTACTTTCATGTTTTCATCTTATAGATAAAGATTCGATTAACCTTATTAAAGGAATGTTTTAATCGTACATAAAAGAAATGGGATTTTGAAACGAATTTAATCAAGTCCCCGGCGGTGGGTACGTAAACATTCATAAGAGGATAAAGAATTTTCAATAATAACAAACTTGGCTCAGAAGGCAATCCATCGGAGAAGGATTATGAATACGCAAACCCCACATTGAGTGAAATGGCTCCAAAACAACAGCCGTTGGCCGATGAAAAACGCGGGAACTCGGCAAAACAAAAAACAAGCGTTCTGTCCGCGACCACCTCAGTAATTTATGGCGTTGTCATTATTCAAACTTTTGAAAAATTCTCGACCTACGAAATTAGAAAAAAGGGGATTCAACCACAATATGATTTCGTGAATCTGCTGAAGTCGGCTGTCTTTACGCTGGAGCAGCGAATTTGCTAAGATAAGGGGAGGAGCGGACAAATTGTAATAATTGCGAGACGAGATAAGAAGTGACACCAGAAAACAAATGAACGCGGGCGGGCGGCGCGTCGCGTTGCGGGGGTGCGTGACGTCACTGCGCCTGCTGACTGCCGCAGTTCACGTCACGCAGTAGGTTAATGTTGAAACCAGGCATTACATTTTCTTTTGACCCCAATTCATGCAAAGATATATCATGAATTGATGCGAGTTGGTATCGCGCTTGAATGTAATATTAAAGAGAAGAAATAAGCAAGTACCTACCTACTTAGAACGCTTATATCTGGTAAATTTATTTGAAAATAGATTTTGTAAATCCATTGCTATAAAGTATTTTATACGATACGAATACGAGCTTAAACTCAGGATTAGTGGTCAATTTCAAACTATGCCACCTTATTTAGTTGTACTAAAGATATATCAGAAAGAAGACATTAGCACTTCATATTTTGATAATGTCCACAGACTATAAACTTGATGCAAGCAAAATTAATTGGTTTCTACTGCTTTCTAGAACACTATGGCGTCTCGTCCTCCCTATGGTATGTCTGACTCACTTAGCCATGGGAATGAGGTGTGACTTTAATTTTGCGCGTTACGAAGTTATTGGCAGTTATCGCCGCTTAATCAAAATTAAATGCCTCAACTTTATCCAATTATATTAGAAAGTTAATAGAAATAGTCACATTTTATGTTTACGAACTCAATATGAGACTATAAACAGTCAGTCTACGACTCTATTAGTTTATACTAATGGATTTAAAATAATTTTAATTGTCATTACGAGTAACCTCTTTTCAGTGTACAGTTTAATCTACCTATTTACAACAACGTTGACTGTACTAAAAATTTAATTGAAAAATACAATTAACTGTCTCGATCTGCATCGAGAATGACTATCAATTAAAAAGTATATTATTAATATAACTTCATAAACAATGTGAACAATTAAGTTGAAGACACCAATCAAAAGCAACAGAATTGCGGAAACAACCTCCCAAAACAGTCTTTCAACAAACGTTCTGCAATAGTTTAATCCGGATTAGTAATAGTCGATTCCAGTCACGATCCTATTCGTTACGTACCAATGTAATAATTATTTAATGCGACGGACTTAAATTTAAGCCAAGAGGGTCGGATCCCGCGGGCTTAAGACCACACCTCGGCCGTCGGCGCTCGCCAAATTAAAATGATAAATCAAACTCAGTCACTCGGAACATGCCCTTCTGAACTTTCATATTGTGTGACCCCTTGTTTGGGTTAGTTATAAACGTGCGAATGGACCTCATTCATCAAAGAACTCATGTCATTTGTAAATTAAAGAATAAATATATTATTTGATAGTATAAATTGAGTTTAGTTTGACTTAAAAAGTTGGAACAAGTCATCAGATTACGGCCAAATACTCAAACGGTTCTTAAAGTTGAGGCCATGTTGAATAAAAAGAAGTTGTCAGATTTGACAGAAACTCTATGAAACTGATAGCTTCCTTAAAGTTAAGGGGACCTTAACTAAAGATTTTAGCTAGGAAGCCTTTGAATATTCGGCCGTTAGTATTAGAATTATTTTTCTACTTTCTTGATTAACTTACAATTATAAATAGAGCATGTCCAAAGGCATAAAAGCTCTTCGCCACAAATTAAAAGCATCCAAAAAAGGAAAGATGAATAATAGTATGGCATTATTGTTGCTTTTCATTGGGTAGGTACCTTACATTATTTTTCTTAAAGTGAAAGTCGTATCCAACCAACCGCGCTTCTTTTGTTTCTTCTACGAATTAATAAAGGAGACTAAAAATTGACGCGATTTAATCATTTGATTCAAAGACCTACCCATGGAGATAATGCTGATATTATACAGTAAGAATTGTAAAGAATAAAAATGAATATCTCATTTGCACTAAGCAGTGGGTTGTTTCCGGGATGAAAATTAAACAGATTCTATGGTAATGTGCCCGCTGGAGATCGGAGATGGAGAAATTATAACGACTGAGGAACGACGCCATTTATATTCTAACTTTTCTTTCGCACTTCTAAAATCCTGGCTGAATATTATTCGTTCCTGTAATAAATAGTTTAAAATGTATGTTAAGTATTTCGATTTTTTATGGTTTTAATTTGGTCTGTGCCGCTGATCTGGCCACACCAGGTGGAGAGAGTGGTCTGTCGGTTAGATTAGACGGTTTTTTCAGCTGCATACAATTTACCTTTTTTTTATTTTGCCGCTTAATAACGATGGACTAGTCGATCGATATAACTTGAAATTACTTTTCAGTAATTGTCGAAATTGTTATCAAAAAATCAAATGTCCAAATTTTTAGGTCCTACGACATTCATGTCTCATTGACTACAAGCGAAGCACCTGAAAAAATAATAGATATGCAATATTCCAAATTGCTCCACATTTACTTTATTAAAACAATCAATTTCAAGCGTGTAAATTAATTAATTATTTTTGGTGCAGTAATTTAGCACACCTGCTTCATTATTATGTCGGGATTCAATATTTGTTTGATACAAATGTGGTATCGGAACATGCTAAAACTAATTGTGCGGTAAATCGGGATGACCTGCAATTTGTCAACTGTCCGTGGGTGAGAGTATACTGATTACGAAACAACTGGCTATTGGTTAAATAAAACAATGCCAGTACAACCTTAATTTGGATACAGCTGGGTAATGCTGGCGCTAGAAACCGGTTACAGTTTGGTTTCGGCAAAATTTTCAGTTTGGTCAAAGACTAATAAATTGTGCTCTTACAATTCCTTTAAGACTCTAGTTTTTTTGCTGGTTTGGAAATTGGTTCAAAGTGTTCCAGCACAGTGCAACTTTATATTGATGTTTTTTTTTTTCAAAATACCGACCGTAATTTTTAACAATGGTGAAAAAGGAAAGCTAGATATTCAGTCTACCCTCAATACATAACGGGTGTCGAAGCCCACGCATTCCGCTCATCATCAAGATCATTTTTAGGGTTCCGTAGCCAAAATGGCAAAAAACGGAACCCTTATAGATTCGTCATGTCTGTCTGTCTGTCTGTCTGTCTGTCTGTCTGTCCGTCCGTATGTCACAGCCACTTTATTCCAAAAGTATTAGGACTACATAGTTGAAACTTGGTAGGTAGGTGTATTCTGTAAACCGCTTTACGATTTTTATACAAAAATAAAAAAAAATAAAAGATTAAGGGGGGCTCCCCATACATGGAACTGAAACTGAAAAATTTTTTTTTCATCAAACCAATACTTGTAGGGTGTCTTTAGATAGGTCTTTAAAAATGACATTGAGGTTTTTAAGACTATTTTTTTTCAAAGTCAACCGTTTGAAAGATATATGCCGCCAAAGTGGTAAAATGTGTGTCCCCCCCCTTTAACTTTTAAAGTAGGAAGGCGAAAAATCTAAAAAAAATTAAAGCTATAGATCTTAATAAACACTTTCAACGAAAATTGGTTTGAACGAGATACAGTAATTAGTTTTTTAGATATAGTACATTTTCCAAAACCGCAAATACGATATATCTTTGTCATTCATACAAACACTGTGAAAAACAAAGTTATTTTTTCAGACGAAAAATGATAGCGGTATTAAAATATGGTATGGTATAATGTACCTACGGAACCCTACTGCGCGTGGCCCGACACGCACTTGGCCGGTTTTTGTCTTTTGGACTATACCTGGGAAACCAATAGCTACGAAGTTATCAAAGGTCAAAGTCAAATTTTTTTTTTCAAAATTTTCATGAAATCTTATTTTATTCGTTATTTCTTAATTTTTGTCCAAAGAAACATTATCTAAATTGTAAGTATTTCGTAACAAACAATGGCTTCAAAACGTCAGCACTCAATGTATCTCATGAGCACGCACATAAACACTGCCTTTCAACTCGGCCGCACACAGCTGTGTAGCATACACTCGCAGGCGAGATCTGTTGTACGCGTTACATTGCCTGGTAATGTATACAAAGCGACGATTTGAATTTCTTGACACAAAAAATTAAAATCGTTTCCCAGCAATAATACTGAACAGAAATGGTCCTGATGATGGGCAGAATTTGTAGACTTCGGCTTCGTTGAGGGTCTTGTTACACCCGGTATATAGAAAAGTATGTAGGTAGATATCATGGTAGCCTCGATATCATCAACGTGAACGTCTAAATAAACTCATATTACCGTGGATCTATTTACAAATTGCTGTACGGTAGCGCGCGCGGTTATCGAAAAACGTTCGTGGCGGCTATAATGTTTTATTAAATGTCATCCACAATATAATGAGGTGCGAGGGATCGAACATGTGGAGAGGCGCTACAGAAATATGTGAGAAGTGTTATAGACTGCCGTTGTAAGTCAATGAGGCGGCAAATGGGGTGCTCTCTACCCGGGAAACACTCTAATAAATAAAATTATGCCTCAGAAATTACAAGAATACGCAAGGCGCCCTCCACCGCGCGAGATTGGATGTAACAGATTTTCATCGATATCCTCCAATAATGAATCTAATATGTAGTAATCTTTGAAGGCCCCGGCCGGAGACTATAAAAAAAATACCGAGAATTTTCTTACCGGTGATATCCGACGATGCTAAACTACTTTAGATTTTACCGCGTTTTATATTAGTTTCATAATTATGTTGGAGTTCATCAAGTGTATAAATAAACGGATATTTAAACTTTAATGAATGATATGAAAATCGGAAAGCTGCTTAATGTAGATCAAAAAACTCTAGCTAAGCGTTTGATTCAGTTTTGAGGAAAAATATTAATGATATTATTCAATAGTCTTACTCCTCATTAAAATGTCCTCATTAGTTGTATTATTAGTAACAACAAAATAAATTATTTTAATGTTAAAATATTATATATATATAGGACATGATTTCTTGATCAATGTATTTTCTGTTTATACGTAGTTGGAATTTATTATGTAATGGTGCTAACAACAAAAAATATATTTTTGTATGGTGACGGAAGTAGGAAACTTAGCCAGTGTAGCGTTAAATTATGTGTCTTTGTTCGTTTTATTGGAACTGTCAATCAAAGAACCGATAAAACATTTGCTAAAAAAATGGAACTGAAGTTCAAGTATTACCTACTTTCCGATTTCCTTGGTGTTTTTGTTCAACAAGATTGTGGGACTAGTTGGCTTTAAGTACCTAAGTTCGATTGAAATATAGAGATGTACCTACGCAGGACCTATTATAACTATACAAACATTCGTAAAGTCCGGAGATTTTTTATCAAAAATAAAATCGAAAAAAAAGAACGGTTGGCACTCCGGGAGTGCCGGCAGAAGTGCAAACTTGAATATTAACATTGTGCATTTTTGATATTTTGAAATTAGCGGCAAGGGATTAAAATTATTCCTTTCCTATTACTATACAGTCACACAATTCAATCCGTTTGTAATTAGAGAAAAATTCTAAAGATTTAGCGCCAGTGGCCTTTTTAATTTCTACATGCACGCATTTTTCGCCATACAAAAAGCGCACAACGCCGCTAAAGAAGTTTTCACTTCAAAAATTCGTTTGCG
The DNA here is from genome assembly GCA_943789525.1 of Agriphila geniculea. NCBI lineage: Eukaryota > Metazoa > Arthropoda > Insecta > Lepidoptera > Crambidae > Agriphila > Agriphila geniculea. The sequence goes on along the minus strand of OX038873.1, from coordinate 19,060,288 downwards.
TAATAAGTAAAAGTAAGAATGGTATATTGCTTTAGTTTAGTGAAACTATTGTTGACTAGTTCATTTAACGGTTTCCAGTTCGGTTAAGGATTCGGTCCTCGAACCCTCAACAGCATTGTATATAAATAGTTTAGGTTGAATTCAAAAGAGGAATAATACATTTTTGTTTCCATGTAACCATTTATTCAATGTGACACAATACCACAGAATAGATATAATCTGAATTCTCTTATTTAGAAACCAACATGAGTCATGTGTTGTTAGTAATAAGGATTATAACAGCGTGTCATTTTGAGACGTTGTGGCATCTATTGTAGAGTAGTGACGAGACATCATTAATGGTCTGTTCTATATCTTAATCATAGTCTTGGCGCCAAACATACGTTGATTGCCCATTAAACGAATTGGTAGCAATAGGATAACAATTAACTATTCAAGTATCTGTATTTGATTTTGATGCTTTGTTGTTATGAATGTTGTTAGACACCATTGGAGTCAGTCGGTAGATCATAAAGGTATTGATTGAGTTTATCACGCAGTTGAAGTATTTACTTTCGTAAAATAATTATCCAATAAAAAAAGTTGTTTGGTTTTGTGAAATAATAAACGATAACATGATTACACTTCTTCAGTTGTACTTAATTTCCCCTTAACCGTAACCGAACTTAATAGCAAGTGTACGTAAATAAAGTATAAGGTATTAGCACATGGCGGAACTTGACAGACTGATCGTACTCGATCATGTTTGTTAGGCAACGCTCGGTCCGGTCAGGTGTCGGATGGGTGACCGTTAAAGTGGCATTACAACTGAGCGTTTCCGTGCTTCGGAGGGCACGTTAAACCATCGGTCCCGGCTGTTGTCATCTGGTAACAGTCGTTAAGCCAAGTTAGAGGCCTTACAGGCGCCTTGATAAACTCTAACACCAGAGGTGGCCTCTTATCCCCATTCGATATTAATAATAATAATTAGCACACAAGAGCAAACTTTATTAGTTTAATTTATTATTATTTCAACGTTAGGTACCTTACGTATTTATATATGTGTCACGTTACGCCACTGGGAATTGTCTCGAAGACTGTAATAAATAATATTATACGGGAGAAGTTATTCCGGCCAACCCTTGCACGCGTCGCGTCGGATCCCCACCCACAGTATTAAAGTGATATTGCTTATATGCTTACCATTAACGCTATACGTTCCGAGTAAATTAAGACCAATTTGCAGAGGTTTTGCCACGGAATATGCGAATTTAATTTATGAAAGGCATGACGGTTCTAATTTGAGTGTACTTAATGACTCCAATTTGATTTCGCACGGAGATGGAGGTTTTGTCATTCGTATTGATAGCGTGTTTACATGGTTGGCGACTGATGAAGTAAATGCTGAATTAGTAATACCTAAGTGTTGTACTACGGACGGTAATTAAGTGCTAGCTTTATTATTAATTAAGTTCTTGACGTTAGTGCTTAGAGGAAATTCTGTAGGTCACGTTTGTTTTCTGTTATAGTTTTTACTGCGTAAATAAGCTATTTATCAATTAAAATTGAACTCAACAACACAAACTTTAAACTGAATTTTCCAATTTCAAGTTTTTGGAAATGCATGTTGCAAAGCTATTCTTAATGTCAAGATTCTAATCTTGTTTTTAGGGTTCCATAGCAAAATGGTAAAAAAGGAACCCTTATGGTGTGACTCAGTCTGTCTGTCTGTCTGTCACAGCTGGATATCTCAAGAACTACTAATGGTATCAACTTGAAATTTGGAATAGTTTAGGATGACATTTACCCAACTATTTTGCAAATAAGAAATAAATAAAAAAATAAATACCTTTTTTACAACAGGGCCTGAAAAGGGGTCTTAAAAATTAGAAAGTGAGGCTACTAGGGCATGTAGGGTATCATATGAAAGAACGCCGTTTGTACGTTTTCAATCTTTTTTTCTTTTTTTTCTAGACTGCATCAGTTTTTACTTATGACGAAAAATGTAAAAAAAATACCGTTCCCCCCCCCCCTTATCTCCGAAGTTTGCAAAGAAAAAAATCTGATATAATTCTATGTGATAGCAGTTTATATAAAGATTACAGGAAAAATAAAACGATGTCTTAGTATAGCACACTTCTTTAGAAATTATTAAATTTCTAAAAAAGTAAACATTAGTTCCACTATCGGTCAAAAGATGGCGCTCACCTAAAACTGCAATACTAATTTTATTATTTTTCTCTGCAGTGTGGTTAAATGGTGCAATTATGATGGTACGGAACCCTCGGTGCGCGAGTCCGACTCGCTCTTGACCGGTTTTTTTGTTCTTGAATGAGTATTTGCAAAAGCTATGACAACGGTTTTGTAGTATCTTGTCAAAATAACCTAAATATTTTATCTTATTAGGTAATAAATGTCAATCGATTTTATTATTTTCAATTTGGCATAGTTCTAATGTCTCATGACTGTAAAGTTTCATACGTTCCTTTTACAACCAAAGTGTTTGAAATGTTTGAAATAACATGTGTTGTGTTGTTAACGTTTTATTGTTCATTACGATTCAGTGAGTCACTATTGTTACATGTATTTTATGGTTGTGCCTTCTGTTAGACTAGATTTATGTGTTAATTTAGATTGTTCTAGATCTTGTACGATGGTCGGATCTGAACATAATTTTATAATGATGGCGGTAGGAAAAATAGTGCACTTGTAAAACAGTAACAGTCTTTTACGAGAAATAAATGTTATGAAACGAAATAATACAATATGAAATACTTACCTAAGGTTTCTTCGGACACTATTTCGAATAAAGAGTGCTAGAAAAATTTGACAAAGCGGAGACTTTTAAAATATTTGCAGTGGTTAGGAGCTTTTAATTAGCAATAAAAGAAAGTATACATATTGTATACTTAATAAAAATAATGACATAAACAACGTTTTTTTTTGTAAACTTATTGAAGAGTTATAGCCTGACGTCAAATCTATAGTACAAGGTGATCATGATCAGGTTTAGCAATCGCGCGATGATCTCGGCCCGCACCTCTCCCGCATCATTCAGGATAATGGGCGAGCCCATGTCGCGACCGTAAATGTAAATCGGTCTAATTTATACGCGCGATAACGTCGCCGCACTGCTGTTAACTGTAATTATATTACCCAGTGAGGACGTGTTGATCAAACCCCTGATTAAATGCCCCCGATGCGAAACGAGAAAAATTATGCCGCTCCGACACCCGAATGGAAATTGAGCGATTCTTTTTACCTCCACTAAAATTACATGCCAATTTGACGTGATGAAGCTGTGTTTCAGTGCGAATATTTAAAAGATTGTTGACGAAGTCATGATTTCGTTCCCGTTTTAATTTCGAAATGCCTTTTTTATCCAATTAATCCAATGCACATAATTTCTGACCCTGATAATGCGTTATGTTAAAACGCCGTTTGTAATTTTTTTTTAACTTCTAGATTCATGCAAAGTTTTTCCTCATTTCCACTGTCTTTGACCATCCAAATAATCTTTTCCATTGATCTTTTAATTGCCGGTGTGCTATTTGGAAACTCGCTTAATATTGCGCTGGAAACACACATAGACGATGCCCCAATGGGCAATCTATTTGAGTAATTATCCGCTAAGGGCCATTGTCGGCCATCTTGTGCCCGTAGAATGAGCCTTGTTCGCTCAATGCCGCCTGTTATGTACATGCTTTCGGCGATCACAGCGACAGCGCCACGAGTGTCTTCAATGGCCCTGCAAACACTTCATTGTATTCAACTACATCAATTAAATCTATGTTTGCACTTATAATCTAAAACGCTCATTTGGAGATTAAATAAAGTTCGTAGCTATTTAAATTGGAATAATTTTTACTACAACAACAGCTGTTAAAGATGATATAAAAGCACATGCTAGTCTAAAAGTTTTGAAACTTGAATCTTTTGAATTCGAAGTTTAAAATCAAACAACGAGAACAGGCGAGAAATGAAACATGAAATGCTGTTTAATTATAACACTAGATAAGTTAACAATCTTGAAACCAAAGTCTGACTGCGGCTTATCTGGCGCCAAATGTTTCAAAGGAACTTTTAACGAGTTTAAAGTTGGGCCAAGTGTAGTGCACCCGCAGCACTTCCGTAGCTTAAGATTAATTAAACAATTGCACGATGGCTCCTTGAAAACACTCCGACATGTCTCGGCCTGTCGCCGCCAACCTTGCCAAATTAAAGCCATAAATCAAAATCCGACGACCGGAAACAGACGAATGGAATAATGCAGAAGTAACTCGAGTCACGAGGTCTACGACTCAAGATTAATTCATTTCTTTCCGTTCATGAAAAGAAATTAGTTGGGGGAATTCGCGATCACGACAACGAACTATAAGAAGTTGCTGACATACTGAAACATTTATTGTTCCGGTACAAAAGTGCAATGACGGTACCTATTGCATGATAATAATAAATACTGTGCGTAGTGAAAACTGCGAGCGTTGGCGTTGGCAAAGTTTGCCCCGAGTTGAAATAACGAAGTAATGAAATCATAATGCTTTATTATCATAATGCTGAATAAAACTGCGAACTCTCGTAAAACTGGAAATTAAACAAACGAAGTTTTAGATACAGCAATTGCAGTTTCCTAGAAAAATGTTATGTAAAAGCTTTTTAATTCATTGCTGAGAAAAATTGCACAATGTCAGTGTAGCCTCGTTTATTTTGCTGAAATGATATTGCTCATAAATTATTTAATATTTCGGATAATCTTGTTAACTTTATTAAATACTTTTCTAATATTTATTATTTTCAATGACATCACGATATTATTATTTTAATCGAGGAGCACGGTAGTGCCCCCGCCAAAGTCGAGAGCGAAGCAAACACTGCCGTACCATCCTTTACTGGAACCATTTCGCCGCGTTTTCAGGCCCCTATTTAAGAACCTCTGGATAAGACCAGACCACAGAAATTTTCGTCATCCAGTAAGCTATAATCACATACTTAAAATCCAAAATTTCAAGTCTGTAGGTCATTTAGTTCCGAAGTTAAGCGAAAGCAAAGTTTCGCATTTATGACACTCACTCACTCACTATCTCACTCATCATGATCATCAAAATAGAACTAGTACGTCCCATAAACTGAGAGAGCTGAAATTTCGTACAGAGTTAGGGTTTAATAGCCACATAAAGGGGAAACTTTAAAAACTAGGATAATCGAAGATCTGGAGTACCCGGTGACCCTGATTAGAAAACACAAGAGCCCAACCAAACTATTAGAGATCGACATACCGCCTTTACAAAAAATATTGAACTTGGTGGGCCGCTTCATTTGATGTCAAAAATCGAAGGTCTGAAGTATCTGATGAAGAACCCTCAGCTGGTCTCAGCTGTATTAGAGACATGGTAATTCCCTTTTCTACTATTGGTACATAAAAAATCTACCGTCATTGCAAAAATCCAGCGTAGTGGAAAGCATCAATGCTACAAAAAGAAGTGAAATCCCACCAAAAACATTCTGTAAAAAACTAGCCGTCTCGATGGAGCTGCTTGTTTATCTCTAAAAAGTAATGAAATGTAGACAAAGTCTCTCTCGTCAAATCTAAGGTTCCTTACTGCGATTTCTTTATTATTATATTTAATGTTGTGTGACTTGGCCGTTGAAGGGCACACAAGGGTACAAAAACAGGTGCTCCATGACTCCATTGCACCAATCTGTCGCCAGAACCGCTACCCATTGACGATGGAAAATTGCCACTTGGAAAACGTTGATTCAATAACCAGTCAATTGTATTGTGTACCCTTCAACGGCCAAGTCACACAACAATAACTATAATAATAAAGAAATCGCAGTAAGGAACCTTAGACTTGGCAAGACTTTGTCTAGATTTCATTACTTTTCAGAAATAAACAAGCAGCTCCATCGAGACTTGGCTAGTTTTTTTACAGAATGGTTTTTGGTGGGATTCTTTATGCCCAACGCACTTAGCTTACACAAAAAAGCTGCTCAATCTAATCGTCAAAATTCATTTGTTTTGATTATATTTCCACTCCAGCCAACAAATTAAACAATTGATATGCGATCCCGTAACATAGGGGGTCAAGTATGCTAAGGTTTTCGTCAAAATCGTAGTTCAATGGTGTTCTAATGGTAATGCTTTTTGGCACAGTTCTTGTTTCTTAAACCCAAAATAAGATACAACATGTTTCCGTATTGGGTTTAAGAAACACAATGTGTTTCAGGTTTGGGTTTAAGAAACAAGAACTGTGTCAAAAAGCATTACCATTCAAACACCATTGAACTACGTTTTTGACGAAAACATTAGTAGAATTGACCCCCAGGGAGTCGTGCGGGGGGTGGAGGGAGCGGGGAGGGCAGGCCGTATTTCAACGTCAATTTATGTGCGTGCGCCGGTGACGCGCTAAAAGATTAGTTGCTACATCAACGCCTTCGCTTTAGTTGAAGGGTTCGGGTTTTGCAACATTCTTAAGTGCTCTAAAATTTAAATTATGTAGGTATTAGCTTTATTCAAGTCTGATCTTTTAAAATGTTTCATTGCGGAATATGGATAAGAGTCTAAAACCAAACTTTTCAATTGCAGTCTCGGGGCGTCTTATCGAGTGAAACTTAAAATAAATGAAAAGATATCTTCCGATTAAAATTTTCATTTGTATATAACGGTATATCGGGTTGATTTATCTAATATAACGCATGAATTTGTAAATACGGGACTTTAATTATTACCACGTGAAGAAACAACACAACAATCTTTGTCTGTAAAAAGGTTTTACTTCAGTAGCACTTAACTTTTTTGCATCCACAGTTTTTTCTCAAGTTCCATCTAGTGCCAAAGCTGTCGTAACATAAGTCACAGCTTGCTGGCTTAAAAGCAAAATGTGTAACTTTTCAGTATCTAAATCACTTGTTTAAAAATGAACGGCTAGAACAACGGTCGACGCGGAGTCGGGCCAAACTTTACGACTATGAAGCGATCCGACGAACGCTCCGCCATTGGATTTGTTTCCGAGCGATTCCGCCGCGCCATTGCATAGTTCACGAGGTCTGGAATACAATATCAACTGCTGCCACGTTGAGACCATAACTAATGACTTAGTTGGTACGTACAATTGGTCTGTTTTAGCTGTAAGGGGAATAGTGGCATAAATCGTAAGCAGAGATTTCAAGTTAATGAAAATGTTTTTGCAGATACTTATTGACTGAAAAATTATCGTAGTAAACTGATAAAGATAAGATAAAATATTATTTATTGTACACCATAGTAATTGACATAGAAATACACAAAAGAAGAATAATTGGCGGCCTTATCGCTAAAAAGCAATTTCTTCCAGTCAACCATAAGTTGAGCTGGATAAAAATACTAGGTATTAATGGGTAGTTTATGGTATATGTGATAGGAAATAAAATGTAATTTAGTTTCATGGCTCTATTCAGACATGTAAGAGAGCCCTTTAAACTGCTTAAGAATTGGTTAATTGTAACAATGACATCTATGACAAAAAATATAACCTAGTAACAAAGTGTAACAAAGAGTTTAATTAATCAACGGTAATGTAACAGCACACTTTAGGGAATTAACAAATGACAATATCACGTGTGAACATTGATGTAAATTAGAAAGAGGATTAAAGACCTAAAAAACAGCTTCTACTTTGTAAACAAATGCCCGGGTGAAGGTGAACTGACGTGAAATACGTTAATTGTTTCTGTCTGATAACTTGTTTGCCTCCTATTTGATCAACAGCTTTGAGGAACGTTTCAGTTGTAAATTAGTTTGTTTATTGTGGGTACAACTTCATGTTTTCGTATGTATCTCACGTCATGACTTGTTATTTTTCAAAAACGTTTCAGCATTAACAGCGTTAGCTATGTAGATACGACTTTAATCCAAAACGTTGCGTTAGATTTTAGAAACATCAAAATAGGAGTTATGTTTTTAATTCTTAATTTAATTTAATTCAACTGTCTTTATACTTGTTTTTTTTACTAATTTTACGCTCTTAGCTTTAACAGTATAAATTTGCATATTTACTTTAGTAATAGTTATTTGTTTGTTTGATCATTGTTACTTGAATTATAATTTCTATTTACCATCTAAGTCAAGTTTCATGTTTTTTATACATAACAGCAACAGTAAATTAAATATTATGGTATGCTTTTCCAATTTCTTAAAAGAGGGAGCATTATATTACACAGGCAATTTATTTGTACCTCAGCTCAATATATTCGAACAAGCTGTAATGAAATAAGCCAGATGTACAAAACATAGGATGTTCTTTATGGGACACGCTTTCGCTATTACACTAGACCATTTTAAGGAGACCTGTCGTAGCTTGTGGAAACATCCGTTTTGGTTACGGGTGAGGCCTCTAGGGAGGTCTTTGTAAATTGGTGGGTTGGTTTCCCAGCGAGTATGAGGGTGTAGGCCACTATGTGTTACGTAAAATAATAGGATTGTAGGTAGAATATTCTGTTATTGTTAGAAATAAAAACAAAAATGTTTCAGCATTTCATACAATTTGGAAGATTCGAGGAGCTTGAATAAAAAGTGATTAAATTAGAAAAAATGCTTTCCTCTGATTCAGGTTTGCACGTTTCTGCATTTTTAGATTTTATTCTATTTTGATGTTCTCAAAACCCTCTTAAAATATATTTTTTCAAGCAGTAGTCGTCTAACAGTTTTTGCTTTACAATGCACAACATGAATGTTAACATTTAAGTTCAAATTAAATTGAATAGCGATTAATCTAAAAGGAGATTAGTTACAATATTCAGTTGACAATATTAAAGGTAATCCATTTGAGTCCCGTTGTGTAAATGTAAATTATTATTAGTAATTTATCAGAAGGTGCTTCGGAAATATTCCGGCTTTGATCAGTGGGAGAGATTTCCGATAAAGTATTTTAATATAAATGCTTGGATCATAGTCGCGAGTGGCGTTCCTGTTAATTGATTCATGAGGTGATTAAAGTAATTGATTGTTTAATAAAAATGTCAACATTGATTTTTTAAACAGTCGCCAAATTTTGTAGTGTGGCTAGCCCGTCAAACTGAACAACTTTGTATATATGGGACCAACTTAATCAGAGCAAATAATAATAATGAGTTGTTCCATAGAAAACGACAATATCAACTCGACCAAAATGTATTATTTTTTTGCTCTGATTAAGTTATAGACAAAGTTTTTCAGTTTGACGGTCAAAGCTTACAAAGCCACATCATCAAAGTCGACTGTTATCGATTTCACCCTGTAGATAGTAGAGAATGGGTTCATAGTGGAATCAGGATGTGATGATGGAGGGGAGTCGTGGTGATTGGATGAAAAGAAAGCTTGTCTGAAACCTTAAAGCGGTGTTGGAAGCTGGCTGCTGGTCGGCACAGAGAGTACCTTTTGATTGCTATTATGAAATGTAGTGTCACGTCATGACTAATGTTCTTTTTTGATTGAAGCTTATAATATGTCAGAAAAATATATATCTGTAACCGATATTTGTGAATACATTGCATTAAGTAGCTTAAAAGGTGTTTTCATTCATCAGTCCATGCTCACGCAGTTATCATTCTCGTATTCTGATACATCGCCGTGTTTAAGATACCACATACAGTGGTAGGTATATGGTTTCTATAGGTGAATGAATCAACTTATTTTTTATTTAGCTGCAATACACGAGACAAGCTACTACAATAACAAATAACAAACTGCAATAAAAAACTAAGCAAGCATAATTATTCATCATTTTGTGGTTAATAAATTGGTGGTTTTTACTGCACTCAACCGGGTCTAAATCTGAACCGCATTGTACTATTAGTGTAAAAAATAATGTTATTTTAAAGTATATTGGCCTTTTTAGTGTGCTATTGTTTCGTCATGTCGGTTTGTCCGTCCGTCCGTCCGACTGTCTCCGCGGCTTAGCTCAGAGGCCCGTACTAGAAAGCTTTAATTTGGCATGAATCACGCCGACAAAGTAGAATAAATAAATCTAGACAAAATATATTTTTGTTTACCCCCTACATGTAAAGTGGAGTTGATTTTTTCCTCGTTTATCTCATAGTGTGGGGTGTCATTGAATAGGTCTTTTCAAATTATTGTTAGATTTAGGAATTCTATTGCGAAAAAGCTTTAAAGCGCAAATTTTGTTAGAGTCAAGTGACACGCACTTGGCCGTTTTTTTTATAACAAACGGAAAAATCAACACACCGTCAAATTTTTTTTTTAATTCTCCCAACATAATATAACCGCAAGTGCGTATGATCACGAGCAGTTGTATATTAAAATGAAAAACCCCGCGGTCAACCGACATCGCCAGTGCGTACGAGGATAAGGAAAGGATTGAATTACAACAACTTGCAAAAAAACTAAAAAGGGTGACTTTATCTGCGACAGCTTTAGTGAAGATTGACATTACAGATCGGCTGTTAATTGTTACCATGACAGAACTCGAGCTGGAATCTTGCTCCCGAAGATAAATGAAGGAACTTTGATAGTTAGGTATGAGACAACTTTCCTCCGATTGCGTTGCGATCTTTTAAATAGTTTTTAAAATAGTAAGTTTCATCGATGTGTCGTGTGTTCATTTTGAAAAGAAAATAGCATTGCACTGTTTTTGAAAATATTCAACAGAGTAAATGAATATGTTTTGAACATTGTACATATTTTTTTTAATAAAAGAAGGTAATCGCTTAAATAAAGCTGCGTTTAAAATAAAAGCAGAAGTTTTAAATCAATTTAGCTGTACATTAGAGTTTATTACCGCTTCTGCTACAAGAGATTAGCGTGCTTAAAAGCACAGTGTACAGTGCGCAAAACAGTAATTTAACTAGAAAAGACAATAGTGCCACGAACGTCGACGTCGGGAAACAGGATAAATACGAGTTCCGGTTTGAAAGAGGGCTCCGTATAATTTGTTTAAGCTGTCTTACTGCACTGCTGTGTGTGATGTTTTTGTACAGTCGCCCACAGATTTATTGATTTAATACAGTTTAAAATGGAAATAGTTGACATTTTAAACTGTTCAGATGTTTTCAAACTTTTCTTTCTCGCATTTAATTTTATATTATTAGTCCTAAACTGGAAATTGTAATCATGGCTGTGGTGGAACGGGGTCTTCTGGCACAGATATTCTTATATCTAAATAAAAGAGGACCTCATAAATGGCAGTCTCAATGTATTTTATGGTTTTTGATTAAATAATTTTGTATTTTGAAAAAAATCTGTTCAGGTGTATTTGGTCTCCTTGTCTGTTACAATATATCTGACGGGGCGACTGAGTTTATATCATTGAATATTTATTTCATGCTGCCTGCGATCAGAGTGATGATGACTCATTTGGATGCTATCTAAAATATTTTCATGGCTAGAGTTTCTGTCAAAAATAAAAAAGTCAACTGTTATAAAATCCTAAACTTCGTCAGCGTGTCCGGCTTAGAGTAAGTTTCCAGTCAACTCGACATAATTGATTGTATTGTTAATCAGTTTTTCCGATTCATCCCAAAGATACGGAACCCCAAAACAGGGGATGTGCGGCCCCAGTTAATTGCGCCGAGCTCGTTAGGTCTGATCCGATTTCGTGCCATACTGCCCACTTGTTTTAAAACTGAAATATTAAGTTACGGTCAGCGAAACAACTGCTAATTTGTACAATACTGTTGTGTTTTTTGAGAAAACTGACGTGATGTGTTTCGTACAATAAAGCGCGTTAAGCGATAGGCCAATGCTAGAGACGTGCAGCTATATACAGGGTGGAATTTTTTAATGCCACCTGGAGGGAAAGTACTCTAAATAATAGAGATAGCAAATTTCTTTCAAAGGAAACATTCCTTTATTTTTGAAAACAAAATAAACTGCATTCAAAGATTTTTAAACATATGCTTCCCACACCCTGGAATTGAACCAGCTAAAATTCGAAAAAACAACACCCTGTGCTTTTATGTTATCAATCGTTAAGGTCAAACATAAGGTTCAAATCTCTCTAACAAACATGGTTAATTAAATGAAAGGAAAATCATTAAATCTAAACTTATTTTAATTGAACGAGAAAAAAGCTTAACTAATTAGTTGTTCGAAATTGGCCCCATGTTGCTGGATACATAAATTTATTATTTTAAGGAACTCATTTGCATGCAATGGATGCGTACTAGTCTGCATTATGAACATCTTATCGAAACAGTTCTACATAGATAATTTATTGTGAACTAACTAACATAATGGAGCCTTAAGTAAAAGTGCTTTATCTTGTCTTTCATGGTTTTCCTTTCATTTAATATACCATGTTTGTTAGAGAGATTTGATCCTTATGTTTGACCCTAACGATTGATATCATAAAAGTACAGGGTATTGTTTTTTTGAATTTTAGCCGGTTCGATTCCTGGGTGTGGGAAGCGTATTTAAAAAAAACTTTGAATGCAGTTTTGTTTCTTTTTGAAAATAAAGGAATGTTTCCTTTAAGTGAAATTAGCTATCTCCATTGTTTAGAATACTTTCCCTCCAGGTGGCATTAAGAAATTCCACCCTGTATATACTCATTGTTTCAAGCGTATTGGGTACAGACATTGTATTGCATTTATTTGATTAGCATATAAAAAAAAATTGCTCTCTTCTTACAATCGGCCTTAAAACTTTAGAATACTGTCACACCACCTATAAGGTTCTGTAATTTACAATCCTATAATATGAACGCAAATATTTATGTGCCACGGTTCTAATGAGTTCACTTACGTCTTACCATCAACCATGCCAATATTAATAAAATAGATCTCATGATGACAATTTCATTTTAAATAAAAATAAAATACATTCAAACTAAAGGTAGAAATCAGCAATAACATATCTTACAGTCAAACTTTGAAATAAAACAGTAAATCTTACTTTTGAAGTGGCTGTTGAAAAAAGAAATGTTTTACTGAACCAAAATGAAATGCATAATATTAAATATTATTTTGCAGAGCATTTGAATGTAAAATATTATCATTTTTGTTGAAGTTCTGCATGAGTAAGTCTTTTATTATTTTCTACGTTATTAAAAATTGTCTACATCTAAAAGTCATTTTTAAATTTGCTCTCGAGCTCGTCATGTTGAAGACAGGGGCTGACAATGACAAAATACTATATCTTATAAAAAAAATCGGTTTGCATTCCGGGAGTGCCGGCAGAAGTGAAAACTTGAATATTAACGTTGTGCATTTTTGATATTTTGAAATTAGCGGCAAAGGATTAAAATTATTTCTTTCCTACTACTATACAGTCACACAATTCAATCAGTTTTTAATTAGAGAAAAATTCTATTCGCGCCAGTGGCCTTTTTAATTTCTACATGCACGCATTCTACGATTTAAACTTATAGTCACAGAGTATTAATAAGTCTATGATTTCACCGAGATCGCTGCTATTAGTTCCATTTTCAAAATTAGCGCGTTGCTGGTGACACAAGTGTGTACGTCTTAAAATGACGTGCCGCCATTTTCAACGCACCCCGTAGAAAGAGAGGGGTATGCTTCCGCCGCCAGCTGTCTACTCTCCATCCGTCACATCCGTCTTACGCATTTTCGATCAGCCACGTGATTCTTACTGACGCGAGTTTAGCATTTTTTTCCCCATTACAAAAAAGCGTACAACGCCGCTAAAGAAGTTTCACTTCAAAAATGTATCTTTTGAGTGTTACATAATAATAGATTCTAATGCAGTGAAATTAAATAGGTGTTCTAATTTGAGACAGGATTGCAGGATTATACCCCTGTTTATGTCGGAGCATTAACGCCGTTGGTTACATTCTGTTATTAGGTAATAATTTTCGAGGAGCTTTGCGAGTATTTACGTAACGTATTTTTGTAAGTAAACAAACATTGAAGTTTATGTTACATTCTGGTAGAACATAGCCGATTATTTGTTTTTTCATCCTTAATGCTACCTAGGATTAATTATGTCATAAAATAAAAATAACTCATCTCTGTTGGCTCAGGCAGGAATCAACAAACCAAATATATTCGCTCACTAGACATGAAATAAAACACTTTTTAACGGATACTAGCGCGGTTTTATTAAAAGTACTTTAGTATTTAGTTGGTATTTGGTTTGATTTTTTATTTTCCCGACGTTTCGGCACCTTTGCAGCTGCCGTGGCACCAAATACCAACTAAATGCCAAAGTACTTTCAATAAAACCGCGCTAGTATACGTTAAAAAGTGTTTTATTTCAAACCAAATATAAAAATGATTTTCCGAAAGGCTAAATATACTTTCATCTGAATCATCTAATTCTTTTTTTCCATGTAAAACGGTATTTATTACTCAAACCAAAGTAATAACATTATTACTTGTTTTTTTTATTGTAACTTTCTAAAACACTTGCCTGTGTCATCGAAATGCAAATCAAAATTCAGCCTTTGAAGAGCCTTTGTAGAAGAGATAAAACTTACATTCATAAAAAGTCTGCTTACTTACGATTTCCCGACCTTCCCAATAAAAGTCGCGTAGGCAAAAATGTTGCCACACCCTGTACTGAATTATAGATAGACGTGTACCTCAAGAATCTAGCCCCAAGATATAAAAATGGGTAAGTATAGTTGAGGCTGACCTGTCGAGATCATTGTTATTTATCTCAGCTTCCCTGCTCTTATTTCGGCTCTGCCAGTTTATTTGTCTTTGGGATCTGAGGGTACATTAACGTATTTTTCTTCCCTATTACGGGGAACGTCGCCGGCTCACCTTCAAACTTTCGTACTCGAGTTGTTTTTTTATTTTCCAAATAAGTCAAATAGAAGTTGACGATTGATTGCATCGGATGGGGCGTAATCATGGAGCTTCCGCGGAACGACGAAGTTTGACATAGCAGTAGTGAACTACACTTTTATTGGCCGTTACTGTGTCCATTGTAAATAGACTAATAGTTTATGTTTCGTCGAAGTTATACTGCCGGAGTTATTTGTGTTCTATAACTTTATTTGTGAATAATAGCGGAGCTTTTATAGATGCGATAATTAAAACGTTGGAAACAACTCTTTGTCATAAAACTATTTAAGAAATGAGACTTTGTCTGGATGTCATAACAACTAAAGTTTTGAATTCCTTTTATATTATTACCGCCTAAAAAACAAGCAAAGTTTTAGGAGACTTATAAACTGATTTGTTTCTTTTACTCTGTTGACAAATGATAAAGATATATTTATCTTAAAATGAATTATTAGGCGTTTATGAAAAAGGCCGTTAAATTATAGTTAGAACATTGTTTAAGTCAATAGTCAGAAGACCATTATTATACTTATAGTACTTATTCAAAATTGGTGTAGCTACAAAAACCGACAATATAAAAATGAAACCAAAGCGGCAGACCATTTAACAATTTTTGAAGTCTCAAAAATTTGTTCCCTTATTTTAATTGTCAAAAAATATCAGATAAAGCTTACTATTTCTATCGAAATGTGTACTTCTGTAAAAATAGAATATTCATAGGATAAGAGACTGAAGTTGCCACAAGGAATAATTCCATCGGGTGCATGAAAATTGCAACATCGGGCAATACCGGGTCGGCAGCCGAGCGCACAATTATAACGAGATAGAATAAATCAGAATGAGTTGTGGCACATTATTAGGGTCATCTCACCCAAGATACGCTCGATAAAGTCTAGAAATTACCGCGATTTGGATTTACCATAACTAGGTATGTGTATGTGCACCTCTGCCTAGATAAGTATTATGAATAAAAAACATATTTTTAATTCTGTACCCCTGACACGAACAGCTATCGAGAAAAAAAGGCGCGTAAAATTACTCGATAGAGCAATTCTCACGTCGTAGACTTAATTCACCTGGGCCAAATCACCTGGGTGAATTAAGTATACTAATTGGTACATTTAATTCACCCAGGGGAATAGGTGAATTAAGTATATTGATTAGTATACTTAATTTTTGTGTTATTTTTTTCAGTATTAGTTTATGCGAATTATTCCGCTGAATCAAAGTATTCTGATTAGTATACTTAATTTAACCTTCTCTAGATTTATCTGATCCTGGTACTTTTTACTTATCTGCGGGGTTATCTCCTATAAATTAGTATTCCTACCATTATATAATTCTGCGTCCGCATTAGAAAAACATAACAGCATCTTAATTTTGATAGGATTAGTTAATTGTACAAATATATATTATCTATGGGAAATCTCACTTCACTTTTCGACGGTAGATGACGCTGTACCCCATCAAAATGACTATATCGAACTTTTTTACGCGAGTTTTTTTGTTGAATGTTCCTGTTACGGGCACAGAATTAACGAATACCGAGTCCGCAAGATTTATTCATCATTCCAACATTATCAAATTATCAGACAGTACTATGTAGTACGTAACTCGTAACTAAGTAGGTACACTTGTTTGTCCTACTTTCTGTTTTATTTTCCGTCCCCTAATGTATTATGTCATATTGACCTTGTTATGGAAAGTTGTAAAAATTTATTAGCAATACCAGTATTGGGTTCAAATATTATTATTGTTTTATTTGTTGCTATTGTGTCGTGACCAGCCAAATTTGCATTACATATAGTAATGTTAATGGTTTTATTATTCAGTACCTAGCTAAATGTTACAAATAAAGCCGTTTGTTTAGTATAACCGATAATACTATTTACTTATAGAAATATTCATAATTAGGTTAGGTAAGCACTTACCGTTATTTTGAAATCTATTTCGTCGCGTCGAAGCGGGCACGTCACCTGAAATAAGTAAAAGAAATTTAATTAAGTTTTAGTTTTGTTTCGTATAAAATAATAATGGAAACCTACAACATGTTGAGTGATCCCAAATTTGGAAAACTGTTTCTTTGGACGATAAAACTGAACAACTTTTACTGTTGGACGAATTCTGAAATCGCGAAAGAAAATCAGCTTTTAATTTTGGTATGAAACAACAGTATCGCAATTTCAGAGTTGGCCCCATACTTGTTCAGTTTGATAGTCCAAAGAAACGGTTTTCTCAAACACACCTGCACACCTGGATGTAATAGAGGTTTGACCATCAGCCATTTTTAATGTCCTGACTGCTGTGGCACAGGCCTTCCCTAAGGGTGGATAAGGAGGATGGGCCATAACCTCGCGGACCGAATGCGGATTGGTGGGTGTTAACGACTGCAAATGCAGCTGGGATCAACGGCTTTACGTGCTATCCGAAGCACGGAGGAGCTTGAGATAATAATTTTTTGGTCACCCATCCCATGACTGACCCATGCGAAAGTTGCTTAACCTCCGTAATCGCGTGTGCAGGCGCTAAATCACTGCGCCATCGAGCTTCAAAATGGAGGTACGAGTATTTCTTGAAAATTATTAAAATCGAAATTGTGTTTGGTTCATTTATTTTGTGAAAAATATTGATCATAATAAAAAACCGGACAAGTGCGAGTCGGGCTCGCCCACCGAGGGTTCCGTACAGACCTTCATCTATACATAAAATTAAGCTATAGAAAAGTTGTGTCGGTACAAAGGAAATATTTTGAAAAAAAGTGGTTGGTAGTTATTAGTTTTTAGGGTTCCGTACCAAAATGGTCAAAGTCAAAGTCAAAAGTCAAATAAGCTTTATTCAAATAAACTTAATTATTAAGTACTTTTGAATCGTCTATATTTTCCTACGGGTGGTAGGAAAATATAGACTTTTTTAGCTGACAAGAAGAACGGGCGCAAGAAACTTATCAGCTGTAACAGCCATAAGTAACGATATTTACAAACTTTAATATATCGTTACCAAATAATTACAACAGGGTGACAGGATTATTGGCAACAACATAGACTTATTGTTATATTACTTCAACAAAGTACTTATAGTAGCAAGTTATGTGTTACATCATTTCCACGCATTTTGATCTTTAAGATAATCGTCTACTTTATAATAACCTTTACCCATGAGCGTTTTTTTAACATGGTTTTTAAATTCATGCAAAGGAAGATCAGTCACTTGTTGTGGAACTTTATTAATAAAGGCTATGCCTTTCCCCATAAATGAACTTCTAGTTTTTGCAAGCCTAAATCTTGGAACGGCAAGCTTATCTTTATTTCTTGTATTAAACTGGTGAATATTGCTGTTCTTAGCAAATGAATCATAGTGTTTCCTTACATAAACTAAATTTTCATAAATGTATTGGCCTGCCAAAGTTAAAATATTTATTTCTTTGAACAATTCTCTCAAGGTATCTCTTCGCCGTAGATTGTATATGGCGCGAACAGCTCTTTTTTGGAGTACAAAAATATTTTCAATACTGGCAGCTGAGCCCCACAATAGCAGTCCATATGACATTACACTATGAAAATAACTAAAGTATACTAACCTTGCCGTTTCAATATCAGTTAAAAGCCTTATTTTCTTAACAGCGAATGCCGCTGAACTAAGTCTACTTGACAAGGCCTCAATATGTGGATCCCATTGCAGTCGAGAATCTAGTGTGATACCTAGAAATTTTGTACTCTCAATAAACTCGACTTGATCCTCATTCAAATTAATATTTAATTTTGTCTGCTCAACATTAGGTAATGAGAATTTAACACATTTAGTTTTTTTGGGGTTAAGTGCTAAATTATTACTATTAAACCAGTATGAAACTTTAGAGAGGGCACTATTTACTTCGTCCGAACAGTTATTACCTCTGTTTACTTTAAAAAACTTTTTTAACAAAAAAGAAAAACCTCCTTCAAAAAACCTGAAACAAAAACAGCTTCAAAATTAAATACCTCTAAAAAAGCGAGAAATAATATTCAAATCATTAGTTACGCATAACATTATTAATAAAACACGTCTAATGAAGTCGGGTGGGGCTTTCAGAAATATAAAAAAAAATTACTTGTCTTCCAGCCCCACCCGACTTCAATAGACGTGTTTTATTAATAATGTTATGCGTAACTAATGATTTGAATATTATTTCTCGCTTTTTTAGAGGTATTTAATTTTGAAGCTGTTTTTGTTTCAGGTTTTTTGAAGGAGGTTTTTCTTTTTTGTTAAAAAAGTTTTTTATTTTCAACTTTTTAGTGGCAGGTATGTAAGCATGTTAATATTTTTTAACTTTATAAAATATTTTCAATGGTAAAATGCCCACAACTCAAATTCCCAATTTACGCTGTTTGTTTTTGAGGAGTTCCATTGTGTCTTCGTAGTCCAAGTCTAGTCCAGAACCTTGCATTGCAGACCATGGTTTGGTTTGTTTTGGATTGTCATAAACCTACCAAAATCCAAATTACTTTACATATACTATTTGAATTTGAGGAGTTCCCTTGTGTATCTTCGAAGTTCAAAGTCCAATACCGATGAAATTGAAATGTGACCACTCTTGAAGTATACCCTTTCAAACAAAAAAATAATCATCTAAATCGGTACATAAACAAAGATGTTATGTTCGAAAATTCGTAAAAACACGTGTGATGGCAAGCTAAATAATTGACATTTTTCAGGATTATGAAAAAACTACCAGCCAGATCTCTGTAATTTTTTTATGGGACCACACACAAACTATGTTCTTTAAGATAAAAAAAGAATTGTATAAATCGGTTGACAACTGACGAAGTTATGGTAAAACATACATAAAAAAAAAAAATAAAAAAAAAAAAATACCGACGACTTGAGAACCTCCTCCTTTTTTTGAAGTCGGTTAAAAACTAAAGAAGTATCATCCGCAAATAGTACTGTCTCACATAAATTATTCGCGTAGTTGGAAAGGTCATTTATATAAATTAGAAACAACAATGGGCCCAATATTGATCCCTGTGGCACACCCATATTGATGGGGGCTCCGGTAGATTCAGTTCTATTAATCACTACTTTCTGAGTTCTATTGTACAAATACGATTTCATAAGACTAACTGATTTATCAGAGACACCATAATGTTCTAGCTTCTTTAATAGTGTTTGATGATCAACACAATCGAATGCCTTAGAAAGGTCACAGAAAATGCCAATTACATCTTGCTTTTCTTCCCAAGCGTCAAGAATATGTTTGAGAAGTGCAATTCCAGCATCAGTAGTACTTTTACCCTTGGAAAATCCAAACTGATTTTTATGAAGTATATTATTGTATGTGAAGTAATCTAATAATTGGGAATATATAATTTTTTCAAATATTTTACTAAGTGCTGGTAGTATAGATATTGGCCTAAAGTTAGCTGGGTCACTTTTATCCCCAGATTTAAAAAGAGGAATCAATTTACTATTTTTCATTAGATCAGGAAAGACCCCTTCGTCAATACATTTGTTAAAAATAAAAGCCAAGTAAGGGGCTAGTATATCAATTATTGATTTAATAATGCTTGTTGACATGCCCCAAAGATCTTCTGTTTTTTTAATATTAATTGTTTTAAAAGCTTTAATGATATCTGCACTATTTATATATTTAAAGGAAAAACTTTCATTGCACTTATCAACACTAGACTCCAGAAGGGAGACAGCGATGTTGGGACAAGCACTAAGAGTACTGGTAGTTTCTGCAGGTATTCTAGCAAAGAAATCTTCAAAAACTTTGGCGACCTCATTGTCAGATTCAAAAGTTTGATCACCAGTTTTTAAACAGAAGGAATTTATATTGGATTTTGATTTGCCCGTTTCTTTATTAATAATATTCCAAGTAGCCTTAATTTTATTGTCAGCTAATTTAATTTTATTTGAAAAGTACTTGGACTTTGCTAAGATACAAACTTCTCTGAATGTTTGTGAATACTTCTTGACAAATTCAATGAAGTTAGGATCACAAGAAGTAGCTTTCTCTGCATAAAGTTCGTATAATTTCCTTCTGCTCTTATATATACCGGGTGTGGCCCAGTCACTAAATTTCGTACTATCATTACATTTGATCACTTTTTGTTTAAAAGTTTCACTAAATTCAGTTTGAACTATGCTAAATAAATGATTATATAGGTTATTGGCTTCAAAATTTGGTTCTGGTAATGTTTCAATTTTACTTGTGACATTGATTCTGAATTTTTCAATACAGTGTTTTTTTATTGGCCTACACATTATTTCCCGTTTAGGTGGAACATGATGGTGCTCAATGGAGGCTAATTGTCCACTATGGTCGGATTTAATACAATTTAAAATTGATTTTTCAATGACATTACAGTTACAGAAAATATTATCTAAGCAGGTTGCCGATGTGGGTGTGATACGCGTTGGTTCATTAAAAATATGTAGCAAATTAAATGATTTAAATAAGTTTATGAACCTACTCGACAGTTTGGCTAATTTAGGGTCTAAGATGTCGACATTAAAATCTCCGCAAATCGCGACTTTTTTATTCTTCCTACAGGTCATTTTTAAGACTTCCTCCATAGTGGACTCAAACTCAGAGTAATTTGCGGTGGGGGGTCTGTATACGCATACTATAATTATTTGATCAAGTTCCACACAAGACAGCTCAATGGTTCGTTCAATTGAGAGGGATACTACATCTTTGCGTTCTTTATATTGTAAACTATCATGTAGAATAATAAGTGACCCCCCTCTTATAGCAGATTTCCTATTAAACGAGCTAACAACTTTGTAATTATCCAAACTTAAAACTAATTCGTGCTTTTTCAACCAATGCTCAGTAACACATAACACATCAATATCTTCAGAATTTAAGAATAAGCTTATTTCTAAATCTTTGCCAGAAAAGCCTTGCATATTCTGGTGTACAATTCTTAAACAGTTAGGCTTTTCTATTGTTAAGTCAGGGCTAGAGGACGCCTCTATTGTCTTAAACGGTAATTTAAATGTAAACAATTATTATTACTTGAATCAAGTAAAATGTTATTTTTATTTGGAACAGATTCCAAAGTTGAATGACAAATGTCAAAAGTTGACTGCTCAATAAAAGCAGTTGTTTTACTAGCCAGATTATTGGCTAAATGTTTAAAGTAAAAAGATAGCGATAATGCTATTTGTCTCTTAAAAGAACTAGGCAGATAGAATTTATCTTTTGTCAAGTAAAAAAGGAACCCTTATGGTGTGACTCAGTCTGTCTGTCTGTCACAGCTGGATATCTCGAGAACTACTAATGGTATCAACTTGAAATTTGGAATAGTTTAAGATGACATTTGTCCAACTATTTTGCAAATAAGAAAGAAATAATAAAATTAATATTTTTTTTACAACAGGGACTGAAAAGGGGTCTTGAAAATTTTAAGTGAGGTGACTAGGGCATGTGGGGTATCATATGAAAGAGCGCTGTTTGCACATTTTGAAACAATTTTTCCTTTTTTCTTAGGTCGCATAGTTTTCGACTTATGATGAAAAATGTAAAAAAAAACACCGTTCCCCCCCCCTTATCTCCGAAGTTTGCAAAGAGAAAAATCTGAAATAATTCTATATGATAGTAGTTTATGTAAAGATTACAGGAAAAATAAAACGATGTCTCAATATAACACACTTTTTTAGAAATTCAAAAAACAAACATATTTTTTTTAGTTTCACTACCAGTCAACAGATGGCGCTGTCCCAAGCATGCTAACCTAAGGGACAAAAATAGTTCCACTATCGGTCAAGAGATAGCGCAACCTAACACTACAATAATAAATTGGTGGCTGGTTCTAAATATAATTACCTACTAAATAGTAGGCAAAAAACGGCAAATGCCGTACGAATAAACGAAGAATAAGTTCCTACTTAGTAATATAATAATAACGAGGAGCTCGGTGGCGCAGTGGTTTAGCGCCTGGACCAGCGATTGCGGAGGTTAAGCAACGTTCGCAAGGTTCGGTCATGGGATGGGTGACCAAAAATTTATTATCTCGAGCTCCTCCGTGCTTCGGAAGGCACGTTAAGCCGTTGGTCCCAGCTGCATTTGCAGTCGTTAACACCCACCAATCCGCATTGGGCCCGCGTGGTGGGTTATGGCCCGTCCTCCTTATCCACCCATAAGGAAGGCCTGTGCCCCAGCAGTGGGGACATTAAAATGGCTGAAGGACTAGTAATATAAAAATTTTGCAATGTAGAGTGGCTGAAACGTTTTTCAGTCACCATAAGCAGCATTTGTAAATTAACTGTCCGCCTGTTCGCCCTTCCACCTGTCTGCCGTTTATCCTACTTTTTAAAGACTGTCCTAAAATAACATATCCAAATATATTTATGATTGTACGGAACCCTCGGTGCGCGAGTCCGACTCGCTCTTGACCGGTTTTTTTATATGAAAACTGTACTACGGAGAGTTCAAGCTTCATCCCAGGTTCTACCTACCGAAATTATGTGAAAAATTGCTTAGATTATAAGTTGGACTCCAAGCTACCAAACTGTAAAAAAATACCATCAAAATCCGTTCAGCAGTTTTTAAGTGATTCGCGCAAAAACATTTAGAATTGACTGCTATATAAGGATAACCATTTGAAACCCTTTGTCGCCACGTAGAAAATAACCCTTCCAGGGATTACACAAAGAATTGACCACGGGCGAAGGTTTGAAATGGAATAGTACATTACTGCAGCGGCACTCACGACAGGCATTGAAGAACATACGTGAGTCCATCAATGCCTAGTTGCAGCCAAGGCTTGTATAGTATACTTTTCTCAAATAATGCGCGGAAATTCAAACCAAGTAGCTTATAAACTTTCAACTTTTTAGTTTTAAAAGTTCTAAGCTTTTTATTTTTATTTTAAATTACAGTAATTGAAAAAAGAAATTGGAAAGATTTTTTAATCTTTTTGGAATGTGCACATAAAGGCCTTTCATTTGATACCCATATTGAAAAAAATAATTTTTTCTGGTTTTTTTTTCATTTATTTCCAGTTTTTCAATTATTTTTCAGTTTTTTGGAAAGTGCTCATCAAGGCCTTTTATTTGATACACGTACTGCAAAAAAAAATTTTTTTTTGTTTTAGTTTTTTGGAATATGCTCATCAAGGCCTTTCATTTGATACCCATATTGAAAAAAAATTTTTTTTTCATCTTTTTGGAATGCACTCATCTAGGCCTTTCATTTGATACCCATATTGCACCTAAACATTTAATTTTCGTTTTTTTTTTTTTCATTTTTTTGGAATGTGCTCGCTCATCAAGGCGACATTTGATACCTATAAGTATTTATGTTTCATTGAAAAGTTCGCTCCATATCTGAATTACACGTGTGTAATGAATTTTAATAGAAACATTGCCGACAGACGCCGGCAATTTTTGTATGAAAATCCATTATTACACGTTAGTAATGGATTCTCATACAAATATTGACGGCGCGGTTTAGGTCTGTCCGTAAACTCCGATTTAGCACGAAGAAGTTTGTCAAAATAATGTTCGAATTTCCAAGCATGTTTGAGAAAAAATAAAATAATTACAAACCCACCGTACCTGTATAAAATACAAGTACTGCTAATTGTCAACAGATGGCGCTGTAGATCAATAGTACACTGTATAATGTTCTGTGAAATGGTGTTATCTATCGCAATGTTATTAGAGAAAATGGGTGTATTCCAACAAGACCCTTGCTCCGAAAGTCTGTTTCCATCCCGTTCGAGTCACGTCATGTCGGTGTGAAAAACGCGCTGATTGTTATATACCTACTCTTTGGTGATAGCTATTGGTCTGCTGGAATGCACTCCGTTGATTGTTTTACTCTTTGACCCCCTGTCATGCAGCGTGACATACCGCCATGTTGCGAAAATATTTAGAGCCAAATTTATTACTTTTTAATTTTATTTTTAAAAGTAATTAACTATAACAATATTTGAAAGGATCTGAATAATTAATAATAATAAATATTGATATTTTAAAAAGAATTGGTGGCGCGATTATCACAAAAGTAATTAGAAGTTAAACTATGACCGCGCATACCGTTGTTTCACCAAGATGATTAATAATTACGTATTTTAATGACCATATTTTTATGATTTAATTACAAATATACAGTTTTTAGATTTAATCCTGTAAGTGTAGTATAAGACGTTATTACCTGCCAAATTTCATAGTCCTAGGTCAACGGGAAGTACCCTATGAATTTTGATTCCTTTGAGAGTATCGAAAATGCGTTTTTTGCGCCCTAAACGGCAGTATCTTTTTTTACGCTAACTTAGAAGTTTGATTTTTTTACAGCTTCAAGGGACCGTAGATCTTAGTATATGGTTTAAATTTCAACTCGATACCTCCACGCGTTCCCGAGATAAAGGGTCTTGACAGACAGACGGACGGACGGACAGACAGACGGACAACGAAGTGATCCTATAAGTGTTCCGTTTTTTCCTTTTGAGGTACGGAACCCTAAAAATAGGTGACATTACGACTTTATTCTATACCATCTTATATTTTTTTATTAAATTGAGTTTCTAGTTGTACCTTGCCTTAAAATAAATAGCAATACGTAGCTCTCTTTACAATGTTTTACCTATATTCGATAATAATATCAACGTAAAATGGGAAAGGTATAAAAGTATATTAGCGATATAAGTGTTGTCACGTACGCGAGTTTGGTAAAATCCTTATGTTTATCGCTCGATAAAATTATATAGTGTGAGGTTATCTGCAAACTGTACACGTTCAGTCTGAATAAAGGCATATTATATTTTAGTGCTTGGGATATCAATTATTTGGCACATTGCAAAGCTAAAGTTGCTCATTTTTAAAATGGATTTTGTTATCGACATATTTCAGGAGTTAAAGCGTTGTGTTAAGAGATAGTAGTGTTTTTTGATATGATTTTGATTACAAATGATTAAATTTATCCTAAGCACACTTTCCAGTATTAACGACTTGTTAACGACCACTAGGATTAGGATAATAGTAAATTCAAAATTTTCAGGTAAAAAAGAAAAGTAGAACATTCTGACTGATTTGAGAATTGGCTTTGCTAACTTTTTGAACATGACCGGAAATCTCAAAACCATTTCGAGAAATAAGCTTTCTGTACAATGTCTACTAATTAGATTTTAAAATAAGTCTATATTTTTAAAGATATTCAATAAAAAGCTTTAACCTTCAAATGACCTTTCTATCACGTCATCACATGCAGATCCCCCAGCTATAATAAAAAAAAGAAAAAAAGGGCAAAGACAATTTTGACAATGAACTTGGCATTAAGGGATGGTGGAAGGTGGAAGTGAAAAAATATCGATGTTTAATATATAATAGGTAATATTTTTGAGAAAAATTGGGATGATGACTAGGTAATGGTTTCTAATTTTAAAGTATAGTAAAGCAAAAAGAGAAGCAAAATAAACCCCTACGTGAAATTTTGTCTCGATTTTACGAATTTTACTATGATTTCTAAGACTCTAAAGTTGGAAAAATTTAAAAAATCAAAATGCTCCAGTGACAAAATAGTGTCGACTATTAGAATCCATATGTAATACAAAAAAATTGTTATGGAAACATTATTGTAAAAACATCTATCGATATATCAGAGTATTTAATATCGCCCGAAAAATATAGGTGTACCTACTTATCGCAAAAATTTCCTATTTTTTTCGACATCCCTACTGTGAAATGTGTGTAAATAGAAATAAAAGTATGCACATATTTTCACAATTTTTATTATATCAGCCTGCAAATTTATCAGTCCACAAGCAATCATTACAATTTAATCCAAGTAGCCTACCTCCAAAATAGACACATTTCGCAAAATTTGGGTAGATTGCGCGTGTTAGCCTTTACAAAGTTTTTCAACTGAGTTTCCACTGGTAAGCATTTTTATTATAATTAAGAAGGTAGGTTAAAACCGTCACAACTGGATAAAATGAATAATTAGAATAAATATTAACTTTAACTTATTTGTTTACAAACAACCAACATGTCATTGACAGTTACTATGACAGGAAATGACACTTGGCCGTTTATTTTTCTAAAAGTAGATGCAAAGGTATTCCTTCTTAAACTTTCGTGCCACTAATGACGTATTTCCGGCTGACCATATCCACTACACAAATATATTTATAAAAAAATAAATACGCAACCAAATGTTAAAATATTCAAATTAGTTTCTTAAATTGGCCTAATCTGTAATAAAAAAAAAAAAAATACCTTTTATTTTTTAACCAAAGCCAATTGTCTGTAAAAGGAAGGTAGAGAGAATTTTTCAGTTTCGATACTTGAGCATTCACAATGTTTTTTTTTTAATATAATACTAAATATTACTTGAAAAAAAAATCCGGAAAGATATTTCAATTTAATGTCGAGGATAATTCCTTAAATTGATGAAATAACGCTGAATTGCAGCGTAAGAGTAGGATATGCTAGAAAAATGTCGACGATATATACCACTAGTGACTCAGTACTTCAGTTAAGAAAAACATTGGACCGGACTTCCAAAGGTCGCGGGTTCGAACCCCGCATGAGAAAATGATCTGGTGAAGAGTCGATTTTTTTCTAGTATATTATGAAGAAATACTGTTAAACAGAAAAAAACAGAAAAAGATAATAAAAGTTGCAAAATAATCTCCGTTGCAAACGAGTTTCAGTATTATTTGTGTAAGTATAGTACAGTATATATACATAATGTTGTTTAACCAACATATTTTACTAAGAAATCCTGCAGTGTGTTTTCATTACGAATTTCCCTGTAGATAAATTTTACAAAGAGCCTGTCCATGTGGTAATCCCATCCGGACTTTTCCTTTACGATTCCTAACTCAATTTGTCCTACGGGTAGTTTCATTTAGGTCTAAGTAAATGATAAAAATAAAGGTTTTCCTTCTTCTTAGGTTACGGTCGAGTTTTAACCAACTTACTAACAATCAATTTAAAAGAAATTTTGTTGTTTTTTTAAATGATAGGTTAAATTATTGCTTTCCAGAGCTTGTGATACAAGTTCATAGTGTACATAAAATATGTTAAGATTTTATAATTCTACATTTACTACGGTGAAACAAATGAAAATTTTCAAAGTTTTCGATCTTCTTTCATTTGTTTAGTTACACCCTATTTGTCAGATTGTAAAGTTTCTGTCCAATAATAGCAGTAATCAAAATTCACCCCACTCATACACAGATGCGTATTGATTAAATTTCGTATAACATGGATAGAGAGAGATCTCTCTATCCATGTAATACGAAGTTTCTTCTACGAAATAATCAGCGAATCTAGTTCTGCGGTCAGATAATACGTCAAAATGATGATCTAGCTGTGTTAATTCTGCATTAAATAACGATTCCAGTGAAAACATACCGCTGATATTACGTTGTATTAAAGTAATGGGGCCCAGGGTCCGCCTCTAATTGCTTAACTGCTAATATTAAATTAACTTTTACCATCTAAATAGACTTTTCTAAATACAGTTTATTATTTTGCAGCAAATTCATTCTTCGTAATAATGTTAGATTCAATGAAAATATTTATTTACATCCATTTCATAGCTTATACAGTCAATTGATTAATACGAAAAACACCAAGATCCTACGAAATAATTTTCATAAATCGATTTATAATAACGATCTAAGTACATAGTTCAGAAAAAAACATAAATAAAAAGCTATTATTTCTTTCACTTACTTCTCCTGTAAAGTGTCGTTTTAGACATTTTTATTTTATTTTATTCATAAGGTACACCAACAGCGATACACATTAGATTTACATGATATTAGTTTCAAGGGTTTTAGTACAAACATGCTCGCCAATTACAGGTATACACAGCATTTGTCGTGGGTTTATTATGTGGTTATTTACCTAATATTATTTATTATTTATACAGACCAAAAAAAAAAAGTTAAGAAAATTATAAAATTAAATATTTCCTGAGTGTGTGCTGACTGGTTGAAAGAAATTTAACAATTTGTTTTTAAAAATACGAGCCGAGTCACTGAAAATATCAATGTTGGGTATCTTGTTTTTAATCTCGTCATATGCATTACATATTCGTGCAACAGGATGGTGCAAGCCTAAATTGGTCCTATGAGATGGTATGTCAAATAACTTCCGTATGCGATATCGGGGATATTTATAAGGGACATTTAATTTGATTTGATTAACAAGCTGAGACATGTTGCTTTATAAATAAGGACCGTTGATCTTATATAGCCTTCGAAACAACTAGTACTACTACAAGCAATGTTGTTTTTAAATTATTTATTCAGCGAATCATCAGCTCTACAATTTTAACTATCTAACTTACACAATAACAGATTTTACACGGTAGTTTTACTTTATAGGACTAGGTATAATATGCGACAAACATATTGATTTTTCTTTCTTCCTTCTTTTGATTGGAAAGCAAAAAAAATATCAGAAATCTATTTTGATTATTTTTGTATCTAACGATAGTTAAACATTTTACACCGATTCCGTAAACTTGGTTGTTTTATTATCTTTTTTATCTGAAAGAAACATGGTACCGAACCACAAAATAGTTAGTCTGTGTCTTTAGGCAGAAGGCCCGCTCAGGAGAAATTGCATTTTTGATGTCTATGCTCAACAAATGTCAAGTTCGGGTGATCTCGGGATAACATGGCGGCGAGAGCACGCATTATGTGCGGCGCATGGCCAAGTTTGCCGTCAAAAAATGTCAAAATGACGAACCTTAGCAACAAAACAAAAGACGTAATGATTTTCGAATAGGTACCGCTAGGCGGCCTTCTGGGTACTTTATTATTTTGTGGGTGGGGAAAACATCGTAATGAGAGCGCTATGAGACATTATGGATTTATGGCAACATATAAGGGTTAGCCTGCGAAATCGTAAAGTATGATAAGCATCAGCCAATGAAATTCCTCTAGCTTCCCATTTATTTGTATTTACGAGCAGCGTGAACTCTGACCTTGACCTTCAGTTGGCGCCGCTGATAACGTGGGGTTAAAATAAGTTTTTTTTTGATAAGAACAAAGTTGTCACTAAACTTACTTACTAAATAATTCACGCGGTAACAAGACAAGTGTATAGGTATTATGGGCTCAAAGGGCTTTACTTTTATTTTGTTTCCTGAATATTTCGCTTCATAGCGATTGTTGGTCAAAAAAAGTAATTTATAGGATGCAAATTAATAAGATTTTGACTTTTACTTACTATGTAATTTTAATGTTCAAAAATATAACCAAACTGACGTTTCTAGTCACAATTTTTCTAGCTAAGCTTACTGCACGCAAAAAATAAGACCAACAGAAAACGAATTCTTCATATCGACTACTGTAAAAACATATGACATGATTCAATTTGTATTTAATCATATTAAATTGGTAGGATCCTTTATTCATCAGTTTTTCCACGATCTGTTAGCACAGGGACTACACATCACGAAGGACACGAAGTGTGTCAGTACCACATCAAGAGAATAACTTTTGCGAATAAAAAGTTTTCTTTGTCGTATTCCTGTCGTGATTTACTCCGGAACGAGATTAATTGAAAGGACACATGCTTTTATTAAGTTTAACTTTGTTTCTTGGTTAATGTCAACCGGAAAATAACTTTATAAAATTTTATTTAGTATTCGTTTCTGTATATTTAGACTCTATAACCTATGAGTTGCTGATTTTACCCTCTTAATAGCATTTAAGCATACTTTAATATTATAAATAACAAACTGTTACAGTTTAATTGGCATAAAATGAAAATAAAGACTCATAACAACGCTGAAGTTATTGCTTCATAAGTAAAGAGTTTTTAAGAAAAATAAATAAAACACTCGATACAAATCTCTCTTTGCGATTTTCAATTACAAAAAAGTGATTAGAATGTTCCATACACGGCAAAACACTCAGTCACAAAATAGAGAGACTAACAGAAGTTTAGCTTAGTACAGTACGAGGCATATAACTTAAAATCGGGATTGCGCGAAACGCGTATTTTGGGTATGCGCAGCGGTGAGGGGCGCGGGTGGCGGGAGAGGGGCTCGCGCTATTGGTCGCTCACAAGAGCACATGCGCGAACTTATCCCCACTTCATCGAAAAAAATTCAAGATACGTGCCTAGTACTATACTACGGGCGCTCGAGCATCGCACACATACAAAGACAGCTCTCGCCGCTGCGTCACGTACTCGAACTGTTTTGAGAGTGGTATGAGATTGCAATTATACAGTGTCGGTGAGAGATGTCTATGTGTGCGTTGCTCGAGCGCGCAAGTGCTAAGCTCAATTACTGTACTCTCTCTATATTGTGACTCAGTCCCTGGGGCTATGTTTAATAAGAGCAGTGCATCGAATCCAATGCGGGTATACCGTATAGACCGGTAAACAGCCGGGACGAGCGGCAGCTGTGAGTCTGCAACCGACGCGCAATATCCCGGCAAAATAAAGGAATTCCCGACGACAATCGTTCCTTACCCTTACCCGAGAAATACAAACGCACGCCTCCGAATGACTTTACAAAAATTTGCATCGCGCTCTTTTTTCTCTATATTCAGAAAAGCAATTTTTGTACGTCGCCCCGCGATAGGGAACGGGGGAAATTGCACTCGTTTCTGAACAGCGGGAATGGAGTGGTGCGAAGTATTGTGCGGGCCGAGCGAGCCGAGCGAGCGATTGCTTTCGGCCGGCTTTATTGCCCTATTCTTCTGGACGTTTGAATATCTCTACACGTGTAATGGAGGCGTACAGTTTAACCCTCGTCTCCGGTGTCAAGGTGTAAGCGATCCTTGCGATGCACATTTCCTGTATTATTTTTTGATTCGCCAACTATTGAATATTGAAAAACTATTGCAGGATCTTTTATTGTTAAAAAACAGTAACAAGTACTTTTTTAAATTTAGCAGACCACAAGTATTCCCTAATATGATGCAAAGATAGAATATTATCATATTAGTTTTCCAATCCTAAATTATATTCAAAGAAAACTAAAATAACAGACCGGTACTTACAATATTTGATTTTCAGTTAGGTAGTTATAAGCTGAATCTCCCAAAAACCTATTTCGGGATCTAATATACAATTTTCCTGGTGCGGAAATGTTCGTCCAGCTACAAGGGATTCCTCGTATGGCCTTCATCATTTGATTAATAAATTAAATTAGCCAGCGATGATAGATAATAGGTATTTAATAACAAAATTCCTTGTTCAAAAGGTTCAGAAGCGGTAGCAGCGCCATCTTTCGAGCTTCAATTAATTAAATAATCTTATAACTCTCATTCAACACAGTAACCGAGGTAACAAATAACTATGCTTGTAAATCAGCAATATTACGCTTTGCTGGAGCGATCCGCTTGAGGCGAAGCAACCATTTACATAAGATTTATAATCTGTTATAAGCCAATTTTCAACAGTTCCAGAGGAGTTACACGCGCTATTTCAGCCAAACTTTAACGGCAACCTAATGACATAAACATTTTTGTAAGATTTCCAGAATTTATAAGCGTTGATTCTAGAAACCGGGTGGTTTATAAATCTTATGTTTCATAAGAGTATTTAGTAAGCGTTCCCGACGCTAATTTAAAGTGACAGTGTTAAATGGTGGCTATATTTTGTTTACTTCGGTAAGTAATTTTAATAAATTGGGCGTTTAGAGAGACTAAACGATTATTCCGTCGGGTCCTTCAAACGTCGGATGAGACAAGGTAGCTGTCAACGTGCATAATTTAGGCACCTCTTGTAATCCTGTAACATTTACTGTAATTATTTATAACATTTTCATCGTCGCTGCTGTCATAATTTCTAGCAGCTGCTGCTTGGATTGCAGCTGTGTGATTTAGTGTGGCCACTTTTAAATCTTTAGCATTTTGCGTAAGCGCTTAGAAAAAATGAGTGAAATCGTCTTTCACAAAATTATTTTTTAAAATATACAACATGATACAAAAAAAAAATTTCTTTCGCCGAATATGCTAGAAGAACCATCAAGCTGTACAACTTTTGCTATTGGGACCAACTCTAAAATCGCAAAAAAATCAGCTGTATCATACAAAAATAAATAAAGAAAATATCAAAATGTATGAAACAGCTGATTTTTTTCTCGCGATTTTAGCCCTGGTCCCATAGTAAAAGTTGTTCAGTTTGATGGTCCCTAACTATACCATATTCGGGATTCTTTTGTAACACATTTTATAAGCTTGGCAAAAAAAAACAAAAAAAAAAATCTCATTTTATTTGGCAGTTTCTTGCAGTTTATTACGTCACTTTCCGTTTCCGATCTCTTCAACAAACCTAGTTGTTCATTTTCTTCAATATTTTATGAGAGTCCAATCAATATTATCAGCATAATGTCAAGAGAAAGGACGTCTTAAGTGACACCAGGGGAGCTAAATCGATCGCATATTTTTTCACGGTAATTTATTAATAACATCAATTTCTCGGATGTCCGGATTTCCGTCCCATCGACTTTCATTAATTTTGCTGATGGATGTCAAGTATGGCGGCGGTTTGTGTAGTAAATCAATCAAAATGGCTTGGTGCCCATTTTCTTAGTCTTTGGAGAAAAAATTGAGGAGTATGTCAATATAATGATAAAATATAACCAAGGACTTTCAGTAACTCAAATTATCCATATACTGGTATATGACAGTAAAAAGGTGTAAGATTACAGATTGTAAATACACTCTGTGTCTGTCACCCGTATTCAAGAACAATACCAATACTTAAAGGACGGCCTATGTGAACGCACTGCATTTAATAGAAAAATAATAAATGAAAATCTGTGATTGGTTCCAGTAGTGTTAAAAGTAATTTACTAATTTTTGTGATCTGATTTCTAATTACTACAACTGGTTAACTACAAGTAGTTATGATTACATGAAACCTAAAGTTCTACAAATAATCACTACCTAAAGTAAAGTAAGTAGAGGCGTAAAAAATGTAATTACACTCGTATGCTGATTGATAGATCGATATTTTACTAGGACCTGACTAACAAAACAAAAAACTCTAATCAAATTATTGAAATTATTCAATAAACAGTAGTAATCAGTAGTTAGATTACATTTTGCAATCACCAACACTGTGTTTGAGGGACTCTGTGCGCCCGCGGGCACTGTGAGACCTCATAGTAATGTTTGTGACTACGGGTGTTATAATATAACACATAATAATCCTTTTTTGTATTATCTTTCTACACAATATTATTAACTTTTAATGCAAAGTTAAGAAAAGCCAAACAATAAGCATACTTAGCACATCCTTTATCCAACATCTTACAAAGAGAACATATGTTCAAAGTAAGTTAGTCGTTAGCATAATGTAATTGGTGCCATAAAGCAAACTAAAAAGGATATGTTTTTTCCCGGGCATAATCAAAGGACACACTACGACCTTTTTAGGAGGGTCATAAAGACCCCACAAACTCATATTCGCAGTACTACTCCAATAGTTGACTCCACTATGGCTAAAAGGCCCGTAATAAGACGACAAGGGAGACTACAAATCATAATAAATTCGGAGAACTTATTAAGTCCGCGGCCGACAAACAATGGAGCGAGTTATTGGTGATCTACCCCCTTATATCTAGACCCACCCCACCCGCCACCCGACCTTCTACTCTAGGGTTGACATTATAGGGTGCAAAGTTTAAATAACAAATAATTTTCAGTGAGATCGAACGGAGTGTGCCATGAACCTTAAAACAATATCGACTTTCAAACGTCTTACAAAATATTGCGCAGTTTTCCTAATGAGATGTAGTAATATTTAAAAAATATTTTTAACACGTTTTTATTATTTATTATTAACTTAATTCTTTTGTCGGGTTTATATTTATCATCATCATCATCATATCAGCCACACGACACTCACTGCTGGGTATAGGCCTCCCCCAAGGATCTCCACGACGATCGGTCCTGCGCTGCCCGTATCCAGTTGCTTCCCGCGACCTTCACCAGATTGTCGGTCCACCTTGTCGGGGGCCTACACACGGAGCGTCGCGTCGTCCGGTGCGCGGTCGCCATTCTAGAACCTTTCCGCCTATTCTCGCTGTGTCCAGCCCACTGCCACTTTAGCTGAGCAATCCTTCGGGTCGGGTTTATATTATAAAAAAACTATTCAGTTAATTGTTAAGTATAAAAAATAAACCTGATAATAATTACAGCAAGATTTATGCAACCATAATTTTCTTAAAACCATACTTCGACTTGGAGAATTTAATTAGCGTAGCTGTTTTAAAAATTAATTGGTATTCTTTAATGATTTGTGGTTGCCAACCCTACTGCGGGCCAACAAGTGGAGCAATCTTCACTTTATCGGAAAAAGCTTGGAGGAAACAAGAATACACCAATTAACACGGTAAGGAGTTAACAATACGATGCCGCCGGTAAACAACGCTGTATGAACGTAAAACATCATGCATAATACATCCATAGATCGTTGGCCAAACAATGCTTAGCAAAGCGATCAATAATATTTGGTATACTAATAACAAAGGCATAGAAGTTTGCGTTCATTTTGTTATTTTGTAAAATATAAGTGTGATCTTTAGGGTTCCGTACCTCAAAAGGAAAAAACGGAACTCTTATAGCAGGGGTGGCCAACTTGTCTAGGGCTGCGATCTACTTTAAAATTTCCTGGCCTATTGAGATCGACTTAAAGAATTTTCATTTTCGGGGTATTTTTCACTACAAAACCGTTGCACCCGCCTCCCGCACCGTTCTGTCGCTACATGCTTTGCTACCACAAGCAAAGCACTTTTTGTTATGTCTCTTGCGATCGACTGCACTGTCTCCAGAGATCGACTGGTCGATCGCGATTGACTTGTTGGCCACGCCTGTCTTATAGGATCACTGTGTTGTCCGTCTGTCTGTCAACATCAACACCCTTTAACTCGGGAATGCGAGGAGGTGTCGAGTTGAAATTAAAGCCATATACTCAGGTGTACAGTTCCTTGAAACTGTGAATAAATCAAACTTCCAAGCTAACGTAAAATAAGATACGGTCGTTCGTTAATGCTGCAAAAAACTAATATTTCGATACTCTCAAGGGAATCAAAACTCATAGGATACTTCTCGTTGACCTAGAACTATGAAATTTGGGAAGTGATATCGTCTTATACTAACAGGGGAAAATCTGAAAACTATACATTTGTAATTAAATCGTAAACTGTCTGTCTGTCCGTCTGTCTGTTAAGACTCTTTATCTCGGCAACGCATGAAGATATCGAATTGAAATTATATACTCCCAAAAATGTTTTTATTGTTTATGACAATTGTAAAATTTTGCAAATAGTGGATTGTAGGCTTTCACCGCAACTTTATCACATTTGTATAATAGTAAAATATGAGAAAAACCTATTAAGTACCTACATTTTAAATGGTACACGGCACAAAATAGTGAAAATCATTGGACGGAAAACGTTGTGCAAAAAAATTTACGAATTGTGAAATTTTTCTTAAGTTCACGCAAAATTATGACAAAATGTTTTGTTTATCCTTTTATATCCCCTAAATATATTTTAACTGTTTTACCAACCAATTAGCATAGACATGAAGGCAACGACATAGCTACGCTGGAAGGCAAACAGTATTGTACAGGCGTGAAACATCTTTCAGACGGGTCTCCTCGCAATTTGTTCAGAGTTCGTACAACATTCCGGTACAAATTATTAATTTGTCGGGTACTAATGTAAATTTTGGCCGAAAACGTTTTACGAATTTTCGGAATTTTGATTAAAAATATTGAATGAGTTGGTGGACTCGTGGGCGACTTGATTAACAATAACTTACCTACAATTGAGGTTAATTAAAAATGTTTAAACTTAGGCATGCAATACCTTAATTAAGCAACTATACTTTATAATAATCACTATTTTATGAGAAGATGGAAAAGAGAAGATTTTTCATTCAAATAGCTAAACGAAAACCGAACTATCTAAAAAAAAATCGACAAAATTTATTTAAAAAAAATATAACAAAATCCGTGTGCGTACTTTAAAGTCCTAATGTTTTAAACATTCCAAAGCTTATAACAATAGAAAACGATCTTTAAAGCAAAGCTTTTTCATTCCCGAAGACGTCAAAAGTGAGCTTAAAGCGTTGTTTTAATTTATGTCACGTCGGAGCTATTAGCCAGCTCACTGGAGCTCTTTGCCAATAAGCTATTACTCATTAGAGCCAAATTAGCGGCCCTTGCTATTAATAACCGTGACGGGGAAAGATGTTGCGATTGCACGATAAACCTCTAATTATGTTACTTTTGTTGACTCAGATTTATGTGTTAATTTTCCGCTGGTGGTATTTTGTGCAACCTTGAAGAACAAACATTGGACGATGTCTTTCTATTTTGATGTTCCTAGTACTATATTTAGTAGAACTATATTTATAAAAAATGGGATAGAATTTTTGTACACTTTGTTTTACATGCTCTCAGGTAAAAGTTCTCATAAATACTTACGTTTTAGCACATACTAGTGACAGTAATGTCAGATCAGCGCCGCGGTGCGCGTCATTGCAATAATTGAAATCCAGCTCATCAAAGGAGCATTAATTGAAATCCTGCTCATCAAAGGAGCATTATTGATAAGAAACCTTACCTCGACCTTAAGTTCAATTTGTAACTAAATCAAGTGGCCCCTGAATATTAATAATTAAACGTTCAAAGTACCACCAGAGACAGATGCCGCTATTAATCTTGGCGTGTGCGAAACTCGGACGACCGCGAGGTACACTCTAGTTAATTAATACATTCTGACGAAAATACACACCGCA
Source organism: Agriphila geniculea (assembly GCA_943789525.1). Classification (NCBI taxonomy): domain Eukaryota; kingdom Metazoa; phylum Arthropoda; class Insecta; order Lepidoptera; family Crambidae; genus Agriphila; species Agriphila geniculea. The sequence continues at coordinate 19,022,858 of OX038873.1, read as the reverse complement.
AAACGGTGTCACGCGCCCCCGATTCTTACCGAAACAACCGCTCCAGCTTAGAACGAATTTGGATCCAATCGGGCGAAATAGCGGCAATTACAATCCCGAACTATACGCAATAGTACCTAACGATCGTCCTTCCCATATAAATAGCCGGCTCACGACTTTACCAATAATAGTCCAAATATCGTTCAATAATGGGACACAGCGGACGAAAGTGTGCAGAGAACAATAATGCCGAAGGCGGCACGTACGCTCGCTTTCAGAATTAATCAGTTAGTCACACTTGCGGCGGTGTAAGGAAGAGTCGATTAGGAGGGTACCTTGAGGATTATTGAGACATCGGTACAGCTGTGGCCGGACTCGCCGATATTGCTGCGGCCACCAACTTGTTCGCAACTGCCCAAGAATTGTCGGCGACGGGAAACTCTGTCGTTCGATCATACTTATTGGAAAAAGGGTTCCCGCTCCCGCCGAGTGTTACATTCGTATTTACAACGGTACGCTTCCATTTTACAGTGTTTGTCCCTGTCATGACATGCCACTTCTCTCTGGGATTGTACCTTGGGAAGAATTAATAGCTTTCGATTTGAAGTCAACTCCCATTTAATTAGTTGATACAATGTTGCATTATAATGATCAATTAGAATTAATTTGTAACTAGTATACCGTCATGAACGGCACGAATTTAATTAGAACTTTTTCCGATTTCTTATTAAATTCAAAAGAAAATTTTGAAGAAGGAAAGTTACTGGTCATCAAAGTATTGATATCAATACTATCAAAATGACATTGATGACTGTATAAAAATTGTTCACTTATTCACATGCAAATATAAACCCAGTTTTAATTGATAGTTCGTTATCTTTCGAATTCGCTTTATTTTGTTATAAGCCGAACCGACTCGACATTCAAGCTGAGTAACAGGGTTCGCGTATCCAAGTAAATTTTATTTGAATTCATCAACGTCAGGGCTGCCACTAACGAGAAAATGGAAAAACAAGGGATTTTATCACTCTTTTGTTAACTTGTCACCAAATTGTGGGATGCCAATAAAACAACCAATTTTATATTGAAAGTTTTAAAAATCGCCCATTCCGAAGTTTCTTTCAATTAAAACATGAAAATTGAATTTATTGAAAAAAAAAAATATTTTGTATTGTAGTTTTTTAGGCCATGAATGTTTTATTGTTATTTGTGTATTCTTAGTTTCTATAAAATAAGCTCTACTAAGTTTGGGATAAATGATTGGTGAGAGCGGTCTGGAATTGCTATAATTATTATTGTTGAGTAACCTTATGCCAATACTACTAGGTATTTTTTCGTTCTTAAGAAAAACATGTATTTTATACATATAAAAATATACGATATAACAATTAATTAGGCAACATTTCCAACATCGGTTCTCTCCGGCTGTGTCGATTGACAACCAAAAAGGCGTAAGTGCATACAACAACCCATTGTTATAATGATATGCAAGAAAAAATGCACAATATTGCATGGCGAGTGGCGACTAATGCACAAAGGTTCGCCTGTTCGCGTTGATTACACAAAACAGATTGTGGACGTATACACGACAGCACATCAATTTAAACAGTTGAACTGCGAAAACAGCTTTTTTACGTAGGGAATAAAGACGGCATCAAGGTCGACATGTATAGTCTAATGTGCGCGCATTATGCGACTGCATCGTACAGAATAACAATGGACGTGAAGATTTCAATGCCTGTTTGTTAATCCACAGATCCACACAAGCGAATTGCATACTAAACGAAGCTTTTAGTTGACAGAAAAGTTCAAAATGCGGGCGCAATTAGCTGCACAGAAGATGCTGACTGGATTTTGTATTTTTGAAGTATATTTAACTGATCAAATGTTATTTTAAGATATGTGTGTATGGCCAGCCTGTTGATTCTGTAACCAATCTCGAATCTCACTTCACTGCGCGGAAATTTTAAATATAAATGAGAATAATGCTATGCTGTTTTTTTTAATCACAAAAGATTTTAGATAGCTACGGCTTGTAGTATTAATTATTATTTGGCTAGGATAACTACCTAAAACCTTTTGCAATCGTTAAAGTAGCTTTTATATTCAGCTAATTTCTATAATAAATTCACGTGAAGTGAAGTGAGGTTCGAAGTGAGATGTGAGTTGTTATAGAATCGACAGGCAGGAATCGGTAAACATTTGCTGAAATTCACTATTAAGAATTTATCTTTCTTTCAGACAAATATGAATTAGTTAAATAAGCACGTGGAGGATAATATATTATTTTGTTATTTAGTGCCTCTTTTCTTGGCTCTTTAACCATGTTGACATGTTGACCTATACTATAGTACAGTAGCCCGTAGAACATTTAAATCACCAATAAGGTCACCGTTTGCCGTTGTGATATAGTTATTTATTACGAAATTATAGATACTTTAACCCAAGTTTTACAGATCGCAAACCACCGTAACCTATATTTGTATATCTCCAAAAAAGATATTTTTTTATTTTTCAAGGTTTACCACATGGTTTAGCTATTGTCGTGTTCTACGGCTTTGTTTGATTGCAACTGATAATAGTAAGACCATGGAAAGTGATCATATATACACAGATTTAAGACCAGATAAAATCCAACCATTTTCATCATGTCTTAAATCTGTGTATGGCTACTTTTTATAGTCTTACTTTTATCTGTGGCAATCAAACCAAGCTGTAGAACACGACTTTAGCTAAACTATGTGGTAAACCTCTAAAAATAAAAAAATAAATCAATTTTGGAGATATACAAATATAGGTTACGGCGGGTTGCGATCTGTAAAACTTGGGTTAAGCAAACGTTAACCTTTTTGGTGATTTAAATGTTCTACGGGCTACTGTACTACTATTACATAAAAACAATCACGATAAGTGGACGATGTTCGTCCCACGCCGCGACACTATTGTTTCACCAATAAGAATGACGAATTGCGTTCGATTATCACAATTCTTTTTATGTAATAGACCTGCTGTCATTATAAGGGCTTTTCAAAGTGACATTTAAAACGCAGAAATAAGTCTATGATTTCACCGAAGAGATCGCTGCTATTATTTCCATTTTCAAAACTAGCGCGTTGCTGGTGACACAAGTGTTTACGTCTTATAATGACGCGCCGCCATTTTCAACACGCCCCGTAGAAAGAGAGGGGATACTTCCGCCGCCAGCTGTCTACTCTCCATCCGTCACATCCGTCTTACGCATTTTCGATCAGCCACGTGATTTTTACTGACGCGAGTTTAGCATTTTTTCCTCATTACAAAAAGCGTACAAGGCCGCTAAAGAAGTTTTCACTTCAAAAACATAGTATTAACTATTTGCCTCACTAGATGATGTTGATGGGCAAGTGAAGTATTAAAATTATTAAAAAAGTCATTAAAATGATTGAAAACTAGTTCAAATGCAAACTTATCCCACATTAATCCTTACTAATATTATAAATGCGAAAGTCCGTTTGTTTGTTTGTTTGTTTGTTTGTTACGCCTTCACGTCTTTACTACTGAACCGATCATCATGAAATTTTGCACACACGTAGTCAGAGGTACAGAGAAGGACATAGGGTATCTTTCATCCCGAAAAAAAGTTTTGTTCCCGAGGGATAACAAAAAACCTTTCCACGCAGACGAAGTCGCGGGCGGCCGCTAGTATTGTATAAATTTTATAGTGCTTGAAAAGGAAAAAGTAGAGTTTGTTTATGGAACGGTACCGTTTTAACTTTTGCGAAGTTCTTTAGTTATTTACTTTTCCTTACTTAGTTTTTCAAAAGTTTTGAAGTAGATCAGTAAATCTATGTTATACTTTGAATAGCTATCGGTCCCTTCGGTAGTAGGTGCCAAAAACTTACAAATAGTTCCTGAAACTTGCAAGCGATTGAAATAAAGTGTTAGATGTTTCCATTTGATAATTTAAATTATTTTAAACTAGCTTCCGTCCACGACTCTGTCCGCGTGCACATTCGGAAAATCCCTATGGAACCTTTTACCGGTATATACAGGGTCACTGGAAATATGACGTATTCCTGCTAAAGGGTTATAGATGAGGCCAAAACAAATATTTTTTGTTATATTACTTTTTCTCAAAAAGTTCATAGTTTTTGAGTAAATTAAAATTAAGTAATTTTTTACCAAAAGTACGTTTTCAGATACAAAAAATTAACATAAAAGATAACTACTCGTTCGATTCCGGTTTTTTTATTATTTTTGTATAGAAAACAGTCTAAATGTTGATAATGAATTAAAAAGTTACAAAAAGTACATGTGTTTATAAAAAAATCAATCCTTAAAAACATTTTTTATTTTTTCAGATTTTTTAGAAAAGGCAGCAAATATCTTTAAAAAATTCCTAGTAACTAAGCGTGCATAATATTTTAAAAACATCATTATCTATTCAGCTTTCAGTTGAGGTATAAAACTCAATAATAACTTAAATAAAAAATGAGAAATTAAGACTTAAGTGAATTGCAGTCCCATTTCATGTAGCAAAAATTTCCTACTTCGAGCGCTTCGGAGGTGGCCGTATTATCCTACTTATATCATAAATGTGAAAGTTTGCTTATTTGGATGATTGTTAATCAATCATGCAAAACGGCTGAACGGATTTGGATGAAATATGGCACACAGATTAGTTTAAAATTCGGATTAAAACATAGGAGGATACTATTATCTTGGTTAAAGGTTCCCTAGGGATTTTCTCGAATGTAAATGCCGTTGAAGTCGCGGGCGGAAGCTAGTTTGCTATAAATGGTCATGCTCACTAAAAATAACAATAAGAGTTTTGAGTTTTTGGACAGGATTATTTTCCGCCGATGAGTCAAATTTTTTAAAGCCTTTATGCCAGGCCTTCCTTTTGACTTGTGAATGGATAGAGCGGACGGGCCATAACCCACCACGTGGACCCAATGTGGATTGGTCAGTGTTAATGACTGTAAATGTAGCCAGGATCAACGGCTCTATGTAAGGTACATTGTGTTAACACCGACAAATCCGCATTGGGCCCATGTGGTGGGTTATGGCCCGTCCACATTATCCATCCACAAGCCAAAAGGAAGGCCTGGCATAAAGGCGTTAAAAATGGCTGATATGCATGGTTATTTTTGATGCCGTCTGTATAAAATTTTGACTCATTGACGGAAAATAATCCTGTCTCGAAACTCACTCGGACGAAAGTATTTTTAGTAAGCACAACCATTTATGGCAAACTAGCTTCCGCCCGCGACTTCATCCGCATTTACATTCGAGAAAATCCCTAGGGAACCTTTAACCAAGATAATAGTATCCTCCCATGCTTTAATCCGGCTTTTAAACTATCTGTGTGCCATATTTCATCCAAATCGGTTCAGCAGTTTTGTGTGATTGATTAACAATCATCCAAACAAGCAAACTTTCACATTTATGATATAAGTAGAATAATACGGCCACCTCTGAAGCGCTTGAAGTAGGAAATTTTTGCTACATGAAATGGGACTGCAATTTACTTAAGTCTTAATTTCTCATTTTTTATTTAAGATATTATTAAGTTTTATACCTCAACTGAAAGCTAAATAGATAGTGATGTTTTTAAAATATTATGCATGCTTAGTTACTAGGAATTTTTTATAGATATTTGCTGCCTTTTCTAAAAAATCTGAAAACATAAAAATAAAAAATGCTTTTAAAGATTGATTTTTTTATAAACACCTGTACTTTTTGTAATTTTTTTTATACATTATCAATATTTAGACTGTTTTCTACCCCAAAATAAAAAAAAACCGGAATCGAACGAGCAGTTATCTTTTATTTTAAATTTTTGTTTTTGAAAACGTACTTTTGGTAAAAAATTACTTAATTTCAATTTACTCAAAAACTATGAACTTTTTGAGAAAAAGTAATATAACAAAAAATATTTGTTTTGACCTCATCTATAACCCTTTAGCAGGAATACGTCATATTTCCAGTGACCCTGTATATAAAGTATCCTATGTTTCAATCCAGGCTTTGATCTGTGTGTCAAATTTCATCCAAATCTGTTCAGCCGTTTTTTGCGTGATTGAGGAACAAACATCCAAACCCACAAATTTTCGTGTTTATAATATTAGTAGGTAGGATAGTAGGAAGTAGGATTGTTTGGTTTCATACGAGCTACGTATCAAATGTAATGTTTCACTTTCACAGAATATCTTAACAAAATTACTTATTTAAGTAACATCCTACTTATACTGAAACAACATGTTAATATATGTATAGAACCATCAGAACCCACAGGTAATTAAGAAATAAAATTATTCAAAGGATAAGCTATACAAGACGTTAGTACTAATATACAACGTACGTACATACATTTTGATCTTTTCGTTATTATTTTTTGTATGAAACGGCAGATTTTTTCGCGATTTCAGAGTTGGTCCTACAGTAAAAGTTGTTCAGTTTGATAGTTCCTATCTACCATATTCAACATTAGGGGTATTTTTGTAACACGTTGTATATTCTGTGATATATGTAGAATACACACACCCGTCCCGTCGCGTGGCCAGGCCGCGTGCTGTTAGACGATGTCTGTTAGACCACGGTAAAGAAATGTATCAGTATTCTAACTTAGTACAAACGGTCGAAATGCGAGCCACACTATGCGCCTCGAGTTCGGTCTGCACTCGGTTTACAAACAGTCGCGAATGCGCCGCAGTGACGAACGAAAGATTTACGTACTATTGATTGAAATACAAGTAATGACTATGGCAAAGAGCAGATTCTGCTGTTTTTATTATATTTAATTAACCAATAAATTTAGACATTTTTAAATGCCCGGAATGTCCGAAAAATAAGATTAAGATAATATTAAGATGCTTATTTTTTTTTTATTATTATTATAGGTATTACCAACTAGCTATGACTAGAAGGATTTGAAACTAATAGTACAGTAGCCCGTAGAACATCTAAATCACCAAAAAGGTTACCGTTTGCCGTTGTGATATAGTTATTTATTACGAAATTATAGATACTTTAACCCAAGTTTTACAGATCGCAACCCGCCGTAACCTATATTTGTATATCTCCAAAAATGATATTTTTTTATTTTTCGAGGTTTACCACATAGTTTAGCTATTGTCGTGTTCTACAGCTTGGTTTGGTTGCCACAGATAAAAGTAAGATTATAAAAAGTAGCCATACACAGATTTAAGACCTGATGAAAATGGTTGGACTTTATCTGGTCTTAAATCTGTGTATGATCACTTTCCATAGTCTTACTGTTATCAGTGGCAATCGAACAAAGCTGTAGATCACGACAATAGCTAAATCATGTGGTAAACCTTGAAAAATAAAAAATATATCATTTTTGGAGATATACAAATATAGGTTACGACGGGTTGCGATCTGTAAAACTTGGGTTAAAGTATCTATAATTTCGTATTAAAAAACTATATCACAACGGCAAACGGTAACCTTTTTGGTGATTTAAATGTTCTACGGGCTACTGTACTATAATTTGTTTCTCCCTTTAATAAGTAGGTATTTAGCTTTTTTAGTTTTCTGTTTTCACAATATAGTTTTCTATTTCACAATATACCTAGGTATTTTATTGCGTAGAAATTGTTTTTTCGGCGAAGGCAAACCCTATAATATGGATTCTAAAATATTAAGAATAATCACAAAACCAGAAAGATACCAACGAAAGTACTTAGATGAAACTAAAATACTATAGCCAGGCGGCCCTAGTACGTGTTGATGTACCGCGCGGATCTCGGTAGTTTTTTTAATGACAGGGCCGAGTTAGAATACTGGTACATTTCTTTACCGTGGTTCGACCATTGGGCAGCGAGAACTCCGGATTTATGTCCGGACTGGTCCGCCGGTCCGCCCAGTCGGCCCGGATTTGACTTGTCAATCACAAACGTTGATTGGATTTCGATATTGGCACCAATTCTGACGTCACTTCCATTCGCAGCTGGATCAGTACAAAAATATATCGGACGAGTTCAAACTAAAACATGCAGATTAGATTGTTACATTTATTTATTGTAATGTGTTTTAAATATTCAACCAATGCTTGCTTTATTAACGCTGTAAAAATTGTTCTGAATTTGGCACAATTCTGTTTTTTTCCAAATATTACTATGGAAAATATTGGTTACGAAACTTTTGCATCAATTTAAATAAAGTGTATGAATATTTTAGCATTGTAAGTTTTAAAATTGCCTCTGCGCAATATAAAATAAAAATCCAAATCAAATATCGTTGTGCGAATAATTCTACATCAAAAAATTCTCTCTTAACGGACGAAGCATATACACACACCCGACCAAAGTTGAATACTAGCTCTCAAGAAAATCTCGTAGCGAAAGTCTTTCACTCGCGTGTAAGCATGAAGATTGTTTAGTGAGCAAATTCATGAATACCGGTCCGATATAGGCGGCATCTAGACGATCCGATATTCTGAGCTTCACACATTATAAGCTGCCGTTAATGCTCGACACCAGTACCACTCGATATTCAACCTTGAGTCATAATGATTAGTGGTGCTGCTACACTCTGCTACTGCATAAACGTCTCGTTGAGCTATGTATTTTCTGTTAGGATACTTTAGTAATTTGAAGAATTATGAGACATGTAGGTTTATCAATATAAGTATATTATTTGCACTAGTTTCAGTTACTAACTGGAATCTGCAAAGATTTGTTGTTGTTAATTTTGTTGCTCATTGGATTTTGGATATAGTGTCAATATGACAATGTTCATTATCATTTTAGGAAACGCTAGGTTCACAGAATTGCTTGCTCTATGACGTTTTTTTATTAATTTCAAGCTGATGACCGTTCGTATTTATTTTAAGTCAGTACAAGAACTATAAAACAAAACCCTGGCACAGACCTTACACCTTTTCGGATGAAAACGCATTTTGCAAAATATATAAGCTCCCTCGGAAGCATGTAACTTCATGCACAAAAATATTTTCCGGCTTTCCACACCCGTACACCGACAGAAGCTAGTTTAAAACCCGATTACACCCAGCCGCCGCGTCACCTCAAAATTCATGAAACGACGTCCGACTTACGGCATTTCGCGCCCAAAAAATATATCTTCTTTAACATTTACACCAGCAGCTGTCCCTCAATAATTCCCGGCGATAGGCGCCCTTCTCATATCTCTGAACATCTTAAAGTCCAAGAGCTGGTTACAATTACAAATGTATTATTTATCAGACGGCAGGCAGAGCCTCGGCCGGGGGAAAGGAATTGATTTCTGCATAATTTAGCAACGAAAACACCTCCCAGAGACCTCTCGGTAGCACTAAAAACAAAACATTCGTTTGTATTTTACTACTTTCGCCGGAATAAATGCATCTTTTATAACCATACGTACGCTCTGCGAATGAAAGTGAATACATCCGAATGTATTTTTGAAGTTCATCAAGTAAATTTTTTGATTACCTACCCGGTTGGAAGGTAACGAATATAATAGGCATGTTGACTATTTTTTTATTTTATGTTACATAAATTACCCCTAAAAAAAAATAAACATTTGTATAAGAATTATTAAGCAAAAGCATGAAAACTGCCGAGATATCACAGTTTGAAATGCACAAAATTGGACTCACCCGAAAACGCTCTATACTAACGGCTACCAAGTTATGACGTCACGCCTTCCTACGTTGTATGCAACGCGTAGGAAATTTGTCCGGCAGCTATATTAAATATTGTGTTTATCAAAATGGTGTCTTTGACAAATTTGGTATAAATTTTACGGACTAATTAAATGTATTATTTATTTTAACAAATTTTATACTTTTTAATGGACTTGTCCACCCAACTTTGAAGGGTCATAAAACAAATAATACGCAATATATAAAACCAAGAGGTATACAAGCTACTCCAAAAGTTTGATATGTTTACGATTTTTATTAGTATTTCGTTATTTTATTCATAAGTCAACATCCCTATTGTAGATATAAACTCCCTTTGCCTGTTATATTTTATTCAAAGGAAGGTTTCGTTACCATAATAATTAAAGGTATATTATGAATATAAAATCTTAATCAAAGTCTCGTAAATAGCTCGACTTTCATAGTATTCAGCTCGATACACACTTCGCATATTAATTAACGTTGGCAAAGGGACAAACGCAAAACAAACAAGATACAGTTTCTATCTCCGGGAATTTTAATTAATAACTTTATCAGCTTCTGATAGGTAGAGCTTGGGAAGAGTTTCACTTCTTTCTGGTAATATACTTAATGGGAATATAGTAATTTAATTATCTTCTATTATCTTGAACATTTTATCTGATGTATTGCGATATTAATTATATAAAAGATGATAAAGTTGTCGATTCGCTAACTCAAACTTGAAAGGAAAATCATTTTAATTGATATAATCAGCGAACTAAAATCTATGGAAGTGTAGTTGGAAACAAATATTGCTTAAAAAATGGCACCACGGGGCGAAAAAGTACAACCCGCTCAGCTTTAGTCAGGCCAGCCAGTCACGCACCCGGTGACTGACGTTAGTGTTCTTTTCAATAAATTGCAGTTTGTATTGTAGAGAAAGATAGAAAGAGAGAGTTTATTAATACGGACAGACAGACAGACAGACATGACGAATCTATAAGGGTTTCGTTTTTTGCCAATTAGGCTACGGTACCCAAAAATGACGTCCTTTAAAGTCAAGCGGTATAAAAGATGCAAAGAAGGCAGTAAAAAGATGCAGAAAAAACGTATATTATTTTTTCATTTAAGTATAGAAAATATCTATGAGTATACAAATTATGGTCACTTATAAGCTACCAGTGTTCAGACGCTTTGTGCTGCATAATTAAATGCCAGCATTTTTAGCTCTATCCACTTAGTTGTACTTTTCATGTGGTGCCATTATTTGAGCAGAATGCTTATTCCATAGATTTTAGTTCGCTGGATATAATTATGTATGTACTGTCATGTCTATAAATATGTAAATAGTTTAGAACTTTGTCACTCTTTTGAACAGAAATCAATGACAAATGACAACTATAACAAAGTGACAAAGTTGACTGTGAAACTGTATACATATAGACGTAAGTATGTAGACGTAAGTAATGCACTTAAAATGTTAACAGTTGATTAAGGAAAATAACTGTTATACTGATGTAACACATAACAAGATCAATGATACTTTACAAGACAAACAGAATTGGTTTTTACCATCGTTATCATCCAATTTTAATTTAATATTCAAAATAATAATGATAACCCTTTCAGTTGTATGACCCTTTCGGTCATTATTAGGTCACGTATCCGTAGTTAGCACTGTCTTTAGCTTGTTAGTCGATAAATCCCCTTAAGTGGGTCGTGGCACTCAACGGCAGTGTATCTCGCAGCACAGCTGGAGTTGCGGTGGTGCGACAATGTTCGGACGGCCGGCCAGCGGTGGTGTTCGGACGCCGCATCCTCACGCGTCCCGCATCCGCAATGAGTTCGGACACCCGGACACTCGGATAACCGGACGACCGTCTGGACACAGCTCTAAATTATACTGACCGTTAATTACCTACAAGAATCTTGGACTGACTTTGCTGAGACAATGTTTAAACGCTGTAGGTTTTTGCTAATTAGAACTCATTCGTTTAATGAAGCGGAATTAAAAAATATTAAAAACATAACTGCCCTGCCAAAAACGAACTAAAAAGTTAAAAAACAAGTGTCTTTGTCTCTCTAGTTTTTAGGAGTTTTGTTTTTTTTTATTTTCGAACATAACCATTTAGTGCTTGTAAGGGTCATAGTTCAAACAAAAATAACTCTCGAAATATGCAACATAAAGCAATAAATTTTACAATAGTTCTGTAGATAATATCCCTGTGTATTTGAATAATGCAAAAAAAGTGGACATTAATTTTCTAGTTTTTGAAAAATGTTATAAAACTCAAAAAAATCGCACAAATTTCGTAAAAATATTATTACAGTAATTTTTTATGGCGTATTTAAACCAAAAATTTACACATTTTATTTTTTAAATTGATAGGTGATATTATTAGCTTTCGAATAGTATTTTTGTTATAACTGTAGCATTTTTAAATCCGGAGAAATTAATATTTTTCCGCAGGAACATCTAAAACAAAAAGTCAAATTTAAAATGGCGGCCATTCCAACAGGAGTGGGGATAAACCCCAACATGTGGGTGTTTTTGTCAATAAAATTAGGTGTATTTCACGTCTTTAAATTATCGCTAGTTCAAGACCAAAGGCACTGTATATACATATATTAAGAAACACTATATATTTTACCAGTATTTTGCACTACCCCAGCCTTTTTGTACTAAGTACAACCATTCCGCTGCACTAAGTTAATAAGGGGCGATAAATAAAACAATGAAAAGCTCCATAGAAGCTCGTTTGGGCAAAGTTTTAATTGCCAACAGCGTAGTATCTCGCGCTAATATAGACAGATGAGGTACGTGCTGGGGTTTCGGAGGATCCAGCTCATCGGAACAGGTAGCTTGCAGCTTGTAGCTCGCAGCGGGGAAACTTGTGACGGCCCAACTAGTTGGTAAGTTGAAGGAGTGATTACTGGGTGTACTGATGACATTTTCGTAGTTCAATAGGATGTGGTTGGGCTTATGAAATTGGTAGGTAGTTGGTAGGTAGAAGAAGTTACGATTGCGAATAAGAATATTTTAATTTTATAACACGTGTAGTGATTTGACTTTGAAAACCTTTATAACAATGTAAATAATAATAATCTTATATTTTTTGAGCTTAAAACTATGTTAGATTTTTTCTTTAAAGTATAACTGTTAATGTTTATAGTTCTGTTAATGTTTAAAACACCGTTTGAAAAGCTTATTGCTGCCCAAAACGGAACTAAACATGTTTCACCGTTATTGAAAAGCTTGAGTTTTTTGGCGCCATTTTGTCGAGTTTGGTTTGGTGTCTATTTTAATTATTTGCAAATTGATTCATAGTGGATATTGTGTCTTAAAATTGGTGCAGTATTGTAGTACAAGTGTCTACGCTACTGAACAATATGTGGAATAATTGAAATAGGCGCGATCTTGGTTGTGTGAAGCTGAGACTTTTATTGTAGTGGTGGCTACCTCGGCAGAACTAACCGAGTAAACTGTCTTGATATACTTGGTGCTAAATGCTCCAAGCAGCATTGGAATGCGATGCATCCGCATTCTAATGTAAACTGAAACAATCTACCACTGAACTATTCAACCTGGCAAAAATTATTTCCAAGAGGAAAGTAGATTGCCAAAACAACATAAGAAGAAGAAGAAGAAAAAAAGCTTATTAATGCCGATTAATAAAAATATCCTTAAAGGCAAATATTTATGAATAGATGCGGACTTATAAGTGACAATCTTGGTATCAGCACGGTTTATACTCGTAATACTGTTGTTATCACTATAATTTCTTTGTCCAAAGTTTAAATTACCAACAGAGCGGTATCTCGTTTTAACCCGGACAGAGATGAGGCACGTGTTGGGATTAGGTAGAATCCTCCTTCTCTGAGCAGGTAGGAAGGAACAAGCCTTGTGCTGTGAAGCGAAAGTTGCGACATCGGTCCAACTTGTTAGGAGCAGAACTTCATCAGCTACGTGGAACCAGCGATTAACTTGCTTAGAGGCGACAAGCTTAAATCTACAGTCCCCATAAACCCGGAAATTTAACAAAATTAATAACAAAACTCCATCTAATTAACAAAATAAGATATCGAGATTCCAAAACTTCCGAAAAGGCATTCAATGAGCTAAAAAGTTAAAAAGCTTTACCGCCGACCCTCGATTAGAATAGTTGGGAAAGACTTGGAAGTATAATTAAATTATTCTTTTGCAAGTTAATATTGGAGTTAGGGTAACCTTTAGAAAATGGAGCAGTGTTCGAGCACTAACAAAGTTTGCGTCGAACTGTCCTCGTCAAGGTCTAGGATAAGTAATGTTCCGGGCTATTAATTGGAGATTGGCTTGTCGCAGTTCTTTAAGGCTCATTGGCATGCAAGTCAGGGCGGGGGAACTTGTTGGTTGCGGGGCGCGGGGGAGCCGCGGAGACCAGAGACTTATGAGGATTACGGGAAAATGTGTATTCGATGACATTTTTCGGGGCCGTAGAAAAAGATGAAATATAAGGAATTCTAAACGTGACTGGAATGCCGCATGGGCCGTCACCTATTACCGGTCTATGCGCGTTCTTTTCGCGGTCGGGCGGACGGCGCCGATGAAACCGAGCGTGACGTTCCATTCCGATATAAAAATGTAAGTATGAAAAAGCTTTGTTAAACGCGTCCTGGCTTCGCCGAAGTGGCAAAGTTTGAAGTGGAAAACTTTTCATGGGGAAATCTTTGTGGGAAACGATTAAATTTTAAGGCTATTTGTACTGTTTAAAGTGTCGGTATGGACATTATGTCTGAAGATAAATTTTTCGTTATTTAAAGATAGCTTTCGAGATGTAAATGGTAATTTACATTAACGGTTCTTAGTAAATTCAAATATGTAAATTGGCGAGGTCGGAACTTTCGATTCAATTGTACAAAGTTGTTTAACACTCGTGATAATATTATCCAATACAGTGCAGACTGCAGACCACGCAGTCTTTGGAGATTATTTTAATGAAATAATTAAATTAGTGGGAGTACGGTGGACAGTGGACGCAAGCAGAATCTAGAACAGGAAGTGGGGGCGCACCGTGATTTCATTTGGAAACCACTGTGTATCTTTGTTGTAATACGTTTATTTGGGATTATATTAACGTGTGCTACTTTTACAAACACTTGTTTATTCTCGTTGAATTCGTAAAGACGCTCGATATGGTTATCTCGACGAAAATCCAGGTTTCCACTGAAGTGCGATGTAAGAGGAGATTCTTACACCAAGATAAGGAAAACAAGCGTTGTTTGTCGACCTCAAGATTCCGAAGGAACATTTAGTGCCGCTTCGGACCCTCGTTACAATCGGTGCTGAATTATTTACCGGGGCCCAGCTTACAAGGCCGAATTGATTTCTGCATAATTTACACAAAAGGAAACGTTCGTAGCTAAAACGTAAAAACGGTAATAAAACCGCGCCTGATTGTATTATCCTTTTTAGAAATGACTCCCGTAGAAAATTGAGACTTTAAACTTTAAAACGGTTGTCCGTTTTTACTTTTATGGGCGGACGTAAGCTGAATCATTGGCCGTCCTGAGATAACTATTAGTCGAATCAAGGCCGGGGGAGGCCAAAATAAAATCAGTACAGGTTGTATTAGGATGCGGTGCACGTCTCGAATCGGAGGCTTGCGGGGAGGCGGCGGCCGGGTGCCGCACTGCGCTGCCGGCCGGCAGATAGCTATTCCTACCTGTTCTAAGACAATTACCGCTACGTAAACGGAAAATTGTTCGAGAGCGCTCGAAAACGTGTTTTCTAATCTTAAGAGAGCCGGATCGAGGGGAAGGATTCCCATTTTACGTTTTCAATAGACGAGCAAGATCGCCAGTGCAGATACGACTCTGATTAAACCCCTCGCTGCTCACATAAAAGGTAATACTGGGGCAGCACACGGACAGCGCAATGCACGGTACGTCGAAAAAGTAAGCCCCATGAGTAATTAATACCCAGCACAATATTTTCACAAAGTTTCATTCCCCAAACTGCGTCCCGCTCGTTTCGAACAAAGTGAGCTTTCTCTATGGACTATTTTACGGGCGATAAACTTTAAGAGACGCGTTTGAAAAACTCAACTCGAAAGCGTTAAAAATATTCATCGCCTCGTCGATATTCAATGTTACTTCGCTAGAGTAGCTGTTTCACTGGTTGTTGACTTGTCTCGGAACTTATCAAGTAACGGGCGATCCTCTCGAGTATGTATGGAGTTGTTGAAGTTCGCTCTCTGCGTGTAATTTCCACACTTCTGTCAGCGCAGTCTGTTAATTTCGGAATTAAAGTAAGAAGCGCGCGAGTAAATGTTGTCTTGTGAGTTCTATTTAATTAATACTACCTTTCCGGTGGCGGTTGTGAGGTTAATTTCATCTTACTGGTGTCTAAAAGTGCAATAGAATGGTTATTCAGTAAACATTGAGAGGAAACCTTCTTTTAAAATGAACTTTATCTTAGTTATTTCACAATGAGGGTGATTAAAATAAAAGGTTTTAGAAGACGATTCGAGTGAAGTCTTAGCTTCACTCGAGTATCATAAAAGTTTAAAGGAGTGCTTTAACACCTGCAGTGCAGTAATTGCACTTATAATGCAAATTATTTTATAAATTCATTAGAAATTGCAGAACGATGATACAATGTGCATAATGTCATAGCAACTATTCTTGTACCTACCAAAGATACTTTTTTAAGTCGGAATAAGTAAACAAGATGATTTAATCTAAACTCAATACATTTCTAGGTCATACAATAATGTAAATAAGCTCCAGAAAGAAGTAAAACCCCTAGGTTCTTTTATTCTGTTTTATGTAACACGGGTTTTGAATTTATATATGAATTTATCCTAACCCAGTCCTCCTCAGTTGTTTGTGTAAGGAATTCATCGCATTTAACGTCTGGCGTAGGGCCATTAACAATAAATCGTTGTGTTTGTTCCACCCTCAGTTAAGGCGCGTTCACATTGTGTCGTAGATAGATAGATAGCTAGATAGCCTAAAACGTCCTTGTACATCACGGCACGATTAACTGTCAGCCTTTTTTTTGTGTAGATAACACACTGTTAAGATAATTGGAGCAGCTGAATTATATAGGTATTGCTAGCTATATAAAACAGCACAACAAATAGACGTCGCGACTATCTGTCATAGTCATGATAAAAATGTATTGCCGCGTAAAATGATAAATGTTGTCCCATCATAAGTCAGTAGGAATACTAGGAATAGTAAAATATGACATTCTTTTATTAATCGACCAAAAAAGATCCAAACACGTGACATTATTACTTATGTGTAAGGTTTAAAATCACTTGATTTTATTAATTTTTATTTTTCATTTTGAACGATGAACCTGTGGTCTACCGCGCAAGTGTCTTCGGCATCACTATCGGCTTCATTTGACAGATGGACACATTGCAACTTTTCTTTGGTGAGTTTTTTTTTGTGCCAATAAGAAGTAGCAATGTGTCAAATCCATCTGTCAAATGAAGCCAATAGCCATGCCGACGACACTTGCGTGATAGACCCAAAGGAATGATAATCGTACAAATGAAAAAAACGTCCCAAGGAAACAGGGTGAAAGCTCCCTTACTCGCGCCCCGCGGTAATCAGCTTCCACAGAGATGTCTAGATTGTATCGGTCTTTGTCTGAATCGATCGAGGAAAAAGCTTTGGATAAACGAACGAATCACACTGAAGAAATTTGTAACTGCGCTAGGTTACGAAGTTATCAATATTCAGGTTATTTTCACCTTTTTTTTTAAGAAAAACTGCGACGTGGTTCTAAAGCTGTAAGCAGGCAAAGAAAGTAGTGTTGATTTAATTCAGTATTTGGGCAAAGAATACTAACTATTAAATGGGTTAGAGTAGAGCCTCGAAACCTGAGGATACGAAATAGAATCGCAACAATCGAACGATGTAAGTTATTCGATTTAGTTAATTTAGGACTTTATTCTTGAGCTAATTAACTTTACTAAGGAGAACAAATTTTGATTGATTACCGTATTTCGATTTTCAGAGTGGGTCTTCTGATTTGACTCATCAAGAGAATTCACAAACCTATACTTGGATAAGAAATTTTTCCCCGAGTTTTTTTCTTAAGTGAATCGGATTTATTTCGTGCAAAACAATACCTACTGAATACCATTTGTTTTTTTTTACTTTTTTTTTAATCAACAACAGAATAATGCTTGGCCTTCACCTCACCCGATGTTATGTGACGATAATGCCGAAAGTGTAAGCGCACCATACCCAGAATCCTTACCTCCCTATGGAAATGGCTATCTTACCTCTAGCTACCGGAACACAACAATTTTTTTATTGTTGTCATGGCGTCAGACTTAGGTAAGATGGTGGTAGCTAGCCAGGTGGAAAAAAACCGTAAACCACCACATAACCTACCAACCAAACCGAGTGCAAATGTACTCTCCTCCTGGGAATCAAACCCCTGCGCCTTACACGTGTGGGTGAACCACTGGACCACAGAGGCGGTTAAATATAAAAGATTGTTGGGTTTTATTAGGTGTATGTGAATAAAATAAAAACTATTAAAAAAACTCGTTAAAATCACACACTCTGCTGAGCGTGGCGCAACGTGAACTAAAATAGTTCATGAAAACTATGACATTGACATATTGATTAGCATAATCATGTCATGCCAAAACAAAGTGTGAAAGGAAATGACATTATAACAAACTTTTTCAAAATCTTGATCCAAAACTGCACCACTTTTTTTAACTGTTTTCCCGTGAAAATGAAAGTAGCTTGAAAAATCCTCAATCGAGGTTAGGTGGAGGTAGAACTCAGATGGCACCGGTTATTACATTTGCGACAGAACGAATTCCAAAGACATCGGTTATCGGTGTTTTATTTATTGCAATATAAAACGCTTAACGTCGCCATTTGAGGTTATAAAGTCGTGTTCACGTATACGTTTATTTAAGAGCCTTGCATTTTAAAAGTGGTTTTGTGTCAATGAAATGATTAAGTACTAAAGAAAATACTTTTTTTGTTATTAACTACTAGCTTTCTGGCTACTACTTTCATCTCATAAAATATCGTTACCCTTGAAAATTTTGGGAATGACCTATGTTCTTTTAGAAAGTACAATCTATGGCTTTTCCAAAAATTATCAAAATTCGTTCAGTGGCTTAGGCGTTAAAACGGAACAATAAAATAACAATGTACCTACCAGTTGTATATTGTTATATTTTATTATTATATAGTTTATTGTTTTTCTCTGGCAGAAAAAATATTAAGGCCCATACGACGCCATCGTCTATAAGTCGGATTAACATAGTGTTTTTTAAACTACAAAACTTCCTTTCAAAATAGTCGAGCCAAAAATAGTTAAACAGTGCCGCAGGTGATAACCGGACACTTTATAAAGCCACCATACATCACTGCAGCCAGAATTTCTAAAGCTAAAACACGAGTTAACTCTAAACTCCCCAATACACAGAAACCGCAAGCTACCGAGTTACTCGAAAAAACATCTGAACCGAAGCAAAACGTTAACTCTGTTCAGTAACAGGAAATCTCCGGGGAGTTCTGTTTTTAAGCTGCACAAAACGTAAATTTTGCAGCTCGTTTAAGTTTAGCTCATTATTTCATTATGCGTATTATCCTGAGAGCAAGAGATGGCCGCTTCACGAAGCAAGAAAGAGGTGTTTTGTATTCATTAATGGTACAGTTGTTTTTACGCTTATTCACTATAAAGAGGTATTTATTTAAAGAAAATATTCACAAAAACGCTATACTTACATTTTAACTAATACACATTTTGTCATCATATGAATGAGGTATTTACATGCTATGCAACTATCTTTAAATTAAAATATCTAAAAAGGTGCAATAAATAGATCAGTTTAGTCAGTATATTGTTTTAACATTGAAAATGTTTTTTTTGAGGCATCTGTATAGGCCCGATTTTCAGCCAAAGTGAGATTTCACCCTGGTGTCGTAGATATTAGTGCTACGTAAATGATTGAGATATTAAATGACGCGTCTAATCAAGGGCTATAAACTGACAAAAAAAAAATTTTTAAAAATCTCAAAACCTTTTTAGAAAATCGCAAAAATGTGAAAAATTTGGTCGATTTTCGACCGGTTTCGGCGAGAAAAAAAACATATCTCGTAAACGAAACGCGACATCGGGTCGATTTTAAAAACACCTCGAGATATGACATTGGTCTACTTTAAAAAAAAATATTTGAGGTAAATAACATTAAAGGATAATTCTGTAGCTTAACCTTTATGAAGTAAAGTTTGCGTGGAGCGTGTAAGTGAGCGCTGAGCGCAGTAGTATACATCGTACGTACCTAGTCGTATCAACGCTAATGGTCTGAAAGACAAATGTTTGTTTATAGTTATATTTTGAGTTGTAAATGTAATAAAATGTTATTTTCTTATTATAAAAAAATCGGATAAGTACCTAATGAAAGTGTTTTTAAAAGCAAAACAGAAATATGTGTATTTTTTATTTATTGATACTTATGTAAAATTCTTTAACCAAGTAAAATTAGATTAAATTACATTATATTTGTATTAAATTTTGTTAATGTGATTTTTTAATAATTATTTATTTATGACTTTTTAATGGTTAGGCGTCAAAAATCTAACGTGAAACAACTAAGTTAAATAAACACCATTAGTATTACCCATACGAAGAACAAGATATCATTTATTTATTAACCCTATTATACTTATGCAAAAGGCCGGGCTTTGCCTTGCAGTTGCACGTGAGCATCGAAAAAACTATTTCGGCGCATCTGTTTCTATTGTTTTGGCCTATATTTCCTCACCATTGCCTTTTCGTGATACCCGGCACTTTTTTAGTATAGGCAAACGAATTAACGAATCTTGAGCGAAGGTTGAATAGAAGAGAGTTTGTAGTTTCCATACTTAGTAGTAAATACAGAAAAGCATTTGCACTAATTGGTTAGAATTTTTAAGATAAATTACACTCAAAACGTGTTAAAAGTGAAATAAATAGGTACCTATGTTAATGTTAAAGATGTTGCTGTATATTCGTGGGTTGCTGTTATTTCAATTTTGAGATTTAAAATTACTCGATCGGGGCCCGATCGGGCATGTCTCATGTTTTTCTTAGTATGCTACGATTCCAAATTATTTTTTACAACGGTCTCTAAATGAGAATGTGAAGATGATGCCTAGATAAACATTGTTATCGCACATATTCAAATGATGATGAAATCAGCGCGAGACTGCATTTGATTTTGATTAGAATTTTTTATTAGGTATTTTTTTGTAGAAATTCTAAGATGTTTTTAGTTATAGTACTTACATAGGTATATTTAATAATAATAAAAAATGATTACGAATAAATTTTGTTTTAGTTAATTCATTAAATTCATTTTCAATGTACCAGAAGGTCGTGAAAGGCACGAGATCTGTGAATTTTTTGACTTAGGAGAGCTTCGAAATGTGATTTAGATTCGGAAAGTCGTATTACTCAAGTTATTATATACACACATCAACTTGGTCTAGGGATACAGGTGTTATTTTCATACAAACGAGGTAACTTTGAAGCCTTGGTTTCCTGCCAGGGATGTACTGTGCTGTAATCTGATGACGGCTATCCAGGGAGTGAATGGAGGAGATTCAGATCGCTATACACACCCAACTGATCTGTACGTCGATTCTGTAAAATTCAGACAACAACACGCATATCACCTCGCTATTCACTCTCACTTCGCATAAGGTTCAAAATGACCTTGATTTTGCATTCTGTAAGCATCACCTCGTCACTTGCGAAGTGAAGTGAGCTCCGAAGCGACTAACGTTGTACTAGTGACGGCCAACCACAACTTAATGTTAGTCGAGTTTTATCGATTCCACTTTTTTGACACAATTATTGAGTTTTGGCACAGAATTTTAACTAATTTATGATTTTTAAAATTAAAATATTTTATTTAAAAAATATTGAGACAGTTTATAAGTAAAAAAAACAGAAAACTCTAAATTCGTGCCGCGAATATAATCTATGCTTCCCTTACGAAAAAAATGTCAGACAGGTCTCTCACAATAATATTTTGATAGTGAGTGCGACAGTGCGTTGTGTTCGTTCTTTCAGTACTGAAAATAATTGTGAAATAATCATGAAGTAAGTTTATATTGTGGTTGTGGAATTTATAAGCGATATGAATTAAAATACGTAAGTATTTATTTTGTTTCCTAATCCAACAATAATGTTCCAGTCCAAATGAGACGACACGTTCCTCTCACCCATCGTCAGCTAGAAACTCTGGTAGATTTCTTGGGAAGAAACCCTGGCATGGCGAAGGGTTTCTTGAGGACTCAAAATGCCAGAGAACGGTGTCGACGCCAGTGGAAGGAACTATCACAAAAGTGGCACGATCAAAAATTATAAACAGTAGACCAAGGTAAGCATCGCTTTTATTACTACATGTTAGTTAGAACCACTTAACATTCCTCGGCTCCAAAGCAAACCACTTCAAATGTGCGACGAATCTTTGTTTAAAGTGTGTTCCTTGGTTTCATAAATATCTTATTGTTAATTTTACTCTACCAATGACTAGATATTAATAATAAGTAAATGCAGTTTTTAATACAGTTCGAAATATAAGGTAATTGGTGTAATTTATAACAGTATAACAGTATTGGTGTAATTTATAACAGCAAACATAATACTTTTACAATTTCTTTAAATGTCTGATTGTAGTAGATATTGGTCTGAGAAAAAAAGCGCCATTAAAAAAAGTAGGTAGCAGCGCGCTCTCATATTATTTGACTAAGTAGGTACATACCTATTAATTATAAATTTGATATGTCTAGATTATTTTCAATTAGACCTAAATGTAATAGGTTTCTACCTATCTATATTTAAATTCATTTCTAATATAATTCTAATACTAAATTTATCTTTAGGATACTTTTTTCAGTCAAAATATTTTTTTCTATTTTTATTCCACAAGGAAGATATGGAGTAACATTTTATCCAATTCACTTTTCAGGGTCCCGAGCTGATTGAGGAGAGTCAACAACACTCTCGTAATTACAGACTACCTACTCCTGCAATTTCGAGAAGACTGTTGTTTGCTTCCTCATCCAGCTCAGCTGTTGGAACGAGCAAAAACATTTTGCAGGTATGTGTCTAGGTAGAAACAGATTTGACTTGTCACAGTAAGTGTATACTGTTACTGTAACGTTTTAAATCACATCTTGAGAACAGACGTCTTTAGTTCTTTATTTTTGTTGATTATTATTTAATAAAGTCTATATAAGTATTTTATTTAATTTATTTTTGAAAAACTACTTTCACTAGGTAGTATTATGTGGCTTTGCTCATGCTCATTGATGAACTCAGGGGGTCAAGTCTGCTAATGTTTTCGTCAAAATCGTAGTTCAGTGGTGTTTGAATGGTAATGCTTTTTGACACTGTTCTTGTTTCTTAAACCCAAAAATGAAACACATTATGTTTCTTAAAACCAAAACGGAAAAATATTGTGTCTTGATTTTGGGCTAAAGAAACAAGAACTGTGTCATAAAGCATTTCCATTAGAACACCATTGAACTACGATTTTAACGAAAACATTAGCAGACTTGACCCCTGAAACATATCTCTGTTGATTTGTATTTTTATTTTATACCTATTTGATTGGGAATAAACTTGAGATTAAAGAACCTACTTGTAAGTTATGTAAATATTTATCTTTTTAGCTTCACGTCACGCAACGTCCACTGCCTCCCCTTCTCGCCGCCTCAGGACAAATATGGCTCGTACTAGTCGAGGTGCTGGTTCTATGTGTAAGTACTTAAATAAAAATAACTATATTAAAAATAATCATCAAAACTTTATTTTTCAAAAAGATGACTACGAAAAGCTGCTATTTAAGATGACAGTTACATATATAGTAATCGATGATCTTTTTTTTTTCAGCATCACGTCACACGTCTTCAGTTGCCAGTCCTCCACCACCTCAACGGCGAACGGAATTCTCCACCACTACCGAGAGATTCTTAAGGGTGGAAGAACAGCAGCTGGGGATACAGCGACTAAATGCACAAATCCTGCAGTCCTTTCTGGAGAGGAATGCGAAAAGGGACAGGGCCATGGATGAAAGGGGTGCAGAGAGAGATAGGGCCATAGCTGAAGCTGTGGCTGCAGTGGGGAAAGGGCTGCAAGCATTGGCAGAGGCTAACAATAGAGATTGGGTGTAGTAATTTAAGTTAATAGAGTATTGTAAAATATTCTATGTTTTAATCCAAGTAATAAACTATCAGTGTGCTAAAGTTCATCCAAATCCGTCTAGCCATTTAGGCGTGAAGACCTAATAAACACACACGTAAAATCTATCTGATTTATAATATTTTATGTAAGTCTGGCAATTACCTATCTAACCGATAATTATGTATTATAAATATATATTTTTATACCTACTTAACTTTTATTAATAAGTAATCTTCTAGCAATGTAATTTCTTTAAGTAGGCACAGTCAGCCTTAAATTGATACTTAATGTTCATATATCAATTTGACATGAACTGTACCAAACTACCAGGTACCTTCTAAATATTTAGTAATAATTGACACTCATTGAGACGTTTGAATAAAACTAACCAAAGCATTGCCTTTTGCTTCTATTATTTGAAGTATATACTTCGGAATTGTTGAATAATTAAGTAATTTTTCATAAAATCCGAAGCATTTACTTCAAATAATAAAAGGAAAAGGCAATGCTTTAGTTTTATTCAAACGGGCTGTTGTTTATAATAAAATAAAAAGAAAAAAATGATTGTGAAGGAAAGTGACCTCACTCTAAATGCTGAGCTGAGGTCATTTTTATTTGACAACTCTGTATGAAATATACAGGGAGAAAAAAAGTAGCCCTTGACGAGTTTCTTGCCGGTTCCTCTCGTTACAAGGTCTCCCGCTTAGGGTTTGCGAACCGATGGCGTAGCTTCTATGACATTCACAAGTGCTTGTAACAGCCTAGACTGAAATATTGAAATAAATCATTTTTAAGTCAATGGACGCTAGAGCGGTTTTATTTAAAGTCCATTGGTGATTAGTTTGGATTTCCCGATATGTTTCCCGATATATTTCCCAATATGCTAAAAAAAGAAATCTACTGAATCTACCACCATTTGACAAATTGGCCGGCCTCCAAGAAAGAAATGTCGAAAGAAAACTTGGAAAGCGTTGTTGAACTCCGTCCTTTATATTTATTTATGATTACATAATTACTATTTACTATTATTAATTTATCGGTGGTGTCGGTTAGTACTCTAACCGACTCCACCGATAGGTTAATTATGACGTGAACGCCATAGCCTATTTACTAAGTCTCGCCTACGTAATTGCCCTATAGAGCTAAGTCGGTGTTAGATGGCAAATCCCAGCCTCCTATGAACTTCAGCAATTGTTTGTAGCTCTTCTAGTCTCTCTTCATCTGAAATTGTGAATGGCAATTCGCGATTGCACATGTTGTGCAAAACACAACATGCAATAACAATTTTTGCGACTAGCACCTAAATCATCCTTTTAGGAGACCTATTGTTCTCTTTACTGAATTGCGAGCAGTTAAGTGACGGTCATTGTAGAAAGCTTCTGGGGAATTATCTTCAGCACCACTAATTGTCGTCATAAGGTAGGCGCGCTGAGCATATCCTGAATCACCTGAAAAAAATAATTATAGAATAGTTATGTAGTTCTTAGTACCTAGGGGTAGGGAGGGATTAAATAATCGAGCAAAACAACTTCTTCACCAGCATTAAATTTGTTAATGCCTCTAAGTGGGCTTTTGTAACACTATCATGAGTAGCTTAGTAAATATGTTGGATCCACATTTAAAACGTTTATGATTACGATTTCGATGGTTGCGATAAATGTATGTCCTTATATTGTATTTTATTATTTTTTGGTAACTGCCATTACCTAATAATGACAAGGTACATAACATCTGTGAAACAATAAATCAATAAAAAGATTAAGTAATCTAGATCTAGTCAAAACAAAATAGGGATCAATTGGTTATTAACATTCATAACAATAATACCAAGTACCTATATTAAAACTATAAATATAGAGCCCTTAGACTAACATGATAATATTATTATAGCTAGCAGGGACACAAACTAAAAGAAATACTCCTTATTATGACTTTATTTTTATTTATAAGCAATAAATTATGTTGGTGTGCTTGGTTACAAATCTATCACCGATAAACTGTGTAAATACTTACAAAAGTAACATTATACTTAGTAAATGAAACACTTACTTTTATAAGAGCTGAAAGTCCTTTGCCTCGACGTTTTGTGGTGTTTATCAGAAGCAGTAACTCATACTATAGTTGGTCAATTAGTTCCTTTGACAATCTAAGTATATACGCTTACATAGTCGTCGTCTCGGGTTAATAGAGATAAACTTCGAATTTGGTTAGATTGTCGATGTTTTTGTAGTTTATCCAAAGCATGAGCCTCTTCTAATATAGATTTCAACAAAAACATTCTTGCCATTGTTATCACTTATGTAAAACTTTACACAAACACCTCAAAAGTAGTTTCTAACCACAAATTATATAGTTATTATACTAATTTTTATCACTGTGACATAAAAATATTGTTTTAACACTATTTTTTAAAGATTTCTTCTATTTTCACTCGTAAAATAGATGCTTATAATTTGACACATTGAATCGGGTTCGAGTTCGAAGTGAGCATCGAAGTGAGGGGGGAATTACCTTACAGAATGCCAATTCTTACGTCATCTCATACTTTAGCTCACGATAAATTTAGTTCAACTCGCTGACACGCTCGCAAGGGCAGCGCTAGTGTAAATTCGAATTATTAACCGAGTTTATAGAATGCCAATCAAGAAACTCACCGCGGATTCAGATTCGAAGTTTAGAATGAAGTCTTACAGAATCACACTATTCTAAAAACGTAATGGACATGTTTAAAAAAACGCGAAAATAGCATGAAAATGTATGGAAATCCTCAAACTGAGAACTCTGACCCATTAATCTTTTAGAATGCTGATCATATCAGTTGGGTGTATAGAGCGATCTGAATCTACTCCATTCACTCCCTGGATGGCCATCATTAGATTATAGCACGGTACCATCCCTGGCAGAAAAACAAGGTTTCAAAGTTACCTCGTTTGTATGAAAATAACACCTGTATCCTTAGACAAAGTTGATGTGTATATTTAAGTTGCATTATGCACATAGCATAGGTTACCAAATCAAAGGAAAATTATGATAAATCAACATTGACTACAAACATTAAACTTACTTTAGGTACCTACTTTAAGTTCCTACATTTACAGCATGAACTGTCAGAAAGCGTAAACACAGACATATTTCCCAACGCCGTCAGTTTACGGTTGTTTAATTCCTGCTATTAATTACTGCATTATCTAGCGAACTTCCCAAAATAGTTATTTGCAAGGAAACGAGTAATTGGTGGGGAGATTTTAGCAGAACCCGGGAAACTTTGTATTGCTGACACCGTTGGGCTTTAGCCCGATGTTATGGAAAATTTTAAGCTTAATATTCTGTCTGGAACACCGCTATTTCTTGTCCGGGACTTTTATAGGTTCGGTCCGTGTTAGTTATACGTATCATCATCTCTTTAAGACGGAACAACTTTAAAATCGACTGCCGCAACGAATTTGCCCAAGCTGAATCGAAGATGCTTCGTCAATAATCCTTCATTGAAGTCAAATACTGAAAATATATATTACTAAGTCATCTATAATTACACTGAAAATTAGCAACATATGGTCACGTCTATCAAAGTAATCGGTTTGACCATAGACACTTAACTCATCATATTGTGACTTCACCTTTATCACATTTGATTGGCAATTTTATATGTTAACTTTTACAACACAATCAAAAAAAAAATACAAACAACATTTTCCTAAAACGA
Source organism: Agriphila geniculea (assembly GCA_943789525.1). Classification (NCBI taxonomy): domain Eukaryota; kingdom Metazoa; phylum Arthropoda; class Insecta; order Lepidoptera; family Crambidae; genus Agriphila; species Agriphila geniculea. The sequence continues at coordinate 18,995,360 of OX038873.1, read as the reverse complement.
AAACAATACAAATATCGTCTGTCCCAATCAGTTACATCTGCTGATATCGTATGCGAATTGCGAAAGGAGCAATACCAACGTTCTTCTTACAAATCTTCCAGATAATGGTAGACTTCTTGCTGTTTCATGATATTACACATTTCCATAAAAGGAACATGGCTCACGGCTTCGTGGATTCTGAAAATTATGTATTCTGGTGTTGTTTTTACATTTTTATTCGAAATAAAGCTTGGATGTCGTGTGAAAATACAATTTCTACTTTTAGGCACTTTTTAATTTATAAAATAAACTTCTCCACTATGAAAAGTGGTGTAATCAAATTGTTTGAGAGGTAAAGATTCTAAATTTCCAAGTAACTTTCCTATAAAAACTCAATGTATAGTAAACAACTTAACGCCAATAGTGTGTAAGGTCAAAAGTTGCACAGACTTATTATTAAGAGATTAACTAGATATCCCTAATTTTAATAAAAATATTATTGATCATATATTCAGAACGCGTTGGTAGATGACATCCTAGGTATTCGGTGTGATGCCATCAGACGTATTTGTATGAAGGAGTCAAGTCACGTCTAATATTTCTTATTTCTTTCCTCTCATTTGTCCCAAAAAGCATCTAGCTTATATTTCGTCATTTTTTTATTCTCATTCTTCATAATGGATAATACATTTATGAGTAGGTACCTACCTATATGTTATTGAGTTTAAATTCCAAATAGCAGGTGTTTGTGATGAGCTTAGCATTTTTATAAAAGTGATGGCTATTTTCCAATTTGTCATATCTGTAATTTATTATAGCTCGCTCAGTGCTCGCTAATGCTCAGTTTGGCATTGAAATCTTTAAACTAATAAATAGTTTATAAAATATAATAATAGCTAAAAAAGTGCTTTCATTAAAAAGTTTAAAGCCTTTCCAAAAGTGAAGTAAACAAATCATTACTCTGGCTCAACTCACTGTTAATTTTCCAAACCAAATGAAATAAAACAAGTACTTATACGTTCTTTATGAAAATAAAAAAATTATAGTTTCTGATTTTTACTACAATTACCAAACAGGTTTAGACTAAAAGAAATAAATTCCGACATTCATTCATCGGCATGCATATAATAAGAGTGAGGTTGTACATTTCAGCACTGTAGTCTCCATTTCATATTGGATAGCAATTTATTTATCATAGATATTGCGGGTTCAAGCGGGCATCGAAAGTTGCCACGAAAGCGTCTTTCTTCCTGAATGGGAACCAGGAATCGAAAACGTGTAAGGAATATCGTTCTAGTGTCATTCCTTTTTATTGCAGCGCATTAGAGTCATTACCAGGTTCCCGGTGTAATCAGATGGAGTGAACCGTGATAGAAGTCGCTTGCAAAAATTCACTTCTGATTTTATAAAGGACATATACATTCTAGAAATGTTGCCCTCAAGCGAGATTTGAATCTGCTCTTCCTGACCAACTTTCGATTTTTAACATCCTGATGCTGGATCAGCCGTGCGATAGCTTGCGATAAAATTACACTCATTCTTAAATATGTTTGAAAATGTAATAAAAGTTTATTTCTCGTGATTTGAAATATGGAAATATGTCTATTGTTTACCCCATAAAACAATGTCTATTGTTTTATGGGGTGTTTTGAGCTTCAGCTTTCGAAACATTTCATCAAACACGATGTGTGTTTTCGATGTGTGTAAAAACTTTTTGTTGAGACAAAAATATACCAATGCAACGATTTCTGAGACAGGTTTTACAGTCTTGACATTTGATATACCGGTCAAATGTTTCAAATTTTAATAATAGGATACCCCAATTTGTCTATCTCCTGAAAATAAACGGAAATGTTATAATCGATGATGTCATCACATCAACCCGTTGTAGTCCAATACAGGACGTAGGCCTTTACCCATGGAAGATGTTGTTTCCACGCTTGGAAGAAGGGTTGGAGATCGCAGTATTGAACCGGTTTGATTAACAAACGCTACTGGCAATTTTTTGTATCACGACGAGACACCGCTAACAAGGCTGGCTGCTAAACAAAGCAAAAAAAAAAAAAATAATAATAATAAAACGTGTTTTTTGATGATGTCAAAACTCTCCAAGAGTTGTATACAATATAAAAAGACGAACAAGAGAAACCATAGACTTAAATTAATTTGGAGGGATAATAAAATAGTATTTTCACCTCTCTATCATGAAAAGGGCGCTTTGGGCACAGTAAAATCGATTTTTACTGCGAGCGTGAGGCAAAGGGCTTTTTAATTTCTAGCACCACCTTTTGAAATATTTAAGAAAAAAGAAATAGAGTGACAAGGATGAGACTTGTAAAATTGATATGTGAGAAAAGAATAGATAGATAACTTTATGTTGTCGGACATGGATTATAATAAAGCATAAGAATTAAAATACACGGATATACCAAGGAGTTTTAAACAAGGATTGTTAAAAAGAAACTGACTTCGGTCTCTTGTATAACAAATAACTATATTACTATTGTTTTTAATCCTTTTGTTTGGCAATGGTCTAGTACAGTTCTACTGTCTAATTGGTCGTAATTAAGTAAAGGGTGTGGCATTAGGAATGTTGGGTTTATACTGAGGACATTGGTGGGTTTGTTTGTAAACTTCGTAGTAGCAAGTAATTAAGTGGAACCTAAGCAATTTATGATGATATAAATATTGTCTATTTAAGTATGCTCGCAGAAAATAAGTCAGGTCTGTGGTATCCGTAAGGGTAAGAGTTTTGGCGCCAAAATTGACACATCTTTTTGAAGCTGGTATGTTTTAACACTTTCGAGAATGCAAGAACTCCGTGGCGAGTTTGTAATTACACGTGACGTCACTACGTCTTATGATGTATGACGTCACTTTTCAACCCCTTCGGTACCTCACCTATTGACGACGTAGTGTCCACGAAGATGTTGAACGAGCCAGCGTGAAACGCGAGCGAACCGTCTCCGTTTCAGCTTGGGCAAAAATGCTTTCGTATATCCGGCTGTCCGCCTGATCTCATCTACAGATCGCATTGCTCAACCGACTCTCGTGAAATTCTGTTAGCAGGTTTAATAATTATACAGGGTGTCCCAAAACTTTCCACACGGAGGGAAAGTACCTTAAATATTGAAGATAGGAAATTAATAGTCTTCTGACTTTGTTTTGTTTTAAAAAATAAAGCGAACTGCATTCAAATTTTTTTTTAAAAATCGCATTAATTCCTATACAAATTGATACAATACGTAATAATTAAAATTTAAATGTTATTTCATGGTCTTCCTTTTCAAAAAACAATTCTAATGAGTAACCCTTTCGATTGGTATCGTAAAAATTAAAGATTGATTTTTTTTTAAATTGGTGGGTTCGATTCCTGGTTAATGCGATTTTTCGAATATCTTTGAATGCAGTTCCAATTATTTTGAAAATCTAAATGAAGTCTTTTTTTAGTAAAATTTCATATCTTCAATATTTCTATTCCCTCCGTATGGCAAAGATTTGGGACACCCTGTATATTAAATTTTTGGAGATTTAGTTTTCCGAATTTTTTTTTGAAAAAAAAAAACCATTTTTAGCCACTTCGAAAAATGATCTCACAAACGCGAGGTCTACAGCTCACAGAGCCACTAACTTAAATAACTAGGTTTTATAAAATATATGTAACTTAAGAAAAGTTGTGTAGGGAAAACCCTAGGGTTGTTTCTTTTTATTGCTGCGCATTAAGGTTATTACCATTCTCGATGGCTGTAATCAGATGGTGTGAAACATTTTTGTAATTTATCGACTGCTGAATGTTGCGAATTGAACTCGCATGATTTATCGCTCGAAATGTGTACAATTTATATTTTGAACGCAAATAACTCACTTTACGCTTTACTTTAGTGGTAAACAACAAAATAGTAAGACAATAACAAACCTGTGTTCCCAGTCCATATTGGGCCCGCGTGGTAACTTAATGCCCACATCTTTTACCATCCATTAGGTAGTGATATAGATATAGATAGATGATATTTAACCACCTCTGTGGTCTAGTGGTTCGCCCACCCGTGTAAGACGCAGAGGTCCCGGGTTCGATTCCCAGGGGGGGTACAATTTGTACTCGGTTTGGTTGGTGGTAGGGCTTATTTCAAGTCCGCCTGGCTAGCTACCACCATCTTACCTAAGTCTGACGCCATAATAACAATTTAAAAATTGTTGTGTTCCGGCAGTTAGAGGTAATATAGCTAGTATTCCGGGTGTAGTGCGCTTCCACCTTCGGCCTTATCGTCATTTAACATCAGGTGAGATGAAGGCCAAGCACTATCCCGTTGTGTATAAAAAAAGTGGATTACATTACGAACATCACAATTAAAAGTAAACGGTTATATTTTTTCTACCTACTACCAGTAGTGTTATAGACTATCTTTTCGTGTAGTTCGTCTCAAATCAAAGCTGAAATGTTTACAGACTTCCAGTAACCTATTTTAAGACAATAATAATAATAAAAACCATTTGTTAGTTGCAGACGGCATGCTATTATCACCACAAGTCACCTAAAAGCGCACAACAACACCGATAATTTGCCTTCATTTCGTGCAGGGTTGTCTATTGAAGAAATCCGCAGAACATAGTTATAATACATCATATTAAAAATAACTTTTACTTGAATATTACAATCATAATCAATGCTTAATTTATTGTTATAAATACTATGAAATAAATGTTTGGGTATAGGTATCAGCAAAAGAAAGCTGTACATACCTGGAAATATTAAGTTTACATAATATTTTTATTTAATTAACTCAGAATTAACTACATTTCATTCAAATAAGTTAAAAGCTACATAGTTTTTATTATGTCAATTCACAAGTATGTACGATATAAAAAATCGGGTTGCACTCCGGGAGTGCCGGCAGAAGTGAAAACTTGAATATTAACGTTTTGCATTTTTGATATTTTGAAATTAGCGGCAAAGGATTAAAAGGATTAAATTTCATTAAAATCGGTTTAGTAGTTAAGGCGTGAAGCGTAACGGACACATACATACAGACAGAGTTACTTTCGCATTTATAATATTAATAAAGTAAGGAGTAAGGATAAGGATTGAATGTCGAAAAGCTAAGAGCATCGCGGTTTCTAAATGCACCTTGTACCGAGAAGAATCAGCTAGACAAAGCATAACGATTAATTTTTTATACATTATGAGCAGAATGACAGCCCTAATTTAGCCAGATGCAAATGTCGCGATGCCGGCCACGCTCCACCGCCTCTGATATTGCTTCGTTTCGCGATACCCCCCTATTGCCTCCAAAATACCCCACAAATACCCCCAAGCTCACTCACCTCGGCAATCTTCACTTTTAATCGCGCCTTCAGAAATTTATTAAAAATCTTGCTCGATTTTTTAATCAGCGCTACATGCGGAACGATCAGTGGTACCTTTTTTATACTGATACAAAACAAGTCTTGGAACTCACCCTGTTATTTTTAGAAATGATTTTTATGAAAATTCACGGTAAATAGAGAAGAGTCTTTAATTACATTCGCTTCAGATCTTATGAGTTTATTAAAAATGTTCCTCATTAGTTTTTATTCTCAAAGTTGTTATTGGACTTATAAATAAAATATTTTTGAAATAGATTACGAAGGCATATTTTCCTACATGAAATAATAGGCTATTTGACTAATTTTGGAAAACCATTTTAAATTATTCCTTACAACGTAATAAGTGCTCCACATTGATATTTCAGGAAAAATCAATGTATTTCATTTAAAAAAACAGTGTTAAAGTTTAACATTTTAAAACCGCGCCAAAAACGCTATGGCGCTGGACACGTGACTTGTTGACGTCACAAGCCTGTAAACATACCCTTAGCCATTTGATAGCCATCAACCGCAGATCCTTACTCTATGGTCGTGTTAAACGCCTGAAGCCATATTTATTTACAGGCAAGTGACGTCATCAGTCAACTTAGAGCGTTTTCGCCACAGAAAAAAAAAATATTGCATTTTTATAGGTGAAATTAATCATTTAAAGGACTTAATTTAGTCCATATAATAGTTAAATATGTTTTTTTACGCCAATATCTGTTAGGGTGACCATAATTTGTAGTATATTTTCAATGTTGTCAAATACCCTATTAGCATAATGTTTTTTGTAGATAAACAAAATGCAGGTTCTTAAAAAAGAGTGAATTTTTAAAAGCTTTTAACGTTTAGAAAATTTTTAGTGTAGAACTTTTACATTAAACAACATTCTGCCACTGCCACCTATATTTTTAAGAATTACTTGCTTCATCGCGTTCTAATTACGATTTACGGCAATCGAAACTTTACCTTCCGACATAAATCTTTGTGAAAGCACTATAAGTATGTGAGAGAGCACTGAAACGTAATAATTTAAGGAGTTACCCCGTGAAGTACCGGCGAAGTTGTAAAAAGTTCATTCTCTGAATTTAACACATTCTTAAAGTAGAGTTGTGAGTGTAAAATCTTATACTAACCAATGGGAAAATTATATGTCTGTACTGGAGAGACAATTTTCAATGCTAATAAAATCAGACCAACGAAAATAGTACAAATTACAAACTTACATAAAAGTCATTTACGAAAATAACAGCGTGTCGTATTTTTGTTATCTGTGCATTTTTATTCAAAGAATCTAGTGTCCACGCTGACGGGCGATTAATCACTGAGCGTTTTTTTGTCGCTGAGAATAGAACATACAGAGTTCTATACGTAAACGCCCACGAGCTACTTTTTGTAGCTGCGATAAACGCGGCGATAAACGCGGCGCTTTTTTTGTCGCTGGTAAGGAAAACCTTTGTCGTGTCATTTCGCGGGCGATTATCGCCGCGATTAACGCCGCGTTTATTGCAGCTACAAAAAGTCGCCCGTGAGCGGTGACGCTTTATCATATATGGGTTTAAAATTATCTTTCATTAAAATTATGTATCAGGACTTTACTACCCGTAGCACAAACAGCCATCGAAGAAAATAACGCGCGTAAAAACATTCGATGGAGAAATTCTGTATGGGAAATTTGCACAGTGCCATCTATCGCTGAAAAGCGAAATATTATTTTCCATAGATAACAATTTACTCTATCGATTACTTTTACGCGCGTTTTTTTCTCTAATTGCATTGTCTCTTGGTTGGTGCTAGGATTATAGAAAGTGTCAACAAGAAGGTCATGACTGCATGACAAAAAAAAAAACGCGTATGGTCTAGTAAATAGAAACTCAATGGTGATTATTTTTTCAGTTTTTAGAATCTTATATTCATTAAGGTTCTTGGTTATTATAATCGTCGTCGATTCTTTCAACATTTGACTTGGATAATCTTAAACTTTTTGATCGAAATCCCAAACCTACGCAGAACGAAAAAAAAGTTTTTTTTGTCTTAATCTGATTTTAACACGTGACTTGACCTACCCCTATGTTAAATCACCTCACATGTCATTCATTACACTTGAAACCACCACCTTGATAATGGGATATTTAGTTTTGGTACTAACGAATATAGCGCCTATAATATATAAGTAAAGTATAATGAAATAACGATGAAATGGTATGAATTCCATAATGTTCTAGTACTCGTGTCCTTTAGTTGTAATATTATGCTCTTCGTTTGTGGTTTTACAGCAAGAAGATGACAGCAGACAATATCAAGTGCACATTGTATCATGTGAGAGTTCATACTAGGCAGTACTATATGTACTATTATGTACTACTTGTACTATTAAGAATGTTTTCTGTGGTACTTCTAGTTTATTTTGTTTATGAAGATGGTACAAGTCAACGATAAGATTATTAGCGATTACTCTTGTTGGGTTTAATATTTTTTTAAACATTGTTAGAACTTCAAAAAGATTCACACTCGTATTCAAAAACAATATTCAAACGACCCTTGTCTATGCAAACGCACTGCGTTGAAATAGAGCTCTGTGATTAGTTTGTTTTACGCATTACGTCTGATAGGTAGTTGGGACGCTGTGCTGTGTTCAAAAAAATCATTGATCACTGTGCAAGTAATCACTACGTTTTATTATTGATCTTAAAAATCCTTGATCTCCGTGAGTAAGTGTGCCACCATTCATTTGCAATATGTCTCCCACTTAAAAAAAAACTAGGCTATTTACATGGATCGATTTTAGTCACCTGCGACGAGCGAATTTAGTCACCTAGCACGTTGCTTCCAGAATAGAATCGCAGGTGATGGCGTCGCTGTCGTTTATGTAGTTGATGGCGTAACCTAGGTAACAATATGTAGTAACGTAGTTCCAGTTTTGGCCATCGCATCAGATAATTTTGTTCAGTCACATGCGGCCTAGGCCGAATTTCCATCTACACGGTTGATTTTCGCCGTGCGGAAAAAATGTGCGGCTTTAGTCACCCATAAAAAGTCTGGAACGGGTGGTAGGAAAATATAGACGATTCAAAAGTACTTAATAATTAAGTTTATTTGAATAAAGCTTATTTGACTTTGACTTAATGACGAGATTTTTTTATTTTCATATTATTAACAAGCCATTAGCTATTTAATAGGCATAATTATAAAATTAAAAGTATTGGCAGTTAATAAAAATAACAGAATCAGGCAATTAGAACACACGATCGGTCGGCAGCCGAATGCTCGTTCCGTCGGAGCGTGTAAGTGGTCCCATTCCCGTTCACTCACAGCTCTTCTATTCCTTCTCTAGTTCGTTACGGAACTAATCGGCTCATTGTGAAAGCTCTTTGACCTTATTCTATCCCCTTTGCACAAAATCTAGATTCTAAGTGTTTCTAGCATAGTAATGAGTGTGTTCTGACAATAATCTTAGTTGGTGAAAATGAAATTAGAAAGTTGGAAAGAGCTTTCTAATCTTGTATTAGGTGCAGTAATTAGTAATTTTACTTAGCAGAGCTTGGAGAGCTTCGTATACACTCGCATTAAGAAAATTAGCTCTGTACCTACTACTTAGCTTTGCAATTCCGTTTTTGCAATTGATTACGCTCGTTTTCATTCAATTAATTTAAGGTATTTTTCAAGATGAATTTGGATGGAAAACTTTTTAATTCTATCGTAAGGTCCAGTAAAAGATTTCCAAAATTGCTTATTTTACTTCTTTAAATAATAAAGTTGATCGTTATTTTCAGAATAAATTTTCATAAAAAGGATAATAAACAGCAGATTAAGGCTCGGTTATGCGGAAACATTTGTCTTTTTCTTTACGTGAAAAGAGTATACAAAATAACCTCACTTCTGCACTTTTTCGATGTTTTTCGTTGTTTTTTCAACATTATCTTTAGCACAATAAAATAATCTTTCTTAAAAAAAGTTATTGGAGCAACTTCACAGTACGTTAAAGTGTATTTTGATGTAGAATTCAATACGTTTCTGCAATTATTGACGCCAAAAATATGAACCGCGACAAGCGCTTTAGATGATATTCTGTTTTTTTTACAATCTTCTGTGAGGTTTATACGCAATTTAATACCTGTAGCTACTAGATAATCTCTTTAGCTTGTCGTATGTTTTTTTTGGTGGCTACAACTTTCCGTTTTCGTTTTCTATATGAAAATATGGTCTGCGCAAACCATGTTTTCCTATCATGTACCCTTAAACGATAACTTACCACAAGCCTAAAGTTTGCGAATTCAATGCCAATTAGTGTTACCAACCGTAACTTACCGACACATCCCACCCCAATAATTACAATAATAAAAAAAAATATCCGCATAAATATGACGGCTCGAAAATACTGCAAAATATAAAGCGAAAAGGGATCGAGTTGCGAAACCGACGCCAAAGTAGATGGGTACCATCGTCAATGGACGTTTTGGCGTACAGTTAGTAATAAAAACTTTTCTAATTACACCCATTTAGGGCAAGGAACCGCAGTTGACGCGGTGTCGTGCCAAAAACGGTAATTATTTTTATTGCAACCCAGCAATCCGCTTTTTCGTACGAATGTACTTTTGCGCGAAGTATCTCTTTATAGCTAGTTGTTGGAACATTATCAAGTACCACAGAGCAGAGAAAACAGTTCGTTTGATGTATGATTCGCTGTTAATTGGCTCATAAGATATTTTAGCTTGGGTGATGCAGTGAAACGTGTTCGCGTTAATGTTATTTATGATGCATGCAAAAACTGTTTTCTCGTGTATTTTAAAGATTAAGTTTCAGACATACATAAATGTGAAAATGAGTTGTAATTAAAGCACATGACTGAGTATGAAGATGATGTAGGTGAATCATTATTTAGAATGAAATATAAAGACAAATTTAAAAATAAATGTAAATAAGGTAAAAGCTTTTTGTTCCAGAGGGAACTTAAAATAACATTCCTCCCACCGATATAATGACTTTATTAAAATTCTGTCCATAATAAATGAATCCATTTAAAATTTTACGAAACACAATACCAGAAAATGTAATAACAATAATTTATTCATAAGAGTTGTCAAAAGTTGCATTTGATTTGGAAGTTGACGCCGTTATTAAGTTCCCGGCACAGATAAAAACAGCATCTGTACAATTAATGAACAAACGTAAAGCCCGCAAGGGGAATGTTTCAAGGAAACATCAGCAAGAATCACAATTTGTAAATAATTTGTTCAGTGGAATTATAATCCGACTCCGGACATGCGCTCGCTAGTGATGTTCCGGTTATGAAACAGTTATCGGTACCTATAGCAAATATGATTTTTCAATTGATCGCGGAAAAGTTAGAGTTTAAAAATGTCTCACTAAAGTTAAGTAGGTACGCATTTACTTTATTTTCGTATTGTTACATTTGTCTTAAGCAATATATTTGTAAGAGTAACGATTTTGAAATTAAATTACTGGTAAACGAAACTGTGTTAATTATAATTTAAATACCAATATAGTATAAAAGGTGTAGAATACAGGAAAAAATTCGGGTTGCACTCCGGAAGTGCCGACAGAAGTGAAAACTTGAATGTTAACGTTGTGCATTTTTGATATTTTGGAATGGTTAGGGAATAATTTTGCGCGAATTGCTCTAATTATCAGTATAAAAGTACTATCATTTATGAGGTGGAATACAATATTTATTTATTGCGCTATCGTACACAAACATGACAATTTACATTACATTAAAAAGTTTATCTCTCAGAAAAATCAACCCGCCGAACGCCAAAATGACGCGCCGCCATTTTCGCCGTGCCGTAGAAAGAGATGCTTCTGCCGCCGGCTGTCTACGCTACATCCGTCTTACGAATTTTCGATCAGGGTCACGTGACCCTGACTGACGCGAGTTTAACATTTTTTACCCATAACAAAAAAGTGTACAACGCCGCTAAAGAAGTTTCCACTTCAAAAATATAAAGAACTATCTATTCAATACATTCTTAAGTCAGAGATTCACTACAATTTCAAACGAAAAATACTCATTTCGATAAAGTTAACATTTCAAAATGGCGGTATTATCCCCTTTTTGGTGCAAAACGGAATCATCCGGCCATCACTACGGCTCGGTGTCAGGCGGTGACATCCGACGACTTGTCGCGACCTCGCTCATAAAAACTTTTCTAATTATGTACATTTTGTAACTAAGAAGCACGGCCACTCGCGACGCATTATAATTTTCTGGTTAATTTCGTGGATTTCGGTGTCAACACGCTTATCGCTGGGGGAGCGTGGCACGGGTGATGTAAGGGATCGCACTGAGTGTACTTATCTAATTAGTATGTGTCTTGCGCTGTCGAAATTAGCATAATGCTTTTTGATTACGTGTCGCTTTAAATTTAATAGGTCTGCTCTGACATAGACAGCAATGTAATGTGAAGAAGAGAAAAGTAATTACTTTATTAAATTTAAAGTGACTCAAATTAGATGCTTTGATGACTGACTGAAATTTCAGTGCAAAGACTAAACTTCAAATTTACAAAAAATATTACCTTTATATTGTAAGCGAGCACTAAAAACTAAAAAGTGTGTGTGTGTGTTTTTGTTACCTCTGCACTCCTAATTCTGGACTGATTTGGATGAAATTGGTTGGTAGACAGATTGGGAACTGAATTAACATATCCGTTGATTGAGCACAGTTTAAATTTTTTTTAGTTAAAAGTAAATAGTGTAAGTATTGAAATCAAAGAATCATTGACACAGAAGAAAAACCCTAAAAAAACACCTATCTAATAATTGAGAGTGGTTGACATTACTTGAATGTCTTTATTTTGTATAATCCTCAGTAAAATAAACATCCTAATCTAAAATACTTCTTTCGATACTGAATAATTTAAGAGAATAGGGCACGTGTATTTACGTAAGCGGGACCTTTTTAAGTGATTTGGAAAGGTCTTAAGGCATGTTTAACTTTTCGAAGTAGAAATAAACTTATACGTGTCTCAAGCTCAAAGTAAGTAGGTAATCTTCAAGGGTTGTTATTACTTATAAAGTAAAAAGATAAAAAGTTTGGAAAATCAAATATGATTAGTTCCTTCAAAATACTTATATCTGTTTTAATGAAGTTTTTATAAACAATGGCTGAGAAATGCAAAATGACAACTACTATTCTACTTACTTACTATTTAACAATGACTGTTTTATTCGATAAATACCTTTCGTGGGCAAAATCAAAATACAATTTCGGTCTAGAGTTGGCACTATGCAGATTATCATAAAAAGAAAAAAAGTGGTAGTTTTCCGGGTTTATAATTATTTTCGGAGATTGTATGCATAGCATTGGAAACATGGACTATTACCTATTATATATACTAGCCAAAGAGAGACATATAATAAATGCATTCGAGGTGTGGTGTTGAAGGCGAATGCTTATACCTACCCTGGACGGCCAAACCAACAAATGTATCTATCCTATCACAATTAAATGTCAAGACACAGTTGTCCACTAGTTGCTAACATCGCGTACTCTCATACTTTGGCCACACAATGCGAAGAGGTGATGAGATTCTCGAAAAGCTGGTCGTGGTTGGTCCCAGATGATCTGACCAAGTAAGAGTAGCAACCTCCTCAAGCAAGTTCCATCAAGCAGTGAGAGCAACTATGGACCGAGACCGATGGTGGCAAATCATAAAAGCAGACGGTTACGCTGGAACATTTATCTCTGTCTTTTTCTTTACGTGTAAAGAGTATGGAAAATAACCTCACTTCTGCACTTTTCGATGTTTTTCTTTGTTTTTTCATCATTATCTTTAGCACAATTATCTTTCTTGAAAAAAAGTTAATGGAGCAACTGCACAGTACGTTAAAGTATACTTTTATGTAGAATTCAATACGTTTCCGCTATTATTTATGCCAAAAATAGGGCCCGCGACAAGCGCTTTTGATGATATTCAGATTTTTTTATAATCATCTCTGAGGTTTATACGCAATTTAATACTTGTCGAATCTCTTTAGCTTGTCGTATGTTTTTTTTGTGGCTACAACTTTACGTTTTCGTTTTCTATATGAAAATATAACCATGTTTTCCTATCATGGACCCTTAAATGACAGGAAATAACAACAACAGATCCATAGTAGGCCTATCTCTTACTGAAGACAGATTTTGAAATCAGGCTTTATGCTATAACCGAATGCCCTGTTCAAACATGGTGATAGAAGATCCAAACAAAATTATCACACGAGGTGTAAAGAGACAATCTTCAATGTATTGATATTCAATGTTTCACAGCTCAACAAACTTAAATGGGAACCGAAGTTGGGACTCGGTAAACACGAAGCATAATGCGACTGTCAACTATTACCCGAGTGATTTTATTGACATATAATCAGAGCCCGGGTTTGGTACGTGAGGTGAATGTTACAAATTAGTTTGTATTTGAGCTAATAGGGGGTAATTGGTTAAAGATGTTGGTATTCAATATTTTAAAAATAAATATCTTTTTTACAACAGGGCCTGAAAAGGGGTCTTAAAAATTTGAAGTGGAGCTACTAGAGCATGTGGGGTATCATATGAAAGAGCGCCGTTTGCACGTGTTTAATCATTTTTCTTTTTTTCTAGACCGCATAGTTTTTGACTTATGATGACAAACGTAGAAAAAAAATACCGTTCCCCCCCCTTATCTCCGAAGTTTGCAAAGAGAAAAATCTGAAATAATTCTAAGTGATAGCAGTTTATATAAAGATTACAGGAAAAATAAAACGATGTCTCAATATAGCACACTTTTTTAAAAATTATCAAATTTCTAAAAAAGTTAACATTAGTTCCACTATCGGTCAAGAGATGGCTCTGAACTAAAACTGCAATACATACTAAATTATTATTCTACTCTGCAGTGTGGTTTGATGGTGCAATGTGCAATTATGATGGTACGGAACCCTCGGTGCGCGAGTCCGACTCGCTCTTGACCGTTTTTTTTTGTCTTGAGACTCAGATGCAATGCGATGGTTCAAAGCGTAAGTATCTCCTCTATATTTTGTGCCTTCAATCTACTGTGAAAATACTTATCTCTAAAAAGTACGAACTTGCGAAAACTTTTACATTCTTTTTCCATAAAATATGTGTCGGCACAGTCTTTATTATCCAGCCCTTTACTGGCCAAGGTGTCCGGTAGGTGAAATAATGCGTAGTAAGTTTTATAGGGTTGCCAAAATGCCGGCTCCCACGGGTCCTGCGGGAGAGGCCGCAGTAAAAGGGAGTGCTCTTACTTTTTACGTCTGCCCCCCTTAGCGATCCACGGGAATATTTTAGATAAAGGATTGTTTGATTTAAAGTGTGAACTAAATGGGATTGTTTTTTTCTTTAATATAATGTACGGTCGGTGTCAAAAGTAACTGAAGTACCATGTATATCTAAATATTGAGTCACTGTAGGGCCTTAGGGACTTGTACTATTATATAGTTATTCTGTGCTTAGGGTTGCAAGTTACTGAATAAGCGATGTTGATGTGACAAAAAAAAAACAGTTACTTAAATTAATAGGACGAAAAAAATCACATTTAAAAAACATGACATAAGAATAGTTAGTCCATCATCAGCCTACTTTAAGTAATGGTCTTTTGTCTTTCTTTCTCATCGTACGAGGATTAGTGGCCACCTCTGGTGTTAGAGTTTATCAAGCCGCCCCTGTAAAGCCTCTGACTTGGCTTAAAAACTATTTTCCAATGACAACAGCCGGGACCAATGGTTTAACGTGCCCTCCGACGCACGGAAGCGCTCGGTCAGTTGTAATGCCACTTAACGGTCACCCATCTGATACCCGGCCGTACCGAGCGTTGCTTAACGAACGTGATCGAGTACAGTCAGTCAAGCTCCGCCATGAGCGCTTCATGGTCTTTTGTTATAAATGAAAACATCGAAATTCTTTGTGTAAATCTCTAGTTAAGGTTATCAGTTGTATTAAAAATAGATTCTATTGAGTTTCATATTTTGTCTGAAGTACCATATTCCCGGGGTGTCCATACTGGCGGGAGTTTCGTATCTACTGTAAACAAAGACGGTCTGATACTTTTTCGCGTGCTTGTTTCTTCACGCGGAGTTTCCTGAATATTTCCCTGCACTAGTAGTGTGCAGGGTTGCTTTCATAAACAAATATTTTAATCTTAAGAAAAAAATCATATTTGTAAAGAAAAGCATGTTTATTTATTTGGAGCAACGAAGATTTGACCAATATCTGTTACTTAAATAAACTGAAAATATAGATGAATATACTTAGTACAATGAACACCGTTATAAACAGGAGTTAAATATGAGCCCATCATGGGCCTATTAATGTAGCAGTCTTCTTCATGGGAGAAAATACAAGGTCTAAAGCCCACTCAGCCCACAACATGGACAATCATTTTGAATAATTTGTGTTTGAATAATTTATTGATTGCCTATGAAGATATAACTCACAATAAATTAATTTTAGTGAAGTAAATAATTAAAATTACAGTTGCCAGTCTAGTTGTTTATATTATACTTAGATATATAGTATAGGTATTAGAAATATATATAAATTAAAAAAATAAGAAACTTGATCTATAAATTAGAAACTGAAACACTCGTTTTGCTGCTATTTGAAGACTGAAACAAAGAACGAACTTAACCTTCAAAATTTAAGACTCGCAGAATAGACAAAGTAAAACAAAGGTACATGAATCGTGCCTCTTAAGCCTATCCCTAAAAATTGCCGGTATCCATAAAATTGTCGGGTTTTATCTCATAAAAGCGACAGCCCTGACCCATTCATTCCCGACGCTGCTTCGTCTGCATGAGGCCGGAGGAAATTTCACGTGTTTCGGGGCACGGACTATGAAACGCTCGTAAAGTTTGGAGCGGAATTTTCCGCTTCCAATCTTTAGACGTCTCTCATAGGTCTACGTTCGGCCGCGTTTGTCTCGGCTGTTCTAGGGTTACGAGCTCACAAGTTTTGTTGCTGAGCGTTTCGGTGTGGCGTATTTGCGTAAATAATTTATGAGATATTTTTGCTGTGCTCGTGAAGGAAACTAGAAATAGCACGCAGTTTCTTTTCTATGATACTTATACTTACTTGATATAAAAATCCGTTTCATTATTTATATTTTGTAGCGCATATACTTACGTATGCTTTAAAAATAAATAATTACGAAATATGACATGTGATATTTTATTATAAAGATGCTTTTGGTTTCATACCAGCGGATAATATTGAAACATTTATTTACTAACTGAAAGTTACTCTGCTTACTGCACGCACCTGCATAGACTTCGATCATCTTTAGATGACCGAAGTCTACAAAATAGACGATCGTAGTCTATAGTCATCTATAGATGATCGAAGTGCATAGACCACAAAATATTAAAATTACTCTCTGCATAGATGATGCATGTTGTCTCTTTATGATTTCTAAATTTTGGGTGAAGTGCGAGGTAGGAAGTTCAGTAGTTTCTTTTAATGCATGTCTGAACGAAGCCACATGTTGACTGGCTGACTTACTAATATGTTTATTTTTTATAAAAATACTCATCTAAAGGTTGACTGGGATAATGCTTTATGTCACTGTGGCGGTCATTTTTAGGGTTCCGTACCCAAAGGGTAAAAACGGGACCCTATTACTAAAACTCCGCTGTCCGTCTGTCTGTACACCAGGTACAGTGTGAACCATGATAGCTAGACCAAATTTTCACAGATTATGTAATTCTGTAGCCGCTATAACAACAAATACTAAAAACAGAATTATATTAAAATTTAAGTGGGGGGCTTCCATACAATAAATGTGTTTCTTTTGCCATTTTTGGTACGGAACCCTTCGTGTGCGAGTCCGACTCGCACTTGGCCGGTTTTTTCAGATTACTTGTATCACAAAATATTTTTAACAAATAATTAAATAGGCGTGAAATGTAGTCTACGCTATCCAAACGAACCATCAAGATTTTTTTGAGTCAAGGTTCATAATTTAAGCACAATTTTGTGGTGATAAAATTCAGTAGGTATTCGTTCAATTCGGCAACAATTAAGTTGATTTAACTGTCTTTATGGATGTGAAGGCAGTTACGGACTTGTCTAATGGGTATAGGTACTCTAAATGATTACGCCTCGTATGAGTCGTTTGAGGAACGACCGTTTCGGACACAGTATAAACAGCACCAGTATGGTAAGTCAAGTTTTTAGGGTTCCGTATCCAAACGGGACCTTATTATTACGACTCCACTGTCCGTCTGTCTGTCGGTCTGTCTGTCTGTCTGCCACCAGGCATGAACCGTGATAGCTAATCAGTAAAAATTTTCATAGAAGATGTATTTCTGTTGCCGCTATAACAACAAATACTAAAAACAGAATAAAATAAATATTTAACTGAGGCTCCCATACAACAAACGAAATTATTTGCCATTCTTTGGTACGAAACTCTTCGTGCGCGAGTCCGACTCGCACTTGGCCGGTTTTTTTTGTTGTCATAACTAGTTAATTATGGTTATACAGTATGTGATTAGATACAGTGTTCTGTATCTTTCTATATAAGTGCCAAAATAAAGTAATTAGAGCAAGATTCTCTGATGTATAACTATATATGTAGGTACTGTATCCATTATTATTAAAAGTGTAAAGAAAAAAATTGAGAACAATTTTCCTTACTAGAAAAATATTTAGCGCATTATGTACTGGCTTGTTAGTTTATATAGGTATATTATTTTAGGAATAAATAATGTTTTTTAAACTAACTGTTAATTATCAGTAAATTACACCCTTAATAATTAGACATTTAAAAAAAATATCTTTTTTGTTGTAATATCATAATTACCTTAACAATTTCTTACATCTGTTTGCGTACATAATTTGTCTGTTCATCGTAATGTACTATTTCACTAAATGTGAAACTCTTTTGGCTAATGGACTAAAATTAATGTTTTACTATTACTATGTACTAAGTATTTAAAGCTGTATGTTTCCCTAAGTAACTAATAAATAAACATACTTATGCAAAGTGTTAGCTTTCATTTTTGGTATTTGGTAGTAGGTATTACGAACGTTATTAGAATAAACTATGTCGGGATTTACACCATGTCCTTATACCTATTTTTTTAACATAGTTAATTCTAATAACGTCAATAACCAAGGAAAGCAATTTAAGGTATTAAGAGCTCCCAGACTCTGCGGTAAAAGATTTTTTTACTTCTGTTGCATGTTTTAACTGTGCCCGTTTTATACCCAAATAAGCCGTTACTCATATTACAGGGGGGAGTTTAAACGTCGCTTTTTTAAGATGAATACCAAGCAATGACTCATTGTCAGTGAATTTAATACGTTGAGTGCACATTGGAAAAGTTTTAATGCAATCTGATTAAATCATATCAGATGACTCATTTGATAAAACGATTATTTGCATTTGGGCGCGAGAGGGTGAGAATAAGTGATTAACTAACTTTACTGTTCCCGCCCCGCCCCAGAATCAGTTACCTCACCCCACCCGCGAGTTCATGTGCCGAATCATGTGCTCATTTAGTCGTATTTGTCAACGTAAACTTATTTTGAAATTCAAAGCAATGCGTCGTTTTAGTCATGTATGTCAACTGTCAACTTAGGCATTTTTATATACAAAGTAATGTGTCGTAACTTTATTTACCAAAAAGTTCGAATTATGAATTGAAGGCCGCTCATACAGTACAAACTGCACGGTAGCCCAGGGGTCCTATTTTTGAATCGCTCGGCAGGTGTCGAGCGCTCTTTTCGAGTGATTTTCGTTCGACATCTCATTGTTTTGAGTCATATGTCGAACGAAAATCAGTCGAAAAGAGCGCTCGACGCCAGCCGAGCGATTCAAAAATAGGGCCCCTAGACTACACACACAGTTGCGCGCATAGACATAGAAAAATTTTCGTTGCGCTCAAGAAGACCAACAAAGCGTGGAAAAGAGAAGTTAACGTCATACGGACACGGTCTATGTAAAAAAGAGACAAAGGATCAAGCGACATGTGCCAACATTTTTCACAGTAAGAGCCCCTAGCGTCCCGCCTAGCAAATGAGCAATCACAGTTTGTTTAAAATATTTGTAATCTTAATTAGAATTTAAAATAAAGGTATCGCGGAACCATGGTGTCTTGTGTTCTAAGTAATTGTGATGTGACAAAAAGAAACAATACAAGTAATAATACCTGTGAAACACTTTTCACAGGTAAATAAGATATTGCCACAAATTTCTCTAAAACCAAATTTCTCTACATTATTCGTTTATCGACGAAGAAAACAGTATAGAGCATAGTTTATTAATTTCCTTTGCCATATACAGGGTCATTTTGAACTTACCATGCAAATTTTGAGGATGTGTTCAGTTCATAAAACTGAACAACTTTCTCTAAGGAACACATGATCAAATATGTAAAATAAAAAT
Organism: Agriphila geniculea; assembly: GCA_943789525.1. Classification (NCBI taxonomy): domain Eukaryota; kingdom Metazoa; phylum Arthropoda; class Insecta; order Lepidoptera; family Crambidae; genus Agriphila; species Agriphila geniculea. Next base: position 18,975,642 of record OX038873.1, on the reverse strand, counting down.
CGACTTTCCATACAAATCAAAGAGATCACGTGATCCATTTAGTATGGGAGGCCCAAAATTTTTTGGCGAAATTTGACACATGTTTCTTAGAGAAAATTGTTTAGTTTCATGGACTGGACACATCCTTAAAATTTGGATGGTAAGTTCAAAATGACCGGATATAGTCATATTTTATGAATCTAAGTATTTTTTTACGTATCTCATATAAAATGTATGCATTCGTTTTCGGATCACCTGTTTATTGACATTGTTGTTCTTTGACATTCTATTACCTATGGTTGCGCGTGTACAAAAACGTCATCTGTTTATTATGGCTTGGTTGTATGGAGTGTCCGGGGTGTGCCCGGCGTGGTATTTGGCGCCTTATCTTCTCTGTTTTTCTATTAAAATCTTTCTAATTAACTACTAGAAATTTTTATGGAAAGAAAAAAACAACAAACAGATCAAATACAAATTATGAAACTATTTAAAGTATTTTATATTAAATAAAAATATTTTTAAGATTGGATTGTAAATTACAGAAAAAAATAAAGATTTATCTTTTTGTAATTTTTTTTATTAAAGTATTGTTTATCAATTATTAATAATTAAATTATCAATATGATCATTATTGTTTATGTTAAAAGATCACAATATATTAATAGAAAATTGCTACATTTATGCTTAGATTGGCCACTAGCCTTGTAAAAGTTCTTTACAGCCAATTCCTAACTGATATTAGTTAGCACAGAAATACCGCCCATTCGTACGTTCTGATTTCTAAGAAACTTCATTAAACGAGCCAAGGGTGTACAACTACATTACGCTTAACACTGATTTACGGGCGAGTTAATAAACAGACGAATTTACCGCTTGGCCACGCGAAAGAGCGAACGGCGGCGCGGCAAGCGGATACTATGCCGTGTTTGCCACATTGCGAGGCTGCCTCGCGAGCCAGCTTTGCGACGTGGAAACGCTTTTGATACAACGTGATTGATGCCATGCGACTTTCCGTTCGATGAGCAGCTTCGCAGAGAGCACGCGATAAGTATACTGTTCACGGGTTGAGTATAAGGTAGAGTAGCACGGTATAGTACTATCTCACTAACTTTACTAATGTAGACAGCATTGGTAGAGTAGAGAAATATGGAAGAGAAGAGTAGCTAGCACCGTGGGCAAGCTACTCTACCACTTTCCATCCCCCGACTCCGGCGTTCACTCTACTCTACCGTACAGATGCCGGCATATAAGTTGGCAAGAGAAAAATGGGTCAAAAGATGCGCTGAGTTTAGTGTTTGTGGCTACTGCGCATTTTTGTCTCGATTTTATCTTGCCAAGTTACGTGCCGGGCAATATACACTTTACCGCCCCTGGACCCATGAATACGCTTAGTAGAGTATTTTTACTTACGATCTTAGACATTCAATGCGTTCTAAGAATTTCGCAACTAACCACTCGACTAACAAAATGAAAATTAAGTGTAGACAGTTACTCTCCTGAAACTGGTAGAGTACTTGGAATTAGTAGACTAATGCTAGTTGACTCCTACTATTTACTCTACTCGTGTAGAGTAACTAGCAGAGTCAATCGATATAGGCTGCTGTCAGCCTATATCGATAGACCGCATTGTAATGTGACGTCATGTTTATGGAATTCGCTCGTCGCGCCGTCGATCGCTGCTTCGCGTGGCCACCGATGTTGCAAACTGCGCGATTAAGTGGAAAATATGCGAATGTGTGAGACGAGATTGGACGCTCTGCTCGGTAGGTCCCTCATAATTATTATAATTGCAAAAGTTGGTGGTGCATTGCGACTTTGGCGCTGCCTTTCGCATTTGTTTGTGTAAGTCGCATAAATAAGTTATGTAGTGCAGATATTAGTTTCGATGTTTATTTGAACTAAGTATTATTGTGGCAATGTTGGGAAATGCTTTTCATAATTATGTTGGGTGCTTAGCTTTTTAGCTTGTTTTTAGTCAATGGGTTTTGAAAAGGAATCTTAACTAGTGGCTCCGTGAGCTGTAGACCTCGCGTAAAAAGTGCCTGAAATTGTACAAAAATAAAATGTCGCCATGGAGTTTTAAAAATAATAATAAATAAAATGTTTGTTTATTTTCCCATCACAAATAATAGAACTTAAGTCTATAGACAATTTGGCAACTAAGCTACAACATGGAAGGTTTCTATATTTGTGAGGGACTGGTGCCCGAAATAGGTTTCAGAGAAAGAAACCTGTGCTACAGGTCGCCAGGCCCACCCACTGAAAATAGTTTTACCTACATAATATTATGTATGCTTGATACACCTAGTATCAATAGTAGTAGTTTTCAATTCAAAGCACACAGTACGTGAATATTCGCAGCTAGATGGTGTTTCTAATAAGGGTGATTTTTTAAGTAAATTTTGAAAAACTAGCTTTATTAAACAGTTATATATAATTATCCAACCTGCTCACAAAATTTCACCAGAATCGGTTGAGAAATGCAAGCTGTAGCAGATAATAACTAATAGTACAAGTCCTGTAGCGGAAAACAAACAGCCGGAAAGCTGGACTAAAATATGTTTCTTTACATATCTCCGTCATTTTAATAAACTTCTAAAAAACTGTCTTTACAAAACGATACTATATATTTATCAAACCTGCTCACAAAATTTCACCGGGATAGGTTGAGAAATGCGACCTGTAGAAAAGAACAGACAGTGCCGGAAAGCCGGACTGAATTACTTTTATTTACATATCTCCGCCATTTAAAAAAATAAGTCAATATGTTTTGAAAAGGAATCTTAATTATCTTTGTTCTTAAGAATAATAAACATTTCATAATTGTGTATAAGTTTTTATGAAAATATATTTCAGAAAAATTCTGCACTCTGTTCATATTTCGAAAGAACTAAGAAAGTTAGTCTCAAAGTTAAAGAAGACTAAAATCAATTAAATAGTATTTTTTTTGGCAGTTCTGTATTTTTGTTAGAACATTGTGATATAAAAAGTTTCAAATTAAATTATCATAAGATAAATTTGGGGTAACCTAATCGAGTACGACGAGTAAGTACGCCCACAGTGAATAAATACTTCATTTCATTGCATGCTTTTAGGGTTGCCACAAAAAAACCTTTAATTTAATCATGTCCGTCGGTCCTCTTCACGGGCCGGTATATTCCGCGTTTTATGTCGTAATAACATAGAAGGACGCTTTTAGACCACCCCTGGGAGCGGCCGGAGAAACTACAAAAATTGAACCGCCTACCTACTAAGTGACGAATTTTTGTTTTCGTTGGGAAGAATTATGCCATTGAAGAGTCTTTTACAATGCGATTAATTTATCTTTGTACAACAGAAGTGACAAACGTCAGAGTGCTTGCGGTACAAAATGATGTATTTTAATCTGTAAAATTTACTATTTGCCATACTAACATATTGACAATTTAATGGCATTGTATGCATTTTTCTGAATTTTACAAATTCATAATTGATTCCGTACAATTTATTAAAAATACTCGTAAGTCAACGGTTTTATTTTTATAGGTACCTACAGTTAATAAGGGTAGCTTGACCTAAACAAAAAAATTAAACTATGTTAGATTATTTTCATAGTTTTTTAACAAATTTAATTGTTATGTTCGGGTATTTGTTACTCTATCACGCAAAAACGGCTGAACGAATCAGCATAGTTTAATTATGTGCATATTTATATCGGCAGGCTGATTGTCTAACTTTGTTGCAATCAACTTTGACAGAAATCGCAGTGACATTGCTGCTTTAGTAAAAACCAATGTGACAACTATCTTACTTAAAGCAGCAATGCAACTGCGATTTCAATCTATTTCAATCGAGAATTGTTAGCAACAGAGATACGTAATCGGTGGGCGGGTCATTCTGAACTTACCATCCAAACAAGGATGTGACCTGTCCATTAAACTAAACAACTTTCTCTAAGAAACATGTGTCGAATTTCGCCACAAAATTATGGTCATCCCATAAGTACTAAATTGATCACATGATCTTTTGGATTTGTATAGTCGATATTCTTTTTTACATATTTGGCCATGTGTTCCTTAAATAAAGTAGTTCAGTTTCATGGATTGAACACATCCTTAAAATTTGGATGGTGAATACAAAACGACCCTGTATATGCATAGTTTATTTGGAAAAAAAATGCATAGTTTATTTCAAAATCCGGGCTATAAAATACATATATTTTATAGCCTGGATTTTAATCCAATATGTTTTAACATAGGATACTTTTTACCCCGGTTATAGTACAGTAGCCCGTAGAACATTTAAACCACAAGAAGGTTACCGTTTGCCGTTGTGATATCGTTATTTATTACGAAATTATAAATACTTTAACCCAAGTTTTACAGATCGCAACCCGCCGTAACCTTTATTTGTATACTTATCTCCAAAATTGATATTTTTTTATTTTTCGAGGTTTACCACATGGTTTAGCTATTGTCGTGTTCTACACCTTTTTTTGATTGCCACTGATAATAGTAAGACTATGGAAAGTGACTATACACAGATTTAAGACCAGATAAAGTCCAACCATTTTCATCAGGTCTTAAATCTGTGTATGGCTACTTTTCATAGTCTTACTTTTATCTGTGGCAATCAAACAAAGCTATAGAACACGACAATAGCTAAACCATGTGGTAAACCTCGAAAAAAAAAACATTTTTGGAGATACACAAATATCGGTTACGGCGGGTTGCGATATCTAAAACTTGAGTTAAAGTATCTATAATTTCGTAATAAATAACTATATCACAACGGCAAATGGTAACCTTTATAGTGATTTAAATGTTCTACGGGCTACTGTACTATTAAGGGTTCCTTAGAAATTTTCCTAATGTTGACGCGGACGAAGTCGCGGGCGGAAGCTAGTGTTAAATATTCTGTAAGTTCAACAATCTGTGTCCTATGAGGTTTTGAGAAAATTGTTCAATAGAACATTACATTATGTGATAAACAAATATAATTGGTTTCGTGTTTGGGTAGTTTGGTACAGTCGTCGGCGGATTAACTGATAAAAAGCAAGTAAACTAAAATCTATGATCTATTTAGTACTGTTTTTAAACGGTCAGATTTTAATTGAGAAACATAGTTTTTTAAACGCACTTAATAAATATTACTAGACATAGACACACGCATTCCAATGCGTGTCGAGTAAAATTTACTTTTTAAATAACATCCAAGTTATTTCAAAGCAAGGACTTTTATTTTTCTATTTACATTGATCTCGATACGCAACCGAGACTAACCGCAGAAAGGGTCAGTCCTTCAATGCAATCTGTACGTCGTATTGTTTAAATAACTTTAAAAAGGCCGGAGATACGATGCGTTTTTTTTTTCACTGCACTAATTAATCATGATGCTATGATTAAGCACACTAGCACACTTATTACAAACCGTTTTTGAACTCCACCATTTCTCTGGCACGCGCCAAGGATAGCTTTATGCCATTTCCCTCAAGAAAATTTACGATTCCAATGAATTTTTAGCGATGCTGTAAAGTGCTTATTGCTCTGTTAATGGATTCTGGCTGGAGATTATTGCGATACGTCCCATTAATAAGTCAACTGGCACAGTGACAAATGAGCTGAGGAAAATAAAAATGGCCGCTCGCATTACAAAATATTCATTTCAACCTATTATTTATTCTGTGCTTCAACTTTTTCAACTTGTATTGTACTTAAATTGGTACTGAATACGCTGTAGTACGTACCACTTATTTGGATGATGGCTCAATCAGCAGTATATTACCTGTAACAAAGAGGAACATTAATCAGTCATCTCATCGAACGCTGGATAATCGCTATACTGAATAACGCTATTCATATTTGAGTGATGAAAGAAAAACATAGGGAGGGGCTGCGCTTTTATTGAAACCAATCTCTCCACTTGGCTCGACTCACTGCGCTGTGGAGTTTGATCACAGATTAAGTAGTAACCAGAATTTTAGTCGCCCGTATCCTTAAAATTTAAAATACGCCCATACGGAGTACCGTAGCAACAAGCACTATTTTTGTAAAAAAAGTAGGTAGGTTAGGTTGCGATGAGTTAATTCCTAACCCGAGCGAAGACGACGTATGTGAAAGCCTATCCGAGTTTAAAATATGGCACAAATTTATTCACAAAAAATTATGTTATGAGGGTGTAGTAACACCCTCATAACATCCGATGTAACTGAACAATACAATTGATAAATTTGTGCCATATTTTAAACTCGGATAGGATTTCACACACGTCGTCCACGCTCGAGTTAGGAATTAACTCACCGCAACCTAACCTACCTAGTTTTTTTTACAAAAATAGTGCTTGTTGCGACGCTATCATACCGCTACCGACGAATGACGAAGAAATGCAAGATCAGCGAAAAGTAAAATAATGCAAACATTACGCAGACGTGGCGTCGCACTAAGTCAAGCTAACATCGAGGAAAAAATATATGGAGACCCGACTTACGATATCGAAGTTTTCTACGCGCTTCGCATTTAATACAAATTCCAACATCAAACAGTTGTACCACGGTCTCCGAGCACAAATACCTAACTCGGCGAAAGTACTTATACCTACTTCCATTTCCGCTGAATATATGGCAAAGAGATCCTGCCACAACAGTGCTTATCAGTAGTAAATAAATCAGTTACTTGAAGTTAAAGCTGTGACGAAAAAAATAGTGTACCATTTAGTTAGCGTGAAGTTGTGAACAATACCTACCTAACCTATGGTGGTGCAATCGCAATAAAATTGTTGTGTACCTACCGAAGACCGAAGTATACCAAGATTCCTAGCCTGTCATTAGGCGCATTTCCCACCAGTTTGTATGAAGACATAATACTGGCGTTATTTATACTATGGTTGAATGTACGTAATTGCTACGTCATTCAGATGATCGCAGCTCCAGCCGCTTGTCTTGTTGACTGTACCTTTTGTGCACCCAGCCTACTCTTTTGTCTCAGGACTACGCCGCAACAAGTTTCTGTTTGTGTCAACGCTACCTTTGATAATGAATGAGGCTGAGATTAAGAAGTTAAGTGAGGCTTGTATGGCAAACTGTTTGATTGCGCTTATTATTGACATTTACTAGCAATGTGAGCACTTAATGATGGACAACATTTACTTTTTGAAGTGAAAACTTCTTTAGCGGCGTTGTACGCTTTTTTGTTATGGGAAAAAAATGCTAAACTCGCGTCAGTAAGAATCACGTGGCTGATCGAAAATGCGTAAGACGGATGTGACGGATGGATAGTAGACAGCCGGCGGTGGAAGTATCCCCCTCTCTTTCTACGGGGCACATTGAAAATGGCGGCGCGTCATTTTAAGACGTTAACACTTGTGTCACCAGCAACGCGCAAATTTGAAAATGGAATTTATAGCAGCGATCTCTTCGGTGGAATCATAGACTTATTTATACTCTGTGACTATAAGTTTAAATCGTAGAATGTGTGCATGTAGAAATTAAAAAGGCCACTGGCGCGAAATCTTTAGAACTTTTCTCTAATTACAAAGTGATTGAATTGTGTGACTGTATAGTACTGGGAAAGAAATAATTTTAATCCTTTGCCGCTAATTTCAAAATATCAAAACTGCACAACGTTAATATTCAAGTTTTTACTTCTGCCGGCACTCCCGGAGTGCAACCCGATTTTTTTATTTTTTTTTTCAGATGGGTTTTGTTTGTGGGAATGGGGGCTAAAATAAAAGGGTGTTCTTAAAAGTAAGTAGTAGAGAGTTCTAGTCACTGTGATTACCAAAGTCACGTTTGTGTACTATGTTTATTTCAATGTTTTACTTTTGTAAAAATCTAAAGAAATTGAATCGAGTTTGGATTGAATATGAAAGCCACCAACTTTCATAAAGGAAAACTTATCATATTCATCATAAGTTTGATTTTAATAAAGAAAACTTTGGCCTCTACAATATTGAAATCAAAATCACCTTTCAAGATATTTTGACAGGAATATGCTAACGAGATGATAACAAAATTACGACACTGAACCGCGTAGCCTTATAAAACCTTATTAATTTAGGTCGTGTCTAAGAAAAAAAATTAAATGTTTACAAAAAACGGTTAAAAAGGCGAGCCGACCATCTCGTTTTACTGAAAGGATGAAAAATTTTAACGACTTAATTAACTGTCGACGCTGCGCCAAATTCCTTATTTTGATGAGATGCTCAGCACATACTTTTTTCACTGTTTTTTTTTTCTAGAGTTTTCTTAAATCTAATTTTTCTGTCAAAATAAGGTGTAATATTTGCTAATTCAAGTGCGCGATTCCCGAGCCAGTTTAGTTTTATTTATTTCTCTTTTGACTTTTGTGTCTTATTATAAAAAATATCAAACTACATTTTATTGCGATGATTGCGAGAAACGATATGACTGACTGGCTGATCTGGCTAGCTGTTTATTCCATTTTAGTACATATATATGTTACGGCTAATACCCGAAGTGCGACTAAACCAAGTTTTAGCCGGCTAAAACTAGGTGTAGCCGATAGCTGTTGGCTAAAACTAGGTGAACCGATCTGCTTTACTCCTGTAGGTCCCGAATATAGGTTAGAAATTTAATTTAAATTTCGAGGTTATTTTTTTTAACAAACAACAGAAATAATTTTCTTGATACCCCATGCTACGCCTAGTTTTACCCGGCTACATGTAGTATTAGCCGCGAGCAAATCGGCTGCACTTAGTTTTAGCCAACAGCTATCGGCTACACCTAATTTTAGCCGGTTAAAACTAGGTTTAGCCGCACTTCGGGTATTAGCCGTAACATTTACAAATCGGCTGCACTTAGTTTTAGCTAACAGCTATCGGCTACACCTAGTTTTAGCCGGTTAAAACTAGGTTTAGCCGCACTTCGGGTATTAGCCGTAACATATACAACAAATCTTCATTAATGACTTCTTCGATTAAACTAAATACTTTCGTTGCTAACCATACAATCCAGCTACGATTTTCATTTCAAAAAATCACAAGAAAGCGAACGCTGTGAGGGAAAAGACAAAATGGTAGAAGAGTCTGTGTTTTAATGGCTTAATTAGCCGACGATCCACCGGTCGGCGTTTTAATTAAAATGAAAAATTTTCGTGACTAGACTGAGAGAAATAATTGCTCCCTTTCATTGAACTACTCAGGTGAGAACCAAATAGAGTGGCCACATTGCTTAAAAATATTTTCCAGCGTACCTCGTCTGGAAAGAGCATTGGATTATATTTTTAATCCGTTGGCTTTTGAGCGCACAAAACGATTTATTACCGAAAGCCGACGCTTTCAGTCATTAGTTTTTACCAATTTAATTTAATAACTCGGTTGGTGTGTTCTGAAATTGTGGTGGGTCACAGAATACGGTACGATGGTTACCTTTATATCCATTCTGGAATGCAATGCTTTGTATAGAGGTTTACTTCAATAGCCTTTGATCAGGGAGCTTTTGAATTGACAACTTGCTAAATGTAGATATTTACAAGATTTGCGATGATTGCAATGACGAAATATTTAGCTGTAGGTAGGTATGACACAGCCCCTAACTAACGTATAGAGAGCAAAGAAAAATGTTACGTCATGAGATTGAGTACCCCTAAAGGCCAACTCAAACCTGAGCGGTATCCGCTACCTCCATGGGTAGCGGTAATACCCGAACGATATCCCGCGCATTAATTTGCATGGAATTTTCGCAGTTATCGCGAAACCGGATCCGCATACCGGATGGGTACGCGATACGTACCGAGTGTTCGGCGAAACTTTTATTCCCCCCGCGGACGCATCCCGCGCCGCCCGTCTGCAGTGCTCGCGTCGCGCGCCAGTATCGATACCGCCTCCGGTAACGGTAAAATACCGCTATGGTTTGAACAGCGCGTCATCCGCATACCCATTGTGATATCGTTACCGCCACCGGTAGAGAATACCGCTGAGATTTGAATAGGCCTTTAGTTTAACTTAATCACAAAATTGTGAACTAGAATAGGGGAAAAGCGCTGTGGATATGGAAGTGTAAATAGGTATCTATTTATCTCATAGTGCGCGTGGATATAAAAGAAATCTAGATTATTACTCTTTGTACTAAGACTATAAAAGCAAAAGAAACCGGTCTGTCTATACAGTAATTAGAAGCTTTTCTTAAGTCGCCATTCAAAGTTAACGATGGTTGTCGATATCTCCCTTATTATTTTAGCAATTTAGCTTTTTTGTATCTTGTTTCGTGCAATTAGAGGGGCTTCTGGCTTCGTTAATTATAAACTTTTCCGTTTAATTCGGCCGAAATGGTGTAACGGTTGTGGAACCGAATATTTATATGCCTTAAAAGTTTATTCAAGTAACTTAGAAGTATGTGTTAAATTATTGAAGTAATATTTTGGTGAAATTCAATTTGGAGCGTTATCTATTTCTTATAATTTCTTAGGGTTTCTTTGTAAGAAACTCTCGGGAAAATAACGTACCTATATCTTACAAAAGAGTTAAAGGGTTCACTACATCGTGTATCAAAAAACCCTGTCAGATCCTGAAAAAGGTAATAGTATTGCTGAAACTGAAAAACATTCTCCATGGAACATAGGTCGAAAAACGAAAAAAAAATTCATACTCCCATACAAAATGTATTGGTTAGCTGACCGACTCACTATGGAAAGGCAAAAAATAAATAAAATTAAAAAATATTAAAAACACGACTGCCCTGCCAAAACCGAACTAAAAAGTTAAATAGTGTAATTTGCAGTCGGGGGACCGTTTTATGTAACAATTTTTGATTAAAGAGGTCCCCCGACTGCAAATCGCACTTGTTATTTAACTTTTTAGTTCGGTTTTGGCAGGGCAGTCATGTTTTTAATATTTTTTAATTTTATTTATTTTTATTTCATACATTTTAGTGACAAATTATATAGTTCTGAAATGTGCTCATTAAGGCCTTTCATTTGATGCCCATACGAATAATTGAAGAAAATATTTTTTTTTCACATTTGAAAATGGCGCCGTACAGTCGCCATATAGACTTGTTTAAAAAAAATATAGCCAATGTCACTCGGAAGAAAATAAGGATTCTAACGATGCCCCATTCCATTCATCCAAATCCGTTGAGCCATTTAGAAGTTATGGTGGAATAAAGAAACTCACATACCCACAAACATACATGAACCCTGAACACATATACACTCTTTTTGCTTTGGGCAGTCGTGTAAAAAAAAAAATAGTTTTCGACCTATGTTCCTTGGAGAATGTTGTTCAATTTTAGCAACATTATCACCTGTTTCAGGATCTAGAGTTTTTTGATACATGAACAATATAGTGAGCAAAATTATTTGTTGCAACTATATTGTTGTTTTGTGATAATTTATATGAAATTAGCATTAATAACGAAATCTTGAAAAATCTTAAATAAAAACTATATTCAGTTTTCAACAATGAAGCGACTTGCATTGCATGTAAAACAATTTTTTTCAAAGATACCACAATAGAAAGCTGGCTTAAGCAACTTAGTGCTGCTAAATATAAAATGAGTGTTTTATCATCATATATCACACTTGTAGGCAGACATACGCAATAACGAATAGCGTTCTTAACTGCAATAAACTATGTAAATACGAAATTTAAATTACAGTGGTGCAGGACGTTTGTGACTGCTGTGACACGGTGGCGCGGTGTGGGTGAAACTGGCTGGTGGCAACAGAGAAATTCCGATTATTATAAATGCTTGAAATTAGAATACCGATTGTTTGAAACTATTTAGTAAATAGTTCGATTCTCATTTGTTTCATTAGTGGTGTATCCACCCACACCCTCACCGAAGGCGCATTTTGTGGCGCAACGTTACATTACGCAATAATTTAATTACTTCTACTGTATATTTTCACATGCTAATTATGTCACTACTCTCTTGGCTGTCTATGCCTAGAAGTATGTTCACGCGTTTATTAAAAATAAATAAGTAGGCAGCAAATAAATTACTCAGATAAAAGTAAAAGAATATCTATGAATAACTTTATATCTTGTATTGTTTGTATTATAGCAACCATATTGTGACATTAAGTTGGAATTGATTTTAAATCTAAGGCATGATAATATTAAGATTTTTTCAAAGAAATCTTTTATAGTAATAAAGTTAGATTAAAATCGAAAAAAATTGTATGTGCAACAAAATATACATAAAGATACCAACACACTGTTAGCTATAGAGTAGGCGGCACCGCAACTCGCGATAGCGCGTCACTCGGAGTGAGTTATAGTTGCGGCTGCGATAATTGTCACTGACGAGGTGGAAAATGTAACTACACTTACTGTTTAGCACATGGGATACATGGGATAGGTACATTTCCTTGTGACAGCTCAGTGTCAATTAATGTGGGTCGTATTTGAATTTGAAACTAAGTGAATTATCGATTACTATCTTCTTCTCTTATATAAAAGTGAAGGGTGACTGACAGACTATTGCCCAGCCCAAACTACTGAACCTAAAGACTTGAAATTTTGTACATATATACTTTATACAGTGTAAACACCCACTAAGAAGGGATTTTTGGAAATTTAACCCCTAAAGGGTCGAAATGGGGGTACAAAGTTTCTAGTAAAAAAAATATTAATAGACATTTCAACTTGAAACTTCGTAGGAGTACTTCGAAAAAAATAAGCAAACTCGTGTTTCGTGGTTTTCCGAAACTCAACCCTTTAGAGGGTAAATGGGGTAAAAAGCCCAACATCGATACGTTATCGAGGTTTTATGGGATGTTGATTGCAAAAATGGCATTTATTATTACGAGGTAGACATTATTCAACCCTTAAAGGCGTCAAATGAGGTTCAAACTTTGTATGGAAAAATATAAAATAGACATTACGACTTGAAATCTCGTCGAAGTACTTCAACAAATGATCAACCATATATTTCGTAAATTTCTGAAAATCAACCCACAAAGGGGTAAGTGGGATAAAAAGTCCAAACTCGATATGTCGTTATTGAGGTTTTATGGGATGTTGATTGCGAAAATGACATTTATTTTTAAGTCCAACATAGTGGCCATGTTTCAGCCCCTAAAGGAGTAAAATGGGGTTCATGTTTTGTATGAAAAATATATATTAAATAGACATTTTGACGTGAAACTTCGTAAGAGTACTTTTAAAAACTAACAACTTTTAAAAGCAAACACGTATTTTGTAATTTTCCGATAATTAACCACTTAAGGGTAAATGGGGAAAATAAACTCATAGAATAGAATATCATTTCTTTGCATTTGATAAAGGTACACTAGAGGTCTTTAAAAGATCTGCCTATTCAACCATTAACAATAGCTTACAAAAAATATTTTAAATTAAAATTAACAAGTACTTTTCCTTTTTTTTTATGAATCGACATGGATGTTGTTATTGAGATTTCATGGGATGTTGATTACGAAAACGGTATTTATTCCGAAGTCCAACACGGTGGCTATGATTCAATCCCTAAAGTGAAATAGGGCTTAATTTGTATGGATTTTTTTTATTAAAAGACATTTAGATTTGAGACATCGTTTTTTTTTATTAAAATTCATTTCGATTTGAATCTTTTAAAAACTAAGCAAAAACGCGTAGGTATTTTGTAATTTTTCGAAGATGTTTAGGTTTATTTATCCACCAGCCCCCAACTGCTTGGGGATTAGTGGGTAAATAAACCTAAAAATCAATATGGGTATCGTTAAAGTTTTATGGGATGTTGATTGCGAAAATGGCATTTATTTTGAAGTCTAACATGGTGCTATGATTCAACATCTAAAGAGATGAAATGGGATTCATATTTTGAATGGAAAAATAATATTCAATAGACATTTCGACTTGAAATTTCGTACGAGTAGTTCTAAAAACAAATAAGCAAACAAATCGATATGGATGTCGATATTGAGGTTTTATGGGATGTTTATTGCAAAAATGGCATCATTTATTTTAGGGTCCAACACGACACGGTGGAGATTATTCAACACCTAAAGGATTGAAACGAAGGTTCAAATTTTTTTATGGAAAAATAATACGGGAACGGGAACAGGAATGAGAACGAGAACGGGAACGGGAACTAATAATATTATAAATTGGAAAATTTAATGTTTGCATGTTTGTTACTCAATCACGTAAAACCGGCTGAACGGATTTGGCACACAGATAGTTATAGCCAATGTACCACAGTAAAACATGACTACTTTTTATCTCGGTCACAGGTTCCATAGTGATTTTCCGAATGTCCACGCGGTTGAAGTCCTGGGCAAAAGCTAGTTATGTCATATGAGTAGAAAGGCATAAGTCGGAATTGTTTAACGTCATCAGCTTCATTGTGACTGTTGCAGCAATATGAAGTTGTGCAAAAAAGCACCATTCAAATAATAAAGGTGCCAATATGAACCTTAAAGTTTAATAAATGAGGTGGTTATTTTTTTACAGTTTTAAGTGTCTATCTACTAAAACTAAAAAATACATCTTGAAATCTACAAAAATACACTCAATAAAAATTAATTAAAAGGCGCAAATTGTCACCCAGAATATCTGAATATTATTAGCCAATAGTGTTTGTCGATTACGCTGCGGTTACCATTAAAGATGGGTTTACATGGAATCACTAAGTTATGTTAATGACCTTATAGTCACCCGCGTAGTTCGTGCGAATTATTCATGTGAATACGTCATTAAGTCGAATTGTTTGATCCTTACATTACATATGGCTTTAATGATTGATTTAGAAATTAAGTTTATAGGTTATACATCTATGTGAGTATTGCCATACTTGAAATCAAATATCTCTTCTCATATTTTGCTAATAATTACGTCGCTGTCAAAAGGATTCCCGACACAAAAACCTCTAAAAAGTAAAAAAAAAAATGTGTTGGTTGGCTCTTTTTAATATTTGTACCAAGTTAGTAACATTTTTATCCTAGGGGCGCCGCGTCGTCGGGGGACCGTTACTTACAAAAACGGAGTTTTAACTAAATAAACTAATCTTAAACCTGCGCTTTTAACCAATGAGAATGAGGTTCAACTATTACCTAAAACTATTTTCTAAACCGCCCATTCCATACAAGTAATCTTTATTGCGGAATTTTCATAGAAAATGTGTAGTTGTGTGCCGCAGTGTTGTGTCTGCGATAGCGTGTGTCGCGCCGAGTGAGTTATGGCCGGCCGCGTTAATTGTCGCTGACGAGGCTCGTGTGCAACTAGCCTAAGGTTAGCTGAATCGCGCGCCATTTTAAAACGCATCACCATTTTTGTAGAAACTTATTTTCGACCAGACTTTTTAACACTTGAAACCTGTGCTTTAAGTTTATTTCAATTGTTTTTTTTAGGATCAAGTTCAAGTTAATGCCAATAATTCTAACATCTTTGCAGTTTCTCTTACTGCACTTATGAGTATTAAATGTGCTAACTAAAATTTTCTTTATAAAAATATTAAATTTCTTTATCAAAAAAGTGTATATAAAAAGATGTGGCAATCACTTGTATGTATGGAATAGTTAACTAGAAAAAATAATACAACCTGAAAAAATATAGGCTTTACTTTATCGATACCTACAGAATTTTTAAGAACAGCAAAAGCATAGGTAAGTTGTTTAATATTTTCGTAAAATAATATGACCAACAGGGCAACTTATTAAAGATGAAAGTTAAATAAGTAAGTATTTTGTAAACAAACATTTCAATGTTAATTGAAATTAAGTTTTTCCTGACCACTTGCCTTGTAGACTTTTAGCGAAACAGAGGGTAATTAACTTTTCTCACGCCTACTTAAAACACCCTGTTTTTTCCGCTGCGTGGGTAGATGGACGAATTAAGTTTAGTGCTATAAATCAATGTTTTTATTTGCTACCACGAGGTCGTGGTCTGATTGAATTGCGGTTAATTTCATGAATGTACCGCAATTAAGGGGACACCGCTACAAATGCACTTTTGAACCGTGTACGGAACGTAGACAGAAAATGGGAAAATTAACACTTCTATTTTAAGTTCCTCTAGTAACACTTTTACAGGGTAAAATCAAAAATAGTCGAAAAATTTCGACGTGTGGCTTAGACCGTCAAATTGAACAAATTTGTCTATGGACCAATTTAATCAGAGCAAAAAAAAATCAATCGGTTGGCACTCCGGGAGTTCCGGCAGAATCACTTCTGCCGGCACTCCCAACTTAAATATTTACGTTGTGCATTTTTGATATTTTGAAATTAGCGGCAAAGGATCAAAATTATTTCTTTCCTATTACTATACAGTCACACAATTCAATCAGTTTGTAATTAGAGAAAAATTCTAAAGATTTCGCGCCAGTGGCCTTTTTAATTTCTAAATGCACGCATTCTACGATTCAAACTTATAGTCACAGAGTATAAAAATTATAAGTCTATAATTTCACTGAAGAGATCGCTGCTATTAGTTCCATTTTCAAAATTAGCGCGTTGCTGGTGACACAAGTGTTTACATGACGTCTTAAAATGACGCACCGCCATTTTCAACGCGCCCCGTAGAAAGAGAGGGGGATACTTCCGCCGCCAGCTGTCTTCTCTCCATCTGTCACATCCGTCTTATGCATTTTCGATCAGCCACGTGATTCCTGACGCGAGTTTAGCATTTTTTCCCCATACAAAAAGCGCACAACGCCGCTAAAGAAGTTTTCACTTCAAAAAAATCGTTATTTTATTGTTATGAAATAGATAAGTAAATAAATAAATAATAACGACAATCGACAGTTTCAAAATATCACAAAACAATAACCCATAGAAATAAATTAAAAGATCATCAATAAAGAATAAAATGTAAATATCTATAATTTAAGGATTTTGTTTTCTAAATTAAGAAAGATTACAAGAAGCAGTCCTAAACAAAATATTGTATAAGTCATAATAATTTAGAAATACCGCTCTGTCTAAAATCCCATTACATTTCATTATTAGTAATATAAATTTCATGGAGGAAGCAACAGAATGTAGAAGGATGAGGTCAGATTTTCCGGATTTTATTTGAGCAAGTAATATTTTACGTTTGCGCGGAAATGGCGACGGGCGTTAGGACGACGCGGCTCAGAAATGAGCGTGTAGGCTTAATAACATTTTGGTTTTACACACTGAAAAGTGAAAAAGAAAATACCTGTAGTAAAATACCTAATACATAATATGTTTAAAGAATCGATAAGAATTTTTATCGTTTAAGAAATCTGAATAAAGTTTTTACAGAATAATAGTTGGGCAAAAGTTTTTGATTTAGGGAAAGCCTGATATTTCATGGTGAAAGCGAGGCAAATTCAGCAATAGCATCGTATAACTGACAAAAATTACGTGTGTTTTTAATAACGAATCCAACTAACAAGATTGTAAATATCAAAATGAATGCTCTATTAACCATCCTTATTCTTACTAATATTATAAATGCGAAAGTCCGTTTGTTTGTTTATTTGTTTGTTACGCCTTCACATCTTATCTACTGAACCAATTATCACGAAATTTTGCACACGTTCTCAAGGGCACAGAGAAGAGAAGAAGAGAGAGAAGAAAAGGACATAGGGTAGGTTTCATTCAGAAAAAGTACTGTTCCCGAGGGATAGCAAAAAGACTTTCCACGCAGATGAAGTCGCGGGCGGTCGCTGGTAATAAATAAGTATGAATTCTTGTTTATTAATGGTCGGTTAGATTTGGTTTTGAAAAGGGCAGCAGTAGTAATCGAAATCATTGTCCGCAGTTCATAATCTACAACAACTTGAAGTCAATCTATAATGAAACTTCGCTTTCATTTAATTAAAAATAATTAAGTTTATTTCCATTACAATTTCACTATACTCGTTAAATCGCAATAAGCGGAGCTCCTGCTTTTACCGCGAGATTAATAGCCGCGTGTTATGATGGCGCCGCCGCGCCAGCGCAGCGCTTTGCAAAGGAAACAAATAGTTTTAATTTGAGATGAAATCTTGAGGCGACCTGCGGCGATGACACGACCAACGACGGGGTTGTCGTCTTCATATTGTCCTCTTGGAATTAAAAAGGAACAAGTGTTTTATTCTATTCTAACAAGTTAGTTTTTAAAGGTTATTTTCATTAAACAGCATTTTTCGAAATTTGCACCTGTTTGAGTGATTCGATAATACTAAGGTACTTGACATCTTGTTATTCCAAAGAATACTACCTATTAATTTATTGTTGTTTACTACCGATACTGAAGATTGGTATCTACCTATATAATAATAAACACCATGTAAAATACAACCTATAAAGATCTATCAACGCATATCTCAATCCTCAAACTGCGACGAATCGGGCTCAATATTTTATACAAACTAATGCTAATGTCCGTTAGTTTACGTTTGTTACGCCTTCACGCCTTGCGTTGAAGTAATATCAACGCAAGCCCAACCAAACCAGCGATGTATGGTAAAGATACGGTGATCTGATACGCCAAAATGATACAAGTCTGGACAAAGCTCTAACTACTGAACCGATCATCTGCATACCTACACGTAGTCAGGGGTACAGAAAAGGACATAGGGTATTTTCATGCCGATTTTTTTTTTCCCGAGGGATAGCAAAAAAACTGTCCACGCAGACGAAGTCGCGGGCGGTTGCTAGTATTGGTATAAAGAAACCTCGTTATGACGTGTAATAAAAAGGTTTTTCCATGTGGTCAATTGAGCGGAAGCACATTATACATATAGAGGCAAAAGAACATAATAACACCAATGTAACATTTTCCTTCAGCTTGTACTCTCGAATAATAATAGGCATCCAAATCCATGTGTCGACAACTATTAGCCTTTATAAATAATTTCGTTTACACAGAACCCTGAAACAAGCGGAGAACTTTATTAGCGTGCAACAGAGCGAAGTCGCGTCCAAACTTCGCACCACAAATAGGTATCGCGCTGTTCGCAGCTTTGTTTCGGTAACATTAACTAACTTGAGAGGAGGCCAAAAACGGAAACATTTTAGCGTTTGCCGCCTGCCACTCTTGTCCCATTATAGGCGGCGCGGTCAAGCGTGAACCGCACAAGCGCTTTCTGGTTTCTACACTAACTGAATTCCCACTTACACTTAAATATCTTACTGCTAGTATTTAAGATTTCGTCGATTAATGCTTTATTATCTATTTGGTGGAAATGAGGTGGGACTTTGAGTTAGGTTTCAGTAGCGTTTTTTTAGTTACACTAATTAACTCGAGAGCAGGCCTAAAACGAAAACATTGATGCGTTTGCCGCCTGCCACTCTTGTCCCATTATAAGCGACGTGGGCAAGCGTGAACCGCACAAGCTGCCTTCTGGTTTCTACAGTAACTGAATTCCCACTCACACTTAAATATCTTACTGCTAGTAGTTAAGATTTCGTCGATGATGCTTTATTATCTATTTGGTGGAATTAAGGTGGGACATTGAGTGACGTTTCAGTAGCGTTTTTTCAGTAACACCAATTAACTCGAGATAAGGCCTAAACAGCAGACATACTCGTATACAAAATGTAAGGCTGGATAGTGTTAATTATTGACATTTTAAGTATTTTACTTACAGGTTTATATTATTTGCGAACGCTTGTACTTTCATTTAAGTTCGTTTACAGACTTTGGAAGGAATTGATCAGAACGCTTTCATTAAAAGACTACACCAACCAAGCTCGAAAGCAACCGCTTTTAAAACAGTTTTATCGCCCACTGGCCAATAATTTACCCATAGAAAGTAAAGCCGGCCGCCGGGCTTGTAACATTCGGTCCGATAGTATCTTGTTGGCTTTTATCCTTATAGAAAATTTGGTGCATCCCACTGAATGCATCGACGAGCCGTCCAATATCATGCGGATTATCCGACGTAAAACGATGTAAAGTTGCCGGACTTAACCCTCAAACTGGACCGTACGGTCAATGGGCAAAGTCGATACTTGTTTGGCAACCAAAGAATTTGTATTTTGCCTAAATAAAGGTAACAGATTGGCGTGGCTATACGTGGCAAGATAAGAGTCGTATAGGATACATTGAATGGATTACCGCACTGAGATCTGCTTTGTATTCTCACATAGGAGCAGGAATAATATTGTGTATTATTTTCCTTTTAGTAGTGTTCTCACGAGACTGCATTTTCTTACTTTGCGTGTAATATCACACCGTAGAGAGATTACTTCAAAAATTTAATTTCAGAGACATAGCTTTGTGAGTTGTGTAAATTTTAATATCGTAACAGTAAATAAAATTTTCTTAAAATTATTTTTTATCTTTTGTGTCATGTTTCATAGATTGGATGATTTTCATTATTATAAAGAGTTATTTATATACGAACAAAATTTTATTATTAATAGGTAGTAATGACTAATGGTTATTTTTTCATACATACCTACACGTTTGAGAAATAATAATTGGATTTTAAATTTAAAATAGCCAAAGTTCAAAACCGCAGTCTTTGAGCGGTTTCCAAGCAGTCGACACCTAAGATTGCGTGTCTAACTTTCACAGAAATAAAACCTACTTTCTATTGAAATATGCCCTAAAGCATGAATTAGCAAACCTTAGTAGCGACCAACAGCTTCAATTTCCAGCTTATTAAGTAATAACAGTCGCGTAAATGTGTTTGCGTCAAAAAGTCAATAAGGATCAATATTGACAGTGAACTGGTCTAAATTCCGGTGTTTGCCGCCCATATTGCCTGCTATAGGCATATACCGCCGCGCTGGCGGGTTAAGCAAAGTTCTCACAGGTGCAGTTGCATAACGTAATAATGTCATAAATAATACATATACCTGTAGGTATTTGCAAATTACTATTCATATGGATGAAAAAGAAACAGCTATTTTCAGCTGCTAACAGTGATTATCCTTATTTTATATTCACTAACATAACTGGTAAGGTGCATTGTGATTTAAATGTTAAAATCACTGTTAAAGATGTAATAACATATTTTTTATTACATTATTAATTACAAAATCATAATCCTTTGGTGGATCTAAGAAATTTCATGAAACTAAACTGAAGTTTCAATTCAATTGACGACTCTGGATAAAACGAAACAGGGAGAAAACAACAGTACTGTATGAGTATCTTTCCCGTTTTTTCAATTCTAGGCTATTGATAAAATTCTACCAAAATTTCAGATATGAATTAACAGGGTAATCTTGGTTTCAATAATCTTTACTTAAATGCGAGGATATTAAGGTTCAAAATAAATTAGAGAATTTTGACAGTTTTGCGAGGTCTGAAGCGGTATTGACTGTGTCTATGTGTAGAATTAAATTTAACAGGTGTAGTTGCGTAGGTTTATCAGAATTTCAGTTCGATTGTTATAAAATTTGTTGTTTGGTTGATGTATGTATAATTTTAGAATTTTGAGAATTTAGCATTCATTATGCTATTTTTTCTTTGCGATTTAGTAAACTAATGATTTAGTATGGTGTAGAAATACTTTAATTTAGACACAAAATATATTGTAATAGTACCTACTTATTAGGTTCGATTGTTTCTTTTGTTTGTTCGGTTTCTTCTAAGTTATAATTATAATGGAAACATGTTATTGGTCTTATTTGTAAAATTATTTCTAATATTTTATGTAACGCTGTTGGATTCGTGAAATAAATAAAGAAAAAAAAAAAGAAAGCTTCCTGTTTGAGTCCCCAGTATGTCCCCAGTGAGTCCCCAGTGAGTCCTCCAGTGTGTCCCCTGCCCTTATTGCCTGGGCCTGGCTTTAGCATCTGACAGCCACGTAATGGATTGTTTACCTCCGCGCGGACACCGCCGTCGATCACCGACGCGACCTAATTACATGTAAATAAATACAGGACAGACTAGCTTCAATATCAAGCAAGGAGTACATGTTAACGGTCACTGGACAAATAAGCTCTTAACGAAAGGAGTAGTTTTGGTCTGTTGACCTTATTTTTTTTTATTTTTATTATTTATTTATTGAGTATTAGTACCACAGCATTTACAGAGAATTTACGCAGGTATAATTATACAGTACATAAGCCAATTATAGAAACAACACTTTGTAAACAGTTGAAACATATCCAAATGCATTAAATGTATTTGGATATGGGTCAAATTTTGACTTCATATTATTATTAAATGTCAAGCGATATTGGGCTGGCACCGCAATGTAAACTCAACCCAAAAAAAACATAGTTCACTAGAGAGTGTCAAAACCACAATTTTTTAAAGTCAAAACTTCTTTAGCGGCGATGTACGCTTTTTTGTATGGGGAAAAAATGTTGAACTCGCGTGAGTCAGTCAGGATTATGTGACACTGATCGAAAATTTGTAAGAATTTGTAGACACTTGTGTCACCATGGGCAAAGGACCCGATTTTGACCCAACTGCTGGGTTTAAACCCAGTCAACGCCCATAGACGATTTTGTTGAACTAAATAAAATCTTTAGAAATAAGAGATCTTTCGTCCTTTGAATATTCTTCTGTACTGGTTTAACAAGAAATTGTTTCCATAGCAACGTCACATTTGACTTATCAATATAAATAAAAAAGCTAAAGTTTCTTTAACATACTATGTGGGTCTTTATTGGGTATAAACCCAGTGGTCAGGTTTACACCGGGTCTTTTATGCCCATCTCTAGTCACCATAGCAACGCGCTAATTTTTTAATTCAATGTCAAAACTCTAGATTTTCTGTCAAGCTATGGATAAGACTTTCGTACAATACTGTTCTGTATTCGTAAATTCAAATGCAGAGTAAATTTGTAAGACGGCAATTCGTGCAAAAAGTTTTCACTTCTGCCGGCACTCCAGGAGTGCAACCCGATTTTTTTATTTTTGGTCTGTAGGCAAAACTTGTGGAGCCGCCAGGAGCCGCTTACGCACTCTTTGGTATGTCAGCCAATCTTCGCCAAGGGGTATTCTCAAGGCGATAAGAGTTAGAGCGATGGAAAAATATTATTTAGTCGTTTCATTACTGCTGAAAATTGTAACTCCTCTCATCCTGTCAATTTACATCTCATCAATTGCTGATACTGCTTAGCAGTATCTCCATAATGAGCACTTCTCCAGACCTTGCCAAAAATGCTCATTTCGGTGGCACTTTTTGATTCGGTTTTTGGAAGTTATATGACCAACGTTATTAAAAAAATATAGTAAAATCTAAGTAAATATTTGTGAATGGCGAACCTATTGACAACGTGGTTTACGAGATATTTAATTTTTATATTTGAGGGTCTACCAAGATCAGGTTTGTGGCCACCGAAATCACATTGTATATGATTTTATAGGAGAAATAAATAAAATTAACAAAAGCTGAGTAAATACAAAATCTTAAATCAACATTAACAATGCTTTTTCATAACAGTTATAAATTATTTTGTATCAACACAGCCATAATTTAACCTCACAAAATAAACTAATAAACTAAAAGCTGCAACTCATCAGTTAAATATTTACCTTCAAAGGTGGACACAATAAATATTTTGCGTTAGAAAACGTAATTCTCTTTAAGAAACAATACATATTTCCTATTTCGAGCAATGAAATCTGATTTCCGTGGGTCTTTTTCTGATTTCGGTACCATTACATATTATACCAAAACATCTATTTTTGCCAATTATATCAAATAATAAAATATATACACAATTTTAATATAAAGCGTTGGAATAACATCCTTATGGTTGTATCTTACAATAAATAATGAAATGTTGTTGGGACCAAATTCATGATAAATCATAACCAGCGAATTTAAAAACTGTCCTGACCCAAAACCCACCGAAACACAGACTTAGCTTCATATTTTTTCAATCTCAAAGCATGGAAGCCGTGTGTCCCGTCCAGTAGCACGGAGAACACTAAAGGAAGCAGTCGATCGTTGTGAGAACTTGCTAAAACAAATCAGTTGTGGTGTGCAGCGTGGTTTGTGAGTGGCACGGAAATCATGTGAAAGTCAATGACACGTTAAACAATGCTCAATATCTTTAGAAATTAATATACTATAATTCATTTGTAATAGCTAAAGTGAAAAACAACTACTTAGCTTGCCAAGAACATATAAACCAGTGTCAGGAACTTAATAAGTTTCAAGTTATTGAAATGAAACAATTTATAACGGATACTAGCGCGGTTTTATTAAAAGTACTTTGGTAATTAGTTGGTATTTGGTTTGATTTTTGTTTCATTCTTTGTTTCAGAGAGCCCGCGGCATCTGTGATAAACAACACCTGACTGCTGAGCTTCAGCACGTCAAACAAGTACTGCGTAACAACAAATTGCAAGTACCACGCCTTCATCACAGAAAACGCGCCAAACCAGCCACAGTAGAGCGTCAACCTGCCGTCCTACCATACGTGAAGGGTGTCACTGACAAGATTGGAAACATTCTGAAGCGAGCGTCAATCAAAACTTACTTCAAGCCGCCGAAGAAGATCAACCAATTCTTACGACCTGTCAAGTGTAATATCCCCCTTCAAGCCGCAGGCGTCTACAAACTAGATTGTGACTGTGGGCTCTCCTACATCGGGCAAACAAAGAGAAGCATAGGGACCCGCGTCAAAGAGCATATAGCTGACATGAAACATAGGCGCGATAACAAGTCTGCAGTGAGTGAACACGCCTTTGAGGGGCCCAACCATTATATTAGATTTGACAAACCCCAAATTCTTGATAGGGAACGTAGATTTATTCCTAGAATGCTCCGCGAGGCTATCGAAATAAATAAATACCCTAATATCAATAGAGATGATGGTTGGAAAATTTCACCAGCTTGGGGCCCCATCATTCACAAGCTTAAGCCGAGGGGCTTAACACTGTAAGATATAATGATACGGTTAGTTCCTTTTGCAAATAAATAAATTAATATAAAAGACGGAGGTCGGTTTTCCTCCCCAAGTTTTCTTTCGCCATTTCTTTCTTGGAGGGGCTTCCCAAATTTTATGAAATGGTGGTAGTTTCAGTAGATTCTCTCTCTTTTTAGCACTAAATAATTCATAAAATTAAATTATAAATCAACATAAAACAATTAAAAATTTGTGTTAAATTTTAATTTCTGACCGTCTAAAAAAATTCTTCGCTTGAGGGTAGACTCACGGGCAGCTTCAGTCCCCCGTGACCACGGCAGCTGCAAAGTTGCCGAAACGTCGGGAAAACCGAAAATCAAGCCAAATACCAACTAATTACCAAAGTACTTTTAATAAAACCGCGCTAGTATCCGTTAAAAATTGTTTTATTTCATGTCTAGTGAGCGCGTAAGCTTGAGAAGTGAATATTTCAAGTTATTGTTTGTGATATGTTTGATTCTGGGAATGGAACACGCCACCGTCGTCACGAAAAGGAGCTTTTTCTAATTTTAGGATTTTTTCACTAAAAATCAGTAAGTGCTGTCATAATTTTTTTATGCTCTCCAGTTACCGTAAGGCACAAAGAAGCCCTAATTTGTTTTTTTGAAATTTATCTTAACGTCTTCTTCAAATTTAAAGCCTGAACACAAAAATCAATCACCTCGGAGAACTGCCCTAATATGTTCGGAGATCTGGTCGACGAACCTATTCCAGAAACAAAAAGAACTCGATTTCTAAAGTATTGAATGAAGTATTAATAGCCAGTTATCTTGCTTCTAACGATTTCCCTTCGCATGCCGAAGAAATATTCGCGTACGTCCATTGGTATCGCAATTTGCCACCAGCAGGCTTACTAGGCCCCCGGGAGCGTCTATATCATGGACGTCCACCCTCCGTGTCCCCTCTGTTACCACGCAATAATTATGCCGTGCGTGCTGTACAGGGGGGGTTAGTTACCTGTGCAACTACTGTTCTATGGGATATACATATGGGTTATAGGTTTATACGATTCGTGATCAGTTTGTAATGAACCACAAAGAACTGAAATGTATCAGTAAAATGAACCCTAAATTTATTTTACTGAAACATTTCAGTTCTTTCTTATTATCTTAAGAAATGAACCTTAAAGTGGTTTGAATGCAGTAGTTAGGATCAAGTTTAGCTTTGATTGAAACTAAAAGATCTAGTTTAGCGTTGGTTGAAATTAAATGACCCCAATTCCATAGACGGTAACCAAAGAATTGATAAAATCAAGCAAAATAACCAAAATCTCTAAATACGAATAAAAACCAATTTTCGTTACTCACTTGACTTAATGAATAGTACCTTATCCATTTTAATTTAGGTGGTCAAATTGTTTAAAGATTTGTTGAAGTACTTACTTGAAGTGAAATAAAATTACAGATAAAGTGTTTATGAATCTTTCCTGTAATACACACCTTTCGCGAACCAACAAGCGAAACCGCTTGAGTTCAGAAAACTTTTGTAAACGTCTTAGACAACATTAGACCGCGGGAATACCATACCACTTATGCTTATTAAATTTTCTGTATAGACAAGAAAATGTAAAGCCAGTTTTCACAGAGGACAGAAATGGCTCAGCGGGGCGGCATATTTGGCTCGGCACAAAATATTGTGCAGCCAGGGTAAACGCTCTCCAACTTCCAATACAATATAAATTGCACTTTGAAAATGCCCTGTACTTCAAACGTTCTGTATACGAATTGCGGCTCTAACACTACCCGAGAGAGCAACTTTTTGAATAAGCGGACGCCTTGTGGTATAATGCCGGTAATGTGGTGTCGCTTTTCTGTGGCGAGATAAGGGTACGCGACATTGACTATTCAAAGGGTCTTCAAAATTTGCGCTCTATAAGTGCAAATACCTTCGCCCCACCTTCCAGTTAATGTGCAATTTGCGACGTCTTTCTCGATCAATCTGTACATTGATAGATTATATTTAATCCATCAATCATTTTATCCCAAATGAAACCGCGGGACTCATTAAAACCATTATTGTAAAATTTTCGTTAAGCATGTAAATAATGGCTTTCGTAGGTACTGTTGGAAATGTGCAAATTGTTAATGGAATTTTTATGCACTTATTAAAATTCAGGTTAAAAACGTGTTAGCTTGTTTTTAACACTTTTTTATTATAGTTTATCAGTTTCAATTTTCTTCAACAATATGTCGATTGCTTCGAAGACATTTTGATTTTTATAAGCAGCGTGATGATCAGGAAGGGAATCCTTCAGCCCAACCATTTTTAGGGTTCCGTATCCAAAGGGTAAAAACGGGGGACCTCTTGAACCGTGATAGCTAGACAGTTGACACAGAAGATGTATTTTTGTTGCCACTATAACAACAAATACTAAAAACAGAATAAAATAAATATTTAAGAGGGCTCCCATACAAAAGTGTTTTTTTTTTTTTGCCGTTTTTTGGTACGGAACCCTTCGTGCGCGAGTCCGACTCGCGCTTGGCCGGTTTTTCTTTTCTTTATTTTGATATAAAACCTCGTATATCTAATACAAACACTGTGATTATTTAAACAACATTGTAGTTTTATGGGTTTCCAAGTTGTTTTTCCCGAATCCAGCGGAACAAATAAAATAATTAAGCTTATTTATTCTAGAGGTGTCTGTAACGGTGGTTTATTTATTTGCAATTTGTTGGATATCGCTCGGTAGGTACTGTAATGAGGCAATAACAATAAATAAAGACCCAAAAGTTTTCTCAGCAGTTTGTGGGGCCCCGGACCCTCAAGAAACCGCCACAAACTCATATGTAACTGCGAAAGCCCATAATTATTTACCAGGTACCATCTACAACGTTGTACTTAAGTCTAAATTGGGGAGTTGCTATAATAACATATAAATGCTTTTAATTGATTTGGTTTAATGATATGATATGACACCGTGATGAAAAAGCTTAGGTTATTCACTAAATTGTTCAGTCATTGACAGTTATTTATTAACCTAGTTAATAGTTATTTGTTATACTAGAGAGCAAAGTTAATTTGTGCTGTGACTGCTGACTTATAATCACGAACTAGCGAATTAGTCTAGAATTGAATCACAACCGTAGCGAGTGATTCTAATATAGACTACTGAGCACAGTACGTGATTTAAAGGCATGAGACATCACAAAAAGACCGATCCGGTCTTTGAGCCTAACATATACAACTTTTCATCTCTACCAGCGAGAAAAGTGTTATAGGTAAAAATATATATTTTCACATGACTGTCCTCAGATCAGAAACTTGTTTTCTCAAACTATTTTGTAATTAGACACCCCATCTTAATCGCTGGACGCACAAATTTATTATAATAAGTAATATCATAAAACCTATGCTGAAAACATTGTTTCATAAAGTAGATGCGCAGCATTTTCTTAATAAGTTTATTTTTTATTTAGAATGTTGCGTTCGGAAACTCAGTGCTTATTTTTTATATATTTTTAGCTAAGCGATATTAAGCTACGGGTATTATTTTAAATATTACGTCTTTAAAAAAGCAAACGTGTAATTTATAAACCTAAATTTAATATAATAACATAAAAAAATTGTGCGAGTTAAATCGTTCGGTCAAAATGAGTTTCTGAACGAAACGAATCATTGCCTAGTTAAATTTTTAATTACTTTTCTTCACGCTTGCTAAAATAAAACCTGCCAAGAGCGAGTCGGACTCGCGCACCGAGGGTTCCGTACCATCATAATTGCACCATTTAACAACACTGCAGAGTAGAATAATAAAATTTGTATTGCAGTTTTAGGTCAGCGCCATCTCTTGACCGATAGTGGAACTAATGTTAACTTTTTTAGAAATTTGATAATTTCTAAAGAAGTGTGCTATATTGAGACATCGTTTTATTTTTCCTGTAATCTTTATAAATAAACTGCTATCACATAGAATTATTTCAGATTTTTCTCTTTGCAAACATCGGAGATAGGGGGGGGGGGGGGGGGGAACGGTATTTCTTTTACATTTTTCATCATTAGTCAAAAACTATGCAGTCTAGAAACCATTAGTAGTTCTCGAGACATCCAGCTGTGACAGACAGACAGACAGACTGAGTCACATCATAAGGGTTCCTTTTTTACCATTTTGGTACGGAACCCTATTCTATAAAAATATTTTTCAATAAATCAATGAAATAAAACACTTTTCCGTTATAACAACACCTAAAAGAATAAAATACGCATTGTAATTCGTTATTATTTCAATTTATTTAAGAAAGTTACATTTAAGACCACTTCGGCTTAAATATTCTACTTCTACGTTAGTGATTCCAGTGTACATAGTGGATGCTGTTTAAAATCAATGTGGTAGAGTCCAGGTGTAGCACCGTCTCGGGGGAGCAGTAAAGCCTCCGCTTGCGGCAGCGCGAACCGCAAAGTACAGTCAGCAACGAAAGATGCTTAGCACTTTAGCACTTTGTCATAGCAACCTTTTTGATTAATCTTTCAAACAGTGAGACATCAGTTGTCAAAAAAGTTGCTATGACAAAGTACTTCGTTGCTAAGTAAAACCAGTGACAACGCCGATTGAAAATGTAGTATTTAATTTTAGAAGTTGAAATCTCAATTATTGCATACATGTTCCATCGATGAAAATAAACCTATTTTTCAAGGTACACCATACAATAAGTCAAAGTTGTAAAAGTTCTCCACCATACAATAAGTCAAAGTTGTAAAAGGCTATCAATTTCTCAGGATGAGAACGCCCATTTTGGCCATTTAATGTAAAATTCACGGTCAAAATGTATAATAGGCCTCTTAAATCCCGCACGAGTAGTTTACGACGAGCAGTGAATTTATTAAATAGATAAGGTTCGCATTACTCTTAACGACCTAGTAATTATTATCTAAAGCCTTTAAAATTACTAAAAGCCTATTATATCCCTTAAACATTGACTAACAGAATTTTTCTCGTGAAGCTACAAAGATTCATTCTTTAATGATGTTTTAAAAACAGTGAAAAATTAAACAATTGTATTATTTTTATAACTAGCTGCTGAATATTGAAATACTTTAGAAGAATATGATGTCAGGTGCATACAATATAAAAGTGTCTGGTTGATATGCATACAAGTCTCCACAGAACAATTTTTAGATAACTTGACACATAAGTACTTTGTTACAACGAACTTATTTAGAAATTGACGTAAATATATGTACCTATTTTACGTATTTTTGTCTGTCAGGAGAAAATATAATAATGTAATATTTGCTCTAACATACGTATTTTTTCTTAAATGTTAATTATGAATTTATAGTATCTGAATAAGTTGGTTAAGCATTTTTGATGACCATGAAAAGTCATCTGTCCTAGTTCATGATTTCTCTATTTTTCGTAAGATGGTGACACGACACAACTTATACTACAGATTTTTTTACCCGACTGCAAGAGGGTTATGTTTTTCGCGCGTATCTTGTATGTATGTTTGTATGTAATATTCTTTATTACCTCATATCTTTTAAACGGCTGAACGGATTTCCATGATCAACATATCGTTAGATTTGTCTTGCCAGCCCAAGTGTTCTTAAGAAAGTGGCGTTATAAAAAAACCAACATGGCGGCTGCACGGTGCTATTATACGAAGCGGAAAAAAAAATTTTTTTTAGAATACTGCAATATGGGTGTCAAATTAAAGGGCTCATTATAAGGATTTCAAAAAGCTATATCATGATTGTAATAAATAATAACTAAAAAGAAATAAATAAAAAAATAAATTCATAAAAACTAAAAACCCGCCTGCATAAAAAGACAAGTCAACTGAAAAGATGGAAACAAGATTAAATATTAAAGGCAACATTATAACATGCAGTCGGAGGCATATAACTCAAATCATTCATAATATCACTTTCTTTAGGTTCTCATGTAAAAATGGGCGTTCCGCAAGGCTCCATTTTGGGCCCTTTTTTATTTTTAATATATATAAATGATCTACCCTTTTTTGCAGAGAGGTTCTGTGATATTGTTTTGTTCGCAGATGATACTTCTTTAATATTCAAAGTTGACAGGAATAAAACTGATTTTGACGATGTGAACAAAGCACTCTCGCAGGTTCTTACTTGGTTTAATGTAAATAATCTCCAGCTTAATGCTAAGAAAACCAAATGTGTTAAATTCACTCTACCTAATGTACAGGCGAATCCCACTGAAATTGTAATCAATAATGAGAAATTGGATTTGCTGGATTCAACAGTTTTCTTGGGTGTTACTCTTGACAGTAAACTTCAATGGAATATGCATATCGCAGCTCTGGCTGGCAAGCTCAGCTCTGCTGCTTATGCTATTAGAAAAGTTAGACAGTTAACAGATGTAGAAACTGCTAGATTAGTGTATTTCAGCTATTTTCATAGCATTATGTCATACTGTATTCTTTTGTGGGGGATAGCAGCCGATATAAATACTATTTTTGTTTTACAAAAACGAGCAATAAGAGCTATTTATCAACTAAGTTCTAGAACATCTCTTAGGGATAGATTCAAAGAAATTGGTATATTGACAGCAGCATCACAATTTATATTAAACTGCATACTTTTCGTGCGTCGCAATATTAACTTATATACAAAAAATAGTGATTGGCACAATCGGAACACCAGAAATAAAGACAAACTTGTAATGCCTCAGTATAGATTAGAAAAAATCCGTGGTTCTTTCATAGGTCTTGGTATAAAGTTTTATAATAAAATTCCAAGTAATATTTTGGATTTACCATTTGAAAACTTTAAGACTCATGTAAAGAATTGTCTTCTTAAAAAAGGATACTATACCGTTAAAGATTACTTAATTGATAAAACAGCTTGGTCGTAGATTTTCTATTCTATGTGAAAATTGGGAGAATTGTCCTACCTACTTAAAATGTATTGTAAGCTTTTTGACTCGACGCCTTAATGCGGGTAGCTTTAGTATGTCATGCTCACTTTAAACATTTCTGCGGTGGTGTCGTGTGAGGCGGGTCGTTACGTTCCCTCAAATATGGTTGAGCGAAACGAT
This sequence comes from Agriphila geniculea, assembly GCA_943789525.1. NCBI lineage: Eukaryota > Metazoa > Arthropoda > Insecta > Lepidoptera > Crambidae > Agriphila > Agriphila geniculea. Next base: position 18,943,947 of record OX038873.1, on the reverse strand, counting down.
GGCTGGTTCATGCGTCATGCTCGTGAACGGGTGCTGCCTATGGGAATGGGTCTGCTTCTGTCTGCTTGTACTAAGGGCGTCGCATATATATATATTTTTTTTCTGTTTAAGATTATCAATCAGTATGGCACTTCTTACTCAAAACATAGAATTAATAACTAATCCTTGTTTTGATTTCTCACTTTTTTATTGCTAATGACCAAAATGATTATTTGGCTTTCTTTATCACGATGTTTTCGTATTTTTTTTTGTCTATAGTTTTGTAAGTAAAGGCCTATGAAAAGCTTTTGGATATTAGTTTTCAATTCAGTGCCTTAGGATGGGTAGCCTAAGTATGTCATGCTCTCTTTAATCATTTCTGCGGTGGTGTCGTGTGGGGCGGGTCGTTACGTTCCCTCAAATATGGTTGAGCGAAGCGATGGCTGGTCCATGCGTCATGCTCGTGAACGGGTGCTGCCAGTGGGAATGGGTCTGCTTCTGAGTACCTATCTTAACGCATATTGAATTGTAAGAATTGCGTTTTTATTTTTATGTCTTGTATCAAGTGTTTTTTGGTTAGAGTAGCAGACGGAGTGATTTCTAAACTAGTTGAAAGTTATTTACTCTCACGATTACCTATCTGAATGTAGTAGATATTAAATTTTAACCTACCTACCCATTGTGTGTAACCTTTTGATAATTATTGTGATGGAAAATGACCTCACTTTAAATGTGGAGCTCATTTTTCAATCTTGACGACTCTGTATGAAATATACAGGGAGAAAAAAGCAGCCCTTGACGAGTTTCTTGCCGGTTCTTCTCGTTACAAGGTCTCCCGCTTAGGGTTTGCGAACCGATGGCGTAGCTTCTATGACATTGACAAGTGCTTGTAACAGCCTAGACTGAATAAATTATTTTGAATTTTGAATTTTGGAATTTTGAATTTTATGCATGCCTCCGACTGCATGTTATAATGTTGCCTTTAATATTTAATCTTGTTTCCATCTTTTTTTTATTCCATAAACTTGTTAGGTATTTATTTATGAATCAAATTGTTAACGTTCTTATTACATTTTACAAGAATTCAAACATTCAATTAATTGTAACAAGATTATTATTTCCCTCTCAAAATCGAATATTGTTTGTATGCATGATCACTGTTAACCGAATGAAGTCACTGCTGGGCACAGGGCGTCCCTCAAGGGTCTCCATTATGCCCGGTACTTTATAAATTCAATTGAAACTTTATTTTCAAAAGTTTTTGAACTCCAGTTTTATTTTCGACCATATATTATTTAAAATCAATCCGACAAGTTCAAGTCTCGTGCCTTCTCCCCGGAGCACTGTAAACGTCCCATCTCGTACACGACACCGAACTACGTACATACATTTACAAAAGTGCTAGCTTTTAGTAAATTGCTTTGACACTTTAAGTATTTTTCCTGAATGTTTTAGTTCTTTTCGCATTTTATTTAAATTAAAAGTTGAAAATATTGTTTGGAGACTTAACTTGTTTAGGTGTTCGCTCTTTTTAATTGAGCTTTATATTTAAAAGTTAGAATAGCATGGTCAGCATATGATTAATTGACCAGATAACTATAATTTTTCACAATATGTATTATTTAATGTATTATATTTTATTATTACCTAAGCAATTTTAATTATTTTTTCTTGTTATAAAACGATTTCGATGAATCAAAAACAATGTATTTACCTCAAGTTTTATAGTATAAAAAATAAATAGAAAAACTGCACGAATGGAAAATTAGCAAAAAATATCCGTACCAAATAGCAATTTCATAAAAGTACTAAGCACCTTGTACATCGCGCATACCAATCTAAGCCCACATAACCATGCGCATCACTCGGCCCGATAATGTCATGACAGGGCTCAAAATACCCTTTACGATAGACATTATGCAAATACCAACATTATTTCACATATTTTGTTTGCCGGTGTCGCCCGCAATATGCGCCTAGCGTATCATAATGAATACTTTGACAAGCATTGCAAAGTGAATTAAGCACTTTAATGCAAGTAAATATTTTATATATTAGTTTGCAGTGAAAATTATAATAGGTGGTTTTGTGATTGCAGTATTTTTAATTTAAGATTTTATTAATATTAATTTTTAAATATTAATTTTAAATATATAATTTAAATAAATTTTAAATAAACAGATAAATATTAATTTAACATTTTATAAATGTATGATGAATTCTTTGCGTGGGAGTTTAAGAAAAACTAAGTTGAGATGCAGTCATGCTGCATCAAGCTCAAGCAAGGGTTAAAACCCTTCAGTACTATTTGACACTAATAAATTATAGCATTGATTTGGTCCCTACCAAATCAAGTTACTAAACAACCATTATACTCGTACAGTCACAGAATGTACGTGGTGTGACATGGTATTAAAATGACCAGCTACTTCTGTGGTTGACTATACTATTTAAAAGCGTCGTATAAACGCTTTATAGTCCAATCAACGGGGCTTATGCAACCCGAATAATTCTCCCGCCTATAAAATTTGGCATGTGATGAAGTTAGGTAATACAGATTACAGATGAACAATAATCCAATAAATTTTGTTACGAGAAGTTAGGTATTTTTACCTAAACATGAAAATCGCTTAAATCTCTCTGTGAATATTTCCTCGGGCTAAAATACTTTCTGTATACGTACTTGTGTATTAGTTAGAATAAGTATGTAAAAGAATCCAATAATTTTTCGATTTCGGAGATACTCCAAATTTAAATTTTAATATTTTTCAATATATATTTTCTTGATAAAAATATCTGCTGATTATTATTTTTAATATGTTTTTATATCCTTAAATATATAGCTTTGTTCAGTAAGTCAATTAATTTTCTTCTTTAATCATATTTTTTTTATTTTTTGGTCTTAAGAGGTAATGTGAAAAATAGTCGGTCCATTTTCATACATTTATGTATAAATATGATTAAAGAAGAAAATTTGTTGGCCTACTGAACAAATCTATATATTAAGGGTATAAAAACATATTAAAAAATAATAATCAGCAGATATTTTTATCAAGAAAAGAAATATTGAAAAATATTAAAATTTAAATTTGGAGTATCTCCGAAATCGAAAAAATATTGGATTCTTTTACATACTTATTCTGACTAATACACAAATACGTATACAGAAAGTATTTTAGCCCGAGGAAATATTCACAGAGAGATATAAGCGATTTTCATGTTTAGGTAAAAATACCTAACTTCTCGTAACAAATTTTATTGGCTTATTGTTCATCTGTAATCTGTGTTACCTAACTTCATCACATGCCAAATTTTATAGGCGGGAGAATTTTTCGGAAGTCTCCATACAACAAATATGCTCATTGATTGGACTATTACTATTAGAGTGCTAAGCTAATACAGGGTTATTTGTAAAACACCAACAATGAACAGGATTAGATTAAATTAAGTTAGACTGAAAAAAGACAAAAAAAGATCAAGTTTTGAATGAGAAGTCGATTTTTTTAAGTCTACGACCTGAGTAGTGCAGTGGTCAACACGCCGCCTACCACGCAAGAGTTCGATTCCCGGCCGGGCAGAAATTGAAATAATGAATTTTAATTTCTGTGACGGGTCTGGGTGTTACTATGTATAATAAGTATATATTTAACAAGTGGTCAACATGCCGCCTACCACGCAAGAGGTCCCGGGTTCGATTCCCGGCCGGGCAGAAATTGAAATGATGAATTTTAATTTCTGTGACGGGTCTGGGTGTTACTATGTATAATAAGTATATATTTAAAAAAGTATTTACGTAGTATATCAGTTGTCTAGCACCCATATTACAAGCTTTACTTAGTTTGGGGCTAGATGGCGCTGTGTGAAATTGTCCAAGCATTTTATTTCGGAAAGTCGTAGAACAAACGCTGTTGTTTATTATGTTAGTAATCTACTCCTGCGTTGTTGTTGGTGTTTCACCCTTTTAATTCGATTGTCAACAATACGATACGTCGGATCTGTGGTCTCTTTTAAATTTAATTGGTGTATGGAATAAGTTTAAGCAAGTAGCTCACGTTTATGACCAGTTAAGTCCAAACCACTTTTAATCCACAGAAAATAGGAACCAAAACTTTTCCTCTAACACTAGCCAACAATATAGGTATACAGTGGCAATGATATAGTGTCGGACCGGTGGGTCCCCCAGGCGCGATAAACCCTTCCTGGCTCTTCCCGACCACTCTTCTTTATGGAACCCCGGAATGGCCAGGTGAACAGGTAGCTTGCGAAAGTATTTTTGGAACATCTTGTCGTTGGGTGTTTTTCCTTTGTTATCAAACGTGAGATATTGAGGGCGAATTTTCTCTAGGAGTTAATGTTACGTTCTCGTGGCTTTATTGATGTTTTTATGCTTTAGAAAGGATGTTTTAGGAGGAACGATAACAAGTTCCTGTAAATATTGAAGGTTTTGTGGAGAGAGTTTTCGAGGATTTCAAAAGGTTTCTAGGTACCAATAATCGGATTGAAAGCGGTCTGAGATTATCGTCAGTAGTTATTTTAATATCGTTAAGTTTAGTTACTAAATCCCGTGTAAGTAAAAACATAAAAGTTTTCTTACAAGAAAGGAGAGCATTCTATCAGATCATAAAATTTTTGCAGAAGTTAAAAAGTTATCAAAATACCTAACTAAGTACTGATCACAATCTCTGACCGCCTTTATAACTTCACGCCTTTTTTCTTGTATGCAACACGTACAACACATTGTTAAGGTGGCACCCTGAGCGCTTAGATTATTAAATAATCTAAGCCTGAGCGAAAGTGGCGCCGCGGTGAATTTTATTTAATATTATAATTCTAATACACAATTTTAATAAAGTTTCGTGGAATTTTTAGGGCTGTGGGTCTAGTATTTTAGACGGTATCGTTACATTCCCCCGTAGTCGCTGCCAGAAGTTGATAGCAAAACTGCCAAATGTGGCTGTTTTTGACCAATTTGCTATCTAATTTTCCTACAAATGAATTAATCGACGTTCTTGACAAATGACTATGAGAGCATCATGTAGTGATACCTTCTAAAAATACTTGACATGGGCCCTAAAACTCCGCGTAAAACATTATAAAATCTTTTTCTATTAATAACTTATTAAATAAAAACCTCTGAGGGCGCCGCTATCGGTCATACAACCACCTTAAAGGTCACGAGTAGGTAAGCACCTTACTACTCATGAATTTTAACGTGTGTTTTCTTGTATTCAACAAGAAAACAGAAATGATTTACATTATTAACATATTATAAGTGTCATTATATTATTTGAATCTCTTTATTTCAATGAATACACGTTAAACTGCTGGTCCCGTTAACACTAACCAATCCGCATTGGGCCCGCGGTGGGCTATCGCCCATCCTCCTTATCCACACCTAAGGAGACCTGTGCCCCAACAGTGGGGACATTAAAATGGATTTTCAATTGACTTATTTGTTTTTACTAGAAAGGACAAACATCCTTCAGTCTCATTCTCGTAATGGACAACATTTATTTTAAGAAAATACTAAAATTAGAAAAACATTTTAAGATTTAATGTTCTAAGCTTATTTTTTTTTCAGAAAAATTAGTTCAGAATTTTTTTACGTTAATTTAAAAAAACTAAAATCTCGTCCAAATTGGGAATGTGGAACATGCCACATCACTATCGAAATCATGGTGACATTATGTTATCACAGATAAGATGAGTTTTTTTTAATCAAAAGCGCTACACATTCAATTTCCTGACAATGTACTTACGCTTTTTTAGAATGAGTAAGATTTCAAACAGTGATTTTATAAATTAAAAAAACCGGTCAAGAGCGAGTCGGACTCGCGCACCGAGGGTTCCGTACCATAATAATTGCACCATTAAACCACACTGCAGAGTAGAATAATAAAATTAGTATTGCAGTTTTAGGTCAGCGCCATCTCTTGACCGTTAACATAGTGGAACTAATGTTAACTTTTTTAGAAATTTGATAATTTCTAAAAAAGTGTGCTATATTGGGACATCCTTTTATTTTTCCTGTAATCTTTATATAAACTGCTATCACGTAGAGTTATTTCAGATTATTCTCTTTGCAAACTTCGGAGATAAGAGGAGCGGACGGTATTTTTTTTTTTCATTTTTCATCATAAGTCAAAAACTATGCCGTCTAGAAACAAAACAAAAAATTATTGAAAACGTGCAAACGGCGCTCTGTCATATGATACCCCACATGCCCTAGTAGCCCCACTTGAAAATTTTAAGACTCCTTTTCAGGCCCTGCTGTAAAGAAGATATTTATTTTTTTATTTATTTCTTATTTGCAAAATAGTTGGGCAAATGTCATCTTAAAGTATTCCAAATTTCAAGTTGATACCATTAGTAGTTCTCGAGATATCCAGCTGTGACAGACAGACAGACAGACTGAGTCACACCATAAGGGTTCCTTTTTTACCATTTTGGTACGGAACCCTAAAAACTATTAAATGTTAAATAAAAAAATACGTGTAATTTTGTATCTACTTTCATTAAACAAAGTAAAAACGACTTTATTATATTTTTGAAAAGTTGTTCATTGAAGGCGCAGCGGCATCCGTAGCGGCCTATTAGATCATTTAATTTGTTGTTTGGTTACTCCGGTTTGTTTGGTTTGTTTGCAAATTAATCTTTAGAAATCCTTTCACCTCAATACGAACACACTAATAGATTATCATGGCAGTCGGACGAAGATTAGTTGGTCTAAACAACGGGTAGTGGAAAAAAAACGAACAACCATTAGAATCAGCCACGACTTTATCGCATGTAGCGGGGAACTATTTATTCATATCTACCTAGGTTTATTTGCAAATCGCGTGTAGAGTGTACTGTCGGCTTAAGAAGTGAACCCAAACATTTTGGGATTTTATTTGTTTATAAGTTGCATTTTACTGTATGATGGAAATTATTAACGCGATTTGGTAGTACCTACTTAAAAGTTCAGCTACTTTGGGGTAACTAAACCTTTTTTATTGGAGGCTATTATATATTATGATATTATTATCTCCAGCAGCTGTCAAAAAGTAAAGCATTTTTTTTGTAAAAATGACTCCATATCCTTATATTCATACTTTTTGCGTAGTAAATAAAGCTTAATTTAATTTAACTTTATAATACCTTTCGATATTATATCATACAGCCTTTCGATGAAATCAGTACACGCAGAATATTGTAATTCAGAACTCGAAATGATCCAATGCCAGTTTATCCGTAAAATTAATCCTTATTCAGAAGAAAAATATATTTTTCATGGAAAATAAGGAAAATGTCAAGTGAATTCTTAATGGCGTTAAAACGTTTCAATAGTTTTGTGTAAAATATTTAAAACGAAATGTTGTTTTTCTTTTACTGTTGAATAATGTAATTCTATTTAATTACTTAATTTGTATAAGAGATTATTCATACTCGTGATTACGAAGCGCGAGATTTATAACTTTGACTAATGGTAGTGGTAATATTCCGTTTTATACCATGAACGTGCTTTAAACTTGCAGATGAAGGATTCTATAATCAGGTCCTCACTCATTACAAATTTAATATATAATGCAATTCAATTGTGATTTGTTTCTCTTAGCAAACGAAACAGTTCACGTTAAAAAGATGAATGAACGTATTTTTCAATAAAATATTCATAGTTTTATGGAACTGTTACAAGTAGGTATTTTAAGGGAGTCAGGAAGTTTCATTTCACATGACTGTTAACACGTGGCGCCCACGTGGCACTTGTCGCGGAATGCAGGCTCTCTCTTTGGTGCATTATATTATTGTATCATGAAGAAAACCATGTCATAAAAGTTATTAAAAAAACATTGTTTTGTCTTAGCTGTTTTTGCCTTTTTTGTTTTTTATTTAATTATTACGTTGTATTTTATTTATTAATAATTTTAAATAGTTTTGTAAGTCGCCTGAAACACAGGTTAATCCTTTATTAAATCAGGCAAATTGTATTTTTTTCCCTATATTATCTATGTTTAGACTAGTTGTAAATTGTGATGTATGATTATTTCAATAAAGATTATTTATTATTATTTATTATGTGTTTAGTTACTACCTTTCTTTATTGAAAATAAGTGAGTATCTGTCGGCTGTCCACAATCACACCTGGTGTTAAGTGATGATGTCGACTACGATGGAGCATGCTCACCTAAATAAAGCCTATTCACTCTAACCTTAAAAAGGCCCAAGTTATAACTATTGGGGAACACATCGGCAGGCAGCCTGTTCCACTCCTGTAGCTGTTCGCATTATAAAAGTATTAGCCAGATGGTGTAGACCTTTTAATAGTCATTTCTTCGTAGGAGTTATCTATACAAAGACTTAGTTTTTTGCGTGTGTCATATTATGACCCATGGCTCATGGTACAGTGTGTGGTGGTGGCTGGAGTGGAAGGCAGGTATGGCAGGTGCAGGGACAGCTTCAATAAAATATAAAAAGACTTCTTTGGACGAGCGTGTATTTCAGTAGATAGGTAGGTACAGCCAGAGACAATCATAGACGACGCATACATTTTTAAAACCATAGATACGTTCCGTAACATCTTCCCTTCTTAAAAAAGAAAATAATCTTAAGTCTAGATTGTACAATATTTGAACGTGGACATGTTGATAACAAACGCACTGTGCGAAAAGAAACACATTTAAAATGACAAGTGACAGCTATGACAGATAGCATAAATGAATGACGTTTGTTATCACTGTTTACAAAGCAAGAAATATTGTAAAATGTAATACTATGACGTAAATACAAGAAATTAATGATATTCATGATATCTACTTGGGATTTTAATTTCACGACCAAAAGATGAGTATTTGACTTTACCTTGTGTTGTGTTTTTACTATGTTGTGATTGTGATGTTGTGTTACTAATGTTTGTTTGATGTTTCAGGTGTGGAGCTGCAGAAGTATTCGACGGAGGAGAAGCAGGGGACGGAGTCTTTGGCGGTAAACTAGAAGATCTGTGCGTGTGTGGCGGTGATTTTGGTTTAAAAATGTGAACCCGGTTACGACGAAAAGAACCTTCATCTGTGTCTACAGTGTATGATCTAGGCTGTGAATTTATATCTGTTATGATACCTGGTGTCCAAGTACTATGTGGTTGCTTTTTAAAATATACCCTATCACCCTTGTTCAAAGCAGTTAATTGTTTTGAGTGTGCGTTGTAGTAAAGTTTTGAATATTCATTGTTTTCTTTCATTTTTTCCTTTATCAATTTATAGTTTGGGACTTTGGGCTGTAAGTAATGATTTGAAATGGGCAATTTGGACCTAAGAGTCCTGGACATAAGAAGTTGAGCAGGTGAACATAAACCTTGTTTGGGAGTATTTCTATATTGTAAAATAGCTAAATAGGGGTCGGTTTTATCCATATAACATCTCTTTAGAATGTTTTTAATAGTACCGATTGCTCTCTCAACCATGCCATTCGAACGGCTATGGTAGGGACTTGAAGTTATGTGATTTATCTGCCATTCCGAACAAAATGACTTGAAGTCTAAAGCGTTAAAAGGTGGGCCATTATCTGACTGCAAATATTTAGGTATGCCATGTCTGGCAAAAATGGATTTTAAGTGAGCAATGACGTTGCTGGCAGTAGAATTGTTTTTCAACAAAGCCATTTCTACATATTTAGAAAAATAGTCGACGATTAGCAAGTATTTTTGTGAATTAAAATCGAATAAATCAACACCTACTTTATACCAAGGTATGAATTCTATGTCTTGGTGACAAAGTGGTTCTTTAGTGTTGTTCCGTCTGTGTGTCAAACAAATATGGCATGTCATGATAAAAGTCTCAATATCTGTATTAATATTTGGCCAATAGACTGAGTTTCTAGCTAGGTTTTGACAACTTTTAATACCCTGATGTCCTTCATGAATGAGTTTCAAAGTATCCTTTCTAAGTGACTTTGGGACAACAATACTATTATTTTTAAAAGAATACCATCTATGACTTGAAGTTCATTTTTTAAGGAGAAATAAGACCTAATGTTTTCTGGCACTAATTTTTTATGTTCTGGCCATCCTTCTTTACAAAACTTTATAATGGTAAGTAAATCTAAGTCTTTGGTAGTGTGTTCTTGAAATTCTTTCAATTTATGCGGGCTAAGGGACAAAGAATGAATGACTAAATTGACATGAAGGTCAATATCTTCTTCAAGGTCAGTTAAAGCATGTTCAGGCAGGGCACATCTAGAGAGTGTATCTGCGACATATAAGTATTTGCCAGGTTTATATATAATGTCTAAATCATAGGGTTGTAGTCTGAGCATTATTCTTTGTAATCGTGCCGGAATGCTATAAATAGGTTTTTTAACGAGTGAGACGATAGGTTTGTGGTCCGTTTCAACAGTGATGTGATGACCATACACATACTGATGAAATTTCGTACAACCGAAGAGTATGGCTAAAAGTTCTTTCTCAATTTGAGAGTAGGCTTGCTGAGTTTGACTTAGAGACGCAGATGCATAGGCTATTGGCTGTTTGTCGTGACTAATTACAGCACCCATAGCATCTTTTGATGAGTCGACTGAAAGAATGATATTTTTATTATGATCATAATAGGTTAAGACTGGGGCATTTGTAATAAGACTTTTTAAATTGTTAAATTCATCGTCATGAATTTCTGACCAGATCCATTCTGTATTTTTAGATAATAGACGCCTCAGATTGGTAGTCTTTTGGGATAGATTTTCAATATAGGAGCCTAGGTAATTAATCATTCCCAAAAATCTTTGTAATTCTGAGAGACACGTAGGAGGTGGCATTTGACATATGGCTTGCACTTTCGCTGGGTCTATCGTTACACCATCCTTACTGAATATGTGACCTAAATATTTAACCTGACTTTGACAAATGTTGGATTTTTCTTTGTTGAATTTAATTCCTAGGTTTTGTGCTCTTTGAAGTACTTTTTTAAGCCTAATATCATGTTCCTGCTTGGTCGAGCCATAAATCAACAGATCATCCATCATGACCTTGACCCCTTCGAGGTCACTGAACCTTTTAGTCATTACAGAGTGAAAAATCTCAGGAGCGGCATTGATACCAAAAGGAAGTCGAAGAAATCTATACCTTCCTTGAGGTGTTATGAAAGTACAAAGTTTTGAGGAAGCTTCGTCTAATTTTAACATGTAAAAGCCTCGGTTGGCATCTAACGTAGAGAAAAATTGGGCTCCTGACAGACTAGTTTTAATTTCATCAATAGTGGGAAATTGGTAATGAGCTCTCATTAAATTAGTATTAAGTTTTCTTGGGTCGATACACAGTCTTAGTTTGCCATTTTTCTTAGAGGTTAGCACAATTGAGTTAACCCAGTCAGTCGGTTCGTCAACTTTGGCTATGATATTGTCTTTTTCTAACAACTCAAGTTCATTTTTCAAGTCATCAAGTAAGGCGAATGGGACTCTACGGCAAGCATCGACTGATGGGACTGCGTCCGGCTTTAAGGTAAGATGACATTCGAAGTCATTAAGGCAACCTATACCTTCAAACAATTGTACATAATCTGATAATAAGTCATGATGCTGGTTATTACTGAAATGAACATTATGAATTCTTTTGATTAATTTAAGTTCCTCACAACTTCTACGACCTATGATGTCTTGACAGTTAAGATCTATAATGTGGAAGTTGAGTAAGTAATTTGTGTTATTATGTAAGGTACTTACCTGACACTGACCAACTGTTGGTAAAATCTCACCACTAAATGTGGATAACTTGTGTGAACTCTTTTTTATAAGTGACAAAGGTAGATTAAGTTTTTTGTAAGTACTGAAAGATAAGATATTAGTGTCAGCGCCTGTGTCTAAAAGAAATTTTGTGTCTGTCGAGTTAATATTAAGATAGGTTTGGTAATTATTATTGTCATTATGTATGTTTGCAATAAATAAAGATCCCAAAAAATATGTGTCATTGTTGCTTATTTGAAAATTACTACTAAGGTCGGAATTTACATAATTAATTTGTCGGGAACGACATACTTTAGCGAAGTGATCCTTACGGCCGCATTTCCTACAGGTGACTCCTTGTGCTGGGCATCTTATACGATGGACTTGTCCACACCTTGTGCATGTCTCGCTGGCTTGCCTCATTGGATTGCGGTTTTGACTAATGGGTCTTCTTGCTAGACTACTTGATCTCGGCTTGACGTCTGACGTTCCTGGCGTTCTTGAGCGCGATGGTCTTGACTGCTTGACTACGTTGACTTGGTCGTGTCCTTGGTCTTTGGATAATGTTTGTGTGTCGATCTTGCTGTTTCTAATTGTAATTGCAAGTGCTACTGCGTCGTCAAAAGTTCTAGGCTTTTCGATCAGAATACGTTCTTTGATGTAGGCGAATTTCGAATCCAGGTTCCAGGAGAAAATATCCTTGAGAAGGTCGTCTGTGATCTGGCCAAAGTTGCACTGCAGGCTAATGTTCTTGATGTCGGTCGCGTATGTTTCGATGTCTTCACTAGGCATTTGTTTTCTATTGAAAAGTTTGTGGCGCTCTATGGAAATGTTGACTTTCGGTAAAAAATATGTCTCGAACCTTTGTAGTAGTGCCTTGAATGTAATTGCAGACATATCAACATCGAATGAGTAGAAAATGTGTAGCGCTTCGGTGCCGATAGTGTTCAACAAGATGGCTACTTTCCTGGCGTCTGGCTCATTGTCGAGGTTATTGGCCGTCATGTAAATTTTGAGAGCCATTGAAAAATTCTTCCACTCCAGTGGCATGTTTGAAGAATTCAAATTCAATGAGAATTTTGCTGGCGGGGCACTCGGTGCATGTGCATGACGCGTTGCAAGCGAGTCGTCCGGCATTTTGGATTTCGTCGCCTCGGTCTCGTCGGGCATGAATTTTGTATAAATTTACCTTTCCTTTCCGTAATTTGGTTGGGTCTTCTTGTCGACGCACCGCTGTCACCATGTGGTGGTGGCTGGAGTGGAAGGCAGGTATGGCAGGTGCAGGGACAGCTTCAATAAAATATAAAAAGACTTCTTTGGACGAGCGTGTATTTCAGTAGATAGGTAGGTACAGCCAGAGACAATCATAGACGACGCATACATTTTTAAAACCATAGATACGTTCCGTAACACAGTGGACTTTGGACAATACTCGAATCATATGCCTGTTACAAGCTTAATTATAAAAAGGAGGTTCCTTTTTAAAATTGATAGAACCATGCATTTAGTTACGACGAGAAAAGCCTGTGGTCTGATTGGAGGAGCGAAGACTGGCGAAGCTGCACTGAGCATGAATTAATGATGAAAGGTGGAATACACTTGCTCTACACTTCTACAGAGTGCTTACTATACTCTTTGCAGTGTCTACTTTAGTTAGGTGATATTTTATACAAAAGTGTATTTTATAAGTGTAAGTTGTTATGTATGATCTTTGAAAATTAATGGATTGAATGGCGTAGCGACGAGAGCTTTTTTAGGGTTCCGTACCTCAAAAGGAAAATACCGGACAATCTATCTGTCAAGACCCTTTATCTCGGAAACGCGTTGAGGTATCGAGTTGAAATTAAAACTATATACTCAGGTCTACAGTACTTTGAAACTGAGAAAAAATTCAAACTTCTGAGTTAACAAAAAAAAAGATACAGTTGTTATGCCGCAATAAACGCATATTTCGACACTCTCAAGGGAATCAAAATTTATTGGGCAGGTACTATCGTCTTATAAGTACTACAAGTATCTACAGGGAAAAGTCTGAAAACTATACATTTGTAATTAAATCTTAGAAATATAGTCTTCATTTAAGTACTTACAAATTGTACAGAACACTCGGTGGGCGAGTCCGACTCAAACTTGTTCGGTTTTTTAAACATGGACCGACCCCCGAAAAACTGGCTTAATGTCAATAGCTAAAATGGTTCGAATAGAACGTGCCTAAATTTACCCTTCTTATAAATTTAAATTGAAAATGTAATGAATGTGTAATATAAAATCCCAAACTCCTCGGTTATTGAAAAAAACTGTAAAACTACGTTTGCTAATATTTTGAGAGCTATCTACATGACAAAAACCCTAAGGGATAATTAATTATTGTTACGAAAATTGCAAACATAAATTCTTGAGCAATAATTATTTTACTTATGGATCTTTACCAAATAATAATTAAGTTTCATTATTACAACGAAATAAAATACTTCCAACAAATACTAGTAAAATTACGTACACATGTTTTTCCAAAGAATGTATACATTTATCTAAAATTCACGCTAACTCGAGGGTGGAAATACAAAGAAAAAGATTTATCGGCAAAGGGCACTATACCGTAATTGATATTGCAAACCCCTGTATGCGTTTCTTTCAGAGAAATTGCACCACTTAAATGTATGAGGATAGTGTTTAAAAAACTAATTTAATGGAAACTATCTCTTAATAATACTTTTTACTTTAAAAATAATTTTCTGTACCCAACGAACATCTATCGAGAAAAAACGCAAACTTCGATAGTCATTTTATATGGGAAATTTATAGAGCGTCATCTACCGCCGAAAAGCGAAATGAAAGGATGTCACTAAAAATGGCCCAAATGATGTACCGAGGTGCATTCTGCGGAAAAATGCATTATAATACCCTTAGTAATATACCAGTAATTTTTTTTTCTGCTTATTAGGAGACGAGGAAAAAAAAATGAAAAATGCACTCGATATAAGTACCTACCTAGTACACAGGTTATATCATAACATAACATCCAGCTCCTTGATACTTGAATAAACTGTCAAGTTGACATTTGTCATTGTCAGTTGAAGTTGATTTTATTAAACTCGGACATTGACCTGCATATATTTACACTGGACAGGCTTATGTCAAACTGTTTTTGTGCCTATTTGATTACCGCCATGTTGGCCCTGTAGGACGTAGCGTGAGCATAGCGTGCGTACATGATACTAAAGTTTGAAGTCTGGAGAGACCATCACGTCAACCATTTTCATATTGTACGTCAAAATTAGTTCTTTAGACGCACGCTAGTGGCGTTTCAAATAGGCACAAGAACTTTGCTGTCAAATCATACAGACAGCCTGTCCAGTTAAATAAAAAAAACTTTTTCATGTCAGTGAACTCGGAAGTCGGAATGACGTTTCTCTCATGACGTTTTGTTTGGCAGTTCTTTTGTCATTTTGTTACTTGCAGACATAAAAACTATTCTCACAGTGTTGATTGATTTGAGAGGTTAGATTTTTTGCCTATTACCTAATTCCGATGTGTAATGATTTTTTTAACATGTTTAACTAATATAAATGAACATTTGCGTTATTAAACTAAAAGTGAATATCCAGTATTGCCATATTATAATTTGAAGTTTTAAGTAAAGATTGAGCTGAAATAACGTCATTTTCAGAATCCTCGAATTTTCCCTACATTTTGGTATACATGTACCTCAGGTACTTAAAATGGGCTGAAATGTATGAGCGATTAGCGACCTCCTTTACCATAAAGATTTTTTTTTGGCTCTACCAGGTTTGGGTATTAGCCACAACAAAACCATAAAGAATTACTCTATCGAGTACTTTACACGTGTTTTTTTTATAGATGAGGGTACAGAAAACAATAAAAATTATAATGGTTATAATAATTCACTCACATTTGATTCCCTGCTGCTTTGTTTGGCAGAAAATAATTATTTGTGTTCTATAGAATCGTAACGAATTGATGATCTTGATAAAACTACAGACAGTTTTTTAAGCAAAAATCGTTACCTATGTTCGTTCTATTCACCAGCAAAATATTCCGATACAGATTAGGTGTTTGCTTTCACAACAGAGCCGGGTGGATGAAGGCTAATTTGTTTTAAATACCGACTGAAATACCTAATTACCATGCAAATTGTGATCGTCCAGATATTGACAATAAAATGGTTCACGTTCACGTCAATACTGAGGGTTTATTACAAAAAAATACTTAATCACGATTATCGGACGATGTTCGCCGTTTGATTTGTTTTTATATCTAGCAGAAGTGCGTATATCTACCACTAGACCTAGTTTTTCTGGAGAAGGTTCTATCCTTATAACTCTCTTATTTCAACGACATCTAGACATTATTTTTTAAATTGGCTATTATTGGTCAGATACGCGGAATTACTAGTTGCTCGTATTTTATCCCCGACAAAAGCGTAAATGAATACTCAAATCTGACCTTTGCTATACTTTTTTATGTGTGTGTGTTATATAAGTATATCATTATATTATATTCATATTCATTTTATAATAACTAGGATTATTTATGTATGTATTGACATGTATGTTTGTTTATATTGTTACTGTAGTTATATCCTCATTTATGATCAACGGATATTTTTAAATAGTTATCTATTCTTTGCCGCTACCATTTCTTTCTTTTACACCGTTTTCAGTCGACTGTTAGAGAATGCCCTAAGTCATCAAGTCCGCACATTGTATTTTCTTATGCAATAAAGTTGAAATAAATTAATAAATTACTATATGTGGGATAACTCCGCCGTGTTTGCTCTGTCAGCAACGATGATGTGGGGTACTTACAGGGCAGGGTGACGTCCCCCCACTACTTCCGCGTAGGCGAGACATACCTAACTTTTCCTTACTGAAAGTACGGTACCGTAGTACTACTAGTCATTTTGTCTGCATCTCTCATCTCTCCGAGACAAACGAGTTTCCTTTCCTCACTTTATGATATTGTTACATTATGGATCATTGAGTGGGGCGAACTTCGTCCGATTATCGGGGATTCTTTTTTCTAATAGGCCCTCTGTTCGTAGGGTAAGTGTCGCCATATTAATTTTGGTTAAATCGGTTTTCCATTGTTGTGGTGCATTGTGAAGTTATATAATGGCACTCATTAATGTGTTAATGATAATTGATTGCATCTTAAATGTTTTTGTGTGACTTTGTTAAGATTTGGAAAAAAAGGTAGGTACTTAAAGAGAATCAGCGAACAGTTAAAAGTAGATTGGTGTTTGCCAACTAACGAGTACTTTTTATCAAATGTCAATAAGTTACTATCACGTTTAAGTATTTTTTAAATTCAGTACTTACTATGATAGAATTCAGATCTATCATCAAGTCATAATAATCATAGTCATAAGTCATAATAAGACTAAAAACGGCGAAATTTTTACCAATTTGGCCTAAGCCGCAGGTGACTGAACAAAATTATCTGAACCGGTGGCCAAAACTGAAACTACGTTATTAAATGTTGTTAGCTAGGTTACGCCATCAACTACATAGACAACAGCGACACCATTACCTGCGATTCAATATCGGAAGCGACTTGCTAGGTGACTAAAGTCGACCACCACAGGTGACTAAAATCCACCCATGTAAATAACCCATCACTTAGCAATTCGCTTGTAATCGCAGGTGACAAATCGGTGATGGCGTTGCTGTTATCTCTGCAGTCAATTACCGCGTTACCTATACCTAATATGTAATAAATAACACTTACGTTCAGTTTTGGTCATCGGGTCAGATAAGTGTTTTCAGCTACCTGCAACCTAACCTACCTTATAACCGCCTCTGTGGTCTAGTGGTTCGCCCACCCGTGTAAGACGCAGAGGTCCCGGGTTCGATTCCCAGGGGGGTACAATTTGTACTCGGTTTGGTTGGCCTTATTTCCAGTCCGCCTGGCTAGCTACCACCATCTTACCTAAGTATGACGGCATAACAACCATTTAAAAATTGTTGTGTTTCGGCAGTTAGAGGTAAGATAGCCAATATTCCGGGTGTAATGCGCTTCCACCTTCGGCCTTATCGTCATTTAACATTAGGTGAGGTGAAGGCCAAGCATTATCCCGTTGTGTATAATAATAAAAAAAGCCGAATCACCGACACAGTCGATTTTCGCCGTGCGGAAATAGTCGTGCGGCTTTAGTAACCCGTGTAAATCCTACATAACGTTTATACATTTAAAAACTCACATGCCTCTTCAACAATGAATTCTTCGCACTTCAGAGGTATTAATAACAAAGTCTTTTTAACAAAACTAAGTCATATTGGTTAGCAAATGCCTAAAATAGCACAAATGCAGCTGGGACTAACACGAAATTGCGTTGTACCGACCGTATTAAATTGAATTGAGTGAATTCAGGCGTTATTGTCAGTCGGTTTAATTCGGTTTGTTAACATCACTAAGTAACATAACTAGCGAACTGACGCCTGTAAGCTGCGGCTTTGTTGCGTTTCATAGAAGATGAACCTATTGTTCTTGATAGAGAACGTTGTTTTGAAGGACGTGTAATCTAAAACACATTGGAAACTATTTCATACGAAAATGAAGGCACAGGTTTATTTACTGTGGCTGTCTACTTTTCCAAGCCAGTATTCGAAAATGGCACGTGTCGGCTATTGGCGAATCAGAGAGCTAATCTATCACAATCGCTTTCATTTGACAAATAGATGTAACACATTGTTGTATTCTTTGTTAAGATTTTATTTGTGCTAAAAAGAAGCATCAACAATGTGTTAGATCCTGAAAGCGATTGCAATAGATTTTGAAATTAGACGATATATAGGTATCAATTGACGGAAAAACCGGCGAAGTGCGAGTCGGACTCGCGCACGAAGTGTTCCGTATTAAAAACAGCAAAGAAATCACGTTTGTTGTATGGGAGCCCCCTTAAACATTTATTTTATTCCGTTTTTAGTATTTGTTGTTATAGCGGCAACAGAAATACATCGTCTGTGAAATTTTCAACTATCTAGCTATTACAGTTCATGAGATACAGCCTGGTGACAGACAGACGGACGGACAGACGGTCTTAGTAATATGGTCCCGTTTTAACCCTTTGGCTACGGAACCCTAAAAAGGAAATTGGCGAATGCACAAACAGGGAACTATTACGCGCGACAGAAGGATTTTAAAACGATGCGCATTATTTTGAGGGTCCAGAGCATGCACGTATTTCTTTTTTACGGGAAATCCCGAACATTAAATTAGTAGGTAGTTAGATCGCTATGCATGTGTCTCTGCGTGAAGACGCACTATTTTGAAAATCCTTCATGAAGACATATAAATACTCGCAATAAGGTTTTGCAATAAGGGTTGAATTTTACTAAACCACACGACAGAACTTGCTCGATTGAACCGCAACGTCGAGCATGTGCATAAATGAAGACGTTTTATCAGAGTGGCTGTTTTTAAGCTTTAAATACACAACCTGTTTTTTTTTTATAAACAATAGGTACCTTACGTACCCGTGGCGAGGGGTGAAATTATGGCAAAGGTAAGCCGTTCTACAAAAATCTTATGAGCTGCACAGTAGAATGGTGGGGTGGGATTTCTAAAAGGTAATGTCTATTAATAAATTCTAAATTGTATGGACCCTCCGCCACAGCTACGTACAGAAGATACGATAGCCAATATTGAGTTCATGTGCTTTTTAGACTGTTCTACTAAAAGTTGGACAACATCGTTCATTGACCAAAAAAGCCAAGTTTGATTCAATGAGCTGCACTTTGCAAGAACGGTTCGATCGGAACAAAGCCGGATGCAAACATTTGCTTGTAAGATTCCGCCCCGGACCGGGACTGGACGGGGAGGAAATGACATAGGTACAGTGCCTTTTTATAGTCTTTGTTGCTGCAAAACTGTATTAAATGAAGAGATTCAATATGACGTATGTACTAGGCTATAATTCAAAAGCTTTTTATATTTTTGAAAGTTTCGCGAATATTTCAAGTTGTTTATTAAATACATTTCTGTAAGATTTCTGCAAGAAATTGTTTGTGTGTTTATGTCTATTTGTTTGTAATTATAATAATAATTAATTAAACATGTGCTTGGTCAAAATGAGGAAATTTTATCATGAATTTTCGTCATTATTGATTAAAAAAAAATTCGGGTTGCACTCCGGGAGTGCCGGCAGAAGTAAAACTTGAATATTAACGTTGTGCAGTTTTGATATTTTGGAATGGTTAGGGAATAATTTTGCACGAATTGCTTTAATTATCAGTATAAAAGTACTATCATTTATGAGGTCGAATACAATATTTATTTATTGCGCTATCGTACACAAACATGATAATTTATATTACATTAAAAAGTTTATCTCTCAGAAAAATTAACCCGCCGAAAACCAAAATGACGCGCTGCCATTTTCGCCGCGCCCTGTAGAAAGAGAGGGGGATACTTCCGCCACTGGCTGTCTAAGCTACATCCGTTTTACGAATTTTCGATCAGGGTCACATGACCCTGACTGACGCGAGTTTAACATTTTTTCCCCATTACAAAAAAAGTGTACAACGCCGCTAAAGAAGTTTTCACTTCAAAAATTACAAAATATGAAAACAAAAATACATTATTTTATTGTCAGAATATGCTACTGATGTTTTAATATGTTTAAGCCACAATTTACTATCTTGTCAGTTTTCATCTTGAATAATTTAAAAAATTAAATCATGGCTATGCTTTGGATAAAAGCTGGAGAATCTTATCGGCCACACGAAATGGCATGCATAGCTTCACAGTCATGGTCCTTTTAGTTCAATGCAATATCAAAGAAAATTCACATAGCTTTGAGACTGCCCAGTATTATTTTATTTCGTAGCTTGGACGAACGAGATACTACGGAAAATATGGTGTTATCTCAAAAGAAACTGTTTTTGTTTCTTTGTAATAACATATCCACACATTTTTGGTCCAGTATTTAATTTTGATAAGACGGTTATGCCAATAGTTTTAATGCTAGAGACTAATATTTGAGCCGATTTGATCCTCATCATTATCACCAAATCAGCCACACGACACCCAGTGCTGTGTTCCAAACTCTCCACAAGGATCGATTTGAGTCTCACTAGGGCTAAAGTTTTTTAATATATAAGTACTGCGTTTACATTAATGGGCTAAGAGCACATTATTCTCAGCCACATTATTAGGGTTCCGTACCCAAAGGGTAAAAACGGAATCCTATTAATAAGACTCCGCTGTCCGTCCGTCTGTCTGTCTGTCACCAGGCTGTATATCATGAACCGTGATAGCTAGACAGTTGAAATTTTCACAGAATGATGTATTTCTGTTGCCGTTAAATAACAACAAATACATACTAAAAGCAGAATAAAATCAATATTTAAGGGTGTCTCCCATACAACAAACGTGATTTTTTTGCCGACCTGCGTGGTGCAGTGGTCAACGTGCCGCTTACCACGCAAAAGGTCCTGGGTTCGATTCCCGGCCGGGCAGAAATTGAAATGTTGAATTTTAATTTCTGTGACGGGTCTGGGTGTTACTATGTATAATAAGTATATATTTAAAAAGTATAAAAGTACTATATCAGTTGTCTAGCACCCATATTACAAGCTTTGCTTAGTTTGGGGCTAGATGACGCTGTGTGAAATTGTCCAAGTATTTATTTATTTATTTATTTTTGCTCGATATTTAATAACGACAATAGGTAGACAGTTGAAATTTTCACAGATGATGTATTTCTGTTGCCACTATAACAACAATTACTAAAAACAGAATAAAATCAATATTTAAGGGGGGCTCCGATACAATAAACGTTTTTGGCCGTTTTTTGGTACGAACCCTTAGTGCGCGAGTCCGACTCGTACTTGGCCGGTTTTTTTTAATAATCTTTTTTGAAAAGGTCGCAGCTAACTAGAATGTGATGAACATTTCCACCGATCCAAATGGAAAGAGAATATGTAAATGCACGTCACCGCCCGTCGAGGGGCGTGGAATCACGACTGCAAACATTGACCTTAGACTTTTATTCTTTAACTCACTTAGGCTCTTCGCTGCAAATCACTCCACTAGAAGCGAACGGGAATTTCTGCAATGAACGCTTCAAACAGGTTTTATTCAAAACTCTCAAAACAAAGTCACCATCTTCTTTATAATGATAACGTTAGAAAAAGAATGTCTAAAAACTGACTGAAAAGATATAACTAATCCTTTTTAAGGTTCCGATAAAAATCGAATATTTATAGACGATATTTTGTACTTGTAAGAAAGAATGAAAAAAAGAAAAAAACATTTATTTTTTGGAACTACACTTGTGCTATGAGACCTTGCTTCCTGCTGAATTTTATTATTCTAGTTCAATGGCGAAGTACCTATCAAAGACCATAGACTTTAGAACTTGATATTGATTTTCCACACAAAAAGGGGCTTGACATACAGACATGACAATCAAGACAGTAAAGGTATAATTCCGATGTCAGCAGCACTGCTGCGCGACACTGCTGCGCGACACTGCTGCGCGACAGTGCTGCGCAGCACTGCTGCCGAGCTCGGAATGTAGTCTCATATAAACCTATAGAGAATGTATGGGGACCAGTGGTGTTGCGGCAGCAGTGCCGCGCAGCACTGCTGCGCAGCAGTGTCGCGCAGCAGTGTTGCGCAGCAGTGTCGCGTCGCTTCTCCGCTCACATCAAATTGAGCCTTTCAAACGTAACATTAGGGTTCAATTTGGAGTGCACTGCTGCGGCAACACTGCTGCTGCTGCCGAGATCGGAATCATACATTTAACTTATTTTTTTCTTTTTGAGGTATGAAACCCTCGAAGTTCAAACCAGACTCGCTCTTGCCAGCTTTTTATGTTTCAAACAAAAATAGCTAACGATCTCTACGATTTTTAGCTTGGAGGGAACCGATATTGGCAATCGGTAGAGGAATGAAAAATACTTTGTGTAACCGGTGCTGATGAAAATCTCCTGTGGATGCGTTTTGTTAGATCCCCGTAACGAGTCCGTTAGAGTGCACAGAGGAGAGAGATGTACGTGAGGTGGCAGTTAACATCTGACAGTCTGGAACCAATGATTTCAAAAGGAAGGATGCGCCCATCTGAATATTTTGCCTTATAATTCCTTCATACTATCAAAATCAGCGACATCTGTTAGAACCCACTCGAACTACTAAGGTATTAGAGGTAGGCAAAAAAGATTACTGAAGTGAACTAATCCACTGATCTAGTTCATTTGGGTCGCTCGTTAGTACAAATTATTAAAATATTTTTATTATGGTTATTATAACAGTTTTTCGATGATCATAAATAAAACGTAAGCACAACAAAATCTCAATCAGGTTTATTTCAAATTAGATGTTTTTGCGTTTTTCCATGTGCGAGCAAAATTATTTAATGAAATTCATAATTTCGCTCGCAAAAAATATAAACTGAAACTAAAATAAATAAACTAATCTACTTATAAACTACTAAATATAAAGATGAAAGATTTGTTTGTTGGTTTGATGTTTGTAATGAATAAACTCAAAAGCTAACTGATCCGATTTTAAAATTCTTTCAACTATTGAAAGCTACATTGTCAGCGAGTAACATTAGGGCGGTTGTATGACAGAAAGTTGCACCCTCAGAGGTTTTTATTTAATAAGTAATAATAGAAATTTTAATAATGTTTTAGGTGGAGTTTTAAGGGCCCATGGTCTAGTATTTTTAGAAGGTATCACTACATGCCCTCGTAATCATTCGTAGAAGTAGATAGCAAATGTGTCAAAAACAGCCACTTTTAGCAGTTTTGCTATCTACTTCTAGCAGTGACTACGAGGGAATGTAACGATACCATCTAAAAATACTAGACTGCGGGCCCTGAAAATTCCACGTAAAACATTACTAAAATTGTGCATTAGAATTATAATAATAAATAAAAATCACCGCAGCGCCGATTTCACTGTATTTTATTAAAAAATTAAGATTCCTTTTTTTTCTATAAAAGTATGGGGAATGTCCAACAAAAATTTCATATTATTATATATATTTTTATAGATAAGAATAAGCTCCCTTAGTAATAGAAAACAGTATCAGAAATATCGTTTGCGTAAAAAAAATAAAAAAAAAATAAGTGCTTTCGACTTCACTAATGTATGAAAGTAACAGTAGAATGGAGATTATACCTTTGCCACTACCTGCTACAACCACGACATGGTATTAAAATAAAGTTCAAACACAAAATGTTTTTTTTTAATCTATGTTGTGGTGTGGTTATTACTTTCATACATTTGTGAAGTCGAAAGGACTTTATTTTTTTTAAATATTATTACTTTTTTCTATTACTAAAGGAACTTATTCTTATCTATAATCAAACTGGCTAAATATTTTTTTATAGGTAGGAATAAGCTCTCTTAGTAATAGAAAAAAAATCAGAATTTTCGGTTGCTTGAAAAATTTAAAAAAAATAAGTGCTTTCGACTTCACTAATGTATGAAAGTAACAGTAGAATGGAGATTATACCTTTGCCACCACCTGCTACAACCACGACATGGTATTAAAATAAAGTTCAAACACAAAATGTTTTTTTTTAATCTATGTTGTGGTGTGGTTATTACTTTCCTACATTTGTGAACTCGAAGAGACTTTAATTTTTTTTATTTTTTCATGTAACCGAAAATTCTGTTTTTTTTTTCTAATACTAAAGAAGCTTATTCCTATATATGAAAAAATATTTTGAAAAAAGAAATATATGTAGCTTACTTCCGCAAACAAAGTTTGCGTTTTTGCGTTGTTTGCGGAAGTAAGCTACATATATTTCTTTTTTCAAAATGGTTTGGGACTTCCGCCAAGTGACGCCTGATTCAATCAAATATGAAAAAATATTCAGCCAATTTGATTTTTCTCTGACATTCCCCATTATTTTAATTGAAATGTAATGTAGATAATTATTTTTGCAGCGAATATGTTTCATAGGAGACATTTCTGTATGCAATATTCGTAATCCATCTTTTTTCGTTCTTTGAGTTAATTAGGTACGTAACTATGGAACTAAATGAACTAAAGATTTAATATGAACGCAAGTGAACTAGTTCATTTGAGTCATGATGACCCATCTCTAGTGCCTCGAACAATAACTAGTAGTAGTAAAATCTTTTATATTTTATTAAAATTGTTAGACACTTAATAAAAATAATGTAAAGCTACTAACCGATGATACGATATTCCATAAAACTTTTTAACCTTTGCATCATATTTTTTGCAATCTACAAATGCACATTTCGGCATTTTTATGTCACGTCAATCACCATCTGTCTACCATAGTCTCCCGCGGATGACTGAAACGCGTTGGCCCTAAAACTGTATTTTTAGGGCCAACCAACTGGCTTCATTTCGTAGTGACGTTGACCGGGTCCTTACGCTAGTAATATAATAAGTCTATGTCTGGAACACAAGTTTTTGTGTTTCTTTGGTGAGTAGTTGGTACGTGGAGGTAGTCTTTAAGTAAAAAAATCGGGTTGCACTCCAGGAGTACCTGCAGAAGTGAAAACTTGAATATTAACGTTGTGCATTTTTGATATTTTGAAATTAGCGGCAAAGGATTTAAATTATTTCTTTCCTATTACTATACAATCACAAAATTCAATTAGTTTGTAATGAGAGAAAAATTCTAAAGATTTCGCGCCAGTGACCTTTTTAATTTCTACATGCACGCATTCTACGATTTGAACTTATAGTCACAGAGTATAAATAAGTCTATGATTTCACCGAAGAGATCGCTGCTATTAGTTCCATTTTCAAAATTAGAGCGTTGCTGGTGACACAAGTATTTACGTCTTAAAATGACGCGCCGCCATTTTCAACGCGCCCCGTAGAAAGAGAGGGGGATACTTCCGCCACCAGCTGCCTACTCTCTATCCGTCACATCCGTCACGCATTTTCGATTAGCCACGTGATTCTTACTGACGCGAGTTTAGCATTTTTTCCCCATACAAAAAAGCGTACAACGCCGCTAAAAAAGTTTTCACTTCAAAAATTAAGCATTATGAAAATGCTTTGAATATCGCGACGTCTTTTTATAAACTACTAAGTAATCTGCATTGGAATTCTTGTTTAACATCATCATATAAATCATGTTTAACTATTCATCAATCACATTAAAACTTTTTTTTCTCTTGCCAACCAGCAAACCATAGAGTTAGTTATTAACTAGGGTTAGTTTAACAAGTTATGGTTGAATTAAACTAACCTACTGACATTTCAGATACAGATATTTCTGTTGCATTTTTTCAATTCAACCAGAATTTAGCCTTATTTAAAGCATTCACTTTGTTTCATATTTACTAGAATTTAAATAACGAGTAATATTAAAAAAAAAATATTTTGAAAAAATAAACAAAACTATCTAAATACTGTTCACCTGCAATCTACACCTCTTGGTACCAGGTGTTTGTTTCAATTTAAATTTAAAAGCCATATAACGAGAACCGCGAACAGTAATTTATTCCACAGAGTTTGCATAATAGAAAATCGGCATCCAAAGATCAGACTCAGCGATCCGCGTGCACCTCACCAAGGTTTGAGAAACGGTGCGCATTTAATCTTTTCAGACGTTCTCAAATATCTACTCATTAACTTGTGTACCCACTTCAGACATTGGCGATTTGTTACTTCGATTCGTGCCGATAGAATGAGCGAGAGTCGAGATTTGAACGAAAGAGGTGCCTATTTACACTACCGTTATTCACCCCACGGCGTGTTATTCAGAGCTTAGTGTGGCCTCATAAAACGTTCACTCAACTCGGGACCGCGGCTAATTAATCAACTCTGTTTACTCCATGAATGATGGGCTGAAATCATACGGCCAATAGCTGGAGATGTTATCGACGAAAACGATAAGGAACGTATATACAATGCCAAATATCCTTTTCAGAGTCTGAATAGGATATTGGGCATTGTATAAACGTTCCCTAACGTTTTTATTTCTTTTCAGAACTGTCTAAATTTCAGACACTTCTGAACAGAAATATTTTTTTTTAACCTATCTTCTGTATTGTTATTACAAACTAATATAGTTAGTTATAAGTTGGTTAGAATGTATAACGACTTCTATTGGTTGAATTGTCTTTAGAAACAGTCACGTCTCCCTGCTACGATTTACGTAGTGCTACGACAGCGTATAAATTGCTTGCTACGTTATTCCGTAGTTAATGTAGTTCAGGAGAAAATTATCTTTGTACTGCAGTAATAATTCGCTTTCATTTTGGAAACGGGACCACTGTTATTTGAGTTACCTCTTTTGTTATTTTTAAATCTCTATAGTTGGAGTTTAAGAAATCCGATCTAAGTGTGCGCTTGTGATATTGATTCAGCTCGGAGAGTGTTTTCGGTACTAAGATAAGGAGAAACGTGACTGTAGCCGTCGTTCTCGGACCAACTATGTGGACCTTTATGCTTACAGACCCTGTAAGCGTTGTACCCCAGGGGAGTACTCAGCCACCGTTTGACTTACGGCGACATTGTGCTAGTTTGTACGAATTTGTTCCTCCGATGGGGGTCGAGGCTTTCGATCTATATTGCATTGGCTCACGTAAGTTTACAAATGGAATGTCAAACACAGTACCAGTTTTAGAGATTGCCTGATGTACTATTCACGATCTGTGCCGTTTGAGAATATGATATTTCGTATATAACAATGAGTCGCTTTTGGCATTTGCAACGAACAAAAGCGAGAGAATATTGAAAATTAAATTAAACGGGAACGCTTTATCGAAATATTTTGTTAGAATTGTTAATAAATTATGGATTACAATAATGCTAATGCACTAAATGATTTCATTATGTTAACAAATTTATTAATTTTCAATGTGAATTTGATAGTAATTTGTTAATAAAAATTGTCAGTTTGGAAATCATAGATTTGAATCGTTTTTTATCGGAAAATGTTTCTGCCTATTTAGTGGTACTACACGAAGGAAAGATGTTATATTTCTAAGTCCCTTTCCAAAACCCATAAGTATGTTAGTGTTAGTGCTTTTCTACTTTGCTTGGTACCCACACGTAACGTAACACGGTTAATAGTTGGTATATATGGTGTCTTGATGGAAAAACCCTGCGTTTTGCTTAGGACTGTTTAAGTACCTATATCATCAGAATCTGAACTATACTAATGAAAATTTTCCAAGAGAATGTATTTCAAATACACTTAATATAATACTAAATGTTGCTTTTCCATTACAAACTTGCCGTTCTATCAAAAGTCCAGCGACTGTGCGACTTATCGATATCAACCCATCTCCTTCGCTGAAATCGAATGAACACAAAATTAGCATTTTATCTTCAGTTATTAGTATCCCCGTAAACGCTGGGACGCCCCATCCGGGATCGCTGATTGAATCCTCCCGATTATGACGTTAATCTGTTCAATGCAAATTGGACGGGCTAGTCATTTACATCCCTTTATCGGAATTCGACTATAAAATATTCAAATGTTTATTGTTTTGTCAAACAGATGACGCCAACGTTAGCTGAGTTGATGAATATTTGATCGCTGAATTGGGCGTCTTCGTGTAACAATGTCGCGCAGCCTTATTGAAACTTCTATAAACATTACTCGATAGTGAAGAAAAATTATTCTTTATACAATTTGAGTTGACATTTAAGTGGTCAGAGAAGAGTTACGAAACTTAAATCGATGATGAGAACAATTGAAACTTCCCTCTTTTTTTAACGGAAATGTTTTATCAGTTTAAGCTTAGATTACAATACTAGATTACTACGATAATAATTAATGCCCGGAAACGTACGTACGTTAATGGTGTTGTCGTAGTTAGCTTGTAATAATTGAAAACACTGTTTTCGTAAATGTATTGTAATAAAGTCTCCGTTTAGCTAAATGAACAAAGTACATCCCATAACAAGGCAACTAAAAATGGTTAGTATTTTTTCGCTATGAAATCATGCATTTGTGAAACCATGTTTCATGAACACGTGTGCTTAGGCACCATGAGTATTTACGATGCATTTATTATTATTGTAACAGTTGGCAACAAATTGCAATTAATGTTAAGGACATTTGGATTTCCTGAAAATTACCGAATGAAATTGTAAAAATATATTTAATCACAGTTTTATTCCAATGATCCAGCACGTAATCAGGATGTAACTGTTTCATAATTATTATGCCTAATAATTATGAAACAGTTTTCATCTCATACCATATGATGTCATGAAAAGACAAGACTTCAAAGTCAAACTCAATAGTAATTACTATATTTTATCACAAAGGGTTGATGAACAGAGAAAAGGTGTATATTTACATCCTATGATCAAACCTATGATCCTGCCAATGATCGTACTCCACAGTACAAGATGAGATTTTTCACCCATGTTCCTCGTACAACCAAATTTCATAAGCAGTCTCCGAAACAAAAAGAAATGAAACAATGTTTCCATACTTTTACAATAAACACTTTTCCGGAGTTTTCCAAACGCGACGTTTAGTACACTTCTTAGAACTTTTCTCCGGTAAAAAGCGGGCAAAATTATTACTGTAGATTAATGTTGGCCGACTGAAACTGCAGCACGAAGTTTCGAAGTAGCTAGTTTTGTGTTATTTTTTAAAATCTACTACTCGTTCGGAATTCATTAGCATCGGCACGGGGTCTACACACGAGCCCGATTGGTTTTCAGCTATTTTTTTGCCTACTACCGAGGGAGAAACTTTTTTCCCAAGATACATAATACGGCGCCAAGATTATGCTCCCTTTTATGGCAAAAAGAGTCGACGAAGTTTTGAAATTACGAAGTTAATTACTCACTCAGTTTCTCAAAGTTTGAATCTGTGGGTTTTTACACGAAATTTTTGGGATATAAAAAGCTATGTCTCGCCTTTTTTTTCTATTTGAGTTACGTTCATTGATTAAACTCGTTTTTCTATCAACGTGTATTTTTTTGAACTACTTTAATATTTAACTTGTTGTGATAATAAGCTACGAAGCTAGGTAAGTATTTTTTGTGATCTAAACAACATATTTTTATTTATCAAAAATAAAAAGGCGCAATGGAAACTAAACAATAAACCTAGGTAGTTATATTCGCCAAATATCTATTTTCATAATCCGATGCTCTTTCAGTGATTAAGAAAGCGAGGGAGATAATATAGAAGTCAAACACAATTTTGCATAATGTCCTTGCGCGGAGTTTGGCGGAGAGTGAAATCGTTCCTCATTAGGCAAATCGGCTGGCGTCAGCTCATCCTATTAGTACAGTCAATGTTTGGCTATCCAATCATCCTAGTATCAGACCAATGGACGATAAATCTTTTGCATTGTTTGAAAATTCTCTTCAAGATGCTAATTGAAATTGAATTTAAAAATTACGTAAAGTTTGCTGGTGTTCATTAAAATCAAGTGTAGAATCATGGATTGTTTCAACTGTTTTATTTCATAATTTATAGCTAGTCCAACTCAGGGGTTCTTTTGATAGTTAGAGAATAGTCAAAATATATAAGAGAGTAGTACATTAATAAAATAATGTACTATTATCTTAAGAACTGATATTTACATAACAAATTTTCGTCAAGAATGAAATATATCAATTATATTCTCATTAAAACAATATTTATGAAAAACAGGAACAAAATATTCTTCAAAAAGAATCAAAGCCTTTATAAATTATCAGGTCGAGCCCTACAAAACAATAAATTCCGTTCAAAACATCAACTCAACCGTTCCGATAACAGAACGCTCAATGATAACACAGTAACGAATTCTTAATTACATAAAAGTCGAAATAAAATTTTATGAGCAATGTTGAATTTTCGATAGAGCGGGAGGCTTCGCTGTAACGGCATTTTTTCGCAACTTTATGAAAACGGCTCCCTAGATTTATGAATGAAACCTTTTAGGAACGCCAAGCTATGTAATATATGGAACGCCAGCTTCGAAATTACACCGTTATGATTCCAAGATTGTCGCTGAGACCGCCAATACACCCACCGAACAGAATAAATTTGCTTTATGTGTAGACAGTGACCTTCATAACCCATATTGTAGCTAGACAAGGAATTGGGGATCGGCTGTTTTGTATTCAACGGTCGTGTTTTCTTTTTAAATTATTTGTTACGTAAGCTGCAGCTGTGTCAGAAAATAGGATCTTTCGTTCTTTAAATAGGTGCGCAAAACGATTTTGAGTTCGAATTCAGCAACACAAGTTGGGCTTACCAAAGGTTTAATTGGGACTTACACCACTTAATGAATTATTTTTAAAAGGTTGCAACTCAGATACCTATTATTTAATTATCAATAAAAAATCTTTTGTATGCTCTAAAATTAGAAGCACCACTAGCTGCAAATACTCACGTACTGTGTGCTTTGAAAACTTCATGGCAACATTTTATTTATTTTATCGCGAGGTCTACAGCTCACGGAGCCACTAGTTTTAACACGTTTTTATTAGGTTGCTTTCTCGTTTGTTTGTATGTTTGTCCACAAAGTTTGCGAACGATTTTAAACTAGCTTCCCGATGAGCTAGAGACTTGAAACTTTGATCATAGGTCAGAACTGGAAGGCAATGCTATGGTGTCATTGAGCTGGTCAGATGATGGAACTGGAAGAAGGCCACAGGAACTTAATGATGAAACCATACAACCCCATTATGATAAGGCTTGTTAGAATTGTCTTGACGAGTACTCTAATGGGAGATAAAGTCCAGGGTCTGATGATGGAGCCGGAAGAAGGCCATATAGGAACTCTATAATAAAACCATGCAACCCCATCGAGTTTGGGCTCGTTTGAATCGTCTTGACGAGTATTTTGTTGGAAAATAGTGTCCGAGGATCTCATGATGGAGCCGGAATAAGGCCATAGGAGCTCTATAATAAAACCACGCTACCCCATCGAATTTCGGCTCGTTTGAATCGTCTTGTTGAGTACTTTGTTGGGAAATAGTGTCCGAAGATCTGATGATGGAGCCGGAAGAAGGCCATAGGAACTCTATAATAAATCCACGTTACCCCATCGAGTTTGGGCTCGTTTGAATCGTATTGACGAGTTCTTTGTCGGGAAATAGTTTCCAGGGTCTGATGATGGAGCAGGAAGAAGGTCACTGGGACTCTGTAATAAAACCATGCAACCCCATCGAGTTTGGGCTCGTTTGAATCGTGTTAACGAGTTTTTTGTTAGGAAATAGTTTCCAGGGTCTGATGATGGAGCCGGATGAAGGGGACTGGGACTCTGTAATACAACCATGCAACCCCATCGAGTTTGGACTCATTTGAATCGTCTTGACGAGTGGTCCGATAGGAGATGGTATGTTTTTAGTCTTAGCTCGTTAACTAAAAAACAGAAAGTAATAATTTACTGAAAAATAATATTTTTTAAAAACATGTTTTTAAACGGACTAAATTATTACAAAAAAAAATCGGACTAAAAATATTAAAACAAAAAAGTAATAAATAAATTCTTCTGTAAATATTTATAACCCTAATAACTTATACTTACAGAAATTTTAAACCTAAAAATTTTAAACCTAAAAACGTGGGGCGCGTTTTGTAAAATTTATCATCCATATTATCTATAGCATGCGCCCCACGTTTTTGGTTTAAAATTTTAAGTTTAAAATTTCTGTAGGTATAGGTTATTAGGGTATAAATATTTTTTTTTTACTTTTTTATTTGAATATTTTTAATCCGATTATTTTTTGCAATAATTTAGTCCGTTTTAAAAACGTGTATTTAAAAAATATTTTTTTATCTATAATGCTGCCGTATCTTAATTTAGGATTAATGAATTATCTCTCTCTCTTTCTATTCTCTTGATTTTTCTATTATTTTTCTTTTATCTAAACCAGTCAACTCGAAAATGATTGTCTGAAAATTCAGTCTCATTCTGTTTTCATTGCATTTCGGGCCGTCCATTCCGTTCTGAGCGGCTGTACGAGTATCTGATGACGTCACACGTCCGTTAGACGCAATTCGTGACGTCACATCGGAAGCCCTTTGTCTAGCCGCAGCTTTTGTTAGATATTCCTATTAATTGCCAGCATCCACAATATCTGCAACACATATTCTAAGTGACTGTTGTAGAATCTACGGCTAGGCACTTCATTGTTTGTGGAACAGGCATAAGCGTAAGTAGGTATTGTTTTTTATATTTTTACTAATTCTGGACCCAATTATTTAACTAGATTTTTTATAAAGCAACTGTACCAGCTCAACAGTTCTTATCGTGGTACAATGCTATTATACACTACAGATTCGCAATGATACAGCTTAAAAATAAAGCAAGGTAAGATTATTGGATATAATTACAAACACATAAAGATTAGATTACAACCGTGACACGGGGAACAAAAAATAAGTTGATCACGCGACCATTGAACCCTTGCGGAACTCGAATCCAAGACTTAAGGTTTTGTAGAAAAGGTTACTAGTCTAACTTGGCTTTCGAATGATTCGGCGGATCATTATTCAAACGCATTATCATGCAGCTACCATCCCATCTGCACGTTTAAGACGGGTGATCGATATTTTCTAAGAAAGGTCTGCAGAAAACTTGATAAGGAATGAAAAGTAAAATTGAGTTTAAGCGACGACAGAGTGAGGCGTGGAAAGAATGCGAAATTAGAGCACACCCAGTGTAAGGAAATGTTTAAACGGAAGACTTACGGAAAACCCGCAATTATTAGCAAGTGGTGACAGGGCGAGGAATTACTTGAGGGAACCAGGAAGTTAATTATATTTAAGAGAGATGCCACTTTTTTAACCACTAATGGAAAAGCTTGGGCTGAAATTACTATGTCTTGAGTGGTGAAAAGGCTTAAGGTTCCTTCTGTATCTATAATCCATAACTGCTGAAATACTTAGTAACTCGACCCGCTTTACCTCAATATATGGAGTGAATTTGACTCATATCTAACTCTTATAAATATAACACATCAATGTTGATGTAGACGTGGTGCCGGAAGTCAGGGCATACTATCCTGCATCAACAAAACTAAACATAAATCTCATGTCCAAACACCAAGCACCCTTGAATCGATATATATATCTCTAGATCACTAATCAAAACGATAATCGTATGCAGGACAGTCAGCATAGCGATATTTTTTCGAATTCGAGAATTCGATCCTGATATTAGTCGTACACCAAATGCAAAGAGTGAGTTGCAAAGTTACTGGATAATTATAATATTCAAAAGCAAAAAAATTTTGGTCATTGAGGTTCTTTTTAGGATATACGTCATATTGTTAGCATTGCTACGCATTGCGTAATGAAGAATACACATAACGTTCGTAATTCCGTGTAGTGCGAACATCACAGTACATTGCGCGCTCATTCCGCGTCTTTCATGTGTAATTCATGCGAACGGGGCAACGCGACGCATTCCAAATGTAATTTCACACGTCCACTGGAGGCTTAGTAAAGTTTTCTGCTGAATAAGCTATATACAAGGGTGATTCAATTTTGTTTGCAAAACGAATTAAACGCGCCGTGACCAATATAAATTTTGCTTTGAGACTGCTAACGATTCGTCATAAAAATATTGTTTTATTACTTTACATAAAAGTTAAAAATATAAAGTCAACACGATAGGTATATTTCAATAGACCTGAATAATAAAACAGTTTTTGCACCATTTTCGAACTGAAATTGGATAAAATGGATACCTAACCGTAGGTATCTACAATAACACAGTAAAGTAATCAATGTCAGTATCAAGCTCAATATCAAGCTCAATTTTAAGAGCTAATTTTTTAAGAGGTTGCTACAACTAAATAAAAATGAGAAGAGCTAACAACCACTTCAAACCTCGGCAGTCTATTGGTATTTTTTTCCATAATCGATAGATCAACATACAATCTCTTTGATAGACTCTTGCTTGCAGTGAATTTGTAAAAGCGTCAGAATTTAAGACTGAAAAGGATATAAAATATGAAATCAATTGGAAATGACTTTTCCATTAATAAAGACGAGGAAGAAAGGGCGCGGTGCCCTCACTAATTAGAAGTCGCGGGTCGAATTTTCAATGCGTCCCTGCCGTTTCACTAATGGCGAACTGAAATAAAAGTTTATATTTACTGTACGTGGCCTCTTCGGATGAATATTTATACTTGCCTGCCTTTATTTAACTCAAAGAACGAAGTTTTACGTCTATACTTTTTTGTGTTTACCTTTGACGATTCTTGATGGTTGGAATTTTTACACGGTATTTTGATCAAGTGATGCTGCAATTTGGAAGTGCAATTTTTATTAATTAGCCTAATAAATTTAAATGTTCAAATAAGCAAAACCATGTGAGAGAAAATATATGTGAGCAGATATTTTCTTTCCATTTTAAGCAAAACAACATATTGTAAACGAAATAAAAAAAATGAAATTAAAGCAATTTGTATCTGAAATGGGAAAATTGATAATAAGTTCCCGAACAGTCCGCGCAGCTCGTAACGTCAACTTATAATTTAATTTCAACGTAAATGACAAATGTGAGTGAATTCCGTCAACGTATTTCACGGATCGCAGCCACGGGCGGGGACACATCGAGCCGGCGTCACCGAATCATTTGTTAAAGCGGCAATAAAGTGACGGATTAGCAACGAGCAACAGCCTTCCCAATAACACCACGCTTTACAAGAGTAATGATGCTCAATTTTAATGACGCGTCGGCCACCGAGACGGCACCCGCGACTTCGCCACGCCCGCCCACCGCACGTGACCGGAATAACCAAACGACCATATTGGAAGAATACGACATCGCCCCAAAGTCTGACGATAAATTTAGTTATTACTTGTGAAAATAGACGGAAGGAGATCGCTAACTTGTCCTCGTGAGGAGATAATGGATCATTTCGGTGGACACTTTTAGTCAGTCCACGGAGGGAGCGCAAAGTGCCCCCTTTTATGTGAGTTTTCGGATTGTGTTTCAGAAATTTTCGCGTTTTAAACGGGACCGTTCGGGAACATGGCGAAAGTTAGATTATATTTGAGCCAACATTAGTTCGCGTTTGGGGGGAATGGCAACTTTTTCATTCAAGCTAAACTTTTTTTGTGTGGTGTACCCTCACAAATAGAATTTTACGACTACAACAAACTTTTCACGAACAAACAGAACGGACAGTCAACTTAAAATTGATAAACGTGGAATTATAAATTTAAACTGTAAATGAAAATCGAAATTTTCGTAGTGGCTTGCAAAACAAATGAGTTTGATAAATTCAATATCAATATTGTCGATTTGCTGTGTGATGTTTAAATGTTTGTCATAACATTCGTGACCAATTCACTCGCACGGACCAATGGAAACGTGCATTTTGTGTTGGACAAACAACCATCTATATAAAATTAAAGACAGCCCCGGGCGACAGTGCGGTTTGTCCGTCCGTCCGCTACAATGAATATTGTTTACGAATGCACCGCATCCATCATGTAATGTTTGTTGACACGATATAAGTGATACATCACAGTTTTGTTTTTATCAGCAGTTCATTGTTTTAGAATCCCGTGGTGAAGGTAAAAGATGTCACTTGGGTGGGGTTTTCGATTTCCTGAGCTTGTGGAGTGTCAATTGTGTTAATTTTTTCGATCTGATTCATGTTGATTATATCGCTCGTTTTTCATTTAAAGTCAGATCACAAATAAAAAAACCGGACAAGTGCGAGTCGGGCTCGCCCACCGAGGGTTCCGTACAGACCTACATCTATACATAAAATAAAGCTATAGAAAAGTTGTGTCGATACAAAGGAAATATTTTGAAAAAAAGTGGTTGGTAGTTATTAGTTTTTTATATGAAAACTGTACTACGGAGAGTTCAAGCTTTATCCCAGGTTCTACCTACCGGAATTATGTGAAAAATTGCTTAGTTTATAAGTTGGACTCCAAGCTACCAAACTGTAAAAAAATACCATCAAAATCCGTTCAGCAGACTGCTATATATAGATAACCATTTGAAATCCTTTGCCGCCACGTAGAAAATAACCCTTCCAGGGATTACGACAAAGAATTGACCACGGGCGAAGTTTGAAATGGAATAGTACATTACTGCAGCGGCACTCAAGACAGGCATTGAAGAACATACGTTAGTCCATCAATGCCTAGTTGCGGCCAAGGCTTGTGTAGTACTTTTAAACTTTTAACTTTTTAGTTTTAAAAGTTTTAAGCTTTTTATTTTAATTTTAAATTACTTACAGTAATTGAAAAAAGAAAATGGAAAGTGGAATGTGCACATAAAGGCCTTTCATTTGATACACATATTGAAAAAAAAAACCGTTTTTTTTCATTTATTTCCAGTTTTTCATTTTTTTTCCAGTTTTTTGGAAAGTGCTCATCAAGGCCTTTCATTTGATACCCATATTGCAAAAAAAAAATTTTTTTTTTGTTTTTTTTTTTCAGTTTTTTTGGAATGTGCTCATCAAGGCCTTTCATTTGATACCCATATTGCAAAAAAATTACCTTTCTTTTTAAATTTTTTTTTTTTAGTTTTTTGGAATATGCTCCTTGATGAGTATATTCCAAAAAACTTTTCAAAAAACTTTCATTTGATACCCATAGGTATTGAAAAAAAAATTTTTCGTTTTTAATTTTTTTTATCTTTTTGGAATGCGCTCATCAAGGCCTTTCATTTGATACCCATATTGCACCAAAACAGTTTTTTTTCGTTTTTATTTTTTTTTTCAATTTTTTGGAATGTGCTCATCAAGGCCTTTCACGTGATACCACTATACCGAATATTAAAAAAAATATTTTGGAATGTGCTCGCTCATCAAGACGACATTTGATACCTATATTTGTGTTTCATTGAAAAGTTCGCTCCATTTCTGAATTACACGTGTGTAATGAGTTTTAATAGAAACATTGCTGGACAGACGCCGGCAATTTTGTATGAAAATCCATTATAACACGTTAGTAATGGATTCTCATACAAATATTGACGGCGCGGTTTAGGTCTGTCCGTAAACTCTGATTTAGCACGAAGAAGGTTGTCAAAATAATGTTCGAATTTCCAAGCATTTTTGAGAAAAAATAAAATAATTACAAACCCACCGCACCTGTATAAAATACAAGTACTGTTGATTGTCAACAGATGGCGCTGTATATCGATAGTACACTGTATAATGTTCTGTGAAATGGTTTTATCTATCGCAATGTTATTAGAGAAAATGGGTGTATTCCAACAGGACCCTTTGGTTGTGTGAAGCCGAGACTTTTATTGTATTGGTGGCTACCTCGGCTGACCTTACCGAGTAAACTGTCTTGATTATACTTGGTGCCAAATGCTCCAAGCAACATTGGAATGCGATGCACCCGCATTTTAATGTAAACTGAAACAATCTACCACTGAACTATTCAACACTTGACACTGGCAAAAATTACTTCCAAGAAGAAAGTAGATTGCCAAAACAAAAATAAGAAGAAGAAGACCCCCTGTCATACAGCGTGACACACCGCCATGTTGCGAAAATATTTAGAGCCAAATTTATTACTTTTTAATTTTATTTTTAAAAGTAATTAACTATAACAATATTTGAAAGGATCTGAATAATTTATAATAATAAATATTGATATTTTTAAAAGAATTAGTGGCGCGATTAATCCAAAAGTAATTAGAAGTTAAACTATGACCGCGCAATGCCGCGCATACCGTTGTTTCACCAAGATGATTAATAATTACGTATTTTAATGACCATATTTTATTATGATTTAATTACAAATATACAGTTTTCAGATTTATTCCTGTAAGTGTAGTATAAGACGCTATTACCTGCCAAATTTCATAGTTCTAGGTCAACGGTAAGTACCCTATGAATTTTGATTCCTTTGAGAGTATCGAAAATGCGTTTTTTGCGCCCTAAACGGCAGTATCTTTTTTTTACGTTAATTTAGAAGTTTGATTTTTTTACAGCTTCAAGGGCCCGTAGACCTTAGTATATGGTTTAAATTTCAATTCGATACCTCCACGCGTTTCCGAGATAAAGGGTCTTGACAGACAGACGGACGGACAGACAGACAGACGGACAACAAAGTGATCCTATAAGGGTTCCGTTTTTTCCTTTTGAGGTACGGAACCCTAAAAATAATGTTTTCAAGACATTCTTAAAACCTAAACATCTACAAAACTTCTTTATTACCACACTTTTGTATTTTCGCCATCTAAATATTCTTCCCATATTATTCCGAAGAAAATAGAGAAAACGACAAGGGCGTATCGTGTTCATACGATAAAGAGCCCCGTGAAGCATGCAACTACGTAAAACCAATAAAGGCGCGAAGCTCACTAACGCGCGCTATTGAGACAAACGCGGCAAACTGGCGTAGGCAGGTAACAATATTTTCCATGGTGGCAAATTGAATAAACACATCACCGCCTTAAACGATGAAAAGACAAGTCCAATATCAGAGGAGTGAAGACGTGAAGACGGTAGAACATCTGAAGAAATTTTTAAAACTTTTTGGTTGTTTATGAAAATTTTCTACGAAAGTAGGTAGTTTTTGACATATTCACCTTCCAACGGCAACACCCGAGATTCAAGAAGATATTTATCATTTTTGAAGCGTAAATAGATGACCAAAATGTTGTTTTGGTTTTGTCATCAAACGCTTTGCTGGGTGTATGCACCCTTGTCAATGTTTAAGACACATCTTAGATTTGCTGTTATTTCTGAGTTCCGCAACAAATGTAGACATTTTTATTTTGTTTCGGGATCTGAGCAATCTATGTGTAAGCACAGAGTCTGGTCGCCCTGCGGAGCTCACGATAAGTGGGCGTAATTGCACACCACCAATGAAGAAAGGAAATAGTAGTTTGTTACACAAGGGATGTAAGTGAGCTATTACAGAACAAGATCCAATTTGGCGCCCGTGCGAGCGCAGCTCGCAAAGGGCGCTAATGGATCGAGTGCACCCGAGATATTTAGACGCCCGAGCGAGCGTAGCGAGCGAGGGTGAATATAGTTCGAGGGTGTAATAGCTACTTACAACCGAGGTAAGCATACTATTTTACATCATTTATGCGAGGTAAATTAAATAAAAAAAAAAAAATAATAAAAAAAAATAATAAAAAAAAAATAAATAAAAATAAAAAAAAAAAATAAAAAAAAAAAAAATAAAATAAAAATATTAAAACAAAAATAAAACGTTAAAGGGTTATTTCATTGAAAACTCGTGGGGTTGATCAGACCATTAAACTGAACAACTTTCACTATGGGACCAACCTCGAAATCACGAAAAAAAATCAGCTGTTTTTGCATTACAGAATTTTGCATACCTAGCTTGAACTGAAATTAAATGCCGCCATTTTCATTGTTTTTTTTTTCAGCCAAAAGTTTCGTCAGTTTATAATAAAAGAAAAGAGATTGGTTCACTAAGGAGTTTTAAATGCTTGAATTGTAATAGTAGTTTGTTACACAAGGGATGTAAGTGAGCTATTACAGAACAAGATCCAATTTGGCGCCCGTGCGAGCGCAGCTCGCATAGGGCGCTAATGGATCGAGTGCACCCGAGATATTTAGACGCACGAGCGAGCGAAGCGAGCGAGGGCGAATATAGTTCGAGGGTGTAATAGCTACTTACAACCGAGGTAAGCATACTATTTTACATCATTCATGCGAGGTAAATTTAATAAAAATAAAAATAAAAATAAAAATAAAAATTAAAACAAAAACATTAAAACAAAAATAAAAATAAAACGTTAAAGGGTTATTTCATTGAAAACTCGTAGGGTTGATTAGACCATTAAACTGAACAACTTTCATTATGGGACCAACCTCGAAATCACGAAAAAAAAATCTGCTGTTTTTGCATTGCAGAATTTTGCATACCTAGCTTCAACTGAAATGCCGCCATTATCATTGTTTTTTTTTTCAGCCAAAAGTTTCGTCAGTTTATAATAAAAGAAATGAGATTGGTTCACTAAGGAGTTTTAAATGCTTGAATTGTAAAGTAACTTTACAGTTAAAGCATTCACCATCCTTGAATTGTAAAGTGATTTGAAAATGGAACGTTCTATCTAAACAATGTACTGTGTTGCACATGCCAACTTACACAGCCTCATACTATATAAGTAAATCCTAGTTACCGAGCAAGTATGATGTAAAGTAACTTTACAGTTAAAGCATTCACCATCCTTGAATTGTAAAGTGATTTGAAAATGGAACGTTCTATCTAAACAATGCACTGTGTTGCACATGCCAACTTACACAGCCTCATACTATATAAGTAAATCGTAGTTACCGAGCAAGTATGATGTAAAGGAGCTTTATTGACCCAAGCGCGCCAAACACGTAAATCAACAGTAGAGGAGGTTGAAATTATCGAATCTAATGCCTAGACGATATACCTATAGCCAAAAGGCTAATTAAAAAGGCTGATTAAAAAATGAATTCTTCAAGTTAACATACTGAAAATGTCTTCACTAGTAGACCGACTAGCGATAAATATTCCCGTATCTAGCGACGCTTGTCTGCGTGTTTATGTTTCCTCCACCTTTACTGGGTCACTCGAGCAATTTATACTTTTAGATAGTACTAACTGTCTTGTTCAAGGCATTATAAGTACTGTTCTTCGCAGTAATATTCATGTAAGAAGGATTAGCAAATTGATGTGGAAGAAGTAATTTAATAGAATTGCTTTATGTATTCGGTGGGCAAAATGATTCCGATCCACGTTCACTTTAGTGAAAGCTAATAGACATAAAAATGGGAAATCCTTTAAAATTTAATGTTGATGTTTTCCTTGATAAAATGTTTTTATTTCTACATCAACTTGACTAAAATGTCATTTAGGACAAGTTTAGGACCAAGTTATTATTGTGAAATAAGGACCATCATGCTTGCGACTTGCCGTCGTTAGAGTTATAATTATTAATTAATTTCCACCACAAACTAAGTGGATGAAAACTAGCAAATACTATCTGCTTGTAGAAGTATTACCTCACAAGGTACTCAAAACATCAACAACAGCGAAACTGTAGATACAAGATGCTGTATTAATAACCAAGTGGTTACCAACATATTCGCTTCATCTAATACAATTTATTACGACGCGTGCACCCACAGAACGGCAACAATTCTCGACAACACATGTAGATTATTCCCAATTTATTCCCGAAACGTGGACGTAAGCAATGTAATAAAACAACGCATACTTGGTATTCACTGCGAGAATTAGTGGAGATGAGGTCGATCAAATTATGGATTTATGAGACAAAATTGTTTACCATGTGTGGCACCCACGCTAAGGAAAGCAATTTTCGGAATAATTTCCGATATTCGGAAACCGTTCCTGGAATTTTAAATAGATGTGAAATGAAATTCATGTGTATTGAAACTTATACATTCAAATACCTCTACATGACTTCAAAAATTATTATCGGTTGCTTATTTAAGCAAGTTACGAATGAAATCACTAAAGCTATTTATCCATAGTTTTATATTTTGCATTAGGTGTTTATAAAAATAATCAGTTGTTTGGGGTAGTGCAAATACTATTATTGCATCACAATAAAGCCATGCTCATTTTATTTTTGTAATTTACTTCCTTACTAATCATAACTTTAATACAAACTAGCTTCCGCCCGCGACTTCGTCCGCGTGGATATTAGAGAAAATCCTTAGCGTACCTTCAACCAGGATCCGACCAGCCGTTTTTACGCGACTAGGCGGGTCACCACCAAGCGAGCTGCCTTGTGCGAGGCCGACCATACGCGGCAAACGTCTTGCCTCGCGAGGCAGCGCGCTTGGTGGGGACCCGCCTAATCGCGTAAAAACGGCTGGCCGGATCCTGGTTGAAGGTACGCTAAGGATTTTCTCTAATATCCACGCGGACGAAGTCGCATGCGGAAGCTATTTATTACCATAATCAGAATTGGGTCCAGAGATATTAGTATCCCCGTCCCCGTCCCGTCCCCTATCCCGTCCCCGTCCCCTCTCTCCTTCCCCTCTCTCGTTCCCCTCTCTCCTTCTCCTCTCCCTCTCCCTCCAAACAACAAAATTTTGAACCTCTATATCACCAGTGTTGGACTTCAAAATAAATATAATTTTTGCAATCGTCATCCCAGAAAACCCCAATAAAAACATCAATTTTTAGGTTAATTTACCCATTTAACCCCCATTTCATCCCCATAGGGGTTAAAATACTAACAATAACAATATACGTTGCGTTAGATTTCTAACCATAAGCCTAAATTATAAATTAAGCTATTTTCAATTCGAAAATGAACCCTTCGAGGTTAGAATTTTGGAAAACGCTGTGACACGTATTTAATTATTTTCAATCGTCAGCCTAAACACAAAATTTAAAGACCTTAGCTTCAAAACTGAGGGACTTTTATACAAACTTTCATCCTTTATTTCATCCTCCTATGGATGAAATTTTCAAAAACCTTCCTTAGTATCCACTAATTTTGCACACACACTGCATGAGGTATCTGTGTGCAAAATTTCAACTCTCTAGGTCCAGCGGTTCGGGCTGTGCGTTGATAGATCAGTCAGTCAGTCAATCAGTCAGTCAGTCATTCAGCTTACGATTTTATATATTAAGATGTATCCTGTTATAATAATGTCGACCTAAATTCATTGTTATTTCGTAGTAGGTACTAACAGTCATTAGGTTTATTGCTTGTACATTCAGAGAAACCTGTCATTAGCCTTACTTTCAATAATCATGTTAACATACAAAATCATTATTGTAACGCTGAATAAATAAATATGTAAATAAAAATGAACTCATCAATCATAGTAGAATTATTAAATCTCTTTAATGCAGTTGTTTTTTTCTCCCAAGGATAACAAACTCATAAATTAAAAACTTAAAAGTTGCAAACTAACCCAAGAAATTAAACTATAATTGAAA
The DNA here is from genome assembly GCA_943789525.1 of Agriphila geniculea. NCBI lineage: Eukaryota > Metazoa > Arthropoda > Insecta > Lepidoptera > Crambidae > Agriphila > Agriphila geniculea. The sequence continues at coordinate 18,900,469 of OX038873.1, read as the reverse complement.
TTAATACAAGTAAACAACCACTGAGCTGAGAACTATGTAAACAAGCTCTTACAAAACGCGTAAAGTTGAATACTTACATCGATATTGCTATCGGTATTAAGACTTGATGCTTGGCCGCAAAACAAACTCGTGAATTATAGCCTTGAATATATAGCAAGCGATGTGCTCAAGCCTGGATTATTAGAATTTATGTGGCGTGTGTGTGACGCACCTTAGTCGTTTGGCGCGAAGAAAAATATTGTGGTCGGAGAGCTTAGGAATTGATCGATTTATGAGCGTTCTTAAAATTATGACAGCGCTGAGCCACCGGCAACTTTATTGAGTCTTATCTTGCTACTAGATTTATTGGTGTCTGTATCGGTGGGGGAATATTTGTTGTTTTCACTTAATACACTTTGGAGTAGCTTTTGCTTGGGCTGTAAGAAGTGAAAGGATTCCATTTAGAAAAATATACCTAATACTTAAAAAAAACGATTAATCAATGTCATTGAAATTAATAACTGGGCCAACAGATGAAAAATTAAACAATGACAGGATAGGAATTACAATTTTATGCTCAGAAACACTCGCCAAATTACTAACTTTTATAATTTTTCTTTAACATAATTTATTATTATTATGACCTTAGCCAGAATTTAAAAGAAATATTTAAACGTCTACATAAAAATAGACTTACGAAAGTTATCAGAGGATGAATCCCAGTGCTTGGTACAACCTAAATAGGTTTATATAAAACATGGTTGTAACTTGTGTTTTAATAATAAAAAAATGTAATCAAAATGGTTGACGTGAATATAAAAACATTAATTTTATATTTACTGTTTCTCATTCCCAAAGCAGACATAATATACTAAAATTACTAAATAGTTTTTATTTCCATGTTGCCATGCAATATCAATACACATGCATATGAATAGGAATGAATAATTCAATAGACCATTCTGAATATTAAGCCCGGTTTACACATAATAAGTAAGTAAATAAGTAGAAACCACGTGTGGACACCGTCCGGCAAGTAAGTAAGTAAGTAAGTAGCAACTTGGCGCCGGATAGGATCGGGTCCTAATTTTTGGACAGGCAAGTAGCGCGCAACCCCCTCCCGCTTCGTCTTGCGCTCCCCGCCAACTTACTTGCCGCCGTGTAAACGGCACTGTCCGCAGGCAAGTAAGTAAGTTCATAAGTTGGCATGTGTCGCGGCGGAATGATTTATTCCTTTCTAAAGTTTCTAATAACAAAAACACTAATACCTATTTTCTGCTCAGAACGAATACCAGTCATTAAAGAATCCTAAAACAAGTTAAATGAATAGATTTTGAAGTTCATTGAAATATTTAATTATTTAGTATTATATAAATAATAAATAAATATGGAAAAATTCTTTCGACAATAATGTATAGATATATTTTTTTTGTATTATTAGTAATATACAAAGTGCTTGGAAATAGCCTTATAAAGCCGAATATATTAGATAAGGACCATCAAACTAAACAACTTTTACTATGGGACCATCTCTGAAATCGCGAAAAAAATCTGCTGTTTCATACAAAAAATAATAATGAGAATATCAAAATGTATGATACAGAAGATTTTTTTCTTCTTTTGAATTGGTCTTATAGTAAAAGTTGTTCAGTTTGGTGGTCCCTATCTGCCATATTCGGCTTTATAAGGATACTAGCGGCCCGCCCCGGCTTCGCACGGGTGCAGTGCAATGTAGTTACTAATGTAAAACTGTGCTAATGTGGTGTCAGTGTGAAGTTATTTGATTATACTACAGGATATAGAATAGAATAGAATATCGTTTTATTGGCAGCACATATCACATACACAAAGCATAACAATAATTTATATATTTATATATACATATATACTTAAGTTACTAAATATTAACAGAGTTACTATGTTACACTGTGCAGCGCTATGTGATGCCAAGAGTGACCTCAACTCAGTGTAAGCAGTAGACGTTAAAACATATCTACATATATACGACGTACGCAAGGGGTTGGTAAAATATAATTGAAGTGTGTGTGTGTCTGTCTGAGGACTCTGAGGCAACCTAGCTCCCAAACTTAAAGATCGATTTTATTGCGATTTTTATGTATAGTTTAAGAGAAGCGTACAGACGGCGGGAAGCGAATTTGTTTTATACTATGTTTAGCTTTTGCCCGTGGCTCCGCCCGCGTGGGAGTAGGTAATCGTTGAAAGTCTTCCCTTGGAAACCAATGATTGGCATGAAAAGAAGCCTGTGTTAAGTATTCCAGACTATAATCTATCCCTGTGCCAAATTTCGTCAAAATTCGTTCACCCGGGTAAGACGTGATTGAGTAACAAAATGAACAACATCCAAACATCAAAAATTTCACATTTTTACAACTTTGTGATATGTAGGTAATAGCTGCACCCCGCGGTTTTACCTGCGCAATCTGTTGATTCTGTAACCAAACTCGCATCTCACTTCGAACCTCACTTCACTTCGCGTGAATTGTTATTAGAAATTAGCTAACTAAATGAGCAATTTTACCGATTACAATAAATTTAGGTAGCTATCTAAAATATTTTGTGATGAATGAAAAATCTTATCATTATCTTATTTATGATTTAAAGTTTCCGTCCCGTGCAGTGAAGTGAGATTCGAAGTGGGGTTCGAGTTTGGTTACAGAACCGACGCCCTACTGTTCACGATTTTGTATTAAGTAGGTGGGTACTTAATAAAATTTCTTAGCAGTAATATAACAAAATAAGTATAATAATATTATGTAACATTTAAAACTCATACTTAATAGTTTGGTAGGTATCTTCTTTTTAAATAAAAATCTATGTATGTTTATTTGTTCCTGGTTCCTGGCTAAAATAACGTGACATTGCAAATTATGTCGGGTGCAACTTATGTTGTGCATTATTATCCGGCTCTCAATTTTAACACTTTACATCACATTCCTTGCCACGTTAGATATCTGATAGATTTTGCCACGTTTTATAAGTAGACTAATATTTCGTAAAATAGGTAGTGAAAATCAGGATAAAATCTTATACAACATGAAATGTCAGCTCGTGCGGTGACATAACACAATCTCAGGGGAGGTGACAACCTGACAACTGACATTTATTTTTCTTAATCGTACAAATGCACTAAGAAGTTTTGATTCCGATATCGAAGTCAACCACCCTAAAAATAGCTTTCTACCCCTTTTCAACCCTGTTAGGGGATACATTTCAAGAAAATAAGAAACACATATTCAATTAATTTTGTTAAAGAATGTCTATGCCAAATTTCAAGTCAATCGGGCCAAGGAATCGCTTTCTCCCATACAAACTTTGCCACCCTGTTTTACCCCCTTAGGGGTTGAATTTCGCAAAATCCCGTCTTAGTGAGCACTTTCATCCTAAAAGGAACCCCCATGCAAAATTTGAGACTCCTAGCACTTGTAGTTTCTGAGATTTCGTGATGAGTCAGTGAGTGATTTTCTCTTTTATATATATAGATGTCTAAACACCTTGGATATTACTATAATACAAAAAATAATATCTATACTTTATGGTCAAATTAATTTTCAATACCTAAATAATAATTAATTAATTAATTTAAAAAGGGAGTTTAATATATTTTTAGATATTTAGGTAGTTGCCTCACAGACATTTCATTAACCACAGGCTAAACAAAATGAGCAATCGTATACGTTGATCGTGTACAGGTCGGAAAAAATATTTATTGCCTATGGCGTATTTTTGTTTTTAATTTACATCTCTGATTGTCCCAAGAGAAAATTATTTACAGGGTAGCAATGTCGTCGTCATCCGACGCGTGCTTTCGACTTATGAACTTTCTTACTTGCCGAAGTTAAGTCATCGTTTGGACGCAACTTGCCGTTTTCCGATTAAGTGAGTAAGTAGAAGGACAGTTGAACTTACTTACTTATGGATGTGTAAATCGGGCTTTACAGCACCGGTCGATACAAAAGTGAACTCAAACTGCTCAGCTGAATACTGTTTGTTGTAAGAACGCTAGACTTATGATACTTGCAGTCATTGTACATTCATACATCTAAAGAAGTTCATAAGAAAATATTTTCTGAAAGAGTACTCCCAAACTAAATCATTTGAAGAGAGAATATAAGTTGGTAGCAGACGGACGGCCCAAGTTGAGGTGAGAATAAGTTTGAGTGGAAAAACTTATTCGTTTCTGCAAATCTTGAATGTGCCGCCCCGGGACACCTTTAACAATTTGTAAGTTATTTATTACCTAGAGAGGATTATTAACAAATAACCCTTTCAATTTAACAGTCCTTTGAAAAGGTTTGTTTTTTTACAGCTTTCCAGTTTCGCGAGACCCTAAGGATGGGCAACTTTTAATGAATCTGTTGTGAGAAATTTGAGGTATCTCCCTTAGCTACAATCGGTTTTGAACAGTAACTGTGTCAATGAGATTTAAAATAAATTGACGGTACAAAAATCAAACAATGTACCATTGTCGTTTGACACTTTCAAACAAAAATAAGAAGAATGAGGGGTCATTTTTCAAGTATACTATAATTACTTATGCCCATCTTCTGGTTTAATTTAAAAATAGCACATAATTGTCAGGTTTGACAAGTGTTGTACCTTTGGAACTGACCTTAGGTATGTTTCACAGTCTGTGGTTAAGCACTCAATTCTGGTTAGAACAATGTTATAAAAATAACTTTACTTATGGTTAAGGTGTGTTAATAGTTAAATATTATAAGAAGCAGCTAAGCGTACGAAGACGGGTAGTTTCTTCAAAATTTAACTTAACTATATACTAAATGTATTAATTTCTTATTTTTGAAGTGAAAACTTCTTGAGCGGCGTTGTACGCTTTTTTGTAATGAGGAAAAAATGCTAAACTCGCGTCAGTAAGAATCACGTGGCTGATCGAAAATGCGTAAGACGGATGTGACGGATGGAGAGTAGACAGCTGGTGGCGAAAGTATTCCCCTTTCTTTCTACGGGGCGCATTGAAAATGGCGCCGCGTCATTTTAAGACGTCATGTAAACACTTGTGTCACCAGCAACGCGCTAATTTTGAAAATGGAACTAATAGCAGCGATCTTTTCGGTGAAATCATAGACTTATTTAAACTCTGTGACTATAAGTTTAAATCGTAGAATGCGTGCATGTAGAAATTAAAAAGGCCACTGGCGCGAAATCTTTAGAATTTTTCTCTAATTACAAACTGATCGAATTGTGTGACTGTATAGTAATAGGAAAGAAATAATTTTAATCCTTTGCCGCTAATTTCAAAATATCAAAAATGCATAACGTTAATATTCAAGTTTTCACTTCTGCCGGCACTCCCGGAGTGCAACCCAATTTTTTTTTATAAAAAAACATTTTAACCCTCCAGCGAAGTACAGTACTTATCGCGACGAAGGTAATAACTCCAGACACTTGAAACAAATTCTAAATATTTCAGAGACACCGTGAAGTTAACTCGTTTTGCGGAGTTGGCTGGCTTATTTCAGCTAAACTATTACTTATGAAAACTGAGTTAACATGCAAATCTTGGTCCATTCCACGAACCTTGGTCGCGCTAGAGTACTGAGCTTTGCGCATTCCTAAACCTATTTTCTTATACAGTGAAAATTTCTTGACTTAGAACTTTATGCTGCGTTGTTAAACAGTTTTGTTCTTTGACGTATATCTTTAAATATAATATCTTTAAATAGTAGATAGTTATTTGAAACGCGTAGGTACTACTAATTAGTTTTCTCGTGGAAGTTTTACATTAAGGCGGTTGTATGAGCGAAAGTGGCGCCCTCAGAGGTTTTTATTTAATAAGTTATTATTAAAAATAATGTTTATCGTGGAGATTTTAGGGCCCATGGTCTAGTATTTTTAGAAGGTATCACTACATGCCCTCGTAGTCATTCGTAGAAGTAGATAGCAAATGTGTCAAAAACGGCCACTTTTAGCAGTTTTTCTATCTACTTCTAGCAGTGACTACTAGGGAATGTAACGATACCGTCTAAAAATACTAGACTGTGGGTTTTAAAATCTCCACGATAAACATTATTAAAATTGTGTATTAGAATTATAATATTAAATAAAATTCACCGCGGCGCCACTTTCGCTCAGGGTACCACCTTGTTCAAGCTATTACATAATAAAACAGAAAAATACATTCGATAAAAATACCTAAAAATTAAATACATTAAAATTGATATAATTTAATAACAGTTGTTCAGAACGGCCACCAGGAACAAACATGTAAGTAACGTTTAGTTATTATTCTCAATACTCGATAGATGTCGCTGTACTGAGCTGCATCTCGGTATGGTTTTGCTTCTCTAGATTAATAAGAGGTCAAGATGCCTGTCGCTTCAGCAGGTTCTCGCATCCATTGCTTGGTACCTCAATAAATAGTGAAATCCTAGCGCTGGGTTTTATTGCTATTTATCCCTTTTCAAGGGCGGGCTTGGACATGGTCCTTCGAGCCGGATCGTACTAAAGTGTACGTCTGGGGTTTTTCAGGGTTCCTGGTGGTGGAGCTCAACCCGCACTCAAGGGCGGCGGATTGTCGTCAAGGGCGGACTTCGGCAACGCAGGGCGGCGCCTACGAGGAGGCGACGGACGTCGGCAGCGGAGGGTGGCGCCTACGAGGAGGCGCAACGGCAGCTACAACAGCGCCCAAGCGGAGGCGCAGGGGTGCGGGGCACCTACAACGGCGGGACGCTGCAGCAAAGCGGGCGCGGGGCGTCCACATCAGCGGGACGCGAAGCACCGCGGCAAGAGGTGCGCGGAGCACCACACCAGCGGGCGCGCGGGGCACCCACACCAGCAGGGCGGGGCACGGCAGCGGGCGCGCGGAGCGGCAGGCGAGGCACGGCAGCGGGGGCGCGCGGGGCACCCACACCAGCGGAGCGGCAGGCGGGTGCGCGGAGCACCCACACCAGCGGGACGCGGGGCGCGCGGGGGCACCCACGTCAGCGGGACGCGCGGTCGGCGGCGGTGTACGGTGAGGTGAAAGTGTTTGTGAGTACTTCTAACTTTATTTAACGGATAGTTTGGCTGTAAATTAAAGTCGGGCAATTTTGAACTTTATTTTAAAGACGATTTTAACTTTAACTAGGACAATTTAGTGTTTCTCGGACTTAGAATAATTCTTTAAAAAACGACGAGACGGGGAATCCATGCCCGATTTCGGACAGAAATGTAAAGACTTAGAAATATTTCTCATATTTGTTTGTAATTTTGTATTTGTAGTTAATAATTTGTAGAAAAATGGAGTCTTTGGTTCAGTTGCAATTAGATACAAAGTCGAAAGTAATAAGAGCATTTTCAAACTTTAATAAATCGCCTAAAGAACGGGTAACGGAGGCATTTATTCAAACAAGATTAGATAATTTGGAAGAACAGTGGAAGTTTTTTGTAACGACACACCAAACTATTATTAAGAGTGCACTTTCAGACGCGAGCCGTAAAACTTATGTGGATAACGAGATTTACGAAACTACAGAGGATACGTATTTGGACTATAAAACTGAACTAAAGGCTGCATTAGATAAATTTAGTCGTATGGTTGCTACAGAAAAAATTACGGGTAATTCTAGTTGTAAGAGTGTAAAACTGCCAAAGATTTGTATACCTACATTTTCTGGGCAATATTCGGAATGGACTACATTTAGAAATTTGTTTGTATCTTTAATACATAATAATGAAAGTTTGGACAAGGTGCAAAAGCTTCATTATTTAAAGGGATATTTAACAGGTGAAGCTGAACAACTTCTAAGGCAAGTACCAGTGTCAGCCGATAATTATGATAGATCTTGGGATGTCTTAAATGAGCGATACAATAATAAAAAATATTTATGCCATTGTATTATTAAACGGTTATTAGGTCAAAAGAATATTGTTTCGGAAAATGCTTCTAGTTTAAAAGAATTGATAGATACAACGTCAGAGTGCCTTGACGCGTTGAATAATCTGGGTGTTAACGTGTTTTCTTGGGATATCTTAATCATACATATTTTAGCGCTAAAGTTAGATTTAGAAACAAAAAAACAGTGGGAACTTTTTGTAAGTGAACATGTTGCTACGGATAATTTGCCAACATTTATACAATTCAAAAATTTTATAACAAATCGTTATCGAGCTTTAGAATTCTTGGAACCTAAAAGCTCATATCAGGGTAATAAAATAAGAGTGATGCACGCGATGCACGACACTAATTTGCAGTGTGTTTATTGTGGGAATAATCATAAATTAAATGTATGTAGTGTTTTCTTAAAAAATAGTATTCATGATCGTCGTGATTTCATACTACAAAACCGGTTATGTTTCAATTGTATGGGTTCCGACCATTCAGCACGGCAGTGTAAGATATCAACTCGATGTAGGATATGTGGTAGGTTGCACCACACGTTGTTGCATCGTGAGGGTTCGGAGGGTGTCAAAAAGTTATTAGGTAATCGAACTAATGAAGCATCGGGATCAAATGAAAATTTAAATATTACTTCGTGTTTTTCGGCTAACAACACGTCGTCCCAAGTGTTGCTAGCCACGGCTTTAGTCACGGTTACGGATAAAAGCGGTACACAGGAGCAAGTACGTGCTCTGATTGACCAAGGGTCGCAGGCGTCGTTTGTCACCGAATCAACGGTAAAAATGTTAGGTTTGCAAAAGACATCTACTGGGGGTTTCATCTCAGGGCTGGGAGATAATAAAAATGTTGCCACGAAATCTACTGTAATCATCAATTTGCGGTCTCGGATGGATCCTGAAATAAAAATAAATGTAAAAGCATATGTTTTAAATGAAATAACATCATTTCTTCCCTCGAAAAAGGTTGTTTCGTCGAACGGATTGAACTTATCGGGACTTACCTTGGCTGATCCAGACTATCATTCTCCTAACAAAGTAGACCTTTTGTTAGGTGCGGACGTTTACGGTCAAATTATTCAGGCAGGAATAAGAAAGGACAGACAAGAAGGATTAGTGGCGCAGGCTACATCACTGGGCTGGATTATACTGGGAACGATTGAGGATAGACCAGAAAAATCTGGAGACGTTATGGTTAGACATTATAAAATGGGAAACAAAGAGGAGGCAGTAATTAAAATAAAAAAAAAATATAGGAAGTAGAAAAAAGAAATATAAACTTACCTCGTGCTAGCTGACTGATTGGTAAAAGTAGTAAAACTAGTATTGGTTGTTGTTGTTTCAACTCGTGCATCTTGCTAATTTTCAGTGAGTACCTAAACATTGTTTGTGCTAGTGTACCTAGCATAGGACAAAAATTGTTGTTATTTGTTTATATGATAATTTTGTTTCTCTAAACTAGTGTTTGTTGAGTAATTTTTTACGGTGGGCGGCCTGTTAATTTGTTGGTTTATTTGGTTTGTTTTCATAAATTAAACGATTGTTGGCTAGTAATTAAGGTTAATTTTAAGATTATTAATATCTTTTAACTGTATTGTAACTTTGTCATGGTGGGCGGCAGGTAATCTATTTGTAAGTTTTTTTTAATTAAACTCAATTTGATCAATATTATAGACAGTCGGTTAAGAACAATTTTGTAATTGTTCTTGGTGGGCGGAATGTTCAAGCTATTACATAATAAAACAGAAAAATACATTCGATAAAAATACCTAAAAATTAAATACATTAAAATTGATATAATTTAATAACAGTTGTTCAGAACGGCCACCAGGAACAAACATGTAAGTAACGTTTAGTTATTATTCTCAATACTCGATAGATGTCGCTGTACTGAGCTGCATCTCGGTATGGTTTTGCTTCTCTAGATTAATAAGAGGTCAAGATGCCTGTCGCTTCAGCAGGTTCTCGCATCCATTGCTTGGTACCTCAATAAATAGTGAAATCCTAGCGCTGGGTTTTATTGCTATTTATCCCTTTTCAAGGGCGGGCTTGGACACACCTTAAAGTATAGTTTCTCATTAAAGTATATTACAACTGCACTAATATCTACCTCTGATATTATAACGGTATTTCAGAAACAACGGCGGTTATTATGGCCATGCTAACCAAATGCATACCACTCGACATGCAATGTAACGTCAAGGTATAATTTCAGCGGTGCGACCTACTTAGCTAAATACAAAAATGTGAGAGCTCCTTTTTTTGTTTAAAATTCACTTTGGAATGTCGTAACATAAGTGTAGAAATGAAAGGAAATATATAAAAAAATAACCTTCATTTAATCGAGGTTTTATATTTATACTTTCCGCATGCGAAGTGTTTGCAGTGACGATGGCATATTATACGGAACTGTGGTAAAGTACAAAAATATCATTCTGACGCAATGTTATGCAACGTGTTACAAAATAACCCCAAATGCCAAATGGGACCATCAAACTGAAAACTTTTACTATGGGATTGGTCCCATAGTAAATATCCTACTAATATTATAAATGTGAAAGTTTATGGGTTTGGATGTTTGGATGTTTTTTCCTCAATCACGCAAAAACTACTGAACGGATTTGATTGAAATTTGGCACACAGATAGTAGATAGCCTAGATTAAAACATAAAATACTTTTTATCCCGATATTCCCACGGGAACGGGAACCATGCGGGTGAAACCGCGGGCGTAAGTAAGTAATATAAGTAAATATGGATTGACAGAGTTGGCTCTGAAATTGCGAAAAAAAATCAGCTGTTCATACATTTTGGTATTTTCATTATTCATTTTTGTATGAAACAGCTGATTTTTAGGGTTCCGTACCCAAAGGGTAAAAACGGGACCCTATTACTAAGACTCCGCTGTCCGTCTGTCTGTCTGTCTGTCTGTCTGTCTGTCACCAGGCTGTATCTCATGAACCGTGATAGCTAGAAATTTGAAATTTTCACAGATGATGTATTTCTGTTGCCGCTATAACAACAAATACTAAAAACAGAATAAAATTATTATTTAAGGGGGGCTCCCATACAACAAACGTGATTTTTTTGCCGTTTTTTGCTCGATATTACTATTAAAATTTACAAATATTTATTTTCATAACTCAAAAATGATAACGATTTTTTTTTCGAATCACCTATTTTGCGTTTCTGATATTATGATCCTAAAGACTCGATATTAATAACGACAACAGGTCGACAGTTGAAATTTTCACAGATGATGTATTTTTATTGCCGCTATAAAATTTAAAGGGGTCTCCCATACAACAAACGTAATTTTTTACCGTTTTTTGGTACGGAACCCTTCGTGCGCGAGTCCGACTCGCACTTGGCCGGTTTTATTTTTCTCGATTTCAGAGTTGGTCCCATAGTAAAAGTTGTTCAATTTGATGGTTCCTATCTACCATATTCGGCATTAGGGATTATTTTGTAACACGTTGAATAGGTAATATTACTATTAAAATTTACAAATATTCATTTTCATAACTCAAAAATGATAACGATTTTTTTTTCGAATCACCTATTTTGCGTTTCTGATATAATGATCCTAAAGACAACGATCATAGTATACCCCAGCATACAAAAAATGATATACAGATAAGTCCAAAGTCTGTCGTGTATTGCAGAATCGTTCAAGTAGAATTTAACAATTTTCTAGAACCAAGTTAAGGTAACTTGGTTAAGTACAGGAGGTAAAGTCTGTTAACGAAATAAATATAGTCGCGACCACGAGCAACCTGATTAAGTTATATTTGGTAACTTTTGAACGGCGCTAGTTAAGAAAATCGCTAAATTCTAAAATTTACAGTTGAATGAGTTAAAAAGTTTATTGTAAGACTGAAAAATCATTTAGCTTAAGAATAAGTCTGTCTGCGTAGTTTTTGAGAATGCTTTTGATGAATTTTAGTTTAAATGAATTTAAAACTTAAGTATTTCGGTACATACCGTAGAGTAGTTAAAACTGCAAGTTCTGAAATGTAGAATTACCTGTGAAAAAAAAATTAAGGTTAAGTATTATCATGATAATTAGGAGTAAAATCAAAAGGAAAAAGTATGTTGTTTGGTTGTTAAATACTGTGCTACTTGATTGTTTCCTAATAGATCCAGTCAAAACAAGTGCTAATTTTTTTTGCAAAGGTTGTCCTACTTGCCTTATAGCCATCATTTTATTGGATATGGCACGAATCAAGAAGTTCACATCGTGTGATTAATGCAACCTGAACGCCATAGGACGTGTGAGCTTACTACATGAATAACTTAAATTTGTTTCAAAATTTTTATAACAAGGTTATCCATACTAGCCCTGGCATGGTCGGACAGCTTAAAAGTTAACATAGCCATCATTCTGACGGATGGCAGATGTCAAGGAGCTACTTGTGTAATGGATGCGAGCTGAACGCCATTGGACCTTCGAGCTTATTACATGAATAACTTAAAATTGTTTTAAAATCTTTATAACAAGGTTGTTCCTACTAGCCCTGTTTTTCGGACAGTATAAAAGTTAACATAGCCATCATTCTGACGGATGGCAGGTATTAAGGAGCTCATGCTGTATGATAGATGCGTGCTGAACGCCATAGGACGTGTGTGCTTATTACATGAATAACTTAAAATTATTTTAAAATATTTATAACAATGTTTGTCCCTGCTAGCCCTGTCATTGTCAGATAGTATAAAAGTTAACATGGCCATCATTCTGACGATTGGCAGGTATCAACGAGCTCATGTGATGGATGCTAGCTGAACGCCGTAGGACGTGTGTGCTTATTACATGAATAACTTAAAATTATTTAAAAATCTTTATAACAACGTTGTCCCTATAAGTTTCTTGCGCCCGATCTTCTTGTCAGTTAAAAAGTCTGGAACGGGTAGTAGGGAAATATAGACGATTCAAAAGTGCTTAATTATTAAGTTTATTTGAATAAAGACACTTTGACTTTTGATTTTTTACTTTGGCCCTGTCATTGTGGGACAGCATAATAGTTAACACAGCCATCATTCTGACGGGTGGCAGGAATCAAGGAGCTCACACCGTGTGATGGATGTGAGCTGAACGCCATAGGACGTGTAAGCTTATTACGTAAATAACTGTTTTCTCCAAACAAAAATCGGTCCCTCACTCGACTGACATTCCATTATTTTGCAAGATAAATGTTGATGTAGTACTGCGGATTCGACGAATGAAAAATAGTTTTTCGTTGTAATAATGTCATATCTTGAGTGTGATAGTCAAAAATACGATCGCATTTGTTATTATCTCGGGAAGTCAGTGTGAGGAAAGGTAAAAGGTATTAATTTGAACCCTGCTAAACTTATCCATAATAATATTCTAAAATGTTCTTCGTTTTTGTTACGTTTTCACACTTAAACCGTTGAACCAATTTGGCTAAATTACCGAGGTAGTTGAAATACCTTACAGGCGAAGTCGCGGACAAAAACTGGTATGAATTATAACGATAGTAGTAAATATAAAGATAGAAGTCTTTGAAGATAATATTATAAAGTTGTTGGGGAACTTTCTTATTAAATACTTCTATTGTGTTTCTAGAGGAATAAAGTAGTAAATAAATAACACTAGTTTGTCCCTCGAACTCTATACTAAATTGGAATATAAAGTAGATGTAGTGCATACAGAAACTGCAATATCCTTTGGGGTTTGAACTTCTATCAGAGTAGAAAGAGGTCTGAGATTTAATCTGGGAATGCGGAGTCAAGGAACTATATAAATGCAATGGTTTTCCTTCGAAAACGAATCAAACTAGTTGCATAACAATGTTCAATATTAATAATTTGTCTTCAAATTTGAATAGTAGAGATGAAATAAAACTGAATCGTCAATAAAGCTTTTCAATGGAGGACGTTATAAAAAAAGCTCTCAAATTGTCCATAAAACTAGCCATCACAGAGGAAATAATCACTACGTTTTACTAGCCATCACGAATGCAACAATGAAAGTTTAGGAATTTAAATTGAGTAACAATGTTTGCGTCGTCGTCAGCGCGATCAGTGCACCAGGATAAAAAGATGGAGGAAGTTGTTTGGTAAACTTTTAGGCTGTGGCCCGACGCTGGGCGATAATGGCGCGTCACTCAGCCGCTGGTGGAAGCTACAGATTTACATGCCCGTGATTTATGACTTCTTCATAGAGAGGGGAAAATATACACGGAAATGCGGGCCCGGGTCGCCCCCGACGTTGTGGAATTGAAATTCTTATGCGGATGCAACGGTATTTTGTTTTTAGTTTTAAATTATCAATATCATCATTTATAAACTATATTTAGATTATCTTACAATTTATCTTTCGATATAAGAGAATCGTTTAAAGTAAGAAGTGATCAACTAGCTATATACTCTACTGACATAACCAAAGTAATAAAAATTTAAATAAATTGTTTTTTGAAAGCATTAAGCAAATAAATAACTCTTAAAATAAGCATGACTTAGATGATACTATATTAAAATAGACATGATAGAGTAGCTGTACAGCTCTACTCTCTATACAATGTCTGCCAACAGTCGAAAAACTTATCTTTTCAAAAGGTTGCGACAATGAACCTCGCATTTTACACTTCAAGCGTATAAAATAGAAAAAGGATATTGAATCAGTAAGAAAACGGTGTAAGTTAGGTAAACGTCACCTCGTATCAACCTCTACGTTCTACGTGTTGCTCTCTCGATCGCTATCTCAGTACCGGCTGAGACAGTGCTTCCTGCAAGTCAGCAAAATAGTTGACATTTTGCTTGGAGCAAGAGCGACTCTTGCGCGCGTGTTTTATCAGTTTATTTGAAAGTGTCAGTATAGGCACCTTTTGTTGCACTTTTAACCAATAACTGGGAACATAATTTAGATTTTTCGGGAAACAAAAATCTATCTCAGTACCGGCCGATACAGTGCTTCCTGCAAGTCAGCAAAAATAGTTGACATTTTGCAAGCAGCAAGAGCGACGCTTGCGCGCTGTTTTATCAGTTTATTTGAAAGTGTCAGGCATCCTTTATTGCGATTTTTACCAATACTATTTGAATCTTGAAATGACTAATGTAGATTTCTCTGTAATTAAAAAAATTATCTCACTTCTGCAAGTCAGCAAAATTGATCACTTTTTGCTTGGATCCATAAAGACGCTTTTAGTCAGTGTATTTTATTATCAGTTTATTTGTGTGTTGGCTTAGGCATTTCATCCAATAACTGATTTAACTTTGAAATTAGTGGGAACATTTGGAGGCTGCCACAAAAAACCCAGAGTCGAGTTTAAGCAACATCAAATTGTATATTTGGGACATAATATCTATCTACCTCACCTCACCAGACATAAATTATTTTAATCTACTCTGGGCTTTTTCTTTGATTTTTTTATTCTTTATTTTATTGTTAAAGGTACAATAACAGAATAAAAACTATTACATTGCAATCTACATTAAATAATATTTTATCTACTCTCATATCGTAAAATTCGAATTATGAATTTCAAAACGAATTTATATTGACATACTCTATACCCGCAATACCGAAAAAAAAAAGTTATTTTATAACATACCTTCGCTATACTAAGCAATGTTATAAAATAACTTTTTTTCTCATTACGATACAGGGCAAATCCAAAAAGAAGGCAGTGCCGCGATATTAAAAAAAACAATGATTTTCCCATATACTTTCCATGATTAAAACGTACTCTATAGTGATCGATAAGTTAGCGTAACGATTAGTATACTGGAATGCACTTATTTTTTTTCTAATAGAATACGCGCCATTTTTAGATTTTAATTTTTACTTTTGCTTAAAATATCATAGTAGTGAGTGTAGTGAGTGAAAATTTGACTCCACCCGATATTTTAGATGCGACGACGGATAAAACGTCTTACTTAACCTTGGTAAGTAATGGCAACCTACCGAACTCTTTTATATCATTGATATTTTATTTTGTAGGTTCAATCGGTTCAATCACAAAATTGTAGAAGAGTAGATAAAGTAGTGTATGAAACTGTACATAACTAGGTATTAAAACACTCGTGTGATACTATTAAAAACCTCGCCTACGGCTCGGTTTTTAAACACACACTCATGTTTTAATACCCTTCATTATGCATCAGTTTCATAAACTACTATTTTGAATTTATATCCCAATAACAATTGTATACAGCATTGATATAAAACAACAGAAAACTAATATTTAATCAACTTAAACTATGAAGTTAAAAAGCTTCATTAAAAATTTCGCAGTATTGTCTTTTCTCTGGTAACAAAAATGTAGATCTCAGTACCTATATATATAATTTTACGATTAGTAAAATTTCAATTTGTGTTATTCACTTTTCAAGCTTACGCACTCACTAGACATGAAAAAGAACACTTTTAACGGATACTAGCGCGGTTTTATTTAAAGTACTTTGGTAATTAGTTGGTATTTGGTTTGATTTTTTATTTTCCCGACGTTTCGGCACCTGCAAAGGTGCCGAACTAGTGGTCAGAGGAAACTACGGATTACGGGAACTAGTGACTACCCCCGTAACCACGGCAGCTGCAAAGGTGCCGAAACGTCGGGAAAATAAAAAATAAAACCAAATATCAACTAAATACCAAACTACTTTCAATAAAACCGCGCTAGTATCAATTAAAAAGTTGTTATTTCTATTTGAGATTTAGAGCCTTGAGTTTTTTTTTAGAGCATCTAGGGTTACAGTTCTTACACCCCATTAGAGAAATAGAGCAAAACAAAAATTACAAAGTATATTTTCTAGCATGTCAGCGATCGCACTCAAGTATGACAAACAGGTCGTCATGCAAATATTCGAGTTCTGCGGCGTGGCAAAAATGTAAAAAGGTCATCCTTTTATCTCACAATTTGCAATTTGAATACGCAGACAAATTAATCCTAAAAAAAAAATTACCGCAAAAGAATACAAAGCGGGCGGGACGGTCTGTCGGAAATATGCGACAAGGGATGCTATTGCCGCAGGTAAGAACTAGTTAGAATCTCATGTTCGAGTTCAAACACCTTATTATAATGAAGAGGTATTTATCTTTTCAATCCCATAGTTGTCTTCGCAAAGCCATACGAGTCTCTCTTCGGGATCACTAATTTACTGCAACTACTATTCCATCGCAAAAAAGTGCAAGCTAATTTTAATAAATGATAGCACAATAAAACCAAAATTCACGAGCTCGAGCTCGACCCATAACTTTGGCATGGTGGTTTTTGAAACGAGTCATGTAATTTCATTTGATAGAATCGGAAAGGCGACAACTTCTGTATTTTTATTAATTGCTACCTTATTGGTATTTGGTACCTATACAAGATGCATAAATAAATAGTAGGGTAAAGATGATTCAATTTTGTATTTACTATTTTGCACTTACTAATAATATTTTTTTAGAGGCGATGACGAAAAAAAATAGTTTGCAGACCTATTTAGCTAACCAGTTAGGAGGGATATTAACGTCAAAATCACGTGCATCTGAACTAAGAGTCCAAATTTTAAATCATTGCAACCGTCTGGATTGAGGGCCCAACACATCCTTACTAATATTATAAATGCGAAAGTCCGTTTGTTTGTTTATTTGCTTATTTGTTTGTTACGCCTTCACGTTTTATCTAGTGAACCGATCATCATGAAATTTTACATACACGTTGCCAGAAGTACAGAGGAGGACATAGGGTACCTTTTATCCCGAAAAAAAGTATTGTTACCGAGGGATACAAAAAAAAAACTTTCCTCGCAAACGAAGTCGCGGGCGGCCGATAGTTCGGTTATAATAGCTATAATTCACGTTTTAGAAATTTTTGAACCTTTGCTTCAAATTTTTAGAATTTTTATTAAATCCCCCATAAGTTTCAATTTGATTCACAATGATTCCAAATTTGAGCTCTCAGTTCAGATGCACGTTGAATATCTAAGAAAATATATTGTTTTAAATGACATTGTACCTTATTTATTTAACCAAATACATCGCAGGACCGGAATAATAATAAAAAAATTCGGGTTGCACTCCGGGAGTGCCGGCAGAAGTGAAAACTTGAATATTAACGTTGTGCAATTTTGATATTCTGAAAATAGCGGCAAAGAATTAAAATTATTTTTTTCCTATTACATACTATACTACAGTCACACAATTCAATCAGTTTGTAATTAGAGAAAAATTTTAAAGATTTCGCGCCGGTGGCCTTTTTAATTTCTACATGCACGCATTCTACGATTTAAACTTATAGTCACAGAGTATAAATAAGTCTATGATTTCACCGAAGAGATCGCTGCTATTAGTTCCATTTTCAAAATTAGAAGTGACACAAGTGTTTTCGTCTTGAAATGACGCGCCGCCATTTTCACCGCGCCCCGTAGAAAGAGAGGGGGATACTTCCGCCGCCAGCTGTCTACTCTCCATCCGTCACATCCGTCTTAAGAATTTTCGATCAGGGTCACGTGATTCTTACTAATAATAATAAATAATAATAAATCTTTATTGATATAATCTTAGTACATACAATTTAACAACTTGTCTAAAATTAGTATTTAGAGGGAGAAGGAATACAAAGTGCCTGAACTAGGTTTGACCTGTGTTTCAGGCTAATTAGGACTTACATTACTCTTTCAAAATTATTAACCAATAAAATATAAGTAAATTAATAATTAAATTAAAACAATAACAAAACATTCAGAAAAGTGGCTTATAAATTAAAATATCAGTGTAGCGAAAAATCGTAGATTCTACTTGATGATAAACATAATATCCGCGTCATCAAAAATCTAAACTCGGTCAAAGTCCATGCTGCATCGAATTGTCGTCAACTTTAATTACAATTTTATTATCAATATATTATTTCTTTTATTTAACGTGTGCAATTGGAATTGTTAGTGTAGGTAAATTAGGTACTATTACTAGGTTAGTGGAACAGCAGCACTTTGATCGGTTATTTTATTGTTTACATGATGTTGAGGGAAATAAAGTATTTAATGTCTACCTAACCTAGTCAAAGCAGACTAATATTAATAACATAAAATAAAAAATAAAAAAATGAATTTAACATTATAAATATATGTATACCTATTTGTGTAAGTTCGTTAAATACATTTTAAATCTACTGAACGGAGATCATTTATAGCGCAAACAAAAACAGAGTTAAATACCGGCGCTTTTAAGCTCCACCATAATCTATAGAGTTTATGTATCTTTTTTCTGCCATTATTTTCGCGGGGCAATCTGCAGAACCTGTGCCATGATTATTCGGTTTCTTAAAGCGTGAGCAAGTGGCACACTTAGGTTGATTTGATTTCTTAGAGCAGTCTTGAATAGAATGACCTTGTTCAGCGCAATGGCCACAGGTGTGATCTGATTCCCTACAGGACTTAGCCGCATGACCATATTGCTGGCACTTATAGCATCTTGTAACCAAGGTAAAGTCTCGGACTGGGCAAGATGACCAGTTTACAAAAACTCTCTCACTGGAAATCAAGGCTTTACGAATTACTGCTGGTACTTCTATGATGTAATTGCAGGTCTCGGCATCTTTCTTTCCCGACTTATGGCTTAATTTAATTGAGCTCACAAAGGATTCAAGGTCAGAATTAGTAAGTTTGTCAGCTAGATTTTGATTATATAAACAGGTAAAAACTTCATTTTCCTGCATAGATGTGGGCACACCGATCACCACTACTCTAGGTTTTCGTTTGTAGGGCTCATCAACGGTGAGGCCAGAATTAGTTAGTACTGCCGATTCTTTTAATTTTAAGATGTCATCGTCGGTTTCTGTGCTTATTATGACACCACCGTTTCTTGTTTTACGTAGGCCTCTGACGTGAAGTTTCATCTTTTCAGGGCAGATAATCTTCTGAACAAGGGATTTGGTGTCCTCACTTGACTTCTGTTTGTCGTTGGGATAAATAGCTACTGAGCTGACATTTGCGGGCTTAATATAGTGGTTTCCTTTTTTAACCATATCGGCGAAGGACGTTCGCCTGTCCGTTTTAGCAGACTCTTCAATTCTTTCCTTAAGGTCGCAGAGTTGTTTTGACAGATCTTGTTGGTCTTGGAGATTTTTTATAGAACGGTGTGCTTGGACTGTTTTTAGCTTAAGGGACTGATATTGTACCGCCATCTGTGCTGAGCCATGGCTTACTTTCCTGCACAAATTATGGATACGCAGTTTCTGCTCTGAGTTTAGCTTACCTTCTGAAGCTATATGGCAAACCTCATTTAAACACTGCTCTATTGACGACATCCAGCTCTGGATCTCCGGGGTGGGGATAACGTCAGAGTGGCCCGCTGCATCTTCCAGACTGTGCGGTCTTGATGGTGTAGATCCCGGTGGAGGCGTTGGTGGTGGAGAGCGGGGGGTCATGGCACTTCTATTAAATGGACTTGTCATTGTCTTTTAATTGTCTTGAAAACACTCACTCACTCATTTTTTCATGACTAATGACACAATTTATGTTACTGCCGGTTGTTGGCGAAACGAGGTCACAATTTTAGCTTAGCGATTAATTATTATATTTAATTATTTTCTAACACGTCCGATCTTTACGCTAATGCGTCGAACATCCCTGATTACTGACGCGAGTTTAGCATTTTTTCCCATTACAAAAAAGCGTACAACGCCGCTAAAGAAGTTTTCACTTCAAAAATCGGACTGAGATCAAACATTACAATTACATGGTGATGGACTTTTGTGTCCATGCTATTGTAGGTTCTGACCTTTAAAGGTCAAGTTCAAAGCAGATCCAAATCCAGTTACAGTTCACGAGTGATTTGATTCGGGAAACGAACATTGTGAGGGATGAACCTTTATTATGTTGTCACTTTTACTTTCTAATAATAAAATAACGTAGGTAAGTGAAATTATAAAAATAGTGGCTTTGTGAGCTATAGACCTCGCTTTAACATATATTCGCCATTTTGAAAAACTTGGAAAAACTGAGTCGCCGAAAAAATATTATTGAACCTTACTCAAATGGCAACTTTTCTATTCGTTCGCTAACTTAAAGATTAAAAATAAGCAATTAAACGATCAAGTCAGACGTCGCAAGTTTATGTAAATCACAGACATTGTTGTATTGTATCGAATTAACAAACCCACGACACGTGATTTTGGTGTTTATGGCTTATTTTTATCAAATCAAATCAAATCATTCGTTTATTTGCAAACATGTGGTTAACAAAGGTCTTAAACATAAAATGTGCCGTTACATGCTGCCGTATGCAAACAGCGTTCAAATATTTGAAATATTAACTATGATTAATAGCTATTTGATAGCAAATAAAAAAAGTAAATGGCAAGTATCATTCATTTCAAATTTCAGCTATGTCATAATTATAATTATATATAATGGCAAAAAAAAACATTTAGTTATATAAAAAAAAATACACTCTTACTACAAATATTGAATTAATTGAATACCGCAGAACATAATTATTTACTTAATTGTTTTGTCACTTAAAAAGTCAGAAACACAGTAATAATTTTTCGTCAATAATAATTGCCTTAATTTATCTTTAAATTTAAATAGCGTTAAACTTGTCAATTCAGATGGGAGTTTGTTGTACATATAAATGGCCATGCAATATGAATTTTTAGAATATAATTTCAGCCTTTGGTATGGAATACGTAATTTATCACCTCTTCTAACTCTAGTGTCATAGTCATTATTTGTTTTAAATAGGTACAGATGCTTCTTCACAAACAGACAAGTTTCCAAAATATATAGACAGGGAAGTGGCAGAATTTCTAGTTCCCTGAATAAAGGTTTGCAACTATCTAAGTATCCCGCACCACATATCGCTCTTATGCATTTTTTTTTGGAGTCGAAATAAACGAATAATATCCGTACAATTACCCCACAGTATAATGCCATACCGTAATAAGGAGGAAACGTAGCCATGATATGCCATAAGAGCAGCTTCGCTAGATACACTTTGCGTTATTCTCTTTAAGGCATATACAAATCTATCTAATTTGCTAGGTAGGGTCTGAATCTGACATTTCCAATTAGAAAGAAAGAAAGAAAGAAAAAGTATTTATTTAGTGACCACTTACATTCAACGATCTATTGCAACTATGTTATACTTAACTAATTATGATTAATATTATAGAGAGAGCGTGGTAACAGTATAACTTAAATTAAATAATAAAGTGGCCCTAAAATGGTATCCATTCAGCATCTGTCGGGAAGCCATTATAATATGGCTCCTCGACGCTGGTCTTCCAAGGACACCAAGGGAGAAACGCACTACTATGCGCACCAGTGATACATAAAATAAATACAATAATAATATATTGGCAATAAATAAGATAACTGTAATAAAACTGTTTTACATAAAATAACCAAACAACGTGATAACTCAACAAACTATTTATATATTTTACATTTTGTGAATATCGTTCCCTCTGATAAACTAACAAGCCTTTTACGCCCATTCTTCTGGTCAGCCAAAGGACGATAAAATGGTTGGTATTGTAAAAAAAATTGACGTTAATAAATAATGAGTAAATCAATATTGAGCTTAGCTCAATAAATAAATATTATTTAGTATTAGAATTATACCGAAATACAGCAATAAAAAGTTGCACTCACAACATTTTTTGCAAATCAAGGACATATTTTTTAAATTGATTTTTAAATGAGCCAACAGTAGAACATACCCGCAGTGGTGGAGGAATGTTGTTCCAGCATTTCGTAGCAGCATAACAGAAACTACCACGAAATGCGACCGTTCGGTGGAGTGGGAAAGCGAGACGAGGGGCACTTCTAACCCGGCGACCAGAAAATCTAAGTTTGGCGTATAAATAATCGGGTGATCTTGTATGGATAATGCCAAATAGCATACACGCAAAGTGATACGAACGCCTCGACTCCATGTTCATGAGGTTTCCCTTGTTAAGATAGGGAGTGATATGCGCTCTCCTTGGAATAGAGTAGCAGAAGCGAGCACACGCATTCTGGACACGTTGAATCAGCTTCTTAGTGTACTCACGGAGACACCCA
The DNA here is from genome assembly GCA_943789525.1 of Agriphila geniculea. Classification (NCBI taxonomy): domain Eukaryota; kingdom Metazoa; phylum Arthropoda; class Insecta; order Lepidoptera; family Crambidae; genus Agriphila; species Agriphila geniculea. The sequence continues at coordinate 18,877,625 of OX038873.1, read as the reverse complement.
CCAATCACGGTATCCGCATAATTTAGCTTTGAGAGTACCAGAGACTCACAAAGTTTAATTCTCAGGTCAGTATTAAGAAAATCCCGCACTCTGTACAGTACTTTAAGCCTGTAGAAGCAGTTTTTGACTGTCTCCAAGACATGTTCATGAAAGTTGAGTCTTCCGTCCATTAATACTCCCAAGTTACGGGCCAGTGTTACTTAACTAATAGCTGACTGGCCAGCTTTAACCTCAAAATGTACAGTGTTAATGCTATTGATTTGAAATTTTGACCCTAAGACAATAAATTTTGACTTCAGTGGATTCAAAACCAAACAGTTCTTATCAGCCCATTTGTCAATTCTTTCCAGATCGTCATTAATTTTACTTACGGCTGCCAGAGTATCCTTAGGTTCAAAAGATAAGTATAGTTGCAGATCGTCCGCATATGCATGATATCTACAGTTTTCAACACATTTTATTAAATCTGCACTATATAAAAGAAATAGGAGCGGACCTAACACCGATCCCTGTGGAACGCCATGAGTAAGAGGGGATGCAACTGACAATGACTTAATACCGGATTCAGAGTTCAGGATCTCCACACGCTGTGATCGCCCGGCAAGGTAGCTGGAAAACCACTTTAGAGCGCAACTGTCAAACCCGTAATATGACATCTTAGAAAGGAGTAAATCGTGGTTCAAAGTGTCGAACGCGCGGGAGAAATCGAGTAAAACCAGAATAGTTCCGTTACCCAAGTCTTGTTCTGTTAGGATATCATCGACGACATTCATCAAAGCAGTAGCAGTGCCGCGACCGGCGCGGAAACCTGATTGGTTCTGTGGTAAAATATTGTTTTTGCATAAATACTCCGACATTTGTTGGCACACTATCTTCTCTATAATTTTCGACATAAAGGGGAGGATACTTATAGGTCTAAGGTCTTTCAAATCGGTAGGATTACAAGTTTTGGGAATAGGTTTTACAATAGCTTCCTTCCAACAATCGGGAAAAATACCGGTTTGAATAGACCTATTTACAATAGCGGTAATAGATTCAAGTGTACGTGGCAGAGTCAGGAGGACCATATCACGCGTTATTCCATCTACACCTTCAGAGTTGGTCGCGATGCTCCTAATAATCTTCGCGACCGTAGCCTCATCAACCGGTTTGAGCGAAAAGGAATCAGAACCAAATTTTCCAAACTCAAAGAACGTAAGTTGAGACAAGGTAACACTTTTCCGTCCCGGAACATCAAGGAAATAATTATTAACGAGGTCCGGATCATATAAATGAGAGGGTAAATTGGCTTGCTTGGTCTTGAAGTCAGCCACATTATTTTTAATGCCTTTCCACATTTTTTTTGAATTTTTTATATTATATCGATTAAGTGGCGAAAATAGGCTGCCTTCTCTGAAACCATTGCTTGATTAACAGTAGATTTTAGTTCTTTGTAATGAATAACATCGATTGCTGATTTAGTTAGCCGGCTCTTAGTGTGCGCCTTGTCCCTCGTATTCATCATTTCTTTAATGTTGTAGGTTATCCATGGGTAACTCTGATGTTTAACAAAGGATTTTGTGACGGGCGCATAAATGTTAAAAATATGCAAAATGTAAGCATTAAAAGACATCAGCCATACGTTTACATTTTCATCACGTAAACGCTCCCAAGGAATGCAGTTGACAAGAACGTTAAATTCATTCAAATCAATATCTTTGATTGGCCTGTAAGACACCCATTTTGGCGGTGACTTTGGTTTGCTAAGATGTATTTTAAATGATATAAAAGAGTGTCTACTGAGTTCAGGGATATAATCAACCGACAAATTAACGACTCTAGTGGAGCTACAGACTAAATCTATTAATGTTTCCGAATGGTCGGTGAAGTGGGTAGGAACGGTAATATATTGATCAAGATTAGTGCTATGAAGGAAAGCAACCAGTTTCTTAGTATCTGGATCACTAGGAGCCAATAAATTGATGTTAAAGTCACCCATGAGTATTATGTGGTCATACCCAGAGAGACAATCCATCGACTCAGTTAACGCTTCGAGAAACGTGTCCACGGAAAGCCATTGTGGGCGGTATGCGGTACCAACGGCCAATTTTTGTCCACCAAGAGTGACAGCTAACAATTACAGAATCTATCCACCGTCAAGCCTAAAAATTTTATACTGTCAACTTCTTCAATGTATTTATTATTAAACTCTAAGTTCAATTTCATGTCATTATTATTTCTAGCCTGAAAAGTCATAAGTTTAGTTTTGTCAACATTTATGTGAAGTTTGTTGGCTTGTAACCATTTGTCAACGTTTTCCAAATTGTCCTTTGCCAGAGCAGCAAGTTCGTCACTGTTTCTGCTCTTGATTATCAATGTAGTATCGTCAGCGAAAAGAATGCTTAACGCACTACATGCTAACGGTAGGTCGTATATGTAGATAAGGAATAGGAGTGGACCCTTTTAATTTTTAAGTTAGCGAACGTATAGAAAAGTGGCCATTTGAGTAGCCCCCCTGATCACAAAATTTCACTAGAATCTGAGAGAAATGCAACCTGGAGAAAGAGAACAGCTGGACAGACAGATATACGAAAGCATTTTTGTCCAAACTGAAATGAAGTCGCTTCGCTCGTTTTACAATAAAAGTTTTATTCAAAATTGTTATTCAATTAATTCTTGCCAAGTGGTTGAACAATTTAAATTAGAGGTGAAGAACGAATAATGAATATGTAAATCCTATTAAGCGTGTTTAAGCTCACTAACTTGGAAATCGATCCTATATGGAACCACAGATCGCGCATTCTCATAATAGACGAGAATGAGTGTGTTACCTTCTTACTATTCAGGGAGCGTAGTTCAATTTCAAAGGTGGCGTTTGTTATTCCTTAACAAAGAAAATCACGCAACGCATTCGTACAAAAACAAGAAATGTTCAGTAACTAATTTTCGCTTCTAGTCTCTTGTGTATACCCGCGAACGTGTGGAAAATATCAGAGGCATTCTTGACGTCTTTCGGCTCGTTGGGAGATAATAACCTGTCTTGTTTCCGTCAACCCTCTGCCGTCTCTGTTTCTGTGCTTAGGGACGGAGGGAGACAGCAGAGCGTCGTTTTGTCACTAACGCATCATTTGTACTGTTTGCCAGCCCGTTATTGAGCTTGTTTTTGGCAAACGGCGTACGCCTTCACGGCCCAAATGAAAGAGCATTTTGGTTCAATATCGCGGAGTCGGCTTCATTAACGACCTCTGTTTGCGCGTCTGGCTGGCATAGCGCACTTATTTATACTAATTAACCGGTATTGTGATGTTGTACGGAGAATTATAACAGAAAGATTAAATTTTCACTCCAGAAACAACTTTGAACAGGCTTTCATTAACATCGGAATGTCCCACGCAATTGAAGTTATTAAATAAATAATTTGGTTAACTAAACAGAAAGTAGTACTTCTTTTGTTGATATTTTATTCATCACAATTTACGAAATTTATGTGTTTAATACGGTGCCCGGTGACTGTTATAAATAAGCGCTAAATGTAGGTATTTTGTGCTCAATTTGCGATGAAAATGTGACCCTCCCTCGGTAGCTAAATGTGTATTAATGTACCTTCTGAAACCGCAAAAGTAATATTGCTTTCCTTTTTATTTCGACTACAAAACCTTTTACTAGGGTTGTAGTTTAACTATTTTGCGTTTTTAGGGTTCCGTACCAAAATGGTAAAAAAGGAACCCTTATGGTGTGACTCAGTCTGTTTGTCTGTCTGTCTGTATGAATATCTCGAGAACTACTAATGGTATTAACTTGAAATTTAGAATAGTTTGAGATGACATTTGCCCAACTATTTTGCAAAAAAAAATAATTAAAAAAATAAATACCTTTTTTTACAACAGGGACTGAAATGGGATCTTAAAAATTTTAAGTGGGGCTACTAGGGCATGTGGAGTATCACGTGAAAGAACGCCGTTTGCACGTTTTCTTTTTGTTTTAGGCCGCATAGTTTTGGATTTATAATGAAAAAATTAAAATAATACCCTTCCCTCCACCCGCCCTTATCTCCGAAGTTTGCAAAGAAAAAAATCTCAAATAATTCTATGTGATAGCAGTTTATAAAAATATTACAGGGAAAATAAAACGATGTCTCAATATAGCACACTTTTTTTGAAATTATCAAATTACTAAAAAGTTTAACATTAGTTCCACTATCGGTCAAGAGATGGCTCTGACCTAAAACTGCAATACTAATTTTATTATTCTACTCTGCAGTGCGGTTTAATGGTGCAATTATGATGGTACGGAAACCTCGGTGCGCGAGTCCGACTCGCTCTTGACCGGTTTATATTTTAGCCAGAAATAATTAAATGTATGTACCTTTTAAAAGTTTTGTGGCGATAACTATTAAAGTAGATAATATTAAAAGATGCTTAATTGTTTGGTTTTCTTTGTAATTACTATTTTACTAACTTAGTTATTTATGAAATTCCGATGCAGAATTTTCGTATTTTTGATAAAACTTAAAAACCCATGATTTTTTTTGTTTTTTATGCTACTTATAAACAAATGCTATTAAATTTACTGTATCAATGAGATATACTTATTAAAGAGAGGAAACATTTTTTTCTGTGTAGCGCACACTTAATATTTATTTCATTAGATTTTATATTAATTATACATCGAGTACCTATAAATAGTATAAATAAGACAAAGGAATCAAAATGTTGTTAAATTTTTCCACGATAAATTATCACTGGAGGTATTAAAATTGTCCATTATAATTTGATTATATTCAGTTCGTGTTATACAAAAATATAATTATATTTATTGGAAGCTTTAATTGCTTTAGTATTCAAATCTATAAATTAACATTTAATCTTCAGAAATATTTGATGTTGAAACTTACTGTTACCCAAAAATATTACAACCATTACGTCTAAAGTGTGCTCTCCACGCTTCAGGAATCAAAACTTAATTAAGATGATTCTACGAAAATATTCTGGAATTTAACTGCTAAAAAAACAAAGCGGTGGTAATACCGCATCGTCCGACGGCGATGACGTAAGATTTTTATTACCCCCCTCTCCCTGTTTCAAGAGGATTAACTTGTAATCCCACAGGAGGGCCAATATCATTCATTAGAATGCGATTTCCAGCTTTATTATGTCAGACATAAATGTTTCTGCCGGCATTTGGAAATGGTTTTTAATTACACTTTGAAAGTGATTCATATGGAAAACGGTCAGCGGAGGATGATGGGAATTTTTCCGCTTCGCTCTTTTGGTTTGAGTCGCATTCTTCTGGTGGTTAACGCGGAGTCAATAATGTCGAAGTGTGTGTAAATGTAGAGGCTTTCTGTTTCTGATTGGTTTTTGTAATGTAATGGAGAAAGAGGATCATTATTTTGTTATAACTGTATGAAAAGGCACTGGACAAAAAAAACTGAATTTAAGGTGTTAATATTCAATTCCCGACAACTAAGTACTATACAGTGCCCTGTTTATCAAAACATACAAGTCTTGTACTTTTTAAAAACAAGCATTTTCCTTATGAAATAATTATCCACAAATCCGTTATCAAAACACCTTAAGAGCATTACTGCGCTACACTAGCACCGCCAATTGAAAAAAAATCGTAGTGCTTAAATAAAGACGAAATTGTGAATTGTGTTCTTCTAGTGTACTCCGAATAAGATTTGTGGTACTTTTTATCGCTTAAACTATATTTTCTAGTCTGTCGTTTAGTTTAATGGAGTTTTATTGCTAAAAGTGGCAAATTAAACGACAACTAAACGACAGGTTATACAATATTGTTCAAATGATAAAAAGTACCACAAAGCTACTTCGGAGTACACTAGAAGAACACAATTCACAATTTCGTCTTTATTTAAACACTACGATTTTTTTTCCATTGGCGGCGCTAGTGTAGCGCAGTAATCCTCTTAAATTAAACGCTACCAATTTATTTTTATTTAACTAATATGTTAGTCATTTCGTTAATCAAAAAAATCTAAACTTGTTAAAAATATAACTTGTAAAAACTCAATGGAAAATCCTGAGTATTTCTGAGGGTATCCGGTGACTCTCCATTTCATCCGATAATTTTTACAAGTGTCTTGTATAAATTATTTGGAAAAAGACATAATTTACCTGAACTTGTACTTAAAAATTTTCATGTACATTTTACTTGTAGCTTGTAAGTTTTGATAAACAGGGCACTGGTCTTTCGTACAAAATAGCCAATTAATTGTCAGAAAAACAATCCAAATCTAGCTTAGACGTTTTCATTAGCAGAATTTCAAGCAAGCTGACGGGAATCAGTATTCTTACCGACAAAGCAATCAATACTAGTAAAAATACACAAAAACCCATCGTACAAAATAGAAATTCCAACATCAAAAGGTTAAAATCAATATACAAACAAATTAGTTCTCTCGTTCTAATCGTTCGACGTTGTTTAATTAGTGGCGTTGCGATAATGCCGCCAACGTCAACCCGCTATGAGCTCCGGTATTAAATCAAGATTACCGCTTGACGTTTCCGCTCGGCCGGATAATCATCCGGACTGTATTGAAACTATCAGTCAAATGGTGCATGACGCGCCGCGTCGGAAACGGAGCGAGTGTACTGCGCGCCACATATTCTCATTATTTAAGGTGATAAAAATTAATATCAACCGTATAGATAATCGAAATCGAAAATCAAAATCTATAGATTGTTTAGTCTCTATTTGCTTTTTTCTAAATGAGAGCTACCTACTTTATTGGTTTGAAAATACTACAAGGATGGGTTTATACAGGGTTAATTGTAAAACACCAACAACTTCGTTGGAGTAGATTACTAACATCATAATAAACAACAACATTTGTTCTACGACTTTTCCGAAAACAGACAAAAAAATATCGACTTTTTATACAAAACTCGATCAGCTTTTCGGGATTTTGAATGGGCAGTCGAATTTTTTTTTGTCGGTTTTCGGAAAATTCGTAGAACAAAAGTTGTTGTTTATGACGTTAGTAATCTACTCCTGCAAGATTGTTGGTTTTTAGGGTTCCGTACCCAAAGGATAAAAACGGGACCCTATTACTAAGACTCCGCTGTCCGTCTGTCTGTCTGTCTGTCACCAGGCTATATCTCATGAACCATGATAGCTAGAAAGTTGAAATTTTCACAGATGATGTATTTCTGTTGCCGCTATAACAACAAATACTAAAAACAGAATAAAATTAATATATAAGGGGGTCTCCCATACAACAAACGTGATTTTTTTGCTGTTTTTTGGTACGGAACCCTTCGTGCGCGAGTCCGATTCGCACTTGGCCGGTTTTTTAAATCTAAATTAAAGGGCCGGGGTTTTTATCTTTCAGACATGCCAACCCCATCGTGACCATACGTTTCTGTCCAAATGAGAGTTAGCTATTGCAAAACCGTAACCAAGTGACAAAGTCCTCTTGCAACATCGTAACTAATAAAACCATTTTTTTTTTTTACGGAAGTTGACATATTTAAACCATTTTTATCAGTTTTTTAATTAAGTCATTGAACCATAAAAGCAAGCATTTACGAGTTTGGTATTTTCACCATTTTCAAAAATTAATATTTACTGCTTTTAAGGGTCATATTCAAACAATAATAACTCTCGAAATATGCAATTCAGAGCAACAATTTTGATGTCGTTTTGTAGATACTATTTCTGTGTTTTATAAAAATGCAAAAAATTGCACATTAATGTCCTAGTTTTTGAGATCTGTGAGAAAAACTAAAAAAGCACACTAATTTCGGATTAAAATTTACTTTAGTAATTTTTTATGACGTATCAAAGTAAAAGTTTACACAAAAATTTTTTCACTGATAGGTGATATTATTAGCTTTCGAAAAATATTTCTTTTATAACTGTAGAACTTTTAAATCCGGAGAAATTAATATTTTTCGGCAGGGCTATCTAAAATAAAAAGTCAAATTTAAAATGCCGGTCATTCCAACAGGAGACCCCAACATGAGGGAGGTTTTGTCGATAAAATTGACCATATTATCTGCCTTTAAAAACTCCGATATCGCTAACCAAACATATTGTATACCTAAATCTAATTTGGTTAAATTAGCCGCCCAATAAAATGTTAACAAAATTACTCAAATGTTGACACACGAGTTTAAACAGCCTAACCCAATTTTAGTCATTGCTTTTCCAAGCGTTTTTTTTTCAAATACGTTTCCCCTTTAATAGAACTGTTGTACGTAGACAAATAAACTGTTCTCATATGACGTTTAATCCGTGGGAATTAAACCAACCACCATAAATATGATTAGTGATGGGGGCTGGGCCCGGGGCGCCGCCGCCGCCCAGTGCAAACATCGTTTGATTCGAACAAGTTTCGACCAATTTCGGTCGGTCGGCAAATATTTTTTGGACAAATCCCTCTTGCTTAAATAAGTCCAATACAGAAGAGAAATAAAAATGAGCAAGGTATTGCGTTTTTCAGCCTTTGATTAGCTATATTTCTCTCTCCGCTATAAGTCTGATAATTTTATTATAATGGCAATACTAAAATTTAATAATCCATCTATTACAACGTCACATTTTGTATGTGAAGTTTAACCGCCACGGTTTGCCCACACGCGTAAGACGCAGGGGTCCCACGTTCTATTCCTAGGAGGGGGGTACATTTGTATTCGATTTGGTTGATGGTAGGGCTTATTTCAACTTTCTGCCGTCACTTACCATCAGGTGAGGTGAAGGCAAAGCACTGTCCCGTTTTGAATGAGGGTATTTTTTAACTTTTCTGGTAGGTATATTTAGTGACGATATTATCTAAGTTGTAATAGCCTTGTCAACGGCTCATCACTGTTTACAAAATACTGATTTTTCCGACGCAGTGACGTGCTATAAGTGTGCCTGTAATATTTGAAGAGTTCCCTTGATTTCTCCAGGTTCCCATCATTAGATCCTGACCTTATAAAGTGTATTCTCACAAAGAAAGAAAGAATTTTTCAAATCGGTCAAGCCGTCTTTGAGTAATCGAGTAACATACATAAAACAACTAAGATTCCGACGAACTGAGAACTGTCTCCTTTTTTGAAGTCGTTCAAAAAGGTAACCTTTCAACTAATGACCTATGTATTAACTTAATCACAAAGAATTGGAGTTTACAATTAGAGCATGCAAGTTTCTTTTGCCCTTGACTATAGCATTACTTGCCCGACATAATCAAGATAGCGAATACAATGGAACAGTAGGTATGTAAAAAGAAAAGCGATGGACATAATACAAATATTTTTTTTGTCTATCACAATACTTTGTAATGTCTATTCATGATGTACGTAAAAAAATTTAATAACCAAATAGAATTAAGTATTTAGACAATTCTGATGGTTTTTTCATGGTTTTTTCCTTATTTTAATAAATAAAGTAAATAAGTATCTATGACAATCCTTCGATTAAAGGAGCAATATCGACATAGATATATTTTTTTGTAATATGCATACGTATTTATGTTAATAGTTTTGTTATTTAGTTACTTTACGACGAATAATAGATAGTTTTTATATTTTATCAAAAAATAAATCAGAAAAAAATATCCTATCTATTTTAATAAGCATGTTTAATAAATTTTTGTATCTGGAACGGGTGCGTCAATTGGCCAAGCTGACCGCGTCGCCACCCAAATGGAAATATTAAATATCGAGCCAAAATGTATCGAGGTAATTTAATATACATTTTAATGGATGACGCTTTAATAGACTTTCAGCACCGATCCTTATAATACTAAATTGAGATGCCGTTTATCATTATAACTGTCTTCTTTTTAAGTTACCTTTTAGTTGCTTGTTGTTTTTGGGGTTCCGTAGCCTAAATGGCACAAAACACAACCCTTATAGATTCGTCATGTCTGTCTGTCCGTCCGTCCCTATGTCACAGCCACTATATCCCGAAAGTATTAGGACTACACAGTTTAAACTTGGTAGATACTGTAGGTAGATGTATTCTGAAAACCGCTTAACGGTTATTACGCAAAAATAAAAAAATAAAAAAGATACATGAAACCAAAAATGAAAAATAAAACTTTTCATCAAACCAATACGTGCGGGGTGTTTATAGATAGGTCTTCAAAAATGACATTGAGGTTTTTAAGACAATTTTTTGTCAAAGTCAACCGTTTGAAAGATATACACCACCAAAGTGGTAAAATGTGTTCCCCCCCTTTAACTTTTGAAATAAGAGAGTGAAAAATCTAAAATAAATATATGCTGTTGATCTTAAAAACACTTTTAACGGAATTGGTTTGAACGAGACATAGTAATTAGTTTTTGAGATATAGCACATTTTCCAAAACCGCAAATATAACTTTTTCATTCATACCAATACTGTGAAAAACAAAGTTATTTTTGCAGACAAAAATTGAAAGTGGTATATATGGTATGGTATTTAAGGTAACTGCGGAACCCTACAGCGCGTGGCCCGACACGCACTTGGCCGGTTTTTATGTTTTTACAGTGCTGTGTTGTGTGACTAGATCGTCGTCATTTTAAATGTCCGCATTGATGGGGTACGGGCCATACTTTAGCATTGATAGGGAACACCACACGGTCCCAACAACTTTTACAGAATATTTCTCTCTTTTGTGAAAAGTCTTTATTGATTCCGTGACAAAATGGGATACCTAACCGAAGACCGATACTGTATAAGTTAAAAAAAGTAAAAAACCTATTTAAAAAACTTAGACGGTCAAAATTTTGGTTAACAATATGAATGTTGTTTAGTGTCCTGCTGCTCTTCTTATAAAATTTCTCGCTAAATAAGTAAATAAAACCAAAGATATTACATAGACTTATTATACAACGTGTAACAAAAAGGGGGTATCAACCCGAAAGGAGGTCAATGTACTCGTGAATCTGAACACCTTCCAACAGAAAAAAAAATTAAAATCGAAAAAAAATTTGGACTCTCCATAGAAAATTTGAATTTGCCGCCAACATTTTGTATGGAGAGTTCAAATTTTTTTTTTTAATTTCTGCTGGAATGTATTCAATTTCACGAGTACATTGACCTCCTTTCGGGTTGATACCCCCCTTCTATTACACGTTGTATAGATATTAGAATTTTTTACGAAATTTGCTTCTGTAGGATGAAAATTTTACTCACGACAGATAAAAACAAAAAACGAAATTACATTTCTTCTTAAACCATAGCCTATAAAAAGTATAGGTGCCATTACGTGGTATAATATTAAACAAATGTTCTTGGAGACAAATTAGTTTTCACCGACAATATTTTTTTTATTTTTTATTTTTTTTTATACACAACGGGGTAGTGCTAGGCCTTCATCTCACCTGATGTTAAATGACGATAAGGCCGAAGGTGGAAGCGCACTACACCCGGAATACTGGCTATCTTACCTCTAACTGCCGGAACACAACAATTTTTAAATTGTTATTATGGCGTCAGACTTAGGTAAGATGGTGGTAGCTAGCCAGGCGGACAATATACAGCAAATAAGATTTATAAAAATTCATGTGACATCGCAATAATTGAACAAATTTCCTTCGAATTTCGTAGAAACCATCAGGCAATCGTGTGTTTGAGCCGTATCAATACAGGGAGTAATGAAGCTTGAAAGGGTTTATGATTCAAAGATATTGATACAACGCTAAGCCAGCCATACGAGTATTGATAAACACTGTGGTTTATAATCCTTGGTAAGCCAACTGTACCCAGTTTGAATTATTATGGAGCAATCTATTAAATACGTGAATGGAGAAGTAGCTTGATATTATCTAACTTGTTTGTAACTCTTACTTTAAAAAATATGTCGGTATATTTCTATATTATGATTACTATATCGATTACAATGTTTTTCGTATGATCTTAAAACAAACGCCTTTACGCAACCTGAAATGAAGTATTTTACCGACTTCAAAAGGAGGGAGGTACTCAATTCGACGCGTTTTTTTTTTCTTTTTTGTTTTTTGTATGTACACCGATTACTCGAAGACGGCTGGACCGATTGAAATGATTCAAACGTTATTACATTAAGTAAACTCCCAAGTTGGTCCCATTTTTTAAAATTTGGAAATCGGTAAAATTTGGAAATCGGTTCAGTACTTTTCAAGTAATCTTTAAAAAAGCACGAAAATAGTATGATTTTGTGTGAACTACCTCGATGATCAGTCGTATAACTTCTTTGTTTATGAACTGAATAAGATAATTATTTTTTTGTTGGAAAAGGGATATCTTAAGTGTAGTTCTTTAACCGACTTAAAAAAGGAAGTTCTCAGTTTGACCCGCATGTATGTATGTTTCTCCGCGATTAACTCACGTTTGGCTGAGCCGATTTTAATTTCTACCTAAATAACCTACACTACCTAATACAAAAGGTACCTACACTAAAAATAAAAAAATAAAAAATTGTTTAAAAAAACACAAAACCGACTTCAAAAAACCTACCTCTAAAAAGCAAGAAATAATATTCGTAATAATAAAACACGTCTATTGAAGTCGGGTCGGCCTTTTAGATTAAAAAAAAAAGGAATTTGTACTCCAGCCCCACCCGACTTCAATAGACGTGTTTTATTATTACGAATATTATTTCTTGCTTTTTAGAGGTAGGTTTTTTGAAGTCGGTTTTTGCGTTTAAGTTTCTTGCGCCTATTCTTCTTGTCAGCTAAAAAGTTTCTAGGAAAATATGTCACGTTCCGCAAGAAAAGGTTTTAGTTTCAGAGATATTTAATGTTTTGTGAAATTAATGCAAAACTATGATTTTATAAATGCTTTTTTTGTTGGTAACTGGGCAGGCATTTGACCACCATCTTAGTAAACAAGATGTGGTCTAAGGTGTAGCACGCTTGCCCAGGAAATGCCTATTCACTCTTGCCTTGAAGAGACCAAAGTTGTAACTATCGGGGAACACATGAGCAGGCAGCGCATTCCATTCTTTAGCAGTTCGCATAAGAAATGTATTGGCAAAGCGCTTGGTACGGACACTTAGAGTATCTACTATGTAAGGGTGATATGCTAACCTACGTCTGGTACCCCGGTGGTGGAAAGAGACTGGAGAAACAAGGTCGTGCAGTTCCCTCGCACACTCTCCAAAGTGTATTCTATAAATAACCGATAAACAAGCAACTTTGCGATGGTGACTAAGGCTCTAAAGTTCTACCGTGGCCAATGTTGAGAATTATTAAAATACAGTCATTATCCTCATATTTGTATTATTTATTTTATGTAAGTAAGTTACTAGCTCAAAAACAACAATGATAGCATAGTTTTTCGTGTCCTTTAACTTAAAAACTGTTTTTTCCTGAAAGTGCACAATTTCGAATAACGTTTAAAAAATATATATCCGTACACATCTTACGAGAATAATCTTTTGATTGAAATAGCTTATCAGTTGCAAATTACACAAATATGTGTTACTCAGTCCCGCCGACCATAAGGTATCTTTGCCGTTGGAACGTCACATATAGACAAAATATTTTTTTCATTTTCAAACTATCAGACAAAATATTCACATAATTTCGAATAGACTTACGACGAGACGAATAGACTAAAGAATCACCTATTTTTGATTAATGATGTTGTTAAATTGTTAAGAAATAGATACTAGTTAATTCTAATTGTCAATTCATATTTAAATTTAAATACTTCCAACGAGAGAAAAAAAAATCATAATGTGTATAGCTTTTTGTCTTTTTCTAACTCACTCTAAAGTGTAAAAACATGTAAGTATAGAATACATACAAGAATGTCTGATGTCGAATATAACCTTACAAAGTTAAAAGTTAGAAAAGTTACTGTTTACACAACGATGACAACGGTCCCTAACTTCGGAAAGTTTGGTTCGTGACCCTGACGTGAAGATTTGCAAGTTATGAAAGTATTGGAACATAAGTTACTGCGTTATGAATACATTTAGATAAATAGTCTTTATATGTATAAAAGCACAAGAGAATTGGTTTTAATTCATGAACATTGCAACACCTAATATGGGCAGGCAGAACCAAGAATTTAAAATTAAATAAAGACCTAAAGGTACCTTTTACCTTAGAATAATAACACCTAGAAGCTGTGTTCTCGTATGCAAAGTGAGGTATATACTACTGAGCCAAAATTGCTCAGTATTCAGATTTATATCCTTCACTAGCGGCCGCCCGCGACTTCGTCTGCGTGGAAAGGTTTTTTTGCTATCCCTCGGGAACAACACTTTTTTTCAGGATGAAAGATACCCTATGTCCTTCTCTGTACCTCTGACTACGTGTGTGTAAAATTTCATGGTGATCGGTTCAGTAGTTAAGACGTGAAGGCGTAACAAACAAACAAACGGACTTTCGCATTTATAATATTACTAGCGGCCGCCCGCGACTTCGTCTGCGTGGAAAGGTTTTTTGCTATCCCTCGGGAACTATAAATTTTTCCGGGATGAAAGGTACCCTATGTCCTTTTCTGTACCCCTGACAACGTGTATGCAAAATTTCATGATGATCGGTTCAGTAGTTAGGACGTGAAGGCGTAACAAACAAACAAAGGGACTTTCGCATTTATAATATTATAGTAAGGAAGTAAGGATACGTTTCCTAATCGTAACTAAAATCCAATAATATAGTAACTAATCCCCAAAGGTAGGGAAATTGAAACTGTTTTGTACTTATTAGGTATGATTAGGTAATAATGGACAATAAAAATCTGAAAACGGCGCCATTTTGGCTGTTTTAGTTGCCTCACTTTTGACAGTGCGCTTTGTAGAGAATTGTCGTTCTAGGTTTTATTATTCTAAGCCTTTTACTTAATTAAATATCAATATTTTAGATAAGATTTGGGATTCTGATGTATTCATTTAATATAGGTAAAAGAGACAAAAAGACGTACGTATGGATATTTTTTCTCCTGATTGTTTCTAAATTTTGCTGGTGTAATAGATATTCACCAGCAAAATTTATACGATTCATTTTATACGGGTTATTACGTAGTACATACCTTTAAATTATTTTGATAATATTAGAATATTCCACTATCAAAACTGCATGCCGTGCTTCCTCGGTATAGATTTTGTTTTGTTTAGCAAGTAAGCGCTGTGAATAGCTCCAAACAGCTTCTGGAATCTACAAGCGAGATATCTATGAGATTCCAGTTCGAAGCAAGGACATAACCGCCGGACATATTGCGCTATAGTTCTTGAAACATGCGAAAAGCGATTGTATTTGGTACTTTATATATGAAGGGACCGGTTGCGACTTTGTCTGCGTGGAAAGTTATTTTTTTGCTACCCCTCCGTAACAGTCCTTTTTCTCAATGAAAGTTACCATATGTCCTTCTCTGTACCTTTGAGAACGTGTATGTAAAATTTCATGATACATCGATTGAGTAGTTAAGACGTGAAGGCGTAACAAATAAACAAACTGACTTTTGCATAATATTAGTAAGGATGCTTATTGAATAAATATTATTTAATTGCTTTTACTCCATTATAAAAAAGTATAAAACTGCGTAATAAAGTAAAACTGACGTGTCTAGAAACTTAATGTCAAAGATAACTTTACTGGAATGCAAGCCTAACTAGAAGAAGTTTTAAAATTGACTTGCATAAAAAACTAGTACCCTTATCTTTAAATCAGTATTTGGAATATCTGAAATTACTACTGATTTATCTCAAGAATATGCCGATAAAAAAACTTATATAAAGTACGCACAGTTTATTTGAGGCAAGATACAAATCAGTCATAAATTGTCCAAATTGGCAGAAACACTAACAATAACTGATTCAAGTATTAAAACTAGATAGGTAATAGTTTTATTGATTTCTCAACTATTCTGTTGTTAAATTGCAATTTCTATCATTTTATTTGGAATACCACAAATACGTTAGAAAAATCAATGTATCGGAAAATTACTGAAGGAAAATCGGGGCCAACGGGACGGGCGCTGTTTACATTCCAGAGGTACCTACATGTGGGGCCGCTCCATAAATATTTGCAAATTGCAAACATTCGGTATTTTGTGTAGATAATCTTCGAATTGGCCCCAAGTTCGTTTGAAGTATTTAGGAGATAAAAAAGGGGTTTATTTTGTAAATGCCATTTAACTAATCAAGATAAGAAATAAAAGGAACTTGAATCTATTGGTTTCAAATTTATACATTGATTATTGATAAAAAATATCACATTACGCCATAATAACGCCTTATCAATTTAAATAAATACCTATAATTGAATACTTGCATACCATAATTATAAATGAAAAGAATGCATTTGAAATATTTTTATCTACACCCATGCTTTAAATCCTCTGTAAGAGGTTCTGAAACAGTTAACTTACTGCCATTATTACAATATCCCGAGCGAGAGCTGGTGGTGCTGCGCCGCGCGCCCACGCGCGAGCGTTGCATTATGAAATTCAGTACAACATTATAACACTCTTGCGGACATAATGACGAGGAGGGAGAGAAAGGTCAAAGTCAAAGTTAAAACCTTTATAGAGAATACATATCATGGGTTTAGATAAATATCATGGGTGTTTTTAATCCATATGTATTAAAATATTGGTTGTTTCCCTAATAAAAAAAAAAAAATAAACAATGGGTGTAGATAAAGTCTTGTATGCAACTGTACATAATTAGGTATTAAAACACTCATGAGATACTATTATCACACTCGGCTTCGCCTCGTGTGATAAACCCACATTCGTGTTTTAATACCCCTCGTTATAGTACAGTTGCATAAATAACTATTATATCATTCATAAAACACAAAAAGCTTTAAGAATTCTTAAATGGTGACATTAATTTGCAAAACTTCTGCAACTCTTTTATTATTAAAATATATTTTTTTAATTTTATGTTCATTGGGAAATGAAACATAATTTATTAATAATATTATTTGGTAACCTACAATTTTTAGGGTTCCGTACCCAAAGGGTAAAAACGGGGCCCTATTACTAAGACTCCGCTGTCCGTCTGTCTGTATGTCGCCTGTATCTCATGAACCGTGATAGCTAGAAAGTTGAAATTTATACAGATGATGTATTTATGTTGCCGCTAGAACAACAAATACTGAAAACAGAATGAAATTAATATATAAAGGGGATCCCATACAACAAACGTGATTTTTTTGCCGTTTTTTGCTCGATATTAATAACGACAACAGGTAGACAGTTGAAATTTTCACAGATGATGTATTTTTGTTGCCGCTATAACAACAAAAACTAAAAACAGAATAAAGTTAATATTAAAGGGGGGCTCCCATACAACAAACGTGTTTTTTTTTGCCGTTTTTTGGCATGGAACCCTTCGTGCGCGAGTCCGACTCGCACTTGGCCGGTTTTTTTTTAATTCTGTGGTTAAGCAATTTTTCCCGCCTATAGCCGACCATACAAGTGTTAGTTCAAATCCCTCCGGAGCGTTAGGACCAAGATGTTAAAATGCACAAGTTGCTGAAATGATCAAGTTGCTTAAATTACCAAGGTGCTGAAATGACCAAGGTGCTGAAATGTTTATAGTGTTGAAATTACCAAGGTGCTGGAATGACCATGGCTTTTCGTCAAAATGGTAAAATAAATTAACCTTTTTTGCTAATCTCGGTGCTCAACAAACTACTAACCCATGTGTCACGTACCTTACCGGCAGTGTAACTATGTTTATTACACGGAGCCGCGAACTTGTGCCCGCTATGTGAATTCAGCCAAAATGTTGCTACAAATACGGCCGGAACATGTTTTCAAACGTATTCGCAAATGAATGTTACTAAATCAATTTTTAGATAATTAACAAATAGGTATGTATATTACGTGAGTTTATAAATGTTAGGCATGCCCCAAAAGCTTGTTTCAGGAAGCATGCAGGAGATTTTCCAAATATATTTGTGTCGATGTATGTTGAGAACTATTTCATGTTAGTACCTATATATTAATTTATTTAATATTTTGGTTTTTATTACTTAAAATTTTAAGTTTCCTTTGAGATATATGATTTAATCTAAGACAAATATTTGTGATTAGCGCTATGGCAGATTTAAAAAACTTAAGAGAATATTATAGACTTAAGACCAAAATTACTTTTTATTATAATAACTCGTTTGGATGATATAATTGTTTAAATAAAAATGTGTTCATTATGGAAAAGAATTAAAGTAATTTATACAGTAACCTAACAATTTGTTTTGTTTTCTCAAAGGAGTTAGGCAGCGTTTTCGATGAAAGCTCCCAGGTAAGGCGGCTTGACCTTTTCAGACACTTCCAACAAATCGTTATATTTCAACCAATTTACGAATTTACACAAAACCTTGACAAATTATATTCATAAACCTTCCTCATGAATCACTATCTATTGGAAAAAACCTCATAAGATCCGTGCAGTAGTTTTTAGGGTTCCGTACCCAAAGGGTAAAAACGGGACCCTATTACTAAGACTCCGCTGTCTGTCTGTCTGTCACCAGGCTGTATCTCATGAACCGTGATAGCTAAACAGTTGAAACTTTTACAGATGATGTATTTCTGTTGCCGCTATAACAACAAATACTAAAAAAAATTGTTTTAAAAAACAAAAAACCGACTGCAAAACCTCATTCTACCTCTAGAAGGCTACCTCTGGGGCTGTTAGAATAAAAAAAAGTTGTTTTCCAGCCCCACCCGACTTCAATAGACGTGTTTTATTACAATGATAATGCGTATCTAGTGATTTGAATATTATTTCTTGCTTTTTAGAGGTAGAATGGGGTTTTTTGTCGGTTTTTTGTTTTTTAAAACAATTTTTTCTTTATTTCTTTTTAGTGTAAGTACCTTCTGTATGAGATATTTATCTAGGTAGAAAAATCGGTTTGGCCAAACGTGAGATAATCGCGGACAAACATGCATACGGGTCAAACTGAGAAGAGAACCCCCTTTTTTGAAGTCGGTTAAAATACCAAAATCTTGTCCTAAGTGTAACAAATACTTTTCTGAAAACCGCATCAAAATTGGTTCAGCTAAACGCGAGATATTCGCGGACAATCATACATACATACATACGAGTCAAACTCAGAACCTTATTTTTTTTGAAGTCGGTTAAAATACTAAAACCTTTTCCAAAGTGTAACAAATACTTTACTGAAAACCGCATCAAAATCGGTTCAGCCAAACGCGAGATAATCGCGGACAAACATACATACATACACACATATATACATACATACAGGTCAAACTGAGAACCTCCTTTTTTTGTTTTTTGAAGTCGGTTAAAAACATAATAAAATACATATTTAAGGGGGGCTCCCATACAACAAACGTGTTTTTTTTGCCGTTTTTTAGTACAGAACCCTTCGTGCGCGAGTCCGACTCGCACTTGGCTGGTTTTAAGTTTATCGCGAACAGACAGACGCGGTGGAGGACCTTGTTTTATAATATGTAGTGATGCCATATTTTGTATACGCGTTGAATTTTGTGGGTAAAAAGTGACATAATTTTTATTAGTATTTCAATTCTAGACACACAGTTTTTTTAAACATTACTTACTGCCGTTGCTCACCTTTTTATTTGTAAGAATATCTACCAATTGTTTTAACTATCATAGTGAAGTAACTCAGTCATTACTGAGTTACTTCACTATAAAATGCAAAAGTCTTGAACATTTAACCAATAACCAAATATAAAAATATTTTTTCTCAACAAACTTATGGGAAGTAATGAAAAAATAACATTATAGGTTTGTGAAATAATAATGGCATTACGTTAGCTAAACGCTTTTTCTAAAGATACGAAAATTTTGCTGAAATATTTCTTCAAGAGCGACTTAATGAAATTATCTAATTAACATTACTCTAGACGACATCGGCCTGATAAAGTAATTAACGCTGAGCGAAAATTTTTATTTAAATGACTCTTAGAATGATAATAATAAAGCTTGAGGTTTCGTTTTGAAATTGTGTGAAAGGTAAAAAAAATATGTGAATCGGTGACTATCGTGAATTGATCCAATTATGTTTAATTTTTGAAAAATATATTAAATGCGATTAATTTAACAATGTATAACTGAAGTGGCTAACTTCAGAGCACTTGCGGTACAAAAAAATTCGGGTTGCACTCCGGGAGTGCCGGCAGAAGTGAAAACTTGAATATTAACGTTGTGCATTTTTGATATTTTGGAATGGTTAGGGAATAATTTTGCACGAATTGCCGTCTTACGAATTTACTCTGCATTTAAATTTACGAATACAAAACAGTATTGAACGAAGGTCTTATCCATAGCTTGACAGAAAATCTAGCTTTGACATTGAATTAAAAAAATTAGCGCGTTGCTATGGTGACACAAGTGTTTATGTCTTGAAATAACACGCCGCCATTTTCGCCGTAGAAAGAGAGGGGGATACTTCCGCCGCCGGCTGTCTACGCTTCATCCGTCTTACGAATTTTCGACCAGGGTCACGTGACCCTGACTGACGCGAGTTTAATATTTTTTAAAAACTTATTTAAATCATTTAATTTGCTACATATTTTTAATGAACCAACGCGTATCACACCCACATCGGCAACCTGCTTAGATAATATTTTCTGTAACTGTAATGTCATTGAAAAATCAATTTTAAATTGTATTAAATCCGACCATAGTGGACAATTAGCCTCCATTGAGCACCATCATGTTCCACCTAAACGGGAAATAATGTGTAGGCCAATAAAAAAAAACTGTATTGAAAAATTCAGAACCAATGTAACAAGTAAATTGAAACATTACCAGAACCAAATTTTGAAGCCAATAACCTATATTATCATTTATTTAGCGTAGTTCAAACTGAATTTAGTGAAACTTTTAAACAAAAAGTGATCAAATGTAATGATAGTACGAAATTTTGTGACTGGGCCACACCCGGTATATATAAGAGCAGAAGGAAATTATACGAACTTTATGCAGAGAAAGCTACTTCTTGTAATTCTAACTTCATTGAATTTGTCAAGAAGTATTCACAAACATTCAGAGAAGTTTGTATCTTAGCAAAGTCCAAGTACTTTGCAAATAAAATTAAATTGGCTTGAAATAAAACACTTTTTAACGGATACTAGCGTGGTTTTATTTAATGTACTTTGGTATTTAGTTGGTATTTGGTTTGATTTTTGGTTTTCCCGACGTTTCGGCACCTTTGCAGCTACCTAAATTTTGTTAAATTTTAATTTCTGAACGTCTAAAAATTTCATCGCTTGAGGGTAGGCTCACGGGTAGCTTCAGTCCCCCGTGACCACGGCAGCTGCAAAGGTGCCGAAACGTCGGGAAAACCAAAAATCAAACCAAATACCAACTAAATACCAAAGTACATTCAATAAAACCGCGCTAGTATCCGTTAAAAAGTGTTTTATTTCATGTCTAGTGAGCGCGTAAGCTTGAGAAGTGAATAAATTAAATTAGTTGACAATAAATTTAAGGCTACTTGGAATATTATTAACAAAGAAACGGGCAAATCAAAATTAAATATAAATTCCTTCTGTTTAAAAACTGGTGATCAATCTTTTGAATCTGACAATGAGGTCGCTGAAGTTTTTGAAGATTTCTTTGCTAGAATACCTGTAGAAACTACCAGTACTCTTAGTGCTTGTCCCAACATCGCTGTCTCCCTTCTGGAGTCTAGTGTTGATACGTGCAATGAAAGTTTTTCCTTTAAATATATAAATAGTGCAGATATCATTAAAGCTTTTAAAACAATTAATGTTAAAAAACAGAAGATCTTTGGGGCATGTCAACAAGCATTATTAAATCAATAATTGATATACTAGCTCCTTACTTGGCTTTTATTTTTAACAAATGTATTGACGAAGGGGTCTTTCCTGATCTAATGAAAAATAGTAAATTGATTCCTCTTCTTAAATCTGGGGATAAAAGTGACCCAGCTAACTTTAGGGCAATATCTATACTACCAGCACTTAGTAAAATATTTGAAAAAAATATATATTTTCCAAGGGTAAAAGTACTACTGATGCTGGAATTGCACTTCTCAAACATATTCTTGACGCTTGGAAGAAAAACAAGATGTAATTGGCATTTTCTGTGACCTTTCTAAGGCATTCGATTGCGTTGATCATCAAACACTATTAAGGAAGCTATAACATTATGGTGTCTCCGATAAATCAGTTAGTCTTATGAAATCGTATTTGTACAATAGAACTCAGAAAGTAGTGATTAATAGAACTGAATCTACTGGAGCCCCCATCAATATGGGTGTGCCACAGGGATCAATATTGGGCCCATTGCTGTTTCTAATTTATATAAATGACCTTCCCAACTACGCGAATAATTTATGTGAGACAGTACTATTTGCGGATGATACTTCTTTAGTTTTTAAAGTAAACAGAGGTAATAACTGTTCGGACGAAGTAAATAGTGCCCTCTCTAAAGTTTCATACTGGTTTAATAGCAATAATTTAGCACTTAACCCCAAAAAAACTAAATGTGTTAAATTCTCATTACCTAATGTTGAGCAGACAAAATTAAATATTAATTTGAATGACGATGAAGTCGAGTTTATTGAGAGTACTAAATTTCACACACATATTGAAGCCTTGTCAAGTAAACTTAGTTCAGCGGCATTCGCTGTTAAGAAAATAAGGCTTTTAACTGATATTCAAACGGCAAGGTTAGTATACTTTAGTTATTTCATATTGTAATGTCGTATGGACTGCTATTGTGGGGCTCAGCTGCCAGTATTGAAAATATTTTGTACTACAAAAAAGAGCTGTTCGCGCCATATACAATCTGCGGCGGAGAAATACCCTGAGAGAATTGTTCAAAGCAATATTTTAACTTTGGCAGGCCAATACATTTATGAAAATTTAGTTTATGTAAGGAAACACTATGATTCATTTGCTAAGAACAGCAATATTCACCAGTTTAATACAAGAAATAAAGATAAACTTGCCGTTCCAAGATTTAGGCTTGCAAAAACTAGAGGTTCATTTATGGGGAAAGGCATAGCCTTTATTAATAAAGTTTCACAACAAGTGATTGATCTTCCTTTGCATGAATTTAAAAACCATGTTAAAAAAACCGGCCAAGTGCGTGTCGGGCCACGCGCCATAGGGTTCCGTAGTTACCTTATACCATACCATATTTAATACCACCTATCATTTTTCGTTTGCAAAAATAACTTTGTTTTTCACAGTGTTGGTATGAATGACAAAGTTATATTTGCGGTTTTGGAAAATGTGCTATATCTCAAAAACTAATTACTATATCTCGTTCAAACCAATTTTGGTTGAAAGTGTTTATTAAGATCTACAGCATATATTTTTTTTCGATTTTTCACTCTCTTATTTCAAAAGTTAAAGGGGGGGGGACACACATTTTACCACTTTGGCGGTGAATATCTTTCAAACGGTTGATTTTGAGAAAAAGTTGTCTTAGGAACCTCAATGTCATTTTTAAAGACCTATCTATAAACACCCAACACGTGTTGGTTTGAAGAAAAAATTTTTTTTCAGTTTCAGTTCCATGTATGGGGAGCCCCCCCTTAATCTTTTATTTTTCTTATTTTTGTATTAAATTCGTTAAGCGGTTAACAGAATACATCTACCTACCAAGTTTCAACTGTGTAGTCTTAATACTTTCGGAATAAAGTGGCTGTGACATACGGACAGACAGACAGACAGACAGACAGACAGACAGACAGACAGACAGACAGACAGACAGACAAACAGACAGACAGACAGACATGACGAATCTATAAGGGTTCCGTTTTTTGCCATTTAGGCTACGGAACCCTAAAAACGCTCATGGGTAAAGGTTATTATAAAGTAGACGATTATCTTAAAGATCAAAATGCGTGGAAATGATGTAACACATAACTTACTACTATAAGTACTTTGTTGAAGTAATATAACAATAAGTCTATGTTGTTGTCAATAATCCTGTCACCCTGTTGTAATTATCTGGTAACGATATATTAAAGTTTGTAAATATCGTTACTTATGGCTGTTACAGCTGATAAGTTTCTTGCGCCCGTTCTTCTTGTCAGCTAAAAAAGTCTGGAACGGGTGGTAGGAAAATATAGACGATTCAAAAGTACTTAATAATTAAGTTTATTTGAATAAAGCTTATTTGACTTTGACTTTCCCCATTACAAAAAAGTGTACAACGCCGCTAAAGAAGTTTTCACTTCAAAAATTACTCTTATTAGCATTCCTTTGCCACCACAAAAAAAACCGACCAAGTGCGTGTCGGGCCACGCGCAGTAGGGTTCCGAAGTTACCTTATACCATACCATATTTAATACCTATCATTTTTCGTCTGCAAAAATAACTTTGTTTTTCATAGTGTTTGTATAAATGACTAAGTTTTTTGCGATTTTGGAAAAGTGCTGTATTTATAAAACTGCTCATTATATCTCGTTCAAACTAAGTAGGTCGTACTGTACGGTCACGAGCAATAAGATGTACATACTTTAGAACTATGTCACATTTAACTGTGAAATGTGAAAATGTCATAGGTTATTCAATATGTCATAAGTTCTAAAGTGTGTACATCTTAATGCTCGTGACTGTACCTAGTAGGTTTGATGAAAACATTTTTTTCAGTTTCAGTTCCATGTATGGGAAGACCTCCTTAATAGTTATTTTTTATTTTTGTGTAAAAATCATAAAGCGGTTTACAAGATACATCTATCTACCAACTTTCAACTGTGTAATCGTAATAGTTTCGGAATAGAGTGGCTGTGGCCTACCGGCGAAGAGACAGGCAGACATAACAAATTTACAAGGCTACCGTTTTTTTGCTTTTAGGCTAAGGAACCCTAAAGAGTGCGTGAATATAATGAATACCTACTGCGGTTATCTATCACTATTTTCAAAAAGTTATTTACTTACTTTTAGTCTTAATTAACATCTAGTCAGTAGTCATAGTCAGTAGTTTTGTGAAAGGCCTATGAAAAGCTTTTGGATATTAATTTTCAATTCGATGCCTTAACATGGGTAGCCTCTCTTTAATCATTTCTGCGGTGGTGTCGTGTGAGGCGGGTCGTTACGTTCCCTCAAATATGGTTGAGCGAAGCGATGGCTGGTTCATGCGTCATGCTCGTGAACGGGTGCTGCCAGTGGGAATGGGTCTGCTTCTGACTACCTATCTTATTCCTTTGACTGCGTTCAAACGATAACACACGACCTCAACCCGAACTCAACTCAAACTCACCTCAACCGCAGCCCACCTTGAAATACATCGCTTACAATTTTGAGTCTTATGACACATTAATAAGCTCTTGTGTAATGTTCAGGTGAGTTTGAGGTGAGTTTGGGTTGAGTTTGAGTTGAGTTCGGGTTGTGTTCGGGTTGAGTTTGAGTTAAGTTCGAGTTGAGTTTGAGTTGAGTTCGGGTTGAGGGCGAGTCGTGCGTTATCGTTTGAACGCAGCCTAAAGCTGTGCGCATTATAAACGATGTTGAGTAGCGTTTGGTGCGCAGAAAAGGTAAAAGGTAGAAAAGGTTTTGAAATTTTGTTGACCTCGAAATGATGCTTATTATTTCACAGGAAATTTTTTTAATAAACTAATTAGACGCATGGTTACTTAGCTTAAATCACATCACCTTTTGACTCTTGAGCTTACACTCATGTGCTTATTCGAGTTAAACGAACTTGCTCTAAAGAGTACGTGAATTATTTTGTAGATGAAATTTAAGTGGCAACGCGGGGCACACGAGACGTGTAAATGGGTTCCACTTTTCATTTCAGTTAGGAATCATGGAAATTATCATGCATATTATATTAGCTGTAATTAAATTAGTGCTTAAAATAATACTTTGTAAAATTACTGAGATAGGTACTTATAGGTACGTGATAGGTACAGATTGTAGACTTATAATATTCGATTAACAATTATAAAGTTTTTGTTTCTGTTTTTTAAATTCTTGAAATATACACATCAACTTTGTCTAGGGATACAGGTGTTATTTTCATACAAACGAGGTAACTTTGAAGCCTTGGTTTTCTGCCAGGGATGTACCGTGCTGTAATCTGATGATGGCCATCCAAGGACTGAATGGAGTAGATTCAGATTGCCATACACACTCAACTGATCTGATCAGAATTCTAAAAGATTAATAGGTTAGAGTTCTCAGTTTGAGGATTTCCATACATTTTCATGATATTTTCGCGGTTTTTTTAAACATGTCCATTACGTTTTTAGAATGCTGGTCAGATCAGTTGGGTGTGTATAGCGATCTGAATCTCCTCCATTCACTCCCTGGATAGCCGTCATCAGATTACAGCACAGTACATCCCAGGCAGAAAACCAAGGCTTCCAAGGTGTTATTTTCATACAAACGATGTATGTATGAAAATAACACCTGGTATCCCTAGACAAAGTTGATGTGTGTATAAGAATAATTATTTATTATATACCTACATGTTTTATAATAGTCTCTGTGTAGGAACCAGTCACCCATTCAAAACAATAAATAAAGATAAAAAAAGAATTCCGACAGGAATTCACTCATTATTGCAAACGGCGATCATTGCCAAAAACAAGCTTAGATGCTTGGATTTGCTCACGGAAATCAATTGACTGAGTTTGTGAGTGTTGTTTACCTACTGACGGCAGATTAGGCGGCTTATAAGCCGCTAAGCCACGTCCCGTGGTAATCGAGTCCCGATATGTACCGCAGTTGTAAGAAGATTACCTTTAAGTATGTACGTAAAGAGTAAACGAAGCCTGTGACAAAATACTGTAAATATACTTTATATTTAAGGTGCGCGTCCACTGCGTCGGAACTGGAGCGGACGGATTTGTTGATTTTAGTCCAATCAACGGGGCTTATGCAACCCGAATAATTCTTCCGTCTATGAAATTTGGCATGTGATGAAGTTAGGTAATACAGATTACAGATGAACAATAATCCAATAAATTTTGTTACGAGAAGTTAGGTATTTTTACCTAAACATGAAAATCGCTTATATCTCTCTGTGAATATTTCCTCGGGCTAAAATACTTTCTGTATACGTACTTGTGTATTAGTTAGAATAAGTATGTAAAAGAATCCAATATTTTTTCGATTTCGGAGATACTCCAAATTTAAATTTTAATATTTTTCAATATATATTTTCTTGATAAAAATATCTGCTGATTATTATTTTTAATATGTTTTTATATCCTTAAATATATAGCTTTGTTCAGTAAGTCAATTAATTTTCTTCTTTAATCATATTTTTTTTATTTTTTGGTCTTAAGAGGTAATGTGAAAAATAGTCGGTCCATTTTCATACATTTATGTATAAATATGATTAAAGAAGAAAATTTGTTGGCCTACTGAACAAATCTATATATTAAGGGTATAAAAACATATTAAAAAATAATAATCAGCAGATATTTTTATCAAGAAAAGAAATATTGAAAAATATTAAAATTTAAATTTGGAGTATCTCCGAAATCGAAAAAATATTGGATTCTTTTACATACTTATTCTGACTAATACACAAATACGTATACAGAAAGTATTTTAGCCCGAGGAAATATTCACAGAGAGATATAAGCGATTTTCATGTTTAGGTAAAAATACCTAACTTCTCGTAACAAATTTTATTGGCTTATTGTTCATCTGTAATCTGTGTTACCTAACTTCATCACATGCCAAATTTTATAGGCTGGAGAATTTTTCGGAAGTCTCCATACAACAAATATGCTCATTGATTGGACTATTTGTGTGGATTTCTATGGCACTGCGTGCACGCAGTGCACTGTATCGGCATTTCCGCGCCATAGTCCCTTGTCTGTTAAAAGCCTTCTGATCTCCGCTCATTTTTAGACCCTTGTCTGTCAGCGACCTTCTAAAGGTCGGTGTCAAATTACATAGGGTCAGCATTTTTTGCGTATTTTATTTAATCGGCGCAAAATTTGGACCCGTACACGTTCGATGTATACGATTGCGCATTTTATTTAGTCTGTGATTTATGAAATACTAGCGGCCGCCCGCGACTTCGTCCGCGTGGAAAGGTTTTATGCTATCCCTCGGGAACAATACTTTTTTCGGAATGAAAGGTATACTATGTCCTTCTCTGTAGCCCTGACAACGTGTATGCAAAATTTCATGATGATCGGTTCAGTAGTTAAGATGTGAAGGCGTAACAAACAAACAAACGGACTTTCGCATTTATAATATTAGTAAGAATGTCTATGAAGCAGTGTTTTTTTGGTCTTAAATTGTAAAGAATACTATCTAGAAATAAAATAAACTCCCTTATCTGCCAAATGCCTCCTGGAGGCTTGTCATTCACAATTTTAGTGAGGTCAAGTCTACAAATTCACTCCTCGTACTTTGTCTTTAAATTGTTATTTAATTATCAAATAATAGGTTATTTTTATGTATAAGCAATGTTTTTGGTTATTTAATGAGGATTTTAACGATATACCTTTTATAATATGGTCTTTTTACATATTTTTAAGTATTTTATATTTTTTTGAGGGGGGGGGGGGCTACTCTAATTATACAATTAGCAATTAATTCGCAAATCCGCGGCAGACGACGCCATTTTGAAAAAGTGACCTTTGACAGATTAGTGGATAGAAATCCATACAAAATGTCAAAATTCCGACGCTCTGTCGCGTTGTACGCTCCGATTCCGATGCAGTGGACGCGCAACTTCAGTCAATTTATTGTTCTTACTGACATATCACAGAATAACTAAGTCATGGGCCCAATTGTTAGGTGTACTTATTGCAAATTTAATGTAAACAAGACCATCAGCTTAACGTGCCTTTTGAAGGAAACTATATCTTTATGGTTTTCCAACTGATGACCGATACTAGCGAAGCTGCTTAACCGCCGCTATCGCAGGTAAACGCACTATCTTTACGACATCGAGCGTAAGATTGTGTCTATCTTTGCGTTTATCTTTGTAAACAAATCTGTCTCCAAAATAATGGTTTAAAAGTCGCTAGAATGTATCTACATTTATAGATAACTTATCCCTAAATATAACAATAATAATATTGATAGGTTGATACCTATGATTAATTATTATTGTTGTATTTCGTCTTTGGCCATGTTTCAACGTTGCTAACTTTATGGAATTTTTCATATTTCACCAGATCATTTTTGGTGAACATTGAACAAACATTATGTTAGGATATAGATTTTCTTTTTTATGCTCTGCAAGATAGATTGGCAAATCATTTGAATCAAGGCTCTTCCTAACCTAAGGTTTTCTAATCAACATTCAAGAAGTGATGTGCCACGATGTCTTCATAAATTACGTACCAAGATGGTACCAAGTATGTGAAGAGGCTTTACATGAAAAATGTTTGCGCTATAGGTTCTTCTTGGGATCTTTTGGAAAAATTGTGTTTGTGTTTCTAATGTTGTTTTTATTTTATTATTATGTATTTTTGACCAAGTGTTAATAATGTTAAAGCAAATTTCGTCAAAAAAGCGGGAATTCCTAGTTAAGGTAAATACTTCCATAGTTAATTTTCTTTACAAACAATTTTGCTTTTCAAACCAGCTTTCGAGTTACGTTAGATTTTCCGGTGTCACCTTCTGCAGTCGTTTATATCCGTCCACCATAACGACGGATAGCGAGCACGCGCCACTATCGATGGCTCAATTTACGCGACGACCGATCCTCGCCGTCATGGGACGACTGCACAAATTGCAACTGAAAGGCATGTTGGGATTTTATCTTTACTCATAAATTGCAGCGTTTGTGTAAAATAAAGCCAGTTATTGGGCGTTATTATCGTTGATGTAGGTTATATGGATGAGCTGTGAAGAGACAAGACAATAAATCTTATTCAGTAATTGTTTTACGGGGTCGATGGGGTTGTGTAGTATTATTATAGTAGTTCCTGTGGCCTTTTTCCGGCTCCATCATCAGACAGTGGATACCATTTCCCAACAGAGTAGGTACTCGTCAAGACGACAAGACGAATCAAACGAGCCCAAACTCGATGGGGTTGCATGGTTTCAATACTGAGTACCTGTGGCCTTCTTCTCGCTTTATCATCAAACCCTGGACCTCGTCTCCCGTCAGAGTACTTGTCAAGACGACTCTAATGAGCAAAAATTCGATTGGGTTGTATGGTTTTATTACAGAGTTGCTGTGGTCTACTTCCAGCTCCATCATCAGATCAGCTCAATGACACCATAATATTGCAATGTCTTTCAGTTCTGACGTATGTTTTAAGTTTCAAGTCTCTAGCTTTTCGGGAAGCTAGTATAAAATCGTTTGCTAAAATTGTGGACAAAAAATACATAAACAAACAAAGAAACAATTTTAGTATTATCAAAGGTAATATTCTTTAAGGCAATAGTGCTTATTCTATGCTTTCACTATTCGTTCACTATCCTCAAAACTTATAGAGTTCTCTTATAGTAATAACTCTGAAACTAATAGCAAAGTTAACGAGAACATTATATCAAAGGCTAATATATTTTGTTTGCAAAAGCCGGTCGGAACGGCGAAGTTCGCGCAGTCTGCTGCGTTTACCAATGATACACACGATAACTTGACGACATAAGTTTTAAGTTATAGTTAGCAAACTTATTTTGATGCTGATATAGTATTTGAAAAATATTAACTGGCTTCGTACTCAACGCAGGTTATCAACAAAGATACACGTTATAGTTGTACTAGCGGCCGCCTGCGGTTTCACCCGCGTGGTGCCCGTTTCCGTAGGAATATTGGGATAAAAAGTATTCTATAATTTAATCTAGGCTATCTACTATCTGTGTGCCAAATTCCAACCAAATCCATTCAGTAGTTTTTGCGTGATTGAGGAACAAACATCCAAACATCTAAACATCCAAACCCACAAACTGTCACATTTATAATATTAGTAGGATAATATATTAGAGAAATAATTCAGTTGTGTACCAGATGTGCCACTGACTTTACGTCTGTACTTTTAGTTGTATTTAGATATCTGCGCAAAGGTATGATTATGCATTGAAATAAAATTACGTTGGTATCTTTAAAAATTATTGATTTCAGGGTAATTTTCATCAAAAGGTTTTTATCCTCTGAAAAGGTTCTAGGTATGTTTTACGTTGTATACAGTGAGTGGGTATACATAGCTACATAACAATAGCGAACCTCTCGTTCCAACCACCGATAGTAAAATGAAGCGAGCTCTGAATCGAAAATCCGTAGGCGTATTAAGCCGTACCGTACGGCCGTAATCCCAGCCGGACGGATATAAACGACGTCGTCAGGTGATATCAGTTGCAAATGCAACACCAGATTCACTTACGTCCATACACCCGATATCCACTCGATACAAATCGGTTACGCCTTTGCTTCTCTGAAGAATATTGGATGATGCTTTAGTCTGGCTAAAGGGGATGAGCTTCGGTGTTGGATTCATGTTGGTGTATGCGTATTATGTGTTCATGTTTCAGGTATTGAGATAAAAGATATGTGTTATTCTATTTTTTACAGTCTGCCCACGACGAGCGATTTCCTATGCTGTGAATTGTCAGCCGAGTAAATTCTTTATCACTAACCATTTGGAATTTTAACATTAGTTCCAAACGTATGCCTAAAGTGTAGGTATGTAAGTACTATGTATAACTTCCTAGGCATATCCTTCTTATTACAAAAATATGAAGCTTCCTTTCCAGATTAAGTCCAAGTTTAATAAAACAGCGCTTAACCACATCCAGTTATTCTCGACACAAGAATCCCTCGGATAGGTGTTTTTATTAACGCGTAAAGCTAAGCTTTACATAAAACTCGGGACAAGCTAAATCTAGCTCATAAAGACTTTAGAGTTTGTCAAACGCATAAAAGTAGTATTATTTTATGTCGCATTGCTTCAAGAATCTACGTTCGAGATTAATTTGTTTTCATCACTTAGGTTCCTAGTGCGTAGCCTTAATAGCTTGTGTTGTAAATTAAATGTTTTTTTAAAACACGTTTTTAAAACGGACTAAATTATAAAAAAAAAATTGGTCTAAATATATAAATCAGACTACTAAAAAAAAAACAGACAAAAAGTAAAAAATAAATTCATCTGTAAATATTTATAACCCTATACCTGCAGAAATTTTAAACCTAAAAACGTGGGGGCGCATGCTTAACACACTAAAAATGATAAATTTTACAGAATTTACTTTTTAGTCTGTTTTTACTAGTCCGATTTTATGTTTTTAGTCCGATATTTTTTGTAATAATTTAGTCCGTTTTAAAAACGTGTTTTAAAAAAAGTATTTTTTCAGTAAATCATTATTTTCTGCTTTTTAGTTAACGAGCTAAGGCTAAAAATATACCATCTCCTATCGGAGCACTCGTCAAGACGATTCAAACTCGATGGGGTTGCATGGTGCATTTATTACAGAGTTCCAGTGGCCTTCTTCCGGCTCCATCTTCAGACCCTGGAAACTATTTCCCAACAAAGTACTCGTTAAGATGATTCAAACGAGCCTAAACTCGATGGGATTGCATGGTTTTATCATAGAGTTCCCATGGCCTTCTTCCGTTTCCATCTTCAGATCCTCAGACACTATTTCCCATTAGAGTACTCGTCAAGACGATTCAAACGAACCCAAAATCAATGGGGTTGCATGGTTTTATTACAGAGTTCCAGTAGCCTTCTTCCGGCTTCATCATCAAACCCTGGACACTACTTCCCAACAAAGTACTCGTCAAGACGATTCAAACTACCCCAAACTCGATGGAGTAGCGTGGTTTTATTAAAGAGTTCATGTGTTCTTCTTCCGGCTGCATCATCAGACCCTGGAAACTATTTCCCAACAAAGAACTCGTCAAGACGATTCAAACGAGCCCAAATTTGATGGGGTTGCTCGGTTTCAATATTGAGTTCCTATGGCATGGCCTTTCGGCTTCATCATCAGACCCTGGACCTCGTTTTCCATCAGAGTACTCGTCAAGACGATTCTAACGAGCCGAAACACGATGGGGTTGTATGGTTTCATCAAAGAGTTCCTGTGGCCTTCTTCCGGCTTTATCATCAAATCAGTCCAATGACACCATAATATTGCATTGCTTTTTAATTTTGACCTATATTTAAAGTTTCAAGTCTTTAGCTCATCGGGAAACTAGTATAAAATCGTTCGCAAACTTTGTGGACAAACAATCAAACAAACAAACAAATGAACAAACAAACAAACAAACGAGAAAACAACCTAATAAAAACGTGTTAAAAACAATCGACTTGTAAACCGCCTCCTTTCCCAGTAATTACATTTTACTTAAACATAAAATTACAGGTTTTACTTTGATATATATCGCAGCCAACTGGCTCAATTAGTGGCCTAGCCTTTTCATTAAACAGTGCCATTTAATCAGCGGCTTACGTGACTTATCGCAGCATGTAATTTAACGGCTAGGTAAATTAAAAATAATTTAATTATTTAGTTCAATAAAGTTTAATGTCATGCCTAGCCAAATCATTCAAATTCCTTTTTATATCACTAGGCGCGCTGTAAGTGGTTTTGTCGAAAATATCAATATGGCGTCGACCAGCTGTATACAAAAATACTAATAAAACAAAATTTGGTTTTAGGGCAATTAGACGGGTCGATTTTCCGAGCGACTTACTAGGCGACTTTAGTCGATCGCTTTATATCGACAATCGCTTGAGAAATCGAATCATAAACCTAATTTAAATGAGGTGATAATTCGATTTCACAAACGATTATCGATAAAAAGCCCTAATCGCCTAAAATCGCCTAGCACAGTGCCAAGCTAAAGTGCAAACAATTCACTTAAAGCACAGACATTAATAAATCAGCGGCAATGCAAATGCGCTTATCTCAGAAGCGTGATGGCTCCTAACACGTGTCACTTGAGCGAAGTCCCCGCATATCGGGTGAAACACGTCGTGACGTCACACGTCGGCTGCAGATAATGGGCCTACCTTACTGTCTTTCAATTAACTAGTGATATGATCACTCATCCCAATCGCTGTGTATCGTCTAAAAATCCATTATTTGCGGTATTTTTTACTTAAAAGGGCAATTAAAACTTTAAGGGCCCCCGAGACGGTCAAACCGTTTGATTCATACACGTAAGGTTTGGTTTGATTCAAACCATTTTGATCGTTTACATAGGAAGTTTGAGCTGTTTGTCAAACATTTACTGGTTTGAAGCACGTTTGATGAAATTTCATTTTTTTGTTGTGTTTTAGGCGCCGTTTGATCGTGTTCCTGCGCGTTTGAACAAAACTTTTGTACGAAACATCATCCATTCTTAGAAAGTTTTTATAATCATCTGGTGCGGTAGTTTTTAGCACTTTCTGTAGATGTTCGTGTGTGAAACGGTATCTTAGTTAGTACCATTCTATGGACCAAATTCTTTTTCTTTTCTTATTTTTCTCTCTTTTTAGACAGGACATTAATGTTATAAACATGAGGAAATCGCAATCCTTATTCGAGGGCATCTTGTCTGCGTCACAAGTCTAAATACGACAGCGTACCGAACCAAACTGCGTAGTGCCGTTTGACAGATCCTTCAAACTGACATCAAACTGTTTGATCAAACACGTAAAGTTTAAGTCAAACCGTTTGACCGTGTCGGGGGCCCTTTAGGGCTTTATAGGTAAGAATTAGCATCTTTATATACGTTCGAAGTTATATCGAACAAATGCTTTCAAGTTAAATTATAAATCAGCGCGTGTACTAGCTTATTACACCGCGTCGCTTTTCCCGCAATCAATGTTTGATGTTTGTTTGATTTTTTAAACTTTTCTTTCAATTTAAAAATATGATACTCGTACTACCACTTTTATTCTAAAAATATGTTATTTTTAGAAAAAAAGATATAGAATAATTGAGTCGAAGATTTCGAGACAACTGGTTTACAGTCTTCAAAAAAATCTGAAAATGTGTTTTGAAAAAAAAGTACATCAAAACCCGCCTACGTAAAAGCTATATCAATAACATAATATTTATTTGAAAACGTAATAATCATTTCTACTTTTTGAGATAACTAAAACTTATACAGCGAATTTTGTAAGCCTATGTAATACCCTCAAGAAGGTACTTAGACCTGTTTACTTAGGGAAAACCTAACCACAATACATAAACAGCTTAAATATATAGTAAATACTGTAGTCATCAAAAAACAAATTTTATGTTGGCGAGACGAACATCGTTTGGTAGTTTGCAGAGGAGGTAATGGACCTATTTCCACCTGTTCTCTACCTCACTGGCCGTCGGGGACCCGTCGAGAAATAACAACTACTTGTAGGGAATATCACAGAGAAATAGCGAACATTTAGAATAATAATACCTAGAAGCAGAGTCCTTGTATGTAAAGTGAGGCAAAAAAAACAGCCAAAATGGCTCAGTTTTCAGATTTATATCCTTCATACATAATATAATACCTAATCGTAACTAAAATCCTATAAAATAGTGACTAATCCCCTAAAGGTAGGGAAATTGAAACTGTATAGTTCTTATAAGTACGATTAGGTAACGTAAAAATCTGAAAACTGAGCCATTTTGGCTCAGTTCAATTTGTCTCACTTTTAACAGTGCGCTTAGTATTTATTTTTATTTTTTATTTTATTCATTTTTTGAAGGAAAACCAACAGCACATGCGACATTATTAATGTTAACAATAATAGTCCTGCAGATTTTGGGTGGAACCGTGTTTTCGCGTCCGCATAAGATTTTTTTTTATTTTCATAATAAATAAGATTGAATTTTCATAAAATTTAAAATATTGTCGGAACTATACTACTCAGCCGATGTTGTGTATTATAATATTATAGAACACTTAATTCCCTTTCATTAGACACCCCATACTTCTAAATAGGGTTAATAAAATCTTTAAATTAGAGGTCTATCTAATGGCGGTAGCTTCTTGGCATAATTGTGCGTTTTTTAGGAAACGCTCAAGGGTGTCACCGCGACACCCTTTCTAATCTTGTTAATTAGTGTCGAAATATTATGAAAATAAAAAAATCTTATGCGGACGCGAAAACATGCTTCATCCTCATTTGTTCTGAGCCTCGCTCGGACTACAAGTAGTGGATTGCCAATTACAGGTCTTCACGTTTTAGTAGGGAACTATCGTTCTCTTTCTGGCTAGGTTATTATTATATTTTGAAGTTACATAATATTATTGTTATATATAACCATAAAATGGATTTGTGGCGAAATTCGTGGTGGGAAATAATAGTTATATGGCCGAATAAGGGTTAAGTTTTTAGAAATATCCCAAGTAACACAACGAGGCTGCTTAACAGCCGAATAACAGATTTCCATCACGCTTAAAGCTGAATACGGAACCTGCATAAAGGCTGTATACGACCTTATACAGCTCTTATAGCTCTTAAATGGGCACAAATTATTCAGCCTTAAGTTCACATAGCTGCTTAAGAGCTATGTAGCAGCAACTTAACAGTGTAATAAAGGGTAACAGGCTGTGTAGCAGAAATTTAAGAGTGTTATAAAGGGTAACGACAGTACTATGCGCTGAAATTCGACTGATTAAGAGATCACAAGTTACTCTTTATTCAGAAAATATGTCACATGTACGCTTTAATACATATTTTAAACCGCGCAAGGCTGCTTGCGGCCTGTGTAAAATTAAGTGAACTAATATTTGAAGTGTATATATAAGGCTAACAATTGAACACTTTATGTTACGTGAATGAATTAGAGTTAACGATACATTGGTGGATAATATTTATATTCATACTCTGTTTGACATATTATAAAGGGAAAATGACTGGGAACGTAATTTTACTGACATTATACATATATATTATCTAACAAAATTTTAGTGCGCCACGAAAATATTCTGTTTTGAATTAGTTTTGTGATATAAATAAGCTGTGATGTGATTTTGACTAAAAAAAATGTTGTGCTTTGAAAAGAATTATAAGATAAAAAGTTATTATTAAGATATTTCGAAGTTAAAACTGATGCATAACATTCCTATTTCTTGCACTAAACATCGTAAAAGTTGAAAAATCAATCAGAATTTTTATAGGTTATACAAAAAATGGTGGATTATGTTGACTGATTACAGTACCAAATATGTTCTTTTATTCAGATAACATCTGTTTTAAGGTACTTATGTGAACCATTATAAAGTAGAGGCCGTTAATTCGATACACTAGTGAGTCTCTAAGCAGCTGCGAGGCATCTAGTGAATGTATAAACAGCCGCTATGCAGATACTATCAATTGGCAGTATAAAGGCTGATTAGCGGTAGACATATTCAGCTATAAGTTGAAATATGGGCCACATATCATCCATTATACAGCTATTCACTTCATAATAGTTCACACGTGCCTCTTTAATAAGTTAGTGTAATAGGAGTTCACAAATACCTTCTTATACAGTATTTGGCGAAATTTTATCCACTAAACAGTCCTTACTAGGGTTTAGGCTTTAGAATATGTTAGAAGCTGAATAGAGTCGAGAAAATATACCTTTATAGCACTCTTAGCGTAATAATGGTGGTTTTGTCAGTATTAATAAGCCTTAATGCAGCTCTTAATTAGCCTAAGCTGTTTAAATATCACTGACCGCTATTATGCAGCTGTAGGGTCACCAGTGTACTCTTAGAAGAGTCTTAATAAGCACAGAGTTTTAAATAAGTCTAAAAGTGAGTAGTTATACAGCTATCTGTGTTACTTGGGATAATATTACTATGATAAGTTATTTTTATATTACTGTAATGTTAAAGTTACGTAAAATAATGTAATGGAAAAGCGGAGTCTCCTGTTACAGGAATTGTTTGCTTAAAATGAGACACCAATCAGGCCATTAAATTACTGTACCTATTTATTTTTGTCGAAATTTAATGTTATTGTTATTGTAAGAGTAACATCTTTTTGGTTTTTTTGATACGATCCGAACAAAACTTGCATAAGTAATGACAATAACTATACGTTACGTTTGTGATGATACCGCTGTTGCCAAGATTCCTTGTCAAATTACCTGGAAAAGATAAATATAGGTAAATTAACTTGTTTATACAGGGTGTTAATGAATGAACCAAAAATGGGAGAGCCATTACCTCGGACCATCAAACTGAACAACTTTTACTATGGATAAATCTGAAATCGCGATAAAAAATTTAGCTGTTTCATATCTTTTGATATTTTCGTTATCAATTTTTGTATGAAACTGCTGATTTTTTTTCGATATTTCAGAGTTGCACCCATGGTAAATGTTATTCAGTTTGATGGTACGAAAAAATGGTTTTCCCTGTTTTGGTTCATTAATTAACACATTGCATTATGGAATATATAAACGAAAAACTTAAAATTATGCATGCACGTTATTAGGGTTACAGAAAAGGACATAGGATATCTTTCATTGAGAAAAATGTACTGTTCGCGAGGGATAGACAAATAACTATCTGAAATAAAACACTTTTTAACGGATACTAGCGCGGTTTTATTGAATGTACTTTGGTATTTAGTTGGTATTTGGTTTGATTTTTGGTTTTTCCCGACGT
Source organism: Agriphila geniculea (assembly GCA_943789525.1). Classification (NCBI taxonomy): domain Eukaryota; kingdom Metazoa; phylum Arthropoda; class Insecta; order Lepidoptera; family Crambidae; genus Agriphila; species Agriphila geniculea. The sequence continues at coordinate 18,839,299 of OX038873.1, read as the reverse complement.
TTCGGCACCTTTGCAGCTGCCGTGGTCACGGGGGACTGAAGCTACCCGTGAGCCTACCCTCAAGCGATGAATTTTTTTATACGTTCAGAAATTAAAATTTAACAAAATTTTTAATTATTTTATGTTGATTTATAATTTAATTTTATGAATTATTTGATGCTAAAAAGAGAGAGAAATCTACTGAAACTACCACCATTTCATAAAATTGGGAGGCCCCTCCAAGAAAGAAATGGCGAAAGAAAACTTGGAGAGGGAGCCGACCTCCGTCTTTTGTATTAATTTATTTATTTGCAAAAGGAACTAACCGTATCATTAGATCTTACAGTGTGTGTGAGGGGCTTTAGCTTGTGAATGATGGGGTCCCAAGCTGGTGGAATTTTCCAACCATCATCTCTATTGAAATTAGGATATTTATTTATTTCGATAGCCTCGCGGAGCATTCTAGGGATAAATCTACGTTCCCTAGCAAGGATTTGGGGTTTGTCAAATCTAATATAATGGTTGGGCCCCTCAAAGGCGTGTTCACTCACTGCAGACTTGTTATCGCGCCTATGTTTCATGTCAGCTACATGCTCTTTGACGCGGGTCCCTATGCTTCTCTTTGTTTGCCCGATGTAGGAGAGTCCACAGTCACAATCTAGTTTGTAGACGCCTGCAGCTTGAAGGGGGATATTACACTTGACAGGTCGTAAGAATTGGTTGATCTTCTTCGGCGGCTTGAAGTAAGTTTTGATTGACGCTCGCTTCAGAATGTTTCCAATCTTGTCAGTGACACCCTTCAAGTATGGTAGGATGGCAGGTTGACGCTCTACTGTGGCTGGTTTGGCGCGTTTTCTGTGATTGAGGTGTGGTACTTGCAACTTGTTGTTACGCAGTACTTGTTGGACGTGCTGAAGCTCAGCAGTCAGGTGTTGTTTGTCACAGATTCCGCGGGCTCTCTGAAACAAAGATTTCCCTACGGTAGCTAACTGTATAGGATGATGGTGAGAGTCACCATTAAGGTATCTGTCTGTATGGGTTGCTTTACGATACACTGTGTGGCTCAAGGTTTGGTTCGGATTCCTGATAATGAGAATGTCTAGGAAAGCTAGTTTATTGTCTGCCTCTAACTCCATAGTAAATTGTATGTTGGGGTTTATGGAGTTAAGATGGTTAAGAAATGCAGGGACACTGTCTCTAGGTAGTATTGTGAAAGTGTCATCTACGTACCGTTTGTAGAACCGGGGAGTCACTGGTGCTGTGGCTAGTGCTTTCCCCTCAAAATCCTCCATGAAAATGTCAGCAACGATGGGGGATACAGGAGAGCCCATTGCTACGCCGTCCACTTGCACGTAGAACTCCTCGTTCCATAACAGATAGCCAGATGTTAGGCATAATTCTAGTAGTTCTGCATATTCAATTGGCATGTTGTTGTCAACTAGCTTTTTCCTGATGATATCAATGCAGTCCTGTACTGGTAAGCATGTGAATAAGGACTGAACATCAAAACTAACCATAGTTTCATCATCAGCGAGATGTAGATGTTGTATCTCACTGACAAACTGGTAGGAATCCTTTACAAAGGCTGATGTGTTACCTCTCAGTGGTGTAAGTGTTTTTGCTACGTGTTTAGCCAATTTATAAGTTGGTGAGTCAATTTGGCTTACAATCGGACGCAGCGGAGCATTGTCTTTGTGTATTTTCGGTAACCCATACAGTTTCGGCGGTGTAGGGCAGGATGGAATAAGATAATTGACATCAAGATCTAACTGTTCTGAATATTTTTTGATGAGTTCACAAGCCATCATTCACAAGCTAAAGCCCCTCACACACACTGTAAGATCTAATGATACGGTTAGTTCCTTTTGCAAATAAATAAATTAATACAAAAGACGGAGGTCGGCTCCCTCTCCAAGTTTTCTTTCGCCATTTCTTTCTTGGAGGGGCCTCCCAATTTTATGAAATGGTGGTAGTTTCAGTAGATTTCTCTCTCTTTTTAGCATCAAATAATTCATAAAATTAAATTATAAATCAACATAAAATAATTAAAAATTTTGTTAAATTTTAATTTCTGAACGTATAAAAAAATTCATCGCTTGAGGGTAGGCTCACGGGTAGCTTCAGTCCCCCGTGACCACGGCAGCTGCAAAGGTGCCGAAACGTCGGGAAAAACCAAAAATCAAACCAAATACCAACTAAATACCAAAGTACATTCAATAAAACCGCGCTAGTATCCGTTAAAAAGTGTTTTATTTCATGTCTAGTGAGCGCGTAAGCTTGAGAAGTGAAAATAACTATCTACGCAGACAAAGTCACGGCCGTCGGATAGTTTTAACATAAAATGTTAATACCTGTTACAAACAAGTTATTCAACGTTGTTAATTATTTTACCGTTTTATAAAAGTTTATTACATCAATGTAATTAGTGATATTTACGTCATTATTTTAAAAGCTTATTATCCTATGGATCCACGAGTATATGAGAAATATGAGAATCGCTCTTGGCTTGTTTTATATTTCATAGCCATCGTCTGGTGGCCAGCACATCCAATTAACTCCGTTGTCCACCGCACGTTTCGTAATGCGCGCTGAAATATCGAGGGCCTGATGAGTGAATGCGGCCTTTAACCTAGCTGTGTGAATCGTTAGGGTAAATCTTTTATCGTGGCAACGATTAAAAATCTTGTTCCTTGGAAATAACCATGGCCAGATAACTGGTTATCTGTAAAGAGTTATCTTTTAGGAATAGATTTTCCTTACAGGTAACTATTTATTTTAAGAGTTTTCTGTGAGGAAACTTTATTTCTAAGAGATAACTGGTTATCTCGCAGGATTTTATTTTCTTTGCAGATAACTGTTAAAATAACAATAGTATTTCAAGTTGGTAGTTGGTAAGATTTATTTTTATTGGCCGCAGTGCTCTTATTTAGCACTCCCTGTCATCTATTGGTGAAATTTTTGGCTCTATGCTACGACATGTCGTATCGTCGTGTCGCAACGTGCTACAGCATCAACGTCGAACCGTAGCTCGTAGCCGTGCTACGGCAACAAATTGTAGTAACTGTAGTCGTACTACCACGAAATAGAGAGAGGGCAGGAGTCAAGCTTAATACTACGCGCGCTCGAGCGACGCTCACACTGTAGACAGCTCTCACCCACCGATGACACTGCGTCACGCTGTCGAACTCCTTTCATATTCTTCTTTATTTCGTGTCGTTGAGAGGTGTCTATGTGCACTTGGTCGAGCGAGCATACTAAGCTTTATTTCTGTCCTCTCTCTCTATTTTGTGGTACTATGGTAACTCTCTGAATTTTATCTATATCAGTTGTGCTTAATGTGGATATATGCACCCTAGTGATCAATCCTGACTAAGTTTGTCGTAAATAACTAAAACAAATAATTGAAATCGTAATAACATAAACAATGCAACTTCAATGTACGAGTATTATTTGCTTCTAATCTTCCTTCTATATTTAATAAGTTTCTGTAGTACTTCATATTATTGCTTTAAATATAATTTACCTTTAAATATGTTCTAAAGGGCGTAATGAATCACACAAAATATTTCTCAAAACTGTACATTTGTCATCAGCACAAAAATAAAACAATGCTTTTCCTACCGATATTTTAACCGTAAAAGCTTTTAAAACCGTCTGTCGTATTATTATCGGACGAAAATAGATACGTACCAAATGGACAATCCTTTTGCTTTCTAAAAAAAGTTCATATTTTTCGTATCCATTCGCAGACAATACGTTCGAAACGGACTGTGTAATAACGGTCATCAAAATTTCTACGCTACAGTAGGCCAGCCGATGGGAAAAATTCAGTCGGCTCGATTCGCGCTGTAATCCGCGCGGCCGCAGCGTGTGAAATTGAAATTAAAATTCTATTAAAAGTTGATTTGAACTCGGCTATAGCTATACGACTTGATGGTTTAACGTAGTTTTTCACCGTTAAAACATTGCAACGCTAAAAGTAATGAGAGCTTCATGTTTCGTTTACGCGGAAATATACGAGTATATTTACGGTCATTTTTTTTAAGTGCGCAGTTTATGCCATAATTAAAACTTTGTAACTTGATAAAATATTATTTTCATAGTCATTTTGTATCATTATTTTAAATATTTTGTTGGTAGCTTTGTAAACATTTAAAAATAACTGCAAATTTTGTATCTAACCATTCTTTAAGAACAAAAGTATCTTTCAGAACAGCTTTTTCTAACACTATGGTCTGAACGGGCACTTTCTTCAACTCTGGATTTAAACGAGTGCTAAGAACACTAGAATATCTCTAAATGCAGACTAAATTCCATAGTGAAATTTAGAGCTGCAAATAACAGATCCACGTTACGGTATAGATTTATTGACATCTTGATAAACCCAGGCTGTGGAGGCCATTCGTCCATTACTTTGTCTAAACGCATTTTGCTCTTAACTAACCATGATTCTCGATCGGTTTATGAACGCCAAGTGAATATAGAATTTATTCCAACAGCTGAGGAGTTAGTATTGAATGACAGTATTTTTCAATTAAAGTATCGTCGTAAGTTTTGTAAATCGTTCTTGATCTATTTTTGTGACTGATGAATTGTGATTGGCGTTTATTATTTGGTTATACAGTTTCCAATAAAAAAATGCAAATATGATTTAAAATGTTTCAATGAAATTAAAACTCCATGGTTTGTAAAATTGTGTAAATAACAAAAGTAATAGAATAAGTAAAAATATGTATTTTTATTTTTATTAAATCTCCATTTAAAATAATAAGTTTCAATTTTTATTACTTAATAATAACACTGAGAAACCAGGAAGGTTTATAACAGTGCTAATTAATATCTAGGTGACATAATTATTGGAGCGAGTCAGGTACATTTCGTAACATTTAGATAATAGTCTCCTAACTTATTTACACGACTGCCCAAAGCAAAAAGAGTGTATATGTGTTCAGGGTTCATGATGTTTGTGGGTATGTGAGTTTCTTTATTCCACCATAACTTCTTACAGCATTCCGAGTGACACAGGCTATTTTTTTTTTAAAGTCAATATGGCGTCTGTAGGACGCCATTTTCAAATGTGAAAAAAAATGTTTTTCTTCAATTATTACAATATGGGCATCAAATGAAAGGCCACAATGAGCACATTTCAAAACTATATAATTTGTCACAAAAAGGTGTGAAATATAATAAATAAATTTAAAAAATATTAAAAACACGACTGCCCTGCCAAAAACGAACTAAAAAGATAAATAACAAGGTGTCAACAATTTTCAATTAAAGTCTCTAATTAAAGTCTTTAATTGAAAATTGTTCCACAAAACGGTCCCCCGCCTACAATGACACCTTGTTATTTATCTTTTTAGTTCGTTTTTGGCAGGGCAGTCGTGTTTTTAATTTTTTAAAATTTATTTTATTTTAGATTCATTGGCGTTTCGCGAGTAACATGTTGATATTGTTGATCAGTCGCGGAACAAGGAAGGCAGATGTTCTCTTCCCATACACTAGTGCGCGCGCGTTTTACAAAGACGATTTTTTGCAACAGTACGAATATATATACAGGATGCTTCACAGAATGTCTAAAAAGTTTTCTTTTAAAAAATTATATTTAAATAACATGTGTACCGGCAAAATACCACAATGATCAAATTCTTTTCCCTCGTTAGAATAATATAGTTGTTTAATGTTTTTACAGTCTTACTACTACATGCATGCTCATGGGCAACAAGGTCAGTAATAGTATTAGGCGGTTTCCGTAAGTTCCGGAGACGTGATATGTAGCAATTTAGTTTTATTTGGGTTAATTACTAGTCTGGAGTCATGACACCACTTTATTATAGAATCAAAATCAGATTGGATTTGTTCAAGAGCTTTCTGTGGATTTTTGTCAGATGCTTTAAGGATCTTTATGTTAAGCGTTCGGTTGTCAAGGTAATTTTCACACCATTTTAACAGGGGCACCACATGGATGCCACAATTATCTAGTTTGCTTATCAGCTGTATCGAACGGCGCGCGCCAAGATTTCAATAAATAGAACCAACACTTGGCGTTTATTGTCTAAGTGTTCGTTTACGGTATCAATGAAGTTCGATAGATGACTAAATGTATTTACTTGTAAGTAAATAAAATTAAAAGATTGCAATATTGGGCACTTTGTTCGGACATTTGACCTACGGCGTAGGCAAACGAAATAGGGCAAGGTATGTATACAAATGTATCTGTTACTCAGTGGTATGGGTTGCATACTTGCAGACATGTTTCATTTCTTATCATTTTATCATAGAATTTCAATTATTAATAAAATAAAATAAATAAATAAAGACAATACAAACGTTTATAATACTTGTACCACACATTTTCACAATTCTGAATAAAAAACTTCTGTTTTATTAACAAAAGTTTAATAATTTTAAACATATACTTCGACATATAATGTGAAATAACTTTTTTCTGCCGGTCGGTACATAAAAAAAATTATGCATATTTTATAAAGTGGGATTGAATTTAAAACTGGTTTGGTGGGTCGGGTTATCACTCGTCAGTTTCCCTAATTCGTCAGTTTTTCAAACTGGTCAGTTTACTTGATTTGTCAGTTTCGCGAAATTCGTCAATTGGTCAGTTTCCTTTTTGGTCAGTTTCTATAACTCGTCACTTTACTTAACTTGTCAATTTATGCGATTCGTCAGTCCAGTACAGTCATGCTAATAAAGTTTGGATAAACAAGCGTGGATATCTGCATGCTCGCTGGTATTAACTTCAAATATGTTATTTATTAAAAAATCTGAAACAATATTCGAAATACGTACTTATTTTTTTATTTATATACTTACTTATTTTCTAAATATGAATACACTGTCAATATTTAAGTACTCGTATTTATGTTAACAAAAATTATATTCGAGATCGATTTGACATTGCCACTGCAAAAAAAGTAAAAAGTTTGTTAGCTATGTACTAAATTTTTTATAAAAATAAAAAATATTTCTTATTTGTACGAAATTGTACTAAAACAGACCAAATGAGTAAATTGACGAGTTAACGAAACGGGCGAATTAGGGAACTGACGCCTTAAAAAAATTCATGGAATTGACGAATAAGGAAACTGACCAGTTTGAAAAACTGACGAATTAGGGAAACTGACGAGTAATAACCCGACCCGGTTTGGTTACTGTATGCGAATTTTCACCAAGCAGGTCAAATATGCCCAATGACCCGTTGTAATAAACAACAAGGAAAGTTGTTTATATCTGCAACTGTCCTTCAGAATTTACAAACCAACATTGGAGCTTATAATCCTATTTTGCCAGCGAACGCTGTCAAAACAAGGCTAAAGGGCTTTAGAACTTTATTTCTCATAAGAAATCACCAAAAAACAAACCGTTCTCGAATCTCAATATCGGCCGACTGATGTAATGTGAGAATCGTTGTTTCGCCTGACTTTCCATAAGTATAGTGAAATAAAATTACCAGTATATCACATCTTTTTATGCACAACGGTAAAGTGCTTGGCCTTTACCTCACCTGGGGGCTAATTGTCTAATTTTAAAATCTATCGCAATCGCTTTCATTTGACAGAAGGATGTGACACATTGCTGCATTTCTTTGGCATGTTTTTATTTATGCCAAAAAGAAGTATCAATGTATCACATCCTGAAAGCGATTGCGATAGATTTTGAAATTAGACAATAAGTACCCAGGTGAGTGACGGTAAGGCCAAAGATGGAAGCGCACTACTCCCAGAATCCTTATCACTGAGGAACTTCCTATCTTACCATTAACTGCCGGAACACATCATTTTTTTAAATTGTTGTTATGCCTTCAGTCTTAGGTAAGATAGTGGTAGCTCGCCAGGTGGACTTGAAATAAGCCATACCACCAATCAATCCGAGTACAATTTGTACCCCCCCTGGAAATCAAACCCGGCACCCCTGCCTCTTACACGGGTGGACGAACCACTAGACCACAGAGGTGGTTAATTTTTATCACTAAAATTGTCAGCAAAATACCGAAATTTAAATCCTTTTTAGGGTTCCGTAGCCTAAATGGCAAAAAACGGAACCCTTATAGATTCGTCATGTCTGTCTGTCTGTCTGTCTGTCTGTCTGTCTGTCTGTCTGTCTGTCCGTATGTCACAGCCACTTTATTCCGAAAGTATTAAGACTACACAGTTGAAACTTGGTAGGTAGATGTATTCTGTTAACCGCTTATCGAATTTAATACAAAAATAAGAAAAATAAAAGATTAAGGGGGGGCTCCCCATACATGGAACTGAAACTGAAAAAATTTTTTTTCTTCAAACCAACATGTGTTGGGTGTCTATAGATAGGTCTTTAAAAATGACATTGAGGTTTCTAAGACAACTTTTTCTCAAAGTCAACCGTTTGAAAGATATTCACCGCCAAAGTGGTAAAATGTGTGTCCCCCCCCCCTTTAACTTTTGAAATAAGAGAGTGAAAAATCTAAAAAAAATATATGCTGTAGATCTCAATAAACACTTTCAACCAAAATTGGTTTGAATGAGATATAGTAATTAGTTTTTGAGATATAGCACATTTTCCAAAACCGCAAATATAACTTTGTCATTCATACCAACACTGTGAAAAACAAAGTTATTTTTACAGACGAAAAATTATAGGTGATATTAAATCTGGTATGGTATAAGGTAACTACGGAACCCTATGGCGCGTGGCCCGACACGCACTTGGCCGGTTTTTTTAAAAGAGAAATAACAAGTAGTAAGCAAGTAGGTATATGAAACGTAATATTTTAATAATTAAATATTAATTTGCACTAAGACAAATAAATAAAGAAAAAGCTACTTTAAGACTAGAGAATAATAATATTAAGAATCCAATCATCAAAAAACCGACATGAATTCAAAGAATGGTTTAGACTAAAATAAAAACGTTTACTTTGGACGTATATTTTTAGGGTTCCGTACCCAAAGGGTAAAAACGGGACCCTATTACTAAGACTCCGCTGTCCGTCTGTCTGTCTGTCACCAGGCTGTATCTCATGAACCGTGATAGCTAGACAGTTGACATTTTCACAGATGATGTATTTCTGTTGCCGCTATAACAACAAATACTAAGAACAGAATAAAATAAATATTTCAGGGGGGCTCCCATACAACAAACCTGATTTTTTTGCCGGTTTTTGCTCGATATTAATAATGACAACAGGTAGACAGTTAAAATTTTCACAGATGATGTATTTCTGTAACGGATTTAACAACAAATACTAAAAACAGAATAAAATCAATATTTAAGGGGGGCTCCCATACAATAAACATGTTTTTTGCCATTTTTTGGTACGGAACCCTTCGTGCGCGAGTCCGACTCGCACTTGGCCGGTTTTTTTAACTTAAAGAGCTCTTTATAAAAATATTATCCAAACAATCACATGAAAAAAGTAATAATAAACAATTATACGACGTTGTATTGTAACTTTTCTATACATCACAAAATCGTTCGTCAATAGAGTTGTACTACTGTCATCAACTTCACCCAGTTTCTCGGTTGTTTGCTTAGGACTGGATTTACCCAAAGCAATTTGACAGATCAAAGTGCTCAAAGATATCCAATTACATCGAATTGATTTCAAGATATCCCCGTTCGTTCAACGAGATAATCGCTACTTAATTACTTGGAAATATAATTATGGCGGACATGTTTTTGTAGGCAAATATAATGTGTAATTGGAACAGACAATATTATGAGCTGAACTTTTGTATAAAGCAATAACATTCAAGTAATTAACTTAATTAATTTATTTAATGTACCCAAATGTTTGTATTTTATTTGTTTTCGCGGTTAAAAACTGGCATGTAAATTATTGAATTTGAGATTTTAACTTTGACAATGGTATTTTTATACAATTAAGTACTGGCAGGTAAAGTTACAGTAGCGGGTATGAATCTAAATGGACAATAAATGTTTGGTTACTGTTACTTTTGTACATTTGTGAAGTCGAAGAGACTTTCATTTTTTAAAGATTTTTTACGCAACTGAAAATTCTGAAACTTTTTTCTATTACTAAGGGAGCTTATTCCTACCTATAAAAAAATATTCAGCTAATTTGATTTTTTCGGACATTCCCCATTTTAATAAATCATCTAGAATCAAAATAGTCGAAGCTGTGCTTAATTTGGGAGTTATGATTAACAATACTTATAAAAACTTATCTAGCAGTAAAATTACTGCGTCAATTAGAAACGACCTAGTTTAAAAGTTGAACAGGGAAAAATGTATATAAAACACAATCGTCTATTTTATGTTTTTATGTAGCTTTATTAATTTGTAATGATTTTTCTTTATTTATATTTAACGTCAATAATGGGACAATCAAAAAGCCTTACTCAAAAAACTTCCTTAATATTACTTGCAAATCCGTTTACAAAACTAATTTATCCAACAACGTTATCCTATATATCGTAACCGCTTGTGCTACAATAGGATATATTCAATTATTATTCTGGGAAAGAAAACTAGCTGATTCATCTCACAATCGCCAGTACAATAACGGAATAAGCCAAGTAGATCGCCCCGACTACATATTTCAGAGGAATTAACTTATTTTTCCATTTATGTACATGAGCCAGACAGACTGGCGCCAGACCCAGCCTACAATCTAGATCTAGATTATCTAGGCCAGCGGCTCCCTATCTGGGGGTCACGATCCCAAGGGGCCGTCGAATAAATGGGGAGTTAGAATGTTGAACAAAAGTAAGATTATTTTTTTAATTGGTATTTTTCTGCATTGTTAAAATGTACACTTTTAAACTATATTAATTTTAATCATTATAAGGATGTCAAAATTATATATTCTTATTTCAATGTGAACTCTCTTAAAATGTTAAATTGCGGTATGCTAAAATGTTAAACAATGTAGAGTAAATTCTCTGTCAATCGGGGATGCACAAAGATTTTTATGTGTTTGGGGATGCATACTGAGAAACTAATGGCGCCACAAGCGTTTGTGATAAAATCTTTAAATTGGTTGTTTCAAATATCAAATGTCAGTTCTAAAGTATTTGACATCAAAACCATTGATGGCGGTCGGTTCGTCGCTAGCGCCATCTAGCTTAAGCTTTGCGTGGAGATCCCCATTATCGTCCGTCATTGTAATATAGGCATTAAGATCAATCAAACCAAAAAAAAGATTGAGAAACGACTATCTAGGCTTTGAGGGGTTACTCGGGTTTAAGTGAGTTTACTGATTTTTGTAATGAAAAAAGTGGACGAGTCATGTTATTGAGAAAAACCAACTCTATTCAGAAGAAATGTTTGTTGTATCTTTATCCAGATTTTATTTTATGTAAACGTAAGGTAAATTCCCCGTACATGAATATAAAATAAATATATTTTCAGATACATAATTATTACAACAAAATTCAAGTGTTATACAACATTTAAATGTAGATATTATTTATATCTTCTTCTTAGGCAAAAATATTTTATAAAATAAAATAAAAAATTTACATGAAATAAAACTTATTATTATTCTTCCCGCGTGGTCTTCAACTATTCCATGAAACGAATCAACATAAACTTAATATTCTTTATTACGAGTAGCTTAGCTTAAAGCTATAAAAAGTCGACAAGTATAAAACTAATCTCGTCATAGAAGTTCGCTAATAAAGTTTTTCTTGTGAAAATACAGAATTAGTGAGCTGTAAGCAAATACAAGAAGTTCTGATAGTTACAAGAAAAGTATAGGACATTAGGCTTCGCATATTTATGATATTTTCAAACTTTTATGTATTTTTTTTACACAAAAAACGAGACGGCACAATGTCACGCAAAGTGACAGCTATTAAAAACTTTTTATGAAGATAATACACTTTTTTTTTTGGTTGTTTTTATAGTTTAGTTGAGCCTATTTAATACAACCTAATAGAAAATTGGCCATTTGAGTAGAGGGGCTAATAAGATAAAAAAAGATATTGCGTATTTTTTACTTTGAGAAAAATTGAGAAAAATTTCTGAAATTCATACATATTATATTCATACATATTGTTTTCATCTGACTGCAATTCGGAGATGTTAAGTTAGAATTAGCTCTAATTAATATTATAGTTTCCATAGACAGCAATCAGCTTATATTGGTAGGCTGATGTGAACTGATCAAGTCTTGACTAAGTTCACAACCTATCATTATTGCTATAAAAGCTGTGTCAAATTACTTCTTCTCCACAAAAAAATAAGAATAGAGGTAGGTTTACACCGCTGGAAGCCTGCAACAAGACAATTACGAAACTGAAACTTAATATAAGTTTATCAACTTTAGCGATCAAATTCTCGCTTATTTTCAATAATTTAAGAATGAGAAGCAAATAATTACATTGTTTTCACACAAAAAGATGATCAATCAATTTTTTTCTTTTTATTATGATCACAACGTAGCAACTTTGGTGCCTCAAAAAAATATTAAAAACACGACTGGCCTGCCAAAATGAACTGAAAAGTTAAATAACAAGTGTCATTGCAGTAGGTCCCTCGACTGCAATGACACTTGTTATTCAACTTTTGATTACAAATTGTTTCACAGAGTAGTAATTGCGGTTTTGTATGGAACAGCTGATTTTTTTTCGCGATGTCAGAGTTGGCCCCATAGTAAAAGTTGCTTGTAATCATGAGTGGAACCATCCCACTGCGGGAACCAAGTGATTAAATTTGACGCTGTATATTTTTTTTCATACATTTTAGTAATAAATTTATAGTTTTGGAATGTGCCCTTCAAGGCCTTTCATTTGATACCCATATTGTAGTAATTGAAGAAAAAATCTATGTTTTTACACGACTGCCCAAAGCAAAAAGAGTGTATATGTGTTCAGGGTTCATGTATGTTTGTGGGTATGTGAGTTTCTTTATTCCACCATAACTTCCAAATGGCTCAATGGATTAGGATGTATGGGGTATTGTTAGAATTATTACATCATTCCGAGTGACATTGGCTATATCTTTTTTTGAAAAAAAGTTAAAATGGCGTCTGTATGACGCCATTTTCAAAAGTTAAAAAAAAATTGTTTTTCTTCAATTATTACAATATGAAAGGACTTAATGAGCACAATTCAAAAATATATAATTTGTCACTAAAGTGTGTTAAATAAAAATAATAAATTAAAAAATAAAATAAAAACATGACTGCCCTGCTAAAAACAAACTAAAAAGTTAAATAACAAGTGTCATTACAGTCGGGGGACCTCTTCGATTAAAAATTGTTCCACAAAACGGCCCCCCGACTGCAATGACACTTGTTATTTAACGTTTTAGTTTGTTTTTAGCAGGGTAGTCGTGTTTTTATTTTTTTCAAATTTATTTCACATAACAAAATGGCGTAATGCAGTCGACATTTATTGATTTAAAAAAAACTATCATATCCAGCATCACTCGGGGTGATGTAAGGATTCTAATGATACTTCAAACATCCAAATCTGTTCACACATTTAGACGTTATGGTGAAACAAATAAACTCAAACTCATACATACATACAAACACACATGAATCCTGAACACAATACACTTTTCTTTTTTTGGGTAGTCGTGTAAAAATGCTGTAAAATAAAAGAAAACTATGACAACCGGAAATGTTAAAGTAAAATAATAATAAAATAAAACTATAAAAGAGACAAAGTTCACCCCGGTGTGGTGGAATGTCGAGCGCGGGTTCATATTATGTTATTTACGCGTCCGCAGAGGACAACTTTTTAATGGGGCGATAACAGACCACCCGAGACCGGCGTTGCCGTTAAATCTCGAGCTCATAAATACGTTATGTAAACCCACCCTAATAATTAGTCGCTGTTACGGCGAGTAGTTAAGTTTTATGGTACCGCGGCGCGCGGGTGCGAGCGAGACACAACGAGAAAAATGCTCTCTAATTTGTCTGGCCGCGCTCAAAGGCGATGAGCCGGAAATTGTTATGTTTATTCGGTGAATCTTGTGTCTTTACCCCTTTATTTTTTTCTTCTCGCCGTTTTAATGCGATTGGATTTCCGTAGCCGCCGCGGCTCGAGATCGCATTGAATATGTATAGTCGTCTGACTCGCAACCTTCCCTTTCGTTGCCCTCTCTCTGAATATTGAGGAGATCAATTTGTGATAACAAACATACGTCACTCGTAGTGTGTACCTTTTATCTGATAAAATATTTCACCTTATCCGGCTTGTTTAGCTTATGTTTTTCTTTACCGTACTCATGAGTGTATTTTATACGGGAGAATGGCGGTAAAGCGTAACTTTTGCTACTTTCGTAGTTCGGAACGCAGACAGATGTTATGTTAACGTCACCATGCCGATATAGCCCTTATCGTTAATACGTTTAAGGTTGTGAATTTCCCTGCTACGAGCTTGCTACGGTGCTACGCTAGAATTTATGTTACGAACGAAATTAAATTTTCTTGCACGCAATATATCTGTTTTCTATTTGACTTATTTAACAATTTATGATACGTTTTGATGAGTGTTTTTGGAAGACGTAGACTTATTCGCTTTTCACGAATTGTGGATGATTTTCGGAAGTTCGATGAGTGTCATACAAAATGGTTCATTGATAAGATAAGGCCGCGTGCCGCGGGGGCGGGCGGTGGGCGGGCGGCGGCGGTCTGAGTGGACAGTACCTTGCGGTCGCCGCGCTGTTCGCTCCTCGCTGTTCCCCACGAGTTCAACTAGTTTCCAAAGTTCACAAACTTAGCGAAGCGGTTCTGGCGGAAGCTGGCAGCCGTGGGGACGGTGAAGCGCGTGCCGTACACAGGTTACAACGAGTTGAGCGTCGAAGCGAGATACGGAGTCATGCGGTCAGCCAAAAGGACACAAACCTACTGGCGAGCTGGAGTGGCAGCGGCAGCGGGGCGGCGGGGCGGGGCGCGCCATTGGCCCGCCGGGGCACGCCTCCGACGACGCCGGTGCCGCCGCGCCGCGCCGTCGCCGGTTGCGAACCCGCCAAACCATTCCAACTAACAACTTTCCGATTCGCACTTTTCAACTATTTTTCATGCCTTACCATTTCGATTTTGACACATCAGGAAAACGAAACTATTACAAAACTTTCACTGAAAAACTTCGCTCACTCGCCTTACAAACTCAGTCTCTAAACAGCACAAATACCACAATCCGTAGAAATACCTAGCACCTAATTAAAGAGATCTCAGCTCAGCTTTGGAAATTATTATCATCATACATATTAAACAAGTAACTTTTACTAAATTAACTAGTCCTAATTAAGTGAATACTGCCATATTGTCTATACTAAATGCGTGGAAATAGCGTCCAATTAAAAGGCTCTCCAGCTTCGACCATCATAAATCAAATAACAAATTCTATTCCCAAATTGATTGTTGCTAAAAACGTACGAAACTAATTCAAGTTAAGTATTGGAAAGTCGGAGCATTATTGTGTTCGAAATTTCGTTTTTTTTTTAAGGCCGTTGTATGACCGAAAGTGGCGCCCTCAGAGGTTTTTATTTAATAAATCATTAATAGAAAAAGATTTTAATAATGTCTCTCGTGGAGATTTTAGGGCCCATGGTCTAGTATTTTTAGAAGGTATCACTACATGCCCTCGTAGTCATTCGTAGAAGTAGATAGAAAATGTGACAAAAACGGCCACTTTTAGCAGTTTTGCTATCTACTTCTACAAACGACTACGAGGGCATGTAGTGATACCATCTAAAAATACTAGACCATGGGCCCTAAAATCTCCACGAAAGACATTATTAAAATTGTGTATTAGAATTATAATATTAAATAAAATTCACCGCGGCGCCACTTTCGCTCAGGGTACCGCCTTAAGTAAAAGTCCTTTGTTTTTATAGTTCTCGTGGAACAAGCGTACGCAGCGCCATTTTTGACAGTTGCCTTCCCCATTAGAGGTTAATTTGTGATACTTAGCATATGTTACAGGTACAGATGATCGAAGATATGTCATCATTATCAGTCATCCATATGATTAAAACATCGCAAAAAGTACGCAGTAGATAGTGGGGATGTTTGAAAAAACTTTTTAGGTACGAAAAAATAATTTCTGAATTTATGGTTGCGTCAAAAAATAAAAAAATAAAATTACTTCGTCTTCGTAAAAGTACGGGAGCAACAGCAGAATGGAGATAATTCCTAAGCCACCACCTGCTACAACCACAACATGTATTAAAAAAAACTGATGAAGAGCGAGTCGGACTCGCGCACCGAGGGTTTCCGTACGCTCATAATATATAAGTACACTGCAAAGTAGAATTATAAAATTATTATTGCTGTTTCAGGTCAGCGCCATCTATTGACCGATAGTAGAACAATTTTTTTCTTCTCAGGTCAGCGCCATCTCTTGACTGACAGTGAAACTAATGTATTTTTTCTTAGGTCAGCGCCTTCTGTTAACCGGTAGTGGAAGTGGAACTTATGTATTTTTTGTTAATTTCTAAAAAAGTGTGCTATATTGAGACATCGTTTTATTTTTCCTGTTATATTTACATAAACTACTATCACATAGAATTATTTCAGATTTCTTGTTTGCAAACTTCGGAGATATGGGTGGGGGAAAGCTATTTTTAGGGTTCCGTACCCATAGGGTAAAAACAGGACCCTATTACTAAGACTCCGCTGTCCGTCTGTCTGTCTATCACCAGGCTGTATCTTATAAACCATGATAGCTAGACAGTTGACATAATATGATGTATCACTGTTACCGCTATAACAACAAATACTAAAAAAGTAATAAAATAAATGTAAGGGGGGCTCCCATACAACAAACGTGATTTCGTTTCCGTTTTTTGCTCGATATTAATAACGACAACAGGTAGACAGTTAAAATTGTCACAGGTGATGTTTTTCAGTTGCCGCTATAACAACAAATACTAAAAACAGAATAAAATAAATATTTAAGGGGGGGGCTCCCATACAACAAACCGGCAAGCCGAAACCGAAAAGCTTTCACACAATTTTGTCATTTCATGTCGATTCCGTACCAAAATGGTAAAAACTGGCTAAGTGCGAGTCGGACTTGTGCACGAAGGGTTTCGTACGAAAAAACGGCAAAAAAATCATGTTTGTTGTATGGGAGCTCCCCTTAAATATTTATTTTATTTTGTTTTTAGTTTTTGCTATTAGAGCGGCAACTCACTCACTCACTGTTAGGACAATATTTTTTGACAGATACAGCATCACACTTAAACAGGTGTTTAGTTAAACAGTGTTTAAAAAATCTTTTGTTATAACACGGTATATATGTTTTATGATTTAATTACAAATGTATAGTTTTCAAAAATTCATAGTTCTAGGTCAACGGAAAATACCCCATAAATTTTGTTTTCCTTCAGAAATATGCGTTTTTTGCGGCATAGACGGCCATATATTTTAACGTTAACTTAGAAGTTTAATTTTTTGATAGCTTCAAGGGACTGTTTTAATTTCAACTCGATACCTCCACGCGTTCCCGAGATAAAGGGTCTTGACAAAACTTTAAGGGACATACAGACAGATAAACGGACAACAGTATGGGGTCCTGTTTTTTCCTTTTGAGATACGGAACCCAAAATTTCAGAAAGAATGGAAATTGTAACAGTGATGATTGATAAGTAGCAACTTTGCTTAATTAAGTACTTTGCTTAAATATTTTAAATTGAATTATTTTAATATTGCAAACTCAATTAATACATGTTAATAAATAATGCCCTATAGAAAAAATATGTGATGCTTATTTCAATGTAAAAACACTATTCTTAAAATCCGATTTTTTTTAATGTTAAAAAATCCGCCGGCATCAAAATACAAGTCAACTGAAAAGTGGAAAAAGATCAAATATTAAAGACAACATTTTATGTAGCTATTTAACACTACTTACATGTACCATTAGTATGAATGATTTGACTTTTAATTTCCATGCCTCCAACTGCATATTATTTTATTGCCTTTAATATTTGATCTTATTTCCATCTCTTCAGTTGACTTGTCTTTTCAAGCAGGCGGGTTTTCTTAATTTTTTAAATTTATTTTTTATTAGTAAGTAAGTATACGGTCATGATATACCTTTTTGAAATCCTTATGATAAGCCCTTTAATTTGTGTAACCATAATTGTTAGTATTCTAAAAAAACTTTTTCACTTCAAATAATAGCACCGCACCGCCGCTATGTTGGCTAGACAGTTGAAATTTTCACTCTTTGTTGTATTTCTGTTGCCGCCATAACAACAAATACTAACAGAATAAAATAAATATTTAAGTGGGGCATACAACAAACGCGATTTTTTGCCATTTTTCGGTACGGAACCCTTCGTGCCTGAGTCTGACACGCACTTGGTCGGTTTTTTAATGTTTTTTACCTAAGAACAGTTGAACTGTCAAGACTGAGAAGGCTGTGAAGAATCTAAAGATATCTTTATTGTAGAAAAAACCGTTTAGTCGTTTGAAAGGTATGAGGTAATAAATAACATTACATACAAGATACGCGACTTTCCGACTGCAAAGTCGGGTAAAAAGCAAATCGCCAAAATCCGGTTTCGGTTTGCTTTCGCTACTTTATGATTCGTTACCTTTCAAATATTTTGAATCAAATAGCACTACAAATGCCATGTAGTATAGTAAGTAACATTCTTCAATAAAAATCTACTTAATAATAATAATTAATAGAAATACTCACTGTAAAAATACACCAAATCACACAAAATATAATGATGCCGTTGCACAAATTACAAATCACTTTACAAAACACGAAATATATTTGATCACAAATAAATAAATGCTGTTATTAATTGAATTATAATAAATAAATACTGGTATTAGAATATTTCACAATTTATTAAACGAATTAAGTCAGAGCAATCGAGGTTGTACATGCATCAACCATTGTTAAATACTAAAATGATTAAAGTGAATGCGCGAGAAGGGAGTTGAAAACATAAATAATTTAAAGTACCTTCACAAAACAAAAAACGATAATTAACTTTTTAGGTACCGTTTTAACGTTATTTGCCATAACTTTGTGGTAAAAAATATATAGCTATTTTTAAAATCAATGTTTGAAAGATTCTTGTAAATATGTGAGCTTGAAGGAAATTAAGTAAAGTTATGCTAAGTGGCGCTCTTGCATTCAGATAAAAAGCGATTAAATATTAAACATAAATAAAAATAAATAAATAAGCTAAAAGTGGCCACTTTGGGCATTTAAATAACAATACAGCGAACTTTGTTTTACAGAATAAATAGTTTTGGTTTCTTAATAAATTGTTGTCGGTCTACTTCAATCATGTCACGAGAGGTTTTGATAAATTATTGTAAAGATATTTTTGCGATGTTATGCCCTGAGCATTTTTATTGTATTTATAATACATTATGTAACTGGTATTGTACACATCAAGTTTACGCACATAATTTAACATTGCCATACGAATGAAATGATTTGTGCTCGACTTAAATAGTTCTCGTTTCAAGGAGTCGAGCTATACCAATAAGACATTTTTCTTACATATTTCAAGCAAACGTCTTTAACTTGGCGTTCTTTTGAGAACCGAGTTATTATATTAAATCCTGCACTAACTTTACAAAGCGTACTTCGTAGAAAACCTCTTCACGGTGAACTAAACTACGTTGGACTGATTTTCTACAATTTAACACCAATGTATTTCTGCGAAGCGAATTTCTCAATTAGATTTTCTTGTTTTTTGTGGTTGTGTGTAAACAACGACGGTTTGTAAGTTATGAAGTAACAATAAAATTACAATATGAAAAAGAAGGCCCTTATCTTGTGTTTACGTTTGGACGTTTTAAGAAACAATAGATTCCGAAAGCAAAAATTGTAAGTAAGACATACTTAAATAATTAAAAAGTCATAGGTAGTAGTACATAAAGTTGTAACGGCCCATTCACAAAAGCCTCCAACATTTGACAAGGTCAGGCGTAGTTTCTCCTCGGCTAATTCCTTCATGATTGTTACAGATGTGAAATTTTACAGTCGGCTTGCTTCGTATGGGCTTTTGTTCACCTGGAGCGGGTCTTGTCAAACACGGATCGGGCCTTGCATATTGGTCTTCGAACCCTCGTCAACGTCTCGCCTCATTGACTCGCCTTGAGTATCAACTGCGAAGCAATTTATTTTATATGAGCCTTAAGGCTTGAGGCGCTGTCAGGAAGTGAACTGATATTGCCGTTTGATATGCGTTTATAATCAAAAAGATGAGTTGAAGTTCTTATTTTTGTTTTGTTTTTATTGTAACTAAATTTGACATTGAGCTTGCTTGTTATGATAATTATGATAATATTGTTAAAAGCTCATATAATATTTTGAAAATCAATATATACGTTATTCGTACTTATGGTGAACCTATGGACTTATAAATAATTAAAGAGAAGTGAAAATATATTATTGGGATGAAATCTATACAAATAAATAAATAAAATACAAACATGTTCTTTCAGTATTCTTTCTTAATTAAAATAATGTAGGATTTGAAAGCCAATAAAACACATAAAACGTAATATATTCTACATTGCGTTTAAAAGCATTTTTAATTAGATTCCTAAAATACAAAACAATACTTTATGGTTAGCTGCAGTAACACCGACTTCTTCAAGAAGTTCTATTAACTATGACGGTATTCCCCAACTTTTACTACTATGTCACGTTATGAAATCATAGCTATAGTGCCCGTTATCGCCCCACGGAAGATTGTTTTACTTGGAGCTTTGCCATAACGACGTAAGGAAGTACAAAGTATAAATATATTTTGCATGCCACTTAACAGTCTGCTCTATATATTATAATGGTGACAGTTTCAGTTCGTATTGCAATTTAAACAGTGGGAAAAGTGCATCGGTGATGATAAATAGCCAATTACTGGGCTTTGAATTGGCAAATACTTTGTTTTGAGCAAGCTATTTGTTGCTACTTACATTTTAAGTAGCAAAATACTTTGTACTGCATTATATCCGAAGGAAATTGTCTCGTCCAGAATGAGTTTTACTTAGCTACTGATTATATTATTTTGGAGTTCCATCCAACAATCGGTATTGGACCCGCGTGGTTGGTTATTATCAGAGGTCGGAATCTGCCGTTCATTCCAGGTCCGCATTGAAATAACGTGATTGGGGCCCTCTTATTAAATTGTATTGATGACAGTGGGGGAGGGCTACTATGTACTGACTTTGTTTATTACCTCAAAATAACAAGGAATTCATTATTATAAATATTAGAACTTCTTGCAGAATATACATTAAAAAGAGAGCCCAAATCATGTCGCATAAAGGCGGACCTGGAATGACCGGCAGATTCCAATGTCTGGTTATTATGGCCCATCCTTTTAACCTATCCGTGAAGGACTATGCTCCAGCAGTGGGGATATTGAAATGCTCTTACGCATTATCTATATATCTTATATGTATCTTTCCGCTAATACCTAAAGTCTTGACCAACAAACTTAAATTAACTAAAACATTACATAGTAAAATATAGCATGAAAACGTAACAAGAAAATGCGAAAGTTCCTGAATAATATTATAATAACTGATAAAGTGAGTTGCAGCCGGATATTTTTACGGTTGGCCGAGCAGCAGTCAACCCTTGTCAATGTCAGTGAGTATTATCTGGAAATTTTATATTGAACTGCAACACCACTGTATGACTCTGAATAGCGTTTGTGAGGTGGGTAATATTGGCATATTAATCAAAAAAATAGTAAGTATTTTTAATATGTCATAAAAATAAATAAATATTCAGGACAAGTCAAATTATTTAGTCTCAAACTAAGTATTAGATGGTTTCTTAATGATTTCTACGCTGTTAGCTGGTACAAAATATCTTAAGTCTGTCTTGTTATTAAAATATCATTAAAATGTTGCATGCATTACGAGATAAGGACATACTTTGTGCCACAGGAATCTTTTGTCTATCCGGGACGGCGTAGAATTTTCATTAAAAACCTTCTTTACAGCTTACATAAAAGAGCATTTTTCCCAGTCGGAAAATCTCGATGCAGCCGCATTAATGCTTTTATTTGTTCTCTTATTCAAAAACTTATTATTCCACTTCCCTCATCCGGCAAATTATATTACTTTCTTGTCTTTCTATTTGTGGCAACACTTCTCATAGCTTCTCATTCGGTGGGCACTTATAAATGCGTTTTTTGGGTTACGTTAATCGTTCACTAATGCATTTTTTGTTTTTATTTAAAAGTTTTCTTGTAATATAAGTGAAACAGTTATCACAAAAGCTTTGCTGATCACACAGTACGAGTAATTGTAGCTAATTAGCTATTATATTTTTATAGTCAAGTTAGTAAATATTATTATACAATATTTGGGTGACCGAGCAACGGATTGTAATATGGCGGTGTTATATAACGTAGTAAAAGTAGTTAAAATTTCTTTTTTATTTTCCAAAAACTAAAAAACTTATTGGTAATAGTCGAAGTTTCGCCATCTTTGAAGTGCTGTGTACATTTAATTCTGTGGTGCTGTTTCACTACACAGCCTCTGCTTGCCGCATAGCATGCTAGCCAAGCTCCTATGTCAAAAGTCTTTGCCAGATGGCATTAGACTACACAAAAATATCCATATTCTGCGTCGAAAGCAAAACGCATGAAAACTCGAAAACACGCGTTTTCCCAAACATAAGACTAATTTAGATCGATTTTTTACCCCCGAAAACCCCCATATACCAAATTTCAACGAAATCGTTAGAGCCGTTTCCGGGATCACAGAAATAAATTTATAAGGTACAAGAATTGCTCGTTTAAAGGTAAGATAATAAAATAATAAGCGTATTATGCTGAAAAATACTAAATGATTTAGATCCTACCACAGAATAAATAAAAGTATCTTACATCAATGTATCACTTATTATATCAGACTTCCCATAGTTTTTTTTTTTATTTGAAATGAATTTTGTTCCTTTATTTGACCCCGCGCTCACCTTCATCAGTGCAATGCCATAATAATAAAATAGGCGCAGTATTATCCCTGCACTGATTTCATTAACTGCATCCCAACTTAGCTTATCGCATTTGATACTGCGACAGTGCCAATCTTGTTAGCCCGCCCCATGCGGCTATTGATCAAGATTGATGTACTCCGTGACACGTATTGCGTTCTACGGCACATGATCGTAGGTAACTTTTATCAACTTACAGCGTTCAGTGGTCTTTAGTACCTTGTCGGTTGAAAAGGGTTAACGATTGATTGAATAATTCTAAATGTGATTGAAAAAAATACACCTATAAACAAACCAAAAAATATCCAAATTCCAAAAGTGATTGAAAATACACTATAAAAACGCAAAAATATACATCAAAAAGTGATTGAAAATATTACAAGTAAATGTTGGCATTTGTAGAAGTTGGCATTTGTAGAAGTCGACATTTTTAGAATTTGGCATTTGAAGAAGTGGGCATTTGTAGAAGTGGGCATTTGTAGAAGTTGGCGTTTGTAGAATTGGACATTTGTAGAATCTGGCGATTTAAACTAAGTTGGCATTTGTCGACTAAACCGTGCAGAGGTTCGGTTGCACATTAAAACAATGTGTATGTGCCTAACACATTCATAGCAAAACAGACTTCGTTAAATAGAAATACTATACATACCTACTACATTATGTTTTTTTTAACATTGAAGATGTTTATGTTTTAGTGCCCCGATTTATGAAATTGTGCCTGTAGTTTCGCAGGTATGAAAGGTACGCAGATAAACCATAATATTAAAATGTGCGGCTGCTGGAGGGCTTCAAAATGCAATTTGAGCTCCTAAAATAGGTCGGTAACTTTTACAGATTTTCCAGACAAAGTTTCAAAATTGTTCTTCCGACTTGGATCAAGATTTCCGAATAATTGTTTTTTTGAGCTCTTTATTCAAGAAACGGAAAAAAATAGATCTCGGAATTGAATTAAGCGACAGTTTGAGCCACATTTGGAGGCGGGCGGACAAAAACTGTAGGCTGTAGCAGGTCCCTTACGCGCAAGGTCAGCCTGCGCTCCCTCGGTTCACTTTACCGTCAGTACGATAAAGAATGAATTCATATTAACTATGGAGCCTATGCGGCATTGATAACAGCGCCGTTTCAATTATTCCTAAATTACATTTTGAATGCCTTAGATAGTTGCGCGGAGTGTGAGATCTGTGTAACCCGGTCGAGTTAACTCGGCACCTGAAGCGCGATAGACCACCTTCGTTTTCTCCTTGCCTCACTCCACTGTCGTCATGCCAGTAGCGTTAGTACATTTGTTAGCGGTAATTTATCGATAATAATCTATCGAAAACTTTCAAAAAATTGACGACGGTGGCGTGAGGAAAGGAGAAAACGAAGGGGGTCAATCGCGCTTCATCGGTACCGAGTTAACTTGACCGGGTAGTAGATTAATTTAAATATTAATTTCATTTATTGCCTATTGTAATTTGAGATAAACTTATGATGTTTTATTCAGACTTTGGAGAAATGGGAGGACAAAGTCGACGTTTCATTAAAGCTTAATGTACTGTACCTACATATTTTCACATATTTTACTGATTCAAAAGTAATAGCGTACACTTCATACTCTGTATGAGGAGAAAATAATAATTTAATTAATTCTGATAAAATTATTAGTATCGATCAGATTTCGTCTGCAAAGTACTAATTAACTTCAGCGAATCCTTTTGAGTTTATATCATTTTAATAAAAAAAAGGTATGATGAACTCGTATATCAACAAAATATACATTAAAATCCACAACAATCTTTTGCATTAACTAGAATACAATAACAATAATATTTTTTCTCCAAATTTAAATGTCACAGTAAACTACAAAGTAGGAAAACGTTAATTAAAACCTATTCTCCTTAATATACCAAAATCATACGGTCGAGTCGACACGTAAATCCAAATTTAATACCGGATGAAAGGGAAGAGAATAATCTAAATTAAAAAGCGATGCCATTGAGACAGAGGAGCTAGGAAACAAAGAGCTTGGAATTCATCAAGCTCTTTTGAACCACAGCATTGTGCATACGGACTACGGACCCATTCGAAAGAAAACCTACAGACAAATCGCTACTCTTTGACGCGAACGCAAAATCCCCTCTTTGGGCTACATCAGACGCGACACATTTAGCAGTTGGTAGTTTTAGCTAGTTTTCGGAAACTATACAAAGTGTTTAAAAAAAGCATCATAAAACAGAATATGGTAAAGGGTACCATGCATACAACTCCGGAAAATTATTATAACACCCTGCAAACCACCACATAGCTACTAAGTTTTGTTTTTTATTTGTATGGGAAGTTGCTACCTAGATAAAAATAGGCTATTGTTTTCGATAATTAACCCCATTAAAAGGCAAAAGCAAAACACAATTTGTCTAGGGTTGCCATTGACAAAATGCAGTTTATCATAAAAAAATAAGCAAAAGCAAAACACTATTTCGGTCTAGGATTGCCATTATTCAGTATAACAAAATATTTTTTCAGGTTTTTAATAATTATCCGGGGTTGTATGCATGGCACCCTTTTACCATAATCGGCGTTATAAAGCTATTTTTAAATACCCTGTATGCAGTGACCTAACGCTCCACCCACACCATACAAGTGAATGACGATTACGGCAATCGAGATGCTCAACACAGCCCAGTGACAGCTACTTTTCGATGCATTTTTGAAAATGCAATACCGCATCGATGCAGTCGCTAAAAGCTAGCGACCGCAACTGAATGCAGAGAATCGATGCGACACCAATGCAATCGCAAAAACGCTAACGCCGGTGCTAAAAGTATCGTGTCTGCTTTGGGCCCTTTGCTAGGAAAAATACCCACTTCATTACTTTGCGGACTATGGATCCCCGCTACTTGTTGAATGTAGCCAGTGAATAGATTACCCTGTTCAAATTAGTTTTGCAGTATGAATGATAATGTTGAGATGCGGGGTCAAGAAGACAGTGAAAAATAATAGGACGATGTTGCTTGCGACCGTGTTTTGAATGTAGTAAGACAATATTAGTAAAGGACTTGTTTCACTCATTACGTTTAAGTTCCAAATAACTCACTAAAAATATTTTACAATTTTTTCCTATATATTTATTCGAAAAAAAGGAAAAAGGATATTTCCTTCCTTGATAATTAGATTACAAATGCAAAAGTAAGTATGTTTGTTTGTTACACCTTCACGTCTTAACTAATAAAATTTTGTATAGGTACACATTGTGAGGGGTAAAGAAAAGGACATAGTATACACCTTTCATCCAGAAAAAACTAACTATTCCAGAGGGAAAGAGAATGATTGTCCACGCAGACGAAGTCACAGGCAGCCCCTAGTTTAAAAAAGGCCAAGATTCATACACAATCTAAGAATATTCCTTACATTTATATTATTGCAAATATCGAGTGCAATTAAACAAAAAGTTTATATAGTTGAAAGAAGCAGTATGTTTGACGTAGTTTTTTCTTCGACATATGATCAAGATTAATGTTCACTGCTGCGCTTCGTGAATTAGATAAAATATGTAGGTATTCGTATTCGCTGTGCATCGTAAAACCAAGCGTTTCGGACATCAGTAAAACTTCCGCTTATGCCCTGTAAAATATCTATGAATTTTATTCGAATCGTAAAAACAAATGACCGCATTGAAAACATAAAACGATTTTCAGATTTATTTGCAGTTGTATTTTTTGTATGAAATGGCATAGTATTGTGAATTATGTCCGCTAAGAATTTTAAATTACTCTTTCAACTTGAAATAAAACACAATTTTTGTTGCTAATTTGAACGTGAATATTTGATAGACTGGTTTTGTTTAGTATCAAGATTGGTAAATACTTTTGACGTTGGCACTGAAAACACTAAACAGCACCTAGCAGGCAGACAGTAAATGAATTTAATTGAAATTAGAAAAGTAGTTGTTTTTTGTTGCCTCAAATAACAGTACTAAGTTTATGAATAATACTTACGCATTGAAATGTACACATAAGTGCTTTGTTTTGAAAAATTCTAGGCTATGATAGTGAAATATTTATTTTTCAATAATTTTCCGAGTGTAAAACTACTAATTTGGTCACAAATGTTCAACAAAATATTATTCAATATTCTGGTACTGTATTAAAGGGTTTGCGTCCCGAAGGACGCATTAAAGAAGATAACATTTAATTTTCTTATGATATATTTGACGGAGATGTTCTGACTAACTGTTATTAGTTGGATAAAAGGTTCTTTCTACAAGATACACTTATTATATGTTGTAGAAAGAACCTATATGTATAATATAGCTCACATTTGGACAATAATGCTAGACGAATTATGAAAATAGGAGAATCCGAGTCAACTTTGTTCGGTAGTACAGGAAAAGAAAACACGAATTGATTGACATGACACTAAAATACTTTTACGAATCATTACAAGTATTTTCGAGTGTACACACGTGCTAAAATTAGTAAAAGTGATTATTTTTTAATTATTGAATGATTTGGAGTTAAAGTGGATAGCTAAAGTGCTTGTGTAATGAAGAAAACATCAGCACCACAAACAATGAGAACGGATGAGTCTGTTTCATTGTTTCGTACCCAAAAAGAAAGTTTTATAATTGACCCAGTATCAAACCCGGTATTCCCTCAAAGATGTCAACACAATGAATACCAAGCCACTTAATCTCGGAAATAGTCATGCAGAAGTAATAAACTAGGTTAGGTAAGCATTTATTCATAAATCAATCAGTTGTTTATTTTTATTACATCCGATAAAATTGGTAAACTACATACATCAAATTGCGAGTAGGACCACGCATGTGCCAGAAGTGGCTCCTACCCAGGCATCCAGCCGTCACGTGACTTCCTTTATTCTATATGAATATTGTAAATAAATAAGTGTATATTAACTGTAGATAAACAGTTTTTATATGAATAAGTACTTTATTCATAATAAAATTATGAACTGCATCAAACGAGTGACGCTCTCAGAGCCACGCATGGGCTGAAAATGGACCCCATCCGGCTGTCACGTCACTTTCATTCTTCTAGCTGTTCAGTGTGCAAAATACATTTTTGATAATTTTGACATACATGACTGTATTTTATTACACCGCATACAGTATTCGTATTATGGTGAACTGCATCAATTTTCAAGTGAGTCTCTCAGGGCCACGCATGGGCCAAAAGTGGCCCCCATCCGGGCGTCACGTCACTTCCTTTGTTCCACCCGGATTATGTTAATACCGCCTCCGAGACATTTGTCTTTGCGTAATACTCCAGCTTTTCTGCTACCATATTACTTTCCGTTCACCTCACTACTTTATCGTTGTTTACGATTATAAGCTTTTGGTACGGTTGGATATGAATATAGAATAGTTCTCGTAAAGTAGAATTTTCTATTGTAGAAAAGACTTAGTTCAAATATGGGATACGAATACAAAATAGTTTGACATTTAGCTTTTGATACTGCTAACTCATTTTTTTATCATCTAAATTCAC
Organism: Agriphila geniculea; assembly: GCA_943789525.1. Classification (NCBI taxonomy): domain Eukaryota; kingdom Metazoa; phylum Arthropoda; class Insecta; order Lepidoptera; family Crambidae; genus Agriphila; species Agriphila geniculea. The sequence goes on along the minus strand of OX038873.1, from coordinate 18,810,921 downwards.
TTTTATAAAAATAAAAAACAATTCGAATGATAATAAAAAAATAAACAAAATAATATCTTTTATTTCCACATTAAAAATATAAAGTCCAGAATTAAAAAACCTGTCTTTTGCAATAGTTAGACAATAGTCGGACTATTTATTTGAGACATATTTTTGTAGGTTTTAACTTTGTCTGATAATACGAGTACTTAGAGCTGTAATATTTCATTAAGCGTTAAAAATTGTTTTGCTAGTTAGTGATACATTATAATCAGGGATTGAAATACCGTTAAAAAAAATAACGATATAAAAAAATAACGTTAAAAATATCGTTAAAACATTTTATCGGTAAATTTACCGGTAAAAATAACGTTAAAAATATTTTACCGGTATAATTAACATTAAATATAGCAATACTAAATAATATACTAGAAAAAATACGACTCGCACCAGATCAATACTCAGACGGGAATCGAACCCGCGACCTTTGGATATCCGGTCCAATGCTCTGACCGCTGAGCTACCGAGTTACTTTTCTAGTATATTATTTAGTATTGTTTAAAAATAGCATTGTAAATGCAAAAATCTCAAATTTCAAAATTAAATATAGCGTTAAATTTGGTACCGGTAAAATTATCAGTAAAAAATTAACGTTATTAATTGGGATAACGTTAATTTTAAAGTAACGGTAAAAAAAAGAAGAAATAACGTTAAAAAATTAACGTTATTTCAGTAAATAACGTAAAATTAAACGTTATTTCTCAAATTAACGTTAAAATTAACGTTATTTTTGACATTACGTTAATGTTAAAATTAACGGTAAAAAAGTAAGAAATAACGTTATATTCAAAAATAACGTTAACGTTCCCTGATTATAATTGTACTGGCGCCATCCCGCGACTTTGTCTGCGTGGAAACATTTTTGCTATCCCTCGGGAACAATCCTATTTTTCGGGATGAAAGAAACACTATGTTCTTCTCTGTAACCCTGACAACGTGTATGCAAAATTTCAAGATGATCTGTTCAGTAGTTAAGACGTGAAGGCGTAACAAACGGACTTTCACATTTATAATATTAATAAGGATAAGGAAGTAAGGATACCGAACCAATCCTTGTAGGATCCTTACTTTGAAACCAAATATTTATAGGATGCGAACTATGTTATCGTGACATTAGGGAAGAATACGCATTCGACTGCCCAGCACAAAACTCTCAATTACTCCAATTATTTTTATTTTACCTTTTCCAAAATATTATTTATTTATCCTGTTTAGTAAACAATAAGAATACATTTTGCCGGTTTAATTTCCATTCGCGTTTCCATCGTAACGCACGTTGGAACGTAGAACCAAATGCGAGCTTTATTCCTCCATCGAGTTTACTCACTATAAAATCGAATTCAGTGATAAAATTCCGAATTTAATCTGTTTACTCTGCCATGCATTCCTATTTCACAACTGTCTCATAAATATCCCTGGCCCGAGAGGGCTGGTAATGCTTCACTAATTGTAGCACTGGAGACTATCAGATACCTTATTTAAGGCGACTACATCCCTCAAGTGGCGCTCTCGTCTCAATTAAATTTATTGCTCCCTAAGTACATAATTTATCTTCTTAAATAATATAAATAACTTAGCTTTACAGGTGAATCTAGTGTCAGGTTTTTATTTAAAATACTCTTTTTATTTCAGTTTACAGAAAATAAAAAAAAACGATCTAGTATATAATGAGTGAATGAAGGCCCCTATATACCTCAAAATGATGCCATCATCGTAATTATTATTATTATTTTTTAATTATAATGGGTTTGCTCTTGACCCTAGTCTAGCCCAATGGTATAGACAGGTTCTACGATGGAGCGAGCTTGCCCAAAAGGTGCCTATTCACTCTGACCTTGAAAAGAGTCAGGTTGTATGCGCTCGGAATCACAGACGCCGGCAGGGAATTCCATTCCTTGGCTGTGCACATTATAAACGATAATGATTAGCGTTTAGTACGCATAGGAGGTATATCAACCAAGAACGGATGGTAGCCTGCAGTGCGTCTGGATGTCCGATGGAAGAAAGGAGAAGGTGGAATGATCTCATGCAGCTCTTGAGCACACTCGCCGACGTTATTGCTCGCTAAGTACATAATGCATCGAAATTTCACATGTACGGATTGAAGCTACGGTCCTAGTTTATTTACAAACAATTACCTTCGTAAAATATAGTTCGTCATAGTACTAGCAGGCAAAGGTGCCTAAAGTGGCCAATTTTTTGTTCTAATGCCTACTACTACTACAAAGAACTATATTTTGATAAGGTTATTCTTTGTAAATAAACTACAGGACCTTAGCTTCAATCTGTGCATGTGAATTTTCAATACATTATGTACTTAGCGAGCAATAAATTTAATTAAGATGAGGGTGTCATTTTTAGGTATATAGGGGCCTTAATTCACTGATGATATTCAAAATCAGATTCTTTATTTTCTGTAGACTGGAATAAAAAGAGTATTTTTAATAAAAATGTAAATTTACATGTAAAGCTTGTAAAGCCTGTAAGAATAAGTAAATTTTGACTGTCATTAAAAATGAGAGCAGACTAATATTAAATTCTTTAAAAGGCTGTCAATTTTTTTTTATTTTGGTAATAAAATTAGACATTATTTGCCTAGATTGTTAAAGTATTGAAGTCTTCTGTGAGTTTATTAGATACACCGTATGGAAAAGACTCGTAATATAGTGCGGCGGTAATCTTAAAAAAGACGCTTAGAAAACACTTTTCGTACAAGTCATCTCGGAAATATGAAAATTTGGTATCGATGCATTCAGTACGATGCCCTGATCACAAATAAATAAGATGACAAGTGCGAAAGTGGTGGGGGTAGAAACTGTGACGTTATAAAGTTTTCAGTACAAAGAAAGTTTTTTTTCATACCATGTTGTATATCAAATGAAAGGGCTTTGTGAGTAGATTGCGAATATATAACACACTATAACATTTTCACTACTTGGTCTGACAAATTATTAGCAAACGTCGAAAAATGTCATAATTTAGAGTCGCCATTGAACAGGTCTAGATTGAAAACGACTGAATTGATTTTAACAAAATACATAACAAATAACTCTGCACATACTCTTTTCGAATGTATAAAGGTAATTGGCCAAAGATATTTAAAAATAAGAAAAGTACATCAGTTTTATTAACAACATAATTTTCTGCTTTTATTAAATTCTCAGATTCCTTTAATAATTAATAAAAAAAAACAAATAAATAAACTTACCACATTTTCGTATTTCCGTGATGACTTGTGCGAAAACTAACCTCAAACCTTGTTTTACCGCCCTACTAATATACTCCGAAGAACATTTTATGTCTCAAGATTGCCTTGTAAACTATCATGTCACATGTCGCAATCTTATGTAAATCACAGATATTGTTGTATTGTATAGAATTGATAACCCTACGACACGCAATTTTAAAGTTTACAGCTAAGTTTTAATTTTTAAGTTAACGAACGAATAGAAAGTTGGCCATTTGAGTAGGGGCCAGTTTCACTTATGTGTATTATTCTCAAATTAGTCTCCAGACTAGACCCCGGAAACAAGTTAATGGAGTTCTGGCTTCCTTACTCAATAATAAAAACATTTCAAAGAAATGACCCTTGCACAATGCAGTAGCGTGCCTTTTGTGAGGCAACGAAGGAAGATGAATGGGGAAATATGCTGAATGTTATGTAAATTAATGCTGTACCAAGTGCATAGTGTTAAAGATAGTGATGTTTATAGAAAATTGTAAATTATAGCTCATGAAATGAAAGTGGAAATTATTTTTTTGGAATGAAAATGATAAGTTATTTAGAAAACAAATTTTCTTCACAATTTTAATGTGATCATATGTTTTATACCGCTGGTACACTAATTCAATGTATTATTACTAGGGTTTTTTCCTATTTTAATAATATAAGACAGTGACAAAGTGTTTTGGTTGATCTATTTCGCAAAATAATTCACTAAAACTATTTTGCAAAAAAAAACTTATAATCTCTCTTAGAAAGTGTTTTACTATATCATATAATCGACTGGCTTTCCAAGTAACCGATGGCGTGCAATGTCCCTTAAGTGGCGCAGCGTGATATCCACTTATACACTTATTACAACAGCAAACAATGACCACGAAAATAAAGTATGTGTGTTCTCGACAGAAGCACCGCTCTGTGGTTCTACCGCGCAAACTAATTATACTTCAGGATTCTTCCTTCGATATTAGTACTATTAACACATGTAGTATCGCTTGCATGTATCACCACTTAGCACGTTATTTTAGAGTAATAACCTAAAAAACCTAAAAATAGAAGGTATTTGATTTAGAATTGACAGATATTTTGACATTTCCGGCTCGAACTCTCCCCGCCGCCACTCGGCGCCAAACACTTCATTCGCTTTTCGTGCTTCGCCACGGACGCACGCATACAATCTCAAAGTGAGAATTCTTCAGAATTATATTTTATACAGTGAAAATTTAATTATACTTAGTTAAAATGCTTCGTGCAGAACGGAAAAAAGTTTTCAAGACGGAAGAGGACAAGAAGAAGAATACAAGAGGGAGAAACACTATTAAATGCGTAACTGCCATTTTGGGCTTTTACCGTTTACTTGGCTTGAACGCGTAACTGCCAGACTGGGTTTTTACCGTTTACTTGGCTTAACTGCATAATTGTTAGCTTACCTTTATGAATGCGTAACTGCCATACTGGGTTTTTACCATATATATTTATTTTACTTTAATGTACATGAGTACAAAAAGAGCGGACTTAATGCTAATAGCATTCCCTCCCAGACAACATTGTTTGCTGAGATTTAAAAATGCGTAACTGCTACATTGGGCTTTTACCATTTAATTATTTAATTTTTTCTGACACGAACTTACTATACTGGGTACTTTCTGTCATAAGGCATGTGTCTAATAAGGCATGAACCAAATATCTATTGCACTCGAAATAGTCACACTGGACTATTTTATCGCATAGATAGGTCAGACAACGCCACTGCAACAAGTGCAGCAACTCAAAGTGCCCCTGATGACGCGTCAGTGTAAAAAGCAAGCTGCCCTCAAAGGTTACCACGTTGGAACCGTTGCCGAGCACCAATCGGGTGACTCCGCCGTCCGCCGAATTCGCCGCCATCCGCCTTCCAGCCAGGCGGCTGCTCTGACAACAGCTTAGTTCATCAGGTATGAATTTTGATATCATAGATATCCTTGGTGTTGCGTTGATCCCAACGGAATAATAGAGTACCATCGGTACTGAGATAAATTTCTGGCTTGCAAAATTATAATTATGTATGATTTTATTTTACACATTGTTACAACTGTAACGAAAAACTGCCAGTATAACGTTAATAAGCAGAGCTATAAATAAATGCTAAAATTTATCAACTTCATGGAACCAGATAATAAGTTATACAGCAACTAGCTGATACCTGATATTTCACAATTTTTATGTGAAATAGCTTCTATTAATATAGGTACGCCTAAAATGGGCCTGCTGATAGAAATTTCAATAAGAAATTGAATAATAGAATCCATACATTTTGTTATCCATAAATGCAGTAAGTGTTTATTACTGTGTACCACAGTTTTAATAAGTATAAACTTTAAACATTTGCCTTAACTAGGAGATCCTATGTTTCAGGCTTATTATTTACTAACACTAACTAATTAGTATGTTTATTTCTAAGCTATGCCCTTGTAAAATGTAAAAATTACCTGTCTATTAATTTTCAAATTGAATTTGTGTGTGTAACACATAAATTGATTGATCTTAATGATAATGATTCTGATGTGCAGAAATTATTAGCAAAGTTGATATATTATAGTAATAATGAAGCTTAAGGAGCAGCTTTCCAATATAGAACACCTTTTTTATGACAGTAATTTAAGACAGTGCTTTGCACTTTATACATTATACAATGGGGCATTGCAACATTCATTTGTTTTGCACAACATACATTTTATTATAAACAGAAGGTATATGGTCAACTCAAGTGTAATTGATGCTGTCCACTTAAAAGGCCACCAACAGTTGAGTCGAATATGAATGATACATTGGCCACAGGCCTGAGGTTAACGATATTGATCAACGAAAAAACTGTAAGTAAACCGGGCGCAGTACTTAAATAAAACATAAATTTTAAAACTGATTTATATATTTATTTGCTGGTACATTTTGTTTTAAAACAATTTAAACTTGAAAACAACAAACGAAACATGCAGCCAGGTACACCAAATGCTTAATTCCGACGGCAAACGAATATCGATACGCGGCGATGAAGCCCCATCAACGATTTCTTTCGTCGATAGCAGCAGACCCGCAGGCGGCCGTTATGGTCCATCGAAACAGTTGCCGAGGATACATTCGTCAACATTCACATTCGATCATCGTACGCGGGGTAAGGATACTCGAAAGGATCTGGTGCAGCATTTATCTGTATTCAGCGAATACAGGCAGTGGTCGCCAACTATAGGCACATAGGCGTCCACATAGTTGTTCGGTCTAAATTTGACATGTGTGAAAATACTATTTTCACTATGCTAGGAGGGCACCAAGATTATTATTATTTTCTTTTATACTCACTCGTACTCACTTGTGCCATCTCCAGAGATATAATATATTAAATTCTAACATTAATTTGACTAACATTCGGGCGAAATACATAACAGCCACATAATACGTATGTATTTTAGTGACAGACAATAATTTGTCAACTACACATTAAATTGAAGGTTCAACATCTCTGTTCGAGAAAAAATGTTTTATCAGATTGTCATATCAGGTTTAGTAAAAATCTAACAGAAGTCATATTATTATAAACTGTAAAAACGTTATCCTTTAATAAAAATAAAAAAAAATGCTTATTGTTTATAACAAAACACTTTCTAGAAATCCCAGAAGTCGCATTATTATAAACAGTATAAAAATTAACCTATATTGAAAATAAAAAATGCTTATTGTTTGTAAGAAAACAAGAATACAACATAGAAGTCTTTGCATTTTAGAAATCCCATCAAATTTATGGTTTTAATATTGGAAAAGTAATAGAAATATACGAATTTAAATTCTTAACTTTTGGGTATTGTAGTGCCCATATTTTTACAAAATTACTGCCGCCGGCTACGACATCTTAGACAGCTTTATCTCCCTGTTATATTGGACATAATATTTACTCTAACAATGTGGCTCAGAAAATTTTTTAAAGAATTGAGATACACAATAAATTTAAATACAATTTTTTTATACAGCTACCCTCACAACTTTCCATTAAGGTCTTTTGCAAGAAAAACATACACAAAACTGCAAAATAAATTATGACTATTTTATGAATGGATTAAACCTGTAAATACCGGTATAATATTATATTTTACTTTATATAGTTGAATGTCATCGATACTTACACCGAATTAGAGAAGACATAGTTGTGGAATATTTTTCTCTGGTACCTCTCAATAACGGGGTAGACTGGGGGACACTTGTGGCCAGGAATCAAAACATTGAAAAATAATTGTATATAAATTATCTAGCTAGAACATGTAGCTTATTATATTTTCATTGCCTTTTGTATACGGTGTAAAGTATTCTAGTCGTTATTATTCGATTCACTTATTCAAAAAATTATTACCAGTTTTGGTATTTTCGGATTGAAATTGAGTAAACTCGAATGCAAGTCGAATTAGGTAGTAGAAATAAAATATAGTAGAAATATTTTTTTTGATTCCTAGCATTTGGATCCCAAAGACGATTATTTTTTAATTTTAGATTTTAGCATTCACAACGCTATTTTTGTTTAGTGCCTATTTTATTTACAAAGACAATTCTGTCACTATCAATCGGACAACCTATTATTTTTATTCTTTTGTACCAGTTTCTTATTGTTACAATTCTGCCATCATGATCGTCACAATTTTAAGCCTTGATACCCATTACACTACACTACATATACTACATGTACTACATGTAATGTAGTATCTATTAAAGTACTAACATCCTATAACTTCCAATTCCAGGGACGGAAATTCATCGCACTTATACACTGGTTTGTACAACATTATCAAGGTGATATTATTTTACAGGTATATTACTGTATTATTTAAGCTTGGATGTCTGCTGATACTATCAGAAAGTACAGAGCTTGGTTATAACAATAGTTCGAGTATTCACCAAATAACAATATAGACATAATAAACACAGAAGTGTGTAACAGAATTATTAGTATTATTTAGTATTGGATTCATTATTGATTGCACAATATGAGCTAATCTCAAGGTTTGGTGTAGAATTTAACTACGCCTTGGCGTAGACTTACATTGCCCAATACAATGGATATCTTAGATTTCTTATTACTATTTATTAAATATTTTCCAATTAGTTTTTTCCAACTTTTCCAACTTAAAAAAAAAAAAAGTTTCACATTGCAGAATGAAAATAATATAATCAATTAATTATTTGTTTAGTTCAAGTATGAAATATGAATTCTTCTTACTTTGACACAAACCATTCTATAATTACCTTCTTTTTCGAGAATTCTACATATTATTATTATTATTATAAACATTTCATAATCACTTCTTTTTATTTATAAATATAAAATAAAAATAGTAATACATATTTAAAAAATGAAATTCTTATATGTAGAATAGATAATGGATTGCTGAAATGTAAAATTCATTGATGTTGGAGTAGACTCAAGTCCACGGTAACCAGTTTTAGCACTCGACGTACGCCGATACCTATATAGGCATATTATGGCTATATTAGCCATAACATATATTTTTTACTATACAAATTCCACGTAACACGGCGGAATGGTAGATGATTTCACTATATTTGCAAGATATCATCGATTAATGATAATTAAACTGAATTTTCCTAACGAATCTTGCTTTTTTTTTTTTTGGTACCAACCATCTGTAGTTACCATCTTTGCTTCCAAAACATTAAGAATTATGTTAAATGTGACTGATTTTCTGTTTTAAATTTAAAAGACTAATTATACAAGACATGATATTGATATTGTATTTCCATTTATGATCTTATTGATTTCCATGATATTTCCATTTTCTTATATAATGCTTTAAACATCTACATGTGTTAATAGTACTAATATCGAAGGAAGAATCCTGAAGTATAATTAATGATTAAACGAACTTACCTGTAAGTGAAGTTCTATCATAATTATACGAAGGATTCTTCCGAAGATATTAGTACAGAGTCCCACCCTCCCTACTGCTTATTGTTAATTACAATAAGTGTTCACCCACTGAAGAAAATGAGGAAATATCATACGATTTGGACTTTAAACTAAATGAAGTGTTTGGCGCCGAGTGGCGGCGGGGAGAGTTCGAGCCGGAAATGTCAAAATATCTGTCAATTCTAAATCAAATACCTTCTATTTTTAGGTTTTTTAGGTTATTACTCTAAAATAACGTGCTAAGTGGTGATACATGCAAGCGATACTACATGTGTTAATAGTACTAATATCTTCGGAAGAATCCTTCGTATAATTATGATAGAACTTCACTTACAGGTAAGTTCGTTTAATCATTAATTATTTTTGGTACAAAAATAACTATAAAAGGTAGCACTGTGTTACATCAATCTGTCAATTGACACCGATAGCGATGCCGACGAACCATTTAGATTAATGGCAGATTAAAATATTATAGTAATATTCCTTAACCTTATGGCCTAAGGCCCCTTTTATCTATTGACTAGCTTCTGCCCGCGACTTCGTCCGCGTGGATGTTAGAGAAAATCCTTAGAGAACCTTCAACCAGGATCTGACCAGTCATTTTTACGTTTCCGGTTCCGGTTCCCGTTCCCGTTCTGTTCCCGTCCGTTCCCGTCCCTTTCCTGTCCCGTTCTCGTACCCCTTCCGTTCTCGTTCCCGTTCCCGTACCGTTCTCGTCCCGTTCCGTTCCCGATTCATTCCCGATACGTTCCCGTTTCATTCCCGTTCCGTTCCCATTCCGTTCTTGTTCCCGTTCCCGTTCCCGTCCCGTCCCGTTCCGTCCCCGTCCCCGTCCCGTCCCCGTTCCCGGTCCCTTTCCGGTTTCTATTCCCGTTCCCGCCCCGTCCCATTCCCGTTCCCGTCCGGTTCCGTTCCATTCCCGATCCTTTCCCCTTAGTTCCCGTCCCGTTTTCGGTCCCGTTCCGTTCCTGTATCGTTCCCGTTTCGTTTCCGCTTTCTTCCCGTTTCGTTCCCGTTCCATTCCCATTCCGTTCCATCCCTTTTCATTCCCAATTCGTTCCCGTTCACGTCCCGTTCCCGTCCCGTACTCCTTCCGTTCCTTTTCCCGGTACCGTTCCCGTCCCGTTCCTGTCCCTTTCTCTTCCCGTTCCATTTCCGTTTCGTTCCCGTTCCGTTCCCGTTCCGTTCCCGTTCCCATTCCGTTCCCTTTCCGTTCCCGTTTCATTCCCGTTCCCGTTTCATTCCCGTTCCGTTTCCGTTCCAGCCCGTTCCGTTCCCGTCCCGTTCTCGTCCTGTTCCCGTTCCCGTTCCTGTTCCTGTGCCCGTGCCCGTGCCTGTTCTCGTTCCCGTTACCTGGATGTGCATGTCCAGGTACAGGTCCATGATGTGTCATGTCCACCGTGTTGGACTTCAAAATAAATGTCATTTTCGCAATCACCATCCCATGAAACCTCAAGAACGACATCCACATCGATTTTCATGTTTACTTACCCCATTTACACCCTAAGGGATAATTTTCAAAATAACAAAATATGTGTTTGCCTATTTATTTTTAGACATGCTCCTACGAATTTTAAAGTTGTAATGTCTATTTTATATTCTTTTTCCATACAAAATTTGAACCTCATTTTCACCCCTTTAGGGGTTAAATCATGTCCACCGTGTTGGACTTCAAAATAAATGTCATTTTCGTAATCACCATCCCATAAAACCTCAAGAACGACCTCCACATCAATTTTCATGTTTACTCACCCCATTTACCCCCTAAAGGGTTGATTTTCAAAATCACAAAATATATGTTTGCTTATTTATTTTTAGATGTGCTCCTACGAAGTTTAAAGTTGTAATGGCCATTTAATATTTTTTTCCATACAAAATTTGAACCCCATTTTCACCCCTTGAGGGTTAAATCATGTCCACCGTGTTGGACTTCAAAATAAATGTCATTTTTGCAATCGTCATCCCAGAAAACCCCAATAACGACATCCGTATCTATTTTTAGGTTTACTCACCCCATTTACCCCCTAAAGGGTTTATTTTCAAAATCACAAAATATATGTTTGCTTATTTATTTTTAGACGTGCTCCTACGAAGTTTAAAGTTGTAATATCCATTTAATATTATTTTTCCATACAAAATTTGAACCCCATTTTCACCCCTTGAGGGGTCAAATTATGTCCACCGTGTTGGACTTCAAAATAAATGTCATTTTTGCAATCGTCGTCCCAGAAAACCCCAATAACGACATCCATATCTATTTTTAGGTTTATTTACCCCTTTTCACCCCCATTTCATCACCGTAGGGGTTGAAATACTAACAATAACAATAAACGTTGCGTCAGATTTCCATCCATAAGCCTAAATCATATATTTAGCAATTTTGACTTCGAAAATAAAGGATTTTCTTCATTACACAACTTCATCCCCCTTTTGACCCCTTCGGGGGTAGAATTTTGAAAAACACTGAGACCCGTATTTATTAATTTTCAATCGTCAGCCTAAACACAAAATTTGACGATCCTAGCTTCAAAACTGAGGGACTTTCATGCAAACTTTCATCCCTTATTTCATCCCCTTAGAGATAGAATTTTCAAAAATCCTTCCTTAGTGGATGCCTACACTGTATAAGGTATCTGTGTGCAAAATTTCAAGTCTCTAGGTCCAGCGGTTTGGGCTGTGCGTTGATAGATCAGTCAGTCAGTCAGTCATTCAGTCATTCAGTTTACGATTTTATATATTAAGATGATGATTATAGCAGAGTAAAATGAAATTTATATCAAAAACAAATCCAACATTGTAGAAAAATGAAAAATACGTACTCACATTGTTATTATACTTACGTATACATAAATAAAAACGCAGTACACTGGATCACTTATTTAGGTCTAAAAGTCTAAACTAAGCAATGCTCGTTAATTGTTCAGTTAGTAAAAAAATTTTTCAAATTAGATTTGAGCTTGTTTAAATTAGTAATAAATTTTTAACTACTTTGATGTGGTTTTGCTCACTTTCTTTAGTAAAGTAATAAATAGTTTTATGTGGCAACTTGTCTCCTCGGAGACTTTGTTCCTTGCTTGTTATTGCACACTCGTTGCTTCTAGACTTCTCTATAAATTATTCATTTAAAATGCTAACAACAATCAGATCGATCGTATTTTTACCGACTTCAAAAGGAGGGAGGTACTCAATTCGACCCGTTTTTTTTTTGTTTTTTGTATGTACACCGATTACTCGAAGACGGCTGAACCGGTTGAAATGATTCAAACGTTATTACATTAGGTAAACTTTCAAGTTGATCCCATTTTTTAAAATTTTGAAATCGGTTCAGTACTTTTCAAGTAATCTTGAAAAAAGGACGAAAATAGTATGATTTTGTGTGAACTACCTCGATGATCAGTCGTATAACTTCTTTGTTTATGAACTGAATAAGATAATTATTTTTTTTTGTTGGAAAAGGGATATCTTAAGTGTAGTTCTTTAACCGACTTAAAAAAAGGAGGTTCTCAGTTAGACCCGCATGTATGTATGTTTCTCCGCGATTAACTCACGTTTGGCTGAGCCGATTTTTCTACCTAAATAATATACCTACACTACTACAAAAGGTACCTACACTAAAAATAAAAAAATAAAAAATTGTTTAAAAAAACAAAAAACCGACTTCAAAAAAACCTACCTCTAAAAAGCAAGAAATAATATTCGTAATAATAAAAACACGTCTATTGAAGTCGGGTGGGGCTTTTAGAATAAAAAAAAAGGAATTTGTACTCCAACCCCACCCGACTTCAATAGACGTGTTTTTATTATTTTCGAATATTATTTCTTGCTTTTTAGAGGTAGGTTTTTTGAAGTCGGTTTTTTGTTTTTTTAAACAATTTTTTATTTAGCAGCGAGAAGAAAGCTAATTGATAAAATTAGAAGGAGTTATTATAGTTGTTGTTCTATCTCAAGAAAACCGTTTTGCTATTAATGTTGTAGGGCGTGCACATACACACTGTTATAATGTGCATCTGCACGCTTTCGTATTACGCTCACTAAAATAATGTGGATGTGCACGCCTAAAGACATTCATAGCAATACCAATACGGACTACGTGAGACAGAAGAACTATACGTATCCGTAACATCCCCTTTACACTATGCAATTTACCGCATGCAATCTGAAAAAAAATCACGTTTGTACATGAAATGTGTAGATTTCAATCGTAAAAAAACCGGCCAAGTGCGTGTCGGGCCACGCGCAGTAGGGTTCCGTAGGTACATTATACCATACCATATTTTAATACCGCTATCATTTTTCGTCTGAAAAAATAACTTTGTTTTTCACAGTGTTTGTATGAATGACAAAGTTATATTTGCGGTTTTGGAAAATGTACTATATCTCGAAAACTAATTACTGTATCTCATTCAAAACAATTTTCGTTGAAAGTGTTTATTAAGATCTATACTTTATATTTTTTTTAGATTTTTCACCCTCTTACTTTAAAAGTTAAAGGGGGGGGGACACACATTTTACCACTTTGGCGGCATATATTTTTCAAACGGTTGACTTTAAAAAAAAGTAGTCTTAGGAACCTCAACGTCATTTTTAAAGACCTATCTATAGACACCCCACAAGTATTGGTTTGATGAAAAAAAATATTTTCAGTTTCAGTTCCATGTATGGGGAGCCCCCCCTTAATCTTTTTTATTTTTGTATAAAAATCGTAAAGCGGTTCACAGAATACACCTGCCTACTAAGTTTCAACTATGTAGTCCTAATACTTTTGGAATAAAGTGGCTGTGACATACGGACGGACAGACAGACAGACAGACAGACAGACAGACAGACAGACAGACAGACAGACAGACATGACGAATCTATAAGGGTTCCGTTTTTTGCCATTTTGGCTACGGAACCCTAAAAAGTATGGGGGGTGTTAAAACGGCAATGAACAAATTTTTTTACAATTGTAATCCAAGCATTTCGTGTATTATAGGTAAACGTGAGTTTTGTTCATGTGTAATGGTCCTGATAGCATAATAAATTTAAGCACTGGTAATTACAGGAAAGGAACAATTAAACATTCGCTTAATATTAACTAGCGGCCAACCGCGAATTCGTCTGCGTGGTCAGTTATTTCTCTATTCCTCGGGAACAGTACTTTTTTCAGGATGAAGGGTACCCTAAATCCTTTTCTGTACCCCTGGCAACGTGTATGCAAAATGAAACAGCTAGAATGAAATTTGTTTCAAATTTAGTTTTATTTAGATTAATTTTTGACCTCTATTTCTATTTACCATAAGCGTAGTGCGGCGGTGTGTATCTAATCGTTTCCGCATTGTCCGTTTTCATCAAATTCCCAATGCAACTTTTTTTAGTATAGCCTGTAAAATAAATACGGTGCAGTGGGTGACCGGCCTTAATTTATTTCCGATACGCGCGCCTCTATATTTGTTATATGGAATTGGGAAAATCCAATTGTGGACTAGTGCTGGGTAAGTTTACAGAATTGAATAGATTGGCAGGTAAAATTGTTATTGCGCGTAATGACGGTTTTCGCCGAATTCGTCGGTTGTTCGTCGGCCGCCCTACAATTATTGGCCGTTAGGCGGGCGGCGGCGCCTGGCCCTGTCGCCGACTGTACCTACAGGCTGCAATGCACTGTTTAATCGAATATTCTAGAATAATAAAGCCAATTTGCTTGTCGAGCTGTAAAGTGTAAGGTCTTTTTTCTTCTTTAATTATGATGTTAAAGTTTCAATGGTATACAATTAATATATCCAGTAGCTTTTACGTGTTGCTTTTGTATTAAATGTTTGTAATTTTGATCTCTTTAGTGTTTGTTTTAAGTTTTGCTTATTTTATTGTCTGTGAATTGTGCCAACATTATTTTATAAACTGTAAATAAATATTATTGTATTTTTGAATAGTAAGTCCTCAATGTAGGAGTAAAAGCATTTGTTTTTTTAGCAATACTGTAGCATTTGTGGTAAGCATGTATTGTTAGTACCTACCTAAATTGTTTTTAACAGTCCCCGTCTCATTACAAAAAGTGGAATACTTAAAGAAAAATTGAGGTTTGTAATGCACGAAACGCGAAATATATTAAAGTGGACTGAAACACGCTATCGTTAGTTGTATTTTTTTTTGCGATTCATTTTCGCAAACGATTAAAGTGACAGTAGCGTCATATATAATAAGACAGCCGTATAAAAAATATCAAAAAGCCAAATTTTATAACCTTCATAGATAATGTTTACGATACTTAAGATTACTTTGATGTTTCCGAATATTATGAACTATTTGACTGTAAACATCTATGCAACAGCTTTTAGGCAAGGTTTGAACCTTTTGTTATAAAAATGAGGTTAAATTTACTTTTACGTAATACCAAATAAAGTCATTTATTTCTTTTATTTCGCTCCCAAATGAATTACGAGACACATTACTCTCGTGAAAACTACAGTGCAACATTTACAAGTCATGTACAAATACTAAGGCCATTAATGGCCTATATAAGCGAATAAAACTCCCATACAAGCCGTAAAGCGGCGATCGTAAAATTCGCTGCACTCACTTTGTGGCTCCCTATGAATTTATTAAAATGCCTTGACAGGATGTTTTGAGAAAATAGCGATGGGTATAATAACAAATTGTCTCCTACAATAGACTGATATTGTACTAAACAAGAGTAATGTTTAATTTCAAATTGCATTTGGATCTATAACCTTCTACGATATTATCTCGACTAAAACCTAAAAAATAACATCCCTACTTTAATTGAATTGTACCTATCTACAAGCCTAGGCAAGGCATACAGGGTCATTTTGAACTTACCATCCAAATTTTAAGGATGTATCCAGTCCATAAAACTAAACAAATTTCTCTAAGAAACATGTGTCAAATTTCGCCACAAAATTTTGGTCATCCCATACTAAATTGATCACGTGATCTCTTTGATTTGTATGGAAAGTCGATTTTTATTTTACATATTTGACCATGTGTTCCTTAGAGAAAGTTGTTCAGTGTCATGGACTGAACACATCCTCAAAATTTGGATGGTGAATAGAAAATGACCCTGCATATCTTTAACGGTGTATGCGCAGAAGTAATTTTCGGATCTCATTAGCGGGAGAAATGGTGGGGGGTCACTACAAACATGCGCAGTAATCCCCTCCAATTTCTCTCACCGCTAAAGTTACGTTTTCAAATTCACCATCGGATCAAAGGTTTTCTGGTTAAATACTCGTGCAGAATAATTGGCTTCTCTGTTGTAATACAAAAGAGAAATACATTCAGCTTTACTTAGTTTACTTAATCCTTTCAACTTCAATTTCCTGCCTGCACTCACCCAAAGTGATTTAGCTGTCGAAAATAATCAAGGCATTAGTATCGCTGTGGAGGCAAAACTTTATTAGTCAATATCCTGGAATACGCACCACCCGCCGCGACCGTTGATAACCTCCTGCGGTCCCACTGATCACATTTCCTTATCAATTCTACTATTTTGGTAAAATTTGATATGGTTTTAAATCAGTGCTCTACAATTATGGGAATTTTCCTTTTTTCCCTAATTCCTAATAAATACATGTGCATGTTTGCATAACAAGCTGAATTTTATACAAGAAAAAACTAAAAAACCTGCCTGCATCGAAAGACAAGTCAACTGAAAGGATGGAAACGAGATCAAATATTAAAGGCAAACTAAATGTATTTTTAATTTATTCATTTAAGTATGTCTTTTTAATATCATAACATGATATTATACTTTAAAGAAATTCTTATGATAAGCCCCTTTAATTTGATATCCATATTGCAGTATTCCAATTATTTTTTTTTACTTCAAATAAGAGCACTGTTTGAAAGATGTGAGGTAATAAAAAAGATTACATAGTCACAAACAAGATACGCGTGGAAAAAACAAAACGCTTTCCTTGTTAAAAGAACATCTCGTACCTAACTCAGTACTCAGATAGTGACAAACTGACTTTACTGAGACTGCCGGAACTAAAAAATTATAAAAAAGTTGTCAGGTTGAAAAACTTTAAACCCCAAATAAAGCAAATAGCCAAATCGAAATTCTAAACTGATTTTGAAAAATTGCATGTAATGCTAAATTAACTGAACTGACGTACTCTATGTTTGATTTAAACACAAATCCTCAGTGAATATTAGTGATTTATTTTTTATACAACGTGTTACAAAAAAAACTACTAAGGTCGAATATGGTAGATAGGGATCATCAGGGTCCCCCCAGACCCGGTTTCGTTTCTTTGCTTTGCTGTTCTACTTGCTGTTTAGACTGCCGCCCAACCAGGGTCATTTTCAATCTATCGCATATTTGGACCAGACCAAATTGGCAAGATAGCCATTAGCTTGGTGTTATCAAATGTCATCGTCTGGGTTGCGAAGTAGGAAGCTTCTGGGAGATATGCCACCCTGAACATGGTCTCCGATTGCTAAAAATAAATCGAATGCATATTTTTATAAATTGTGAACAGGGTTGTGGGCTTGTGGGTGTCATCATTACCTATCTGTATCCTATTTTTTTGTGTTTTCATAACGATCGTTTAAGGAACAAAGCTTACAAGAACATTCTTATATGTGAAATGTACTTAGATTGAAAATATGCGATAGATTGAAAATGAGCCTCTTGGCCGGCGGTCCATTGCCGAACAGCAAAGCAAAGAACGGAAACCGGTTGGTCTGGGGGGACTCTTAAACTTAACAACTTTTACTATGGAACCAACTCTGAAATCGCGAACAAAGCCAGCTGTTTCTTACAAAAATTAATGTTGGAAGTTCGATTGAGGTACTTAATTTTGAACCTTAAACATCTGCCTATAACGTTGCTAAACGGAACGAATTTCGTTCAACTATCATGGTTCGGGTTTCGGAGTAGTATCTTATGCATCTTGCCAATTTGGCGATCTTCTTTCATCTTCTTTGTTTTGTCAAAAACAACTGCTAGCAAACTACTACCTACTACTCACGCCTGTTTCAAATTCTTTTACAGTTATTCTGAAAATACCTAAAAATAAAGTTTAGTTTTTTACATTTTGGCATGACAAATTCATAAATGTTACCGCTTTTTAGGGTTCCGTACCAAAATGGTAAAAAAGGAACCCCTATGGTGTGACTCAGTCTGTCTGTCTGTCTGTCACAGCTGGATATCTCGAGAACTACTAATGGTATCAACTTCAAATTTGAAATAGTTTAAGATGACATTTGCCCAACTATTTTGCGAATAAGAAATAAATAAAAATAGAAATATCTTTTTTACAACAGGGACTGAAAAGAGGTATTAAAAATTTAAAGTGCGGCTACTAGGGCATGTGGGATATCATATGAAAGAGCGTCGTTTGCACGTTTTTATTCATTTTTAGGGTTCCGTAGCCTAAATGGCAAAAAACGGAACCCTTATAGATTCGTCATGTCTGTCTGTCTGTCTGTCTGTCTGTCCGTATGTCACAGCCACTTTATTCCGAAAGTATTAAGACTACACAGTTGAAACTTGGTAGGTAGATGTATTCTGTTAACCGCTTAACGAATTTAATACAAAAATAAGAAAAATAAAAGATTAAGGGGGGGCTCCCCATACATGGAACTGAAACTGAAAAACATTTTTTTCTTCAAACCAACACGTGTTGGGTGTTTATAGATAGGTCTTTAAAAATGACATTGAGGTTTCTAAGACAACTTTTTCTCAAAGTCAACCGTTTGAAAGATATTCACCGCCAAAGTGGTAAAATGTGTGTCGTCCCCCCCCCCCCCCCTTTAACTTTTGAAATAAGAGAGTGAAAAATCTAAAAAAAATATATGCTGTAGATCTTAGTAAACACTTTCAACCAAAATTGATTTGAACGAGATATAGTAATTAGTTTTCGAGATATAGCACATTTACCAAAACCGCAAATATAACTTTGTCATTCATACCAACACTGTGAAAAACAAAGTTATTTTTGCAGACAAAAAATGATAGGTGGTATTAAATATGGTATGGTATAAGGTAACTACGGAACCCTATGGCGCGTGGCCCGACACGCACTTGGCCGGTTTTTTTCTTTTTGTTCTAGGCCGTATAGTTTTCGACTTATGATGAAAAATGTAAAAAAAATACCGTTCCCCCCTTATCTACGAAGTTTGCAAAGAGAAAAATCTGAAATAATTCTATGTGATAGCAGTTTGTATAAAGATTACAGGAAAAATAAAATGATGTCTCAATATAGCACACTTTTTTTGAAATCATCAAATTTCTAAAAAAGTTAACATCAGTTCCACTATCGGTCAAGAGATGGCGCTGACCTAAAACTGCAATACTAATTTTATTAGGGTTCCGTAGCCTAAATGGCAAAAAACGGAACCCTTATAGATTCGTCATGTCTGTCTGTCTGTCTGTCTGTCTGTCTGTCTGTCTGTCTGTCTGTCTGTCTGTCCGTATGTCACAGCCACTTTATTCCGAAAGTATTAAGACTACACAGTTGAAACTTGGTAGGTAGATGTATTCTGTTAACCGCTTAACGAATTTAATACAAAAATAAGAAAAATAAAAGATTAAGGGGGGCTCCCCATACATGGAACTGAAACTGAAAAAAAAATTTTTCCGACGGAACCCTTATAGATTCGTCATGTCTGTCTGTCTGTCTGTCTGTCTGTCTGTCTGTCTGTCTGTCTGTCCGTATGTCACAGCCACTTTATTCCGAAAGTATTAAGACTACACAGTTGAAACTTGGTAGGTAGATGTATTCTGTTAACCGCTTAACGAATTTAATACAAAAATAAGAAAAATAAAAGATTAAGGGGGGCTCCCCATACATGGAACTGAAACTGAAAAAAAAATTTTTCTTCAAATCAACACGTGTTGGGTGTCTATAGATAGGTCTTTAAAAATGACATTGAGGTTTTTAAGACAACTTTTTCTCAAAGTCAACCGTTTGAAAGATATTCACCGCCAAAGTGGTAAAATGTGTGTCCCCCCCCCTTTAACTTTTGAAATAAGAGAGTGAAAAATCTAAAAAAAATATATGCTGTAGATCTTAATAAACACTTTCAACCAAAATTGGTTTGAACGAGATATAGTAATTAGTTTTTGAGATATAGCACATTTTCCAAAACCGCAAATATAACTTTGTCATTCATACCAACACTGTGAAAAACAAAGTTATTTTTGCAGACGAAAAATTATAGGTGGTATTAAATATGGTATGGTATAAGGTAACTACGGAACCCTATGGCGCGTGGCCCGACACGCACTTGGCCGGTTTTTATTCTACTCTGCAGTGTGGTTTAATGGTGCAATTATGATGGTACGGAACCCTCGGTGCGCGAGTCCGACTCGCTCTTGACCGTTTTTTTTCTTAAGTTACCATTATCTACTGAATCAATTTTCTATTTAAAAAACAACTTATTTGCAAACGCCAATTTAATTTACATGGCTCTCAGAATAAAAAATTTATGGGTTTTCAATACGATTTGTTATGAACACAACTAAGTGCCAGACATAAATATTAGTTAGTTGGTTTGTTTTGAGCTACCAATGTTTCAAAGCTTAAAAGAAAAAAGCTAAGACTAGAAACATTTTATTGGTCTTTAAAAACTTCTTGTTTTACCAACTTTCATGGTGAAACTTAGCGTTTAGCTAATTAAGAAATTTTCCAAGTTTAAGTTTTCACTATATAATAACTTTAAGGCGCAGCTGTTTAATACCAAAACAAGGGTATGCATCCATCTCGTATCAGACTCGGGTCGGTATCTCTAAGTTTTGCAATAAACCACGTAAGTACGGAGTAGCTGAGCGTTCTTTAACAAGGACTGGTTGTAAACCCTCACACCTTTCTGTCACTGTAAAGAGAAAATATTTTGTTTTCAAGGAAAGTGCGGGCACATCATCATTACGCTGCGTAATTTTTTCGTATGTGCCATTCCGTCGCCAGTACTTTTATGCTTTCCCTCCATAAAGACAAAAGGGACTTTGAAGTAAAATCACGTACATTTTTTGCAACTTACTTAGAAGAGATTCAGCCCCTTGCCTTCCATGTTAATATTTTCTGGGAAAACATTGCGGGGACAACGCATGGAAATTACATTTAGATATTTGCTCGTAACGCGTACGTATGAGTGTGGGCTGGGATATTATATTTTACGTGCGCGGAATGTAATAAAATGTTTAGGCCACTCCCGTACCGATGCGCGCCAGCCCTAACGAAAATATAGGTAATGCCGATTGATATGGAAATGAGGGCTCCATTTCAAACTTCTTTTGGAGGTAAAATCTTATTTACTCATTCCTTTTAATAAAAGAGTTTTATGGAAGTTCCTTCTGTATTAGAATACATGTTTATTGGTTTTTTAAACACTTGCATCACAATAAAGAGAGAGTACAGTAGTTAAGCTTAGTACTCCGCGCGCTCGAATAACGCACACATAGACTTCTACTCACCGACACCACACCCCGGGCATTCCATACAAGCGTCGCGTTTCAACTACCTATACCCATTACACAGACGCTACACAGTGACGTTTTTGCACACGCGCAACTGTGTGCGAGCTATTGAATGAGCACACGGATCGGCACATGGAACTCGCGCTGTGGGCGCCGGTGGGGTGAGGTAATTGATTGTGGGGCGGGGCGGAGAGTTTCCTTTCTGTACGGTAGTACTTATATCTATTCTGTGCCGACACTGTAATTATAACCAGAATCTTAAACGAGCACTGTAAATTATAACGCACACAAGTGCGTGAGCAGTGTCGTCGATACGTGAAAGCTGTCTATGTATGTGAACGTTGCTCGAGCGCGCGTAGTACTAAGCTTCTGTATTTAGTCTCTCAATTTTGTGCTTACATGATAGGTACCTTACATTCTCTATTCTAACCTTTAATAACCTATTCTTGTGAGCAAGTATACAATCAGATCCAGTGTTCATAGTTATGATGTCAGCTTTGTCAGAAAATATTTCGAAGTAAGCAGTTGGTGCCAAGTAAGCCAATCTGCTCCCCAACATGTTTTAGTCGTGCATCAGCAAATAGGTTTCCAGCTATACGGTTGATTTAGCATTTGGCATCAGGTAAAATCTTTTTGGTGCCAATGTCAGAGGGCCTATTACAAACAGCACCGCAATAAGCGTACGATATTCGTCCCAATCTGTGACATTATTAACTCATGTATAAGGTACAAAATAAAATAAATCGATTGATTTGAACGAACATCGTCCGACTACCGCGATTCTTTTTTGGTACGAGGCATTAACTTGAAATGTTTTCGACGGAGTGAGGATAAGTTCGCGCATGCGCTCTTGTGACCGACCTATTAGCGCGCGCGCCTCTCCCGCCGCCCGCGTACCTACTTCACCGCTACGCATACCCAACACCCGCTTTCAAGATATTTGCCTAGTACTATGCCCTCAATTTCTACTCAGAGACTGTTCGAATGTAATATAAAGTTAACTGGTACCTTGAACTTAAACAGTGACACGCACTCTGTTTCATGGCTGTAATACATAGTTATAAATAATGCTGCAGCGATGAACATGGTAGTGAAAAAAATCTTGGTGGAAAGAAGTCGTACTCTGCAGCTGGTTTTTTTTCTGATCGGATGACTTTCAAGAAAGTTTAAAGATTTAAAACTTTCAAACAAAATTGTTTAGCTAAGAGTGTGTTCTGACAGTTTATTTCAAGTTACGAATTCAGTTTGAAACACACCCAGCCAAACAATTATGTTTTAGTAAAGCACAAAGCTTTCCAAAGTACTTACACGTTTTTTAAACGTTATTTTTCTGTAATATCTGGTACGACTGTCTACGATGACGATCATCGGGTTCACGTCCAACTTTTATGTGTAGTATGCTTGATTCAAAGGGTCAGGTTCTCGCCTGTAGTCGCTCACTGTTTAATTGGTCAGTCGTATAAAGTTTAATTGTAATTTCCACTCAGTACCATTGAAATCCATGCAATCCAATACGCCATTGCTTAAGTAATGCGTCGCCGTTTAGACTGTGCCTATCAAAGTGCAGTATCGTTTTACGACGCTAAGTTATTCGGTTAGAGAACATTAGTCGAAGGACTGTTAGTCCTAACATTCAGTGGAAACTGTTGCAGTTTGCGTTTAATGGCACCGTCCTTATCAATGATAAAGTTGGATGATAATTCTGAGATTTTGAATT
The DNA here is from genome assembly GCA_943789525.1 of Agriphila geniculea. NCBI lineage: Eukaryota > Metazoa > Arthropoda > Insecta > Lepidoptera > Crambidae > Agriphila > Agriphila geniculea. The sequence goes on along the minus strand of OX038873.1, from coordinate 18,787,574 downwards.
TATAATCAAACTTTTTCTCGTATTCCCAGGAATCTCAAAAACATTAACTCTCGTTAATTTGATATCCGAAAACTATAAAAACGATAAAATCGATTTTTGCTGCGAATGTGAGGCAAAGTGATTTTTTAATTTCTAATACCAACATTTAAAATAATACAGAAAAAAGAAATAAAGTGACAAGGATGGAACTTGTTAAATTGATATGTGATAAAAGGATAGATAGAGTGCTTTATGGTGTCATACATGGATTAAAAAGTAAAAAAATAAAATGCACGGATATACCAAGGAGTTTTAAATAAGGATTGTTAAAAAAGAAGGTTGATAATACGAAATAAAGAGTATGGACAAAATGAGGTTGCATGTATGAAATAAATATAAAATAAGAAAAATTTAAGAAATTTATTAAGAAATTAGTGTTTTATGATTATAAATAAATAAATAAGGTGGGATATTAATGAATAAGAGAAAAGCACTACGTAATAATGTGAAACAAAACGGCGGAAATTTACTTTATGAATAAAATTTTTCGGCCTAGGTTTGATCGAACTATTATTGTAATAAATTACAAAAAATGAGCGCGTCCAACGATGAAGATAGTGTCTAATTCCAAAAGAATTGAGTGTACAAGTTTCTAATTCTAGCTTTTACCAGGAAACTCACGTAAAAATTTTCTCGCTGCTAGAGGTGAAAAGTTGTATGTTTTACACGAGACCAAAATTTTATTGATTTTGGTCACTTGTATAACAAATAATTATTATCCCCTTGCCTTGCCCCTTAATAGCTACGCTAATGATATTAGAAAATTCTTACTAAGAAAAAAAAAACTGGATTTTAAACTGTTAAAAAAAGCTCAAATTCACTGTTGCAGAGAGAAAGCTTTTAATTAGAATAGTAAAAAACAATTTCGTGGAACAAAACTTAATTTCAAGTTGTACAATGGAACATTTAGAGTGTTCCCGGGTTATTGCGTTTTAGCGTTATCCCAACGTGGAAGTGGCCAATAACCGAAGCCTCGAAGGTTTCATATTGGGCCCTATGAGTGGCCCGCATCATTTTGTATTTGTTTTGGGAAAATCTGATGCACTGAGGAAAACGTCTCTATTGAACCAAAAATACCTAGGTTCTTTTAGTATCGTTAGTTCTCAAAATAATATTCATAAAATCTTAAAGTTCTTTATACGATAAATTCGACTTGATAAGAAGTGAATATTTTCAGCAATTTTGTTTTCTTTTAAAGAGTCTATTGCACATGGGCGTAGCGAGGTACGGGCAGGGAGGGGCAGCTGCCCCCCCCCCCCCCCCCCTTTAGATGAGTGGCCGTTCGCTGGTAAACTGTAATTCTGAAGAGCTTCATAGCTTGCGACGCTTCTTATAAGACCTAAGAAACTAACAAAGTTGAAGGCTGGCTTGTTAAATCTAACAATACGGGATGTGATCTCGTATTGTTAGATTTCACTGTGTATCTAGCTATGTACCTGTGTACCTAGATTAAATACTCTGTGTATTTAATCTAGGATTTTCTTTGTCTGTTACAAAATGTTACAAAAGTTACAATACAGTTATAAAAGTGTTGCTTATTACAATTTAAAGCTTTGTAACGTTTTAACTCTCTTAATAAATTTATCTCTAGAAACCTCGTCGCTTTATTAAGGGCTAAGCCGAAAATCTTAATATCTCTCCTGGGCGAGTTTCAATTCATAATTTACAGGATAGCGTCTATTAAGATCTTCCTCAGTCGATACTTTGAAAGATAAATACAGTTATTTGTAGGATTATTTTCCTGAAACTCGATTGCGGTTTGTTAATGGCATTATAATATTTTATTCAATCACAAGCGCTGAACTAGGGCAACGCGTTTTAAAATATAACAGGGAAAATTGTTTTTTTTTTCCGTTTGACAGTGGTCAATTTTGATACAATTCTAGACATCACACTAATGTAAGTGCTTTTCAATACCTTGTTTGAAGGTCTTCGTGTTACTATTTTATTAATAATCTACAAACAGCCTTAATAGAATGGAGAACATCAAAATGACCGGAATTATATTCAAACATTTATTAAGTATGCTGAAGAAAGTGATACCAAAAATCCAAAATTAATATCACGTCCACGAATACTAATTCCGTCGGCAAACTTCTAATAATATCCTTTAACAAATTAACAATTCTGGTTAATTTATGTTTATAAATGAGCTTCCTCAGTCGAAAGCATTTGTTATTCCGGCCGTGCGCCGAGTTGACGTTTTTAGGAAAATATTTTAGTGTTTTGAGGAAGTTGCAGAGTTTGTAATTAGTTTGCGGGCAGGTGGCACCACTGTCTTCGGAGTATCGTCACGTCCGATAACTTTTTCATTTGACGCGCACACGGGAAACTTTTCCATTTCTTTTTATTAACACCGAAACGAAAATGAGAGTGGGCTTTATGAGAAACGGATACCTGATGGTTTTGCTAATACGTATCATTCCTTTTGCTTGTTTTGTGCACGAACATTTTTATCGCTATGCCTTTAGAATATTAATGACTTCAGTGTTTATTTGATTTGAAAAATTGTTTTATGTTGAACTTGAAATAGAATATGTACTCTCTTGATAGTAAGATTATAATATATAAATTTAAAAAAAGCTCTGCTCTTTTCTCTATGTGTAACTCACTGAAAGGTTTATTTTATAATTTTGTCCCAGTAAAAACATTTACTACTAATATTTACCTTTTTAGCGTGTCAATTAATAAACACAGTTACGCTGCGATGATAAATCTAGTACAGCGAGACAGATTCGCTTCAAATATTAAAAAATATAGCTCGGAGCCGGTAAAACGAAAAAAAAAAATACTGACTTTATTAGTTTATACAATTGTTAGCCCGGAGCTATGAGCAAATGTTCTGTTATTCTAAACAACGGCACCAGTTATGAACAGGATTGTTTTCTGAGTTTGCATTCTCATTCGGGGTACGGGAAAAAAGAGATTCAAAGTAGAATCACGTACCAAGCCAAGTTATAGGATTCCAGTCTTTGTATCTTTCTACATTAATAATTTCGACGGGTAAGTTCATGTAACGCAACCTCGTCATTCTCCGGCTCTGACGAGATCTAAGATTTTATTTTTTACGTGGGAAGAATGTAATGAATAAGGGCATAACGCGTTCCATTATAATATAATGTTCCTTCAGAGGGAACTGAGGAAGCCTAAATTGATATACATAAGTCACTCGCGCCACCAGAGAATATGTTTACGGGTAAAAATTCATATAGTCTCTTTTTACGGTGTTCCCGCTTATATCATTAGTGGGATGGGATTATTTTCGTCCATTACGTCATTTATTTTGACGTGTGTAGTAAGTAAAACTTATTTCTAGCCTGTATTTGCTTGTTAAAATAAAAAAATAAAAATTTCAGGTCCGTGCTTGGCTTAGAGCAACACCGGCTTCTTCCGTAATGAAGCCGTCGTCGTTGCTCTAAGGTGCTTGGTAACTACAGTTTTATAAATTTTGTATTGTCAACTTGCTACAAAAGACAATAGACTTAAGAATTTGAATAATAATTTAATTAATTAAAATTAATGTCCATGCGTTCCAGAGAAAAAGATTGACAAACAGAACAGCTTTTGAACTTTTGAAAGGACAGCAACGAACAATTAATAATTTGATTAGACGGGTATTATTCGAATCAATAAGAGATATAATAAGTCTATAAATTAAAATAAATTGATATCAGTCATATGGCTAGATAACATTCTTCATTTAGCTTAGAGCAATGCGTATTCCGTTCCGTCCGGAAGCCGCGTTGCTCTAAGTCCTTCAGTAACTAAAGTATTGGAATACTTAAATGAATATGAATATATTTGATATACAAGCAGTAAAAAAGAATTTTGTGTCATATTATAGTTTGTTTTTTACCGACTTCAAAAGGAGGGAGGTACTCAATTCAACCCGTTTTTTTTTGTTTTTTTTTTGTATGTACACCGATTACTCGAAGACGGCTGGACCGATTGAAATGATTCAAACGTTATTACATTAGGTAAACTCCCAAGTTGGTCCCATTTTTTTAAATTTTGAAATTGGTTCAGTACTTTTCTAGTAATCTTGAAAAAAAGCACGAAAATAGTTATGATTTTGTGTGAACTACCTCGATGATCAGTCGTATAACTTCTTTGTTTATGAACTGAATAAGATAATTATTTTTTTATGTTTTTGAACGCTACGCTTACTACTAAAGTGTTAAAATAAGCTATATTAATATAAGTTAACTATGAAATTACTTGCCGTAGTCAATTCCATACAATACATCAAATCCTGTGATTTACATAATATTTGCGACGCGATTAAACCGTCTATTGCTCATTTTCAAGCTTTAAAAGTAAGCGTAGCATTCGAACGTATAGAATGTTAGCCATTTGAGTAGGGGGCAGGAAAGTACAGACAGAACCTGAAAAATATAGATACCTATTGCTTATCAAGTATATATTCATAGTTCATAGTTCCAATCAACACAAATACTTTTTAACCTGAAACAATATTTTTAAACAAGCTAACTGGATTTTTACCATGGACGAATATTTGTTCGTCCATGCTTTTACTAATGAAAATTTAATTTATTAAAATTTGTAAGAATATAACGCGGTGAAAAAAACTTTTCGCTATAAAAATACAAGGTTATTTTCCTCCTTAGAGCGCAAGGTGGCTAAATGGTGGACTAACAACGTCACGCAAAACAGCTTTTAACATTTTTGCACTAAAACTTGTACAATGTACAAAGAGAATGTTTAAAAGTTTACCGTAAGTTGGGTTCAAACTGTACTAATATAGCCCACTGAAAGAAAAAATCTTATAAAGCGCAGAATAAGTCCATAGTGATTTATTGAATTGTCATAAATTTCTTGCTTATATTATAATATAAATATTCTGATACTATAGTTTGATCTAAGCATACTTTAATTTTAGATTTTTTGGATTCACAATCCTATTAGAAAAAATTACTGACCCGTAGCCCGTCCTGTTTGATGTGCTACGTGTAAGTCGATTTTTTCTATTATATTATTTATCTTAATACATGAGGGTTGATTGAAAATTCTTTACAATAAAATGTATTTTCTTTCACTATTGTTTCCACTGAGGCTTTAATAACCCTGGATATTTATCTTCCATTGCACAAAGTCCGTCAACGAAACCGCATGCTATGTGTGGAGGGCCTAATGCAGGGGTGGTGAACTATGGGCAATAACAAAAAAATAGTTTTTCTCTAGCTTTCCTAGCGCATTAGTAGGGTTTGCGATTCGCCATACAAGTATCATTTTCACGAATAACGGTAACCATTTCGTTAAATTTTAATTACAAATGACAATATCTCGGTAAGCCTGATGTGGATTCATCAGAACTATACGTTAGTGGTAGTGAAATTAACAATGGTAATTATGATAAAAGAGCGGGAAAGGTTATGTTTGATGACATGTAAGCATCAGATGAATAGGCTCGTTCAATGTTTATCAATACCAGCTTTACGACATCCAGCTCCCAAACAGCCATAAACCAACTTTAGAAAGCTTTTTTTAATCAGCATGGGATAAAGTGCATGAGCACGACCATCAGCCATTTTTAATGTCCCCTGCTGGGGCATTGGCCTTCCTTATGAGTGGCTAAGGAGGATGGGCCATAACCCACCAGGCAGGCCCAATGCGGATTGGTGGGTGTTAACAACTGCAAATGCGCCCGGAACCAACGGCTTAACGAGCCTTTCGAAGCACGGAGGAGCTCGAGATAAAAAATTTTTGGTCACCCTTCCAATGACCGACCCTTGCGAAAGTTGCTTAACTAGGCCAGGAGCTAAACCACTGCTCCATCAAGCTCCTCAGAATCAGAATTAAATAGCACTTGAAGTAAAAAAGTTGTCCATCCCTGCCGTAATGGGCCCCGTATGCCGCACTGCGACTCGCGCTGTGCCGTTGACATCGGCGCGGCGCCGGCGGGCCGGCACGCGAGCAATTATTTAGCACAAGCCTACTGCATCACCCCAAGATTTCCTTGTGGCTAACTGCATTTGAATTTAGTGTATGTTTTTAAACGGACAGCGGCGTGTGGTTGAGGACTGCTTTTTTGCTTTCTTCGTTATTGGGGAAGGAAGATGAAAATAGTGTTTTGTTTGTTAGTTTATGCTAATGTTGTAAACTTAGGTATTATATAAAGGGTAGTATTTAATCGGGGAACAATAAATTCCCATTTTGGGTTTCAAAAATACTGAATATAGCGTACTGAAATACTACTAAGTGGACGACGGACCGAGGGCGACTACCGATATTAATAATTAATTCCCTTATATAAAAGGGTTTGAAGCTTTTTAGAACCAAATTGATTTGAAATAAAACACTTTTTGACGGATACTAGCGCGGTTTTATTGAATGTACTTTGGTATTTAGTTGGTATTTGGTTTGATTTTTGGTTTTTCCCGACGTTTCGGCACCTTTGCAGCTGCCGTGGTCACGGGGGACTGAAGCTACCCGTGAGCCTACCCTCAAGCGATGAATTTTTTTATACGTTCAGAAATTAAAATTTAACAAAATTTTTAATTATTTTATGTTGATTTATAATTTAATTTTATGAATTATTTGATGCTAAAAAGAGAGAGAAATCTACTGAAACTACCACCATTTCATAAAATTGGGAGGCCCCTCCAAGAAAGAAATGGCGAAAGAAAACTTGGAGAGGGAGCCGACCTCCGTCTTTTGTATTAATTTATTTATTTGCAAAAGGAACTAACCGTATCATTAGATCTTACAGTGTGTGTGAGGGGCTTTAGCTTGTGAATGATGGGGTCCCAAGCTGGTGGAATTTTCCAACCATCATCTCTATTGAAATTAGGATATTTATTTATTTCGATAGCCTCGCGGAGCATTCTAGGGATAAATCTATGTTCCCTAGCAAGGATTTGGGGTTTGTCAAATCTAATATAATGGTTGGGCCCCTCAAAGGCGTGTTCACTCACTGCAGACTTGTTATCGCGCCTATGTTTCATGTCAGCTACATGCTCTTTGACGCGGGTCCCTATGCTTCTCTTTGTTTGCCCGATGTAGTAGATTTCATGTCTAGTGAGCGCGTAAGCTTGAGAAGTGAATATACCAAATTGATTTTTCCTCTTAGCTCTTTTATAACCAATGACAACAATTAATAACTAAAATAATAACTAATTACCAATTAATTAGTAATTAGTTGGTATTTAGTTAGTAATTAGTTAGTTTTTGCTTACTAATAGCTAATTTATTTTGTGCATGCCGTGGCACCTGTTAGGATAGCGCTTAATATGTAAGTAACCTGTAGCATACGTTCTGTTGTATTGTTTATCATTTACTGTGTTGTTTGTCCTATATAAATAAATAAAAAAATAAACAAAATATTTTGATTCAAATTAGTTTACGTTTTTCCCGTTATAGTTACAGAGCTAGTGACAATATACTGTAACGGGTATCACAAGGCGCATCATTCAATATGATATAATGTTTAGGGTGTACATGAGTCAGCACCTACTCGCAAGGCCAGCAAATGGAACACCTGGCGTCAGCACGCTTTCAAGCGCTTTGATCGACTGCTGACTGCCTATGTCCCATGAATCTGTGTTCTGACTATTTTTCCATTAATAGTGCATAATAATTAAGCAGTATACAAATTGTCAGCCTTGAGAAAGCTCTTGTGTCGACCTCGAAATTGTGACAACTTACGTGGCGTGCTGACTCCGGCATGTTCCATGACAATGCGGTCTGACTACCTTCTCGTTTTTTTCTACTATTCTCTAGTATTCTGCCAAATTTGAACCTTGAGATAACTCTTGTCTTAAGCATGTCGAAATTTTACATACTTGAAAGCGTGCTGGCGCCAGGTGTTCCACTTCCTGGCCTTGTGAGTAGGTGCTGACTCATGTACACCCTAAATACTTATATTACATTGAATGATGGGCCTTGAGATACCTCTTGCGGTATTTTTTCACTAGCCCTGTAACTATTAAATTATTGGCTTATTTGTGTAAAGTAAAAAGGCTACCTGATTTTAAAGAATTAGGTAGGTACTTGAGTTATTCCATATTTGACAAGAAAATTGCTTTCCTCTCGTTTTTAACACGGTTTAAGTAGAAGCAAGATAACCGTTAAAAGTATCGAAAAAAGATTACATTTAAATAATATCACCCAAGCGATCACTTTGTTTGTGCGCCAGCAACGATTGACTCTAAGAAATTCGAGGACCTATTACAAAATAAGAAACGCGATTATCGTACGTTTTTCGTCGTTCGATTTTTTACCCTTATTACAAAAGTTAGTAATGTCGCGAAGTGGAACGAATACCGTCCGAATATCGCGTTTCTCTTTTTAAAATAGGCCCTCCGCCCTCTCGGGGGCTAAGTAATCAGCCCAAGGAATGTTCGATTCTTACAAAGGATTTCGAAATAAGGACCAAAGAGATTTTTATCATCGAATAAATGGCCGTTTTAGAGGCAAAAGAAAATTGCAATTTGTGATGACACCTTCTGAATTAGGCAGCGGCGGCGGGCGGCTCGGCTAATATTTGAAGGGTGTTTTGCAATTAGTTTTTTCCATGAGAAATTATTGATGTTAGTGTTATATAACGAGACTAATGAATATTTGAAATAGGTAATTACATCTACTGTTAAAAAGATCTCAGAATGATCTCATATTTACAACTGTTGAAAAAATATTTATTGCCCTTTAATTTTATGATTCAAATCCAAAAATTCAACATAATGAGGAGCATACAACAGCAACATCATTAATATATTAAACCCAAAGGACATTATGAAAACTAATTGGCAAAATTATCAACTCAAAACAGCAAAGTTAGCATTAGTCTACTGTTTATTCAATTCCCACTACAAATGCAACGAGTTAAACGGTCAGTGGCTATTTAACACAATGTAGCTAAACTCGAATGAAATCAACCGAATTAACGGGGGTCCTACCACGCAAATCTGCGGAAGTCGGCTTCATAATTTCATAATCTTAATAGGGCCCCTCGCCACGTAAAGTGGCGGAATTTAGTGAGGGTCCCTCCCTGCGGGCGTTCTGACCATATCTTATGAGTGCTGCGTAACATAATAGTCTGGTAGCTTATTCTTACGGTGTAATGTTTGGGCCGAAGGAGTTCACGGGCAGAAAGGTTTGTAGTTTTTTAAATTCAGTTTTAAAGTGTTTTTTTAAATGTAATAAGTTTATATTGTAATTTATTCATTCGGATCGCAAAGGTTTAGTTTTTTTTCACACGAAGTCAAAAATGATTGTAAAGATTTAGAAGCTGTCTTCTTTGTTTTCACTAAAGATGTCATACTACCAAAGTTTCTCTTTTATCCCCCCCCCCCCCCCCTAGAATGACCGTTGAAACGCGCAATTTATCACGTTTAACTGTCAAAAGACAATAAATTTTGACAGTTGAATGTCAATAAAACGCTATATCACGCGATTTATATCATGTTTCGGTGCTAGAATTCCTGTAGTCCGCAAATGAAAAAAAAAACAAAAAAAAAAACGAATACTTATTGCATTTTGATCTTTTAATCATTTCATTTCTATATATAAATCTGATATAAATCTAATTCTACTGACATAATTCGAACAAAAGGTAAACTCAATTACAGCTGAAATACAGCTAATACACTAATTAAATTCATTATAGTGTTAAATTTTAAGATTGCAATTTCACATGAGCGTCAACCAAACATAATCGATTGATTCAAATTGTAAATTAGTGGAATTGGACCTCAGTAATTCGATAGTTATCAAAAGTTCCGTCATCAATCGTTCGCAGCCGAAACGAAACGCTAAATAAATCGTTCGCACCGGGCGAGTGGGGTCGAGTGCAGCGTCATTAATTCAATTTACATACAATACAGACCGTGATGTGCTCCGCGAGACAGATAATCGCGCAAATGACTTTTCGAACTCCGAACAGTGGATGGCATTATTCATAAAGCGACATTTTCATTATTCAAAGTTTTAAGTTTAAATTTTTTAAACTTCACTACTTCAGTTGCTCTGGTATTACATAAAACCATAGAAAATGATGAGATTTTGTCCTTGATACTGCAGTTTTGATACGCCCCGTATATGTACCTGGACCTGGAATCTCAGAGATAACGCTTTGTTATCTTATTCAATACCTGTACTGTAGAGGCGTGGCAAATTTTTATGTCCAGGGCCGGTGATTTTTAGTTTTAAAAAAAGAAGCACAAATTGACAGTTTTTGTGTATGTCAGATAACTATCTGACATACACAAATTCAGATAACTATCTGACATACACAAAAACTGTCAATTTGTGCTTCTTTTTTTAAAACTAAAAATCACCGGCCCTGGACATAAAAATTTGCCACGCCTCTACAGTACATATGTGTAAAATATATTATAATTTATTTCTAAATCTTTGATTTTGGTTTCAATTTCTTATTTTGCTCCGTGGATTTCAATAGGTATCTCTTTGTAGCCCGTAGAACATTTAAATCACCGAAAAGGTTACCGTTTGCCGTTGTGATATAGTTATTTATTACGAAATTATAGATACTTTAACCCATGTTTTACAGATCGCAACCCGCCGTAACTTATATTTGTATATCTCCAAAAATTATATTTTTTTATTTTTCCAGGTTTACCACATGGTTTAGCTATTGTCGTGTTCTACAGCGTTGTTTGATTGCCACTAATAATAGTTAAACTTTGGAAAGTGATCATACATAGATTTAAGACGAGGTAAAGTCCAACCATTTTCATCAGGTCTTAAATCTGTGTAAGGCTACTTTTTATATTCTTACTTTTATCTGTGGCAATCAAACCAAGCTGTAGAACACGACAATAGCCAAACTATGTGGTAAACCTCGAAAGATAAAAAAATATCAATTTTGGAGATATACAAATATAGGTTACGGCGGGTTGCGATTTGTAAAACTTGGGTTAAAGTATCTATAATTTCGTAATAAATAACCATATCACAACGGCAAACGGTAACTTTTTTGGTGATTTAAATGTTCTACAGGCTACTGTACTATAACAGTTGTGTAGGTTTATTTTAGGCATCAAATACTGTTTTATAGACTACTGAACTTATCACACAAACACTTTAGCTACCATCCATCAAACAACTTAGTATGTTATTACATAACATAGTATATAACAGTTCAATATATGTAGTTAATATTTACTATATTGAACTGTTTGTTGTTTTTACATCATACTTGCTCGGTAACTAGGATTTACTTATATAGTATGAGGCTGTGTAAGTTGGCATGTGCAACACAGTGCATTGTTTAAATAGAACGTTCCATTTTCAAATCACTTTACAATTCAAGGATGGTGAATGCTGTAACTGTAAAGTTACTTTACATCATACTTGCTCGGTAACTAGGATTTACTTATATAGTATGAGGCTGTGTAAGTTGGCATGTGCAACACAGTGCATTGTTTAGATAGAACGTTCCATTTTCAAATCACTTTACAATTCAAGGATGGTGAATGCTTTAACTGTAAAGTTACTTTACAATTCAAGCATTTAAAACTCCTTAGAACCAATCTCATTTCTTTTATTATAAACTGACGAAACTTTTGGCTGAAAAAAAAAACAATGAAAATGGCGGCATTTCATTTCAGTTGAAGCAAGGTATGCAAAATTCTGCAATGCAAAAACAGCTGATTTTTTTCGTGATTTCGAGGTTGGTCCCATAATGAAAGTTGTTCAGTTTAATGGTCTGATCAACCCTACGAGTTTTCAATGAAATAACCCTTTAACGTTTTATTTTTGTTTTAATGTTTTTGTTTTTATTTTTATTTTTATTTTTATTAAATTTACCTCGCATGAATGATGTAAAATAGTATGCTTACCTCGGTTGTAAGTAGCTATTACACCCTCGAACTATATTCGCCCTCGCTCGCTTCGCTCGCTCGTGCGTCTAAATATCTCGGGTGCACTCGATCCATCAGCGCCCTTTGCGAGCTGCGCTCGCACGGGCGCCAAATTGGATCTTGTTCTGTAATAGCTCACTTACATCCCTTGTGTAACAAACTACTATTACAGTTCAAGCATTTAAAACTCCTTAGTGACCCAATCTCTTTTCTTTTATTATAAACTGACGAAACTTTTGGCTGAAAAAAAAACAATGAAAATGGCGGCATTTAATTTCAGTTCAAGCTGCAAAATGCAAAATTCTGCAATGCAAAAACAGCTGATTTTTTTTTCGTGATTTCGAGGTTGGTCCCATAATGAAAGTTGTTCAGTTTAATGGTCTGATCAACCCCACGAGTTTTCAATGAAATAACCCTTTAACATTTTATTTTTAGTTTAATGTTTTTGTTTTTATTTTTATTTTTATTTTTATTTTTATTTTGATTTTGATTTTGATTTTTATTTTTATTTTTATTTTTATTTTTATTTTTATTTTTATTTTTATTTTTATTTTTATTTTTATTTTTATTTTTATTTTTATTTTTATTTTTATTTTTATTTTTATTTTTATTTTTATTTTTATTTTTATTTTTATTTTTATTTTTATTTTTATTTTTATTTTTATTTTTATTTTTATTTTTATTTTTATTTTTATTTTTATTTTTATTTTTATTTTTATTTTTATTTTTATTTTTATTTTTATTTTTATTTTTATTAAATTTACCTCGTATGAATGATGTAAAATAGTATGCTTACCTCGGTTGTAAGTAGCTATTACACCCTCGAACTATATTCGCCCTCGCTCGCTACGCTCGCTCGGGCGTCTAAATATCTCGGGTGCACTCGATCCATTAGCGCCCTTTGCGAGCTGCGCTCGCACGGGCGCCAAATTGGATCTTGTTCTGTAATAGCTCACTTACATCCCTTGTGTAACAAACTACTATAACCTACTCACTCACCTACCTACGCGGAGAATTTCGGGTCACAATATTGCTCAATGATTTCAACAGTGGAGGGTGTGCAAAAAAAACTTAACATATGACTTTTACAAAGCGTGGGAAAAATAAATAATGCATTGAACATGAATAGAAGCAGAGTAGTGGAACCAATGTCTCATAAATCTGGTATTTTATTATTGAATTTAATTGTCTCACTGAAGTTGTATCTAATTTCCATCTAAATTAAGTTTTCTTAGAAATTATGTAACAATAGTAAATCACAATAACTATATTTTGTATGATAAAAAATCTATAAGCGAAAATATGGATCGAAAACCGCATTTTGTTAAGTAACTGCCAGAACTGAACGAGTGTCTATAATTACCAATTCTCAGTTGTACTGGACGGTGTAATAAAAAATTCACTAATGGAAATTCCATTTTAATGGTTGCCCGCCGCAGCGTTCTTATTTCAAAAGTTTGCCATTTTTGAAATATTGTAATACAGTTTGCATACAACCGTTCGCCAGCAAACGAGAGTGGGAAGCATAGAATGGTAAATGGAACGAAAACATTCGAGTTTTGTTTTCATTCATTTAATTAGGCTGAGTTTTAAGTGGCGCCTCGGTGTCGCCGATCCAGGCGGCCATTACATCCAGCTTCTGTAGTTAAACCACTCGTTTTGTTAACTTGACTGCGATTTTTAAACTTTTCACGTTAAATCAAGTGTATAAACTGAAAAGAAAATTCAGAAAAAAGTAGCTCTTATGTCTCTGACCGTTAAACCAAACGCAGGATGACAGTAGGGATATATGGAACGGGGGGCTAAACTACACTGGATCATAAACCTTATTTTTTTTTGGAACCTCTATCTCTTTTTTCTCACAGAAATAACATACCTACGCAAGAGCGACAATTACGCTTGGCGACAACCAGGGGTCTGATTACGTAACTTTGTTGCAATCAACACTGACAGAAATCGCAGTTACATTGCGGCTTTCGTAAGAACCAATAAGATACTATCTTACTTAAAGCAGCAATGTAACTGCGCTTTCAATCGAGAATTGTTAGCAATAGACTTACGTAATTCGGGGTCAGCTAGCGCCGACGCCGACGCAGCCAAGCAGCTTTTTCGCTCTTGTATTTTTCTTAGTGAGCAAAAAAGATATAGAGCAAAAACTTTATGGCGGGCAGCCCAATATAGTTGAACATCCTATATTTCAAGGTTTCTCATCATATTATACCGAAAATTAATAATACTCGTAATACGTAATCACGCTAACCTTACAATTTTGTTACAAAGCCGCACCCTTGTACGACCTTTCGTATAATATAATATCTATAAAACTTATTTCTAGATAAAACAGCTGCCAGAGTTAATCACCTACTACAAAAGAGTTATTAACAAGTCGCTGACTTTAATTCCCTTAATGTTTAGTCTGAACTTGTTTGTCAACTATTGATATTTCATGTTGGCCCTACAAATATCTATCCACTATTTTAGCCCTTTTAATATTTAGTAAACAAAAAGTATTGAGGAGCTCGGTGGCGCAGTGGTTTAGCGCTTGGCCCTGCGATTGTGGGGGTTAAACAACTTTCGCAAAAGCCGGTCATGGGATGGGTGACCAAAAATGTATTTTCTCGAGTTCCGAGTCCGTGCTTCGGAAGGCACGCTAAGCTGTTGGTCCCAGCTATATTTGCAGTCATTAACACCTACCAATCCGCTTTGGGCCTGCGTAGAGGGTTATGGCCCATTCTCCTTATCCACCCATAATGTGCCCAGCAGTGGGGATATTAAAAATGGCTGTGTGTGGAAATAAAAGCTTGTTTACTTGTGATGTGTGTGTTTGTTTGTATTTTCTTGTAAATTTGTGTACGTACAAAATAAATAAAAATAAATGTGATTAATGATGATATACAAAAATGAGAAAAAGTTCAACAACATTCAATAAAATCGGACCCTAACACATTTTAGCCCTTGCCTTCAGATATTACAAGAAAGCAATTAATTCTGCCAAGTTAAGCTGACTGCTATTAGTGTAGTCTCTAACAATAATAACTTAAGACTAAAAGTGAAACTTATGTTGTTCGTACTTGGCTCAGATTTGACTGCATTACTCGGCTTGTACCGACACAGGCTGGCTCTAAGTTTCTCAAGTTATTACTTGGATACGAGCTGTATATTGGTTAAATTTTTTATACTTATATGAGCATTCTAATTGGTGAGCTGTCAATGTAAGTATTGTACATAATAATATACATTTATATTTAGTGTGTCTTCTTAGTACAGTAGCCCGTAGAACATTTAAATCACCAAAAAGGTTACCGTTTGCCGTTGTGATATAGTTATTTATTACAAAATTATAGATACTTTAACCTAAGTTTTACAGATCGCAACCCGCCGTAACCTATATTTGTATATCTCCAAAAATGATATTTTTTAATTTTTCAGGGTTTACCACATGGTTTAGCTATTGTCGTGTTCTACAGCTTTGTTTGATTGCCACTGATAATAGTATGACTATGGAAAGTGATCATACACAGACTTAAGACCAAATAAAGTCCAACCATTTTTATCAGGTCTTAAATCTGTGTATGGCTACTTTTTTTAGTCTTACTTTTATCTGTGGCAATCAAACCAAGCTGTAGAACTGACAATAGCTAAACTATGTGGTAAACCTCGAAAAATAGCGTACAACGCCGCTAAAGAAGTTTTCACTTCAAAAAATCAAACCAAATTCCAACTAATTACCAAAGTACTTTCTAAAAAACCGCGCTAGTATCCATTAAAGTGTTTTATTTTCATTGAAGATACTTCTTTAAAAAAGGTGCCAAATACCTGAATTAATTTCTCTTCTTCACCACAAACAAATTATTAAGAAACAGTCATAAATAATTTTTTTTCGTTTACATATAGTCTGATATTATATATTGCTGAGTCAGACATTTATGCGGAGGGTGGCGGTAAGCGCCGATAAATTTACTACCCCATAATACTCCTGCAAAGTCTTAAATTCAAATGCCGATCGTCTAACATTTCGAACAAGCATTTTTAGGGTTCCGTACCAAAATGGTAAAAAGGAACCCTTATGGTGTGACTCAGTCTGTCTGTCTGTCTGTCTGTCACAGCTGATTATCTCGAAAACTACTAATGGTATTAACTTGAAATTTGGAATAGTTTAAGATGACATTTGTCCAACTATTTTGCAAATAAGAAAGAAATAAAAAGATTAATATTTTTTTTTATAAAAGGGACTGAAAAGGGGTCTTAAAAATTTAAAGTTAGGTCAGTAGGGCATGTGGGGTATTATATGAAAGAGCGCTGTTTGCACATTTTAATACATTATTTCCTTTTTTTAGGCCGCATAATTTTCGACTTATGATGAAAAATGTGAAAAAAATACCGTTCCCCCCCCTTATCTCCGAAGTTTGCAAAGAGAAAAATCTGAAATAATTCTATGTGATAGTAGTTTATGTAAAAATTACAGGAAAAATAAAACGATGTCTCAATATAACACAATTTTTGAGAAATTAAAAAAAAAAAAAATTAGTTCCACTACCAGTGTAACAGTGACCTCAGTAGCCAAGTACTTCAGCTATCCATTGGTCTGTCATCCTCAAACACCTTCGATTATCTACAGAGGTAAGTAGTCTGTAAATTCATGAAGACGTTTAAAGTATCGGCCAAATTTGATCGTCTAAATTTAATGGACCCACGTTGTGTTATTAGTAACCCAAATACTTTTCTGGTATGCCTAGCTCAAGCCTAGATGCTTTCTTATCAAATGCACTACTACTAGACCTATCTTCTGACTAAAAAGAGCCTTATCACTAACATCTTAAAACTAATAATTTGGATAAAATAATTATAAATAAATTAAATAATATAACATAACAAGTACTTTAGCAGGTATGAAGTAAGGATAAAGTAATAAGATAGGGTTTCTTTGGAAAACCTATAACCAAACTCAAAGGCGCATGCCTTTGGCTTTGGCGGGATCGCTTCCTCCATAGACCATATCGATCAACTTTGACAAGTCCATCGATAGGATCAGCCCCAGATCCCCACCGAATCCTCTCCGACGCAACTTGGCGCTGTTCCCGAAGGATAAGTACTGCACGACAATGGTGCTTCATCGAAAATGCGAACAGGGTAATAGGGAGGTGAAAACCTAATTTCACAACTCTTTAGTAGGATAAGGTACAACCAATCCCACAGAGCGCCCACTCCATATCGCTGTATTCATGCTATCATGCATAGACAAAGGTATGTAGTTCATCGGAATGTCCAAATAATGCATAACCAATGAACTACTCAAGTGTTTGTGAGATTGCCAAGCGGCTAGCACGCAAGGCAATAATTCTCTTAGGCAAGAGGAGATTGGATCTAACAGATTCATTTTACTAGCCCTACTTCCTTACAAAGCCATGTATCAACAGCCGAAGAATTCTTCTACTTACTCATGGTTTGCATATCAACAGCCGGGTATAGCTACTCTGAAGGTGTTATACACAATCAACAACTCTTGCTCAAGATAAAAGTATGAAGGTATGTATAGTGTATATTCTAAACTGAACAGGACTCTGAGTCTCATTATTGCATTATTTGCTCTACTTCCTTACTTAGTGTCCAAATCACTCCCTGAGACACGGCCGTGATTATATATATAAGGATATCTTCACAATCATGTTCCCAGAGGAAAAACTGTATCACTATGTAAGTCAACAGCCGAGACAGGTACAGCATTAACAAGATCTCCAAGTCCATGCTCAAATGGAATAGTAAGTACACTAAAAGTGATAAATATATTGCCGACTTGTGGAGTTTGTGTTTGAATACATATCTTTGCATGACACAATCCCACAGCAACCTAAAGGAGCACGCCGTCGAACAGGTTGCAACGTTCAAATTAATATTGAACATACAAGCAGGTTAGTAATTAAATTAATATCAATTGTAATTAGGTATTCACTATGGAAGTGATAGGGTGATGGATGAAGAAGGAATTGTCATAGTAAAACATAACATGATGCAAATATAAATCAGAGACCCAAGCTGGATTACGGATCCAGAAAGATCTCTAAAATATATGATAAATTGAGTAATATTATAAGTCTCACTCAAAAGATAAATATTAAAGTCGTTGCATGAAAGGCACCGCCCTCTCACTATAACACTTTACTAGTTTACTGAGGTACATGCCTAAATTAACAGAGTTAGTCATGGCAGTGAAGGCAACAGCATACCAATCATACAACAACCAAACACACTAAATATTTGTGCTCAAAATATTAATCATTATGTGAAAAGTATTGTCTCGTATGGTCAACGTTGTTAGTTCAAACAAATGTTCTAGAAGCTATACAGATTCCAGAATTTAGCCATCTTAAAACAATGATATTTTGTTCACATAATATTTAGAAAAATTTAATAGCAACTTTCATAAGTTAAGCAAGTTCCAAATCTTAAAACTTTAAAATATGGAATAAGGTGGCTGGACTTTGTCCAATGCAAATTATACTTCTGGATCTTAGTACTTAAGTACTTATGTAGGCATTTTTAGACCAACAATTAGGACTAGTGTCAGGAGATGTGAACAAAACATTTCTCACCACAGAAAACCTAGTAACCAGACTCAATAATTTATAAAACAGTACAGGCAAGAAACCAGAGTTTTAAGTAGTTATTTGAATTAGATTTAAGACCTTGATCGTTAGTAATACTGATGCCAGGGTGATACCTAGTTAGTTAGTATACACACAGAACACAGTAACAGCGTTATAAATGGGAACACAGATTTTCCTTTAATTAACCGGAGATAAATTTTAGAAAACATGCCCTACTTACGTGGACTCCACCTACTTAGTAAGTGGATTTTCTTCATACCTCCCTCATTTTAGCAGGACTTTCTCGCACAGGAAACGACTGCCACACAAACCATATCACAACCACAAAACCACATAAGCAGCGGCTTTTCATAAAGCCTGCCAGATCTCAGATCATTTGGCCATCAATTATGACTTTAGTACACTAACCTGAGGTTTTGTATCTTTTACAAAATATCTAACCACATAGATGTAGAGATTCAATTTGGGGCAAATGATCAGACCTTCTGACAGCCTTCTGGCCGCTTATTTCACTGCATTGAACACAACCACCACTGTATACACAGAAACTAACGCCGCGACGCGAAGCTTCGCTAGGCTCCAGGAAAGCCGACGAGTGCCTTCCAAGCCTTTCCGGGGCGAAGCAGCTTACGGAAGCAGGTTGAGCGGTAAGCAATTCCCATTGAATTTAACCATAGCTGACGCCTAGCATCGTGCTAGCTGTCCTGGAACCTTCTGGCAATCTCAACAAACTATATTTTGACACTTGTGGCCATCAGGATCGAATAGCGTGGCGCCTCGCTGACCCAGCCCCGATATCCACAAGGATCGAGCAAAATCAATTCACAGGAAAATTACGTCTACGACCCTCGAAAGCAAGGTGACATGCTTACCGCACACCCTCACGCCTGCCTAACGCAAAATATTCGCTGAAATTTGCTTTTAACTAAATCTGCACTTTAAAACTAAACTTTGTAATCTTTATAAACAACTAAGTAAACTTCCTACAAACTTTCTGAACTACCCGGCTGACACCTTTTCAGCTAACGCACGCGACGGAATTATAAACCAGACTCCCTGAGGCATCCCAAATCAGCCTTTTTATACTTATTTTTGGTCCCCTTTCATTACCAAAAAAGGCCATGAATTGTCGAACATTCCCGTGTCCTATATACTTTACCATATTTGGTCAAAGTAAATAAGCTTTCATAAGTCCAGAATTTTTCCTTTACTCAAGTTTCGGGTGGCCAGCATTCGCTCCCCGAATCGCCATAAAATCCTATATTTGTCTACCTAGAGTTCACTTATTGTACCTTTTATTCACCAGTTCCTTTGCACAAAATATAACAATACAGCACTTCCATTCATTCTCCAACCAGACTCCCTAATTTCCAATTACTCTTATTGATCGGCCGATAGAATACAGTACCAACACTTATGTAAGATTACCTAATAAGTACATACATATATAATACATAAATATATAACAAATAAAATGAACTGACAAAAATATTTTAGTAAGATAATAGCTTGGCATCTTTTAAGTGATCCATAAGAGTTTTTGTAATATCTCTAATCAATTTCCACACTAATCCTAATTTACCTCTTCTCATACGTTATCTAACTTCTATTGCTTGCTCCCTTCGCACGCAGTCCTCATTTTAGTCAAATTAATAAGATTTTCTAATAAGACATTTTTTTAATAACCAGGACTAAAAGTTAATAAATTGGCCTAAAATAGGGCAAAATCACGATTTACACGCTAAACGTCCTAAACTCCTATTGGTCGATGACTCAAGTTAGGCAACATGCAAATATGAACGATAAGCCCATAGACAACATAATTACTTTTTATGTCCCTTTTACACTAGTCAAACACATTTCGATCGTCTGGGGCGATGCTAGACAAGTACCACAGAATAGATAAATTACCGCGTTCAACCAAAAGTAACCCGCCCCGCATCTTCAAATAGTAATTTTAATGTAAATGATCGACAAAATTGCCTAATAACGTTAGTCCTAAGGCACAGCGGTGACCTAAAATGCATCGGAGACCAGTTCCGTTCATCTGCATTTCACGGCTTCATGTTCAGCACACGCAACTCCTCAGTGCTAATCCTTCGCCCCGATGGCCTCTCGTTCACTGCGCCACCTATATTTAGCTACGAACACACATACGCAAGAGTCGGCTCCCTTCGCGTGTAATCTATTGTCTTTGCCGAAAGCACATTCGATTACTTTATCAATGTAAATGCTTACAGGCCGAACTGAGCTATTTTATTTATTAGACCTAGTTATTAATCGGCGTTGCTGACATAAACTATCCCTACAGGAACCTAATTAACGAGAATGTTATATGTTTCTACTTTTCTACATTTGTACTGAAGTCGATTATTTTACTGGTATTTAAACCAGGTATTTAGACTTATCATTTACTTGTCCCTATATTTGGCAGAAGTATCCCTTGTTGAGGGATATCACTCTGACATGACATGAAGAAGTACGCATTCTAATCTGTGTAACAAGTAAATGATTTAAAGAAAAACGTTCACTTGACCCGTGCTTGACCTCTTATCAATTACGATTTTCCCTATGATAACA
This sequence comes from Agriphila geniculea, assembly GCA_943789525.1. NCBI lineage: Eukaryota > Metazoa > Arthropoda > Insecta > Lepidoptera > Crambidae > Agriphila > Agriphila geniculea. Next base: position 18,766,510 of record OX038873.1, on the reverse strand, counting down.
GAAATTTTCTTTCAGTGATATGAATTAAATTAATGTACACTACGGCAATTCGCTAGGTAAGTATTCTATATCTGTCCTATTGATGCAATTCTTTATAATTGAACTACCGTTATCTATATTAAAGAAAAATATTTAGTTTCAGATACGCCTAAGAAATATTAACTACTCAAGGCTTTCAGAGATATGAAAATATTCTATGATCTCTTCAAATTGATTAACTTTGCAAGTTTACCAGGTAATCACATTTTTCAATTTACTTAATTTTGTTGTATATTTGCCTATGAAACTATAATTTTGCTGATTGTTTAAGAACTATAGAAGTTAGGAGACTATTTCTTGTATTGATATAGTATATTAATTCAGAACAAATAAACAGTATAAAGATTATAACAATAAATGCCTAATCTTTATTGTTTTTATAGAGGGCAAGATCAAGAGTCAGCAAACAAGTCGGCAGAAACTAGCGTTATAAATATTGTTGATGCAAGTCTATTGTAAATATTGTAATGATATTCATTTAAAAAGATATTACGTGTAAATATCCAATTACAAGTTGTCTTTAATACGTTTAGGTTAGGATTCACCGCTTGATATTACTATAAATATTAGGGTTAATTTTGTTTATGATTCTTTATTTGTTATTTTATTTTAATTGAGATTCTTGATATTATAATGATTAACCGTGTAATTGATTCAATTAAGTTCCTTGATTTTACTTGTGGGTTCAATATTGTAAATATTATGTTGTTTAAGTTCATTCATTTTATTTGTGGGTTCGATATTGTAAATATGTTGGTTAAGTTAATTCATTTATTTGGGAACTTGATATTGTAAAAGTGTTGATTGAGTTCATTTATTTTAAGATTTTGATATTACTATACTTATTCTGTATTTGAGTAGGTTAGGTTGATTTAATTTACTCGCGAGATTTGATATTATTAGGTTTTGTAAACTAAAATTGTTACAAGAATTTAAGTTGCTTGCAAGCTTGGATATTATCATAGTTAATATCATAAAATATTGACATTATAATTCATTGTTTAACTGTTTCATGATTTGACTTACAGAGTTTCTTTTGATATTACTTACCGTTGATTTTGTAAAAGATTAAACATATTGATCTTAGGTTTGATTGCCAATTTTTGTATAACTCCTATTATTAACAATCGCGATTGACTTTGTTCTGATTGTGAGTCTATGAAAATTTGACGATATTATTTGTAGATTATTGTGCTACTAAGAATAAAGTACAGATATTATCATGTAAGTTATTGTGAAATTATTGGTATAACAAGTTTTTTTTAAATTTTGTTGGAAAGATGCCATTGTTACTTGAGCATTATTAATTTAACTAGCTAGTATACTAATTATATTTAAAAATAAGATCTTAGGGAACCGCTGGGTCAGGGAAATGACTCAAGTACGACTGTCAAAGCGATTGATAAAATTGGATCACTTTAATATTATACATTTAAACTCCAATCAATAACTGCACTTGTTCTGCCATCTTAATATTATTCTTTTTTTTTTCATTAACAAGTAGATTATCAAGCGCTATAATGACAGTCTTCCTTGGCGGGGCGTCGGGTGGTCATTTCAGGGGGTAGGGGGCTACACACACCTTGTATAAAAAAAAATATATATATGAAATCTGGCTTTTATTTTTCCTAATATGTCTACTATTCCTTCATTCCTCATATATTACTGTTTCATAATATGATGGTCACGGTTGATTGGACCTATTTGTGAATAATTTATAACTCCGGCGAGCTACTTTATAAAATTATGGGGCGGGTGTGCCGGTCCAATCCATACCACCATATTCTTTCACGCTTCGCATAGTAACTATAGCTAATTTTTTTCTTTTAAATATTTATTATGTAATTAAAAATGAAATATTGATAGGAAAAACGACATCTGACGTAGATCTGACAAAACATACTGAGTACTATGAAAAAGGATTGCAATTACTAGAACCAGATGATACCACTAGATTACACTAGATGGCGCTGTGGTATTTAAAATAATAATCAGGGTATTTAAAATAAATTTATTTTCTCTTGAATCACATGCATTAGTAACTAATAAACTAATATTACCATTATTACTACTGTAACTTACAAATAAAACTTGTTTTGGGAACCATAAGAACGGGGGTAATACATTGTGAATCCAATAGTCAACTCTTAAACCGCTAGATCTATTCTTGAAGTTCATTTGATATTGTAGTCACTTATAGTAGGCCTCGGTGAACACCCAAGGTTAGAGGATTGATTCTGTTATACGTTGTGTATATTTTCTGAAAAGAGGTAATGAGATAAAATATTAATATTTTCAAATTTTACAAAATATTACTTTAAATTAAGTCCTTTGAATCCATTGTATTTTTGCTTAGGTTTAACAGATAAGGAATAAACTAACTTAAGCTATATTGGTTTGTTAAAATAATAAAATAATAACGAAATCATCTTTTGAGAATATTTCCCGGACTCTAGAAACTTGCCCTCTATAAAAACAATAAAGATTAGGCATTTATTGTTATAATCTTTATACTGTTTATTTGTTCTGAATTAATATACTATATCAATACAAGAAATAGTCTCCTAACTTCTATAGTTCTTAAACAATCAGCAAAATTATAGTTTCATAGGCAAATATACAACAAAATTAAGTAAATTGAAAAATGTGATTACCTGGTAAACTTGCAAAGTTAATCAATTTGAAGAGATCATAGAATATTTTCATATCTCTGAAAGCCTTGAGTAGTTAATATTTCTTAGGCGTATCTGAAACTAAATATTTTTCTTTAATATAGATAACGGTAGTTCAATTATAAAGAATTGCATCAATAGGACAGATATAGAATACTTACCTAGCGAATTGCCGTAGTGTACATTAATTTAATTCATATCACTGAAAGAAAATTTCTGTTATCATAGGGAAAATCGTAATTGATAAGAGGTCAAGCACGGGTCAAGTGAACGTTTTTCTTTAAATCATTTACTTGTTACACAGATTAGAATGCGTACTTCTTCATGTCATGTCAGAGTGATATCCCTCAACAAGGGATACTTCTGCCAAATATAGGGACAAGTAAATGATAAGTCTAAATACCTGGTTTAAATACCAGTAAAATAATCGACTTCAGTACAAATGTAGAAAAGTAGAAACATATAACATTCTCGTTAATTAGGTTCCTGTAGGGATAGTTTATGTCAGCAACGCCGATTAATAACTAGGTCTAATAAATAAAATAGCTCAGTTCGGCCTGTAAGCATTTACATTGATAAAGTAATCGAATGTGCTTTCGGCAAAGACAATAGATTACACGCGAAGGGAGCCGACTCTTGCGTATGTGTGTTCGTAGCTAAATATAGGTGGCGCAGTGAACGAGAGGCCATCGGGGCGAAGGATTAGCACTGAGGAGTTGCGTGTGCTGAACATGAAGCCGTGAAATGCAGATGAACGGAACTGGTCTCCGATGCATTTTAGGTCACCGCTGTGCCTTAGGACTAACGTTATTAGGCAATTTTGTCGATCATTTACATTAAAATTACTATTTGAAGATGCGGGGCGGGTTACTTTTGGTTGAACGCGGTAATTTATCTATTCTGTGGTACTTGTCTAGCATCGCCCCAGACGATCGAAATGTGTTTGACTAGTGTAAAAGGGACATAAAAAGTAATTATGTTGTCTATGGGCTTATCGTTCATATTTGCATGTTGCCTAACTTGAGTCATCGACCAATAGGAGTTTAGGACGTTTAGCGTGTAAATCGTGATTTTGCCCTATTTTAGGCCAATTTATTAACTTTTAGTCCTGGTTATTAAAAAAATGTCTTATTAGAAAATCTTATTAATTTGACTAAAATGAGGACTGCGTGCGAAGGGAGCAAGCAATAGAAGTTAGATAACGTATGAGAAGAGGTAAATTAGGATTAGTGTGGAAATTGATTAGAGATATTACAAAAACTCTTATGGATCACTTAAAAGATGCCAAGCTATTATCTTACTAAAATATTTTTGTCAGTTCATTTTATTTGTTATATATTTATGTATTATATATGTATGTACTTATTAGGTAATCTTACATAAGTGTTGGTACTGTATTCTATCGGCCGATCAATAAGAGTAATTGGAAATTAGGGAGTCTGGTTGGAGAATGAATGGAAGTGCTGTATTGTTATATTTTGTGCAAAGGAACTGGTGAATAAAAGGTACAATAAGTGAACTCTAGGTAGACAAATATAGGATTTTATGGCGATTCGGGGAGCGAATGCTGGCCACCCGAAACTTGAGTAAAGGAAAAATTCTGGACTTATGAAAGCTTATTTACTTTGACCAAATATGGTAAAGTATATAGGACACGGGAATGTTCGACAATTCATGGCCTTTTTTGGTAATGAAAGGGGACCAAAAATAAGTATAAAAAGGCTGATTTGGGATGCCTCAGGGAGTCTGGTTTATAATTCCGTCGCGTGCGTTAGCTGAAAAGGTGTCAGCCGGGTAGTTCAGAAAGTTTGTAGGAAGTTTACTTAGTTGTTTATAAAGATTACAAAGTTTAGTTTTAAAGTGCAGATTTAGTTAAAAGCAAATTTCAGCGAATATTTTGCGTTAGGCAGGCGTGAGGGTGTGCGGTAAGCATGTCACCTTGCTTTCGAGGGTCGTAGACGTAATTTTCCTGTGAATTGATTTTGCTCGATCCTTGTGGATATCGGGGCTGGGTCAGCGAGGCGCCACGCTATTCGATCCTGATGGCCACAAGTGTCAAAATATAGTTTGTTGAGATTGCCAGAAGGTTCCAGGACAGCTAGCACGATGCTAGGCGTCAGCTATGGTTAAATTCAATGGGAATTGCTTACCGCTCAACCTGCTTCCGTAAGCTGCTTCGCCCCGGAAAGGCTTGGAAGGCACTCGTCGGCTTTCCTGGAGCCTAGCGAAGCTTCGCGTCGCGGCGTTAGTTTCTGTGTATACAGTGGTGGTTGTGTTCAATGCAGTGAAATAAGCGGCCAGAAGGCTGTCAGAAGGTCTGATCATTTGCCCCAAATTGAATCTCTACATCTATGTGGTTAGATATTTTGTAAAAGATACAAAACCTCAGGTTAGTGTACTAAAGTCATAATTGATGGCCAAATGATCTGAGATCTGGCAGGCTTTATGAAAAGCCGCTGCTTATGTGGTTTTGTGGTTGTGATATGGTTTGTGTGGCAGTCGTTTCCTGTGCGAGAAAGTCCTGCTAAAATGAGGGAGGTATGAAGAAAATCCACTTACTAAGTAGGTGGAGTCCACGTAAGTAGGGCATGTTTTCTAAAATTTATCTCCGGTTAATTAAAGGAAAATCTGTGTTCCCATTTATAACGCTGTTACTGTGTTCTGTGTGTATACTAACTAACTAGGTATCACCCTGGCATCAGTATTACTAACGATCAAGGTCTTAAATCTAATTCAAATAACTACTTAAAACTCTGGTTTCTTGCCTGTACTGTTTTATAAATTACTAGCGGCCCGCCCCGGCTTCGCACGGGTGCAGTGCAATGTAGTTACTAATGTAAAACTGTGCTAATGTGGTGTCAGTGTGAAGTTATTTGATTATACTACAGGATATCTACATATATACGATGTACGCAAGGGGTGTTAAAATATAATTGAAGTGTGTGTGTGTATGTCTGTCTGAGGCCACCTAGCTCCCAAACTTAAAGATCGATTTTATTGCGATTTTTATGTATAGTTTAAGAGAAGCGTACAGACGGCGGGAAGCGACTTTGTTTTATACTATGTTTAGCTTTTGCCCGTGGCTCCGCCCGCGTGGGAGTCGGTAATCGTTGTAAGTCTTCCCTTGGAAACCAATGATCGGCATGAAAAGAAGCCTGTGTTAAGTATTCCAGACTATAATCTATCCCTGTGGCAAATTTCTCTAAATCCGTTCACCCGTTCAGACGTGATTGAGGTACAAAATGAACAATATCCAAACATAAAAAAAATTCACATTTTTACAATTTTGTGATATGTAGGTAATAGCTGCACCCCGCGGTTTTACCTGCGCAATCTGTTGATTCTGTAACCAAACTCGCATCTCACTTCGAACCTCACTTCACTTCGCGTGAATTGTTATTAGAAATTAGCTAACTAAATGAGCAACGTTAGATTACAATAAATTTAGGTAGCTATCTAAAATATTTTGTGATGAAAAAAAATCTTATCATTATCTTATTTATGATTTAAAGTTCCCGTCCCGTGCAGTGAAGTGAGATTCAAAGTGGGGTTCGAGTTTGGTTACAGAACCGACGTCCTACTGTTCACGATTTTGTATTAGGTAGGTAGGTAGGTACTTAATAAAATTTCTTAGCAGTAATATAACAAAATAATTATAATAATATTATGTAACATTTAATACTCATACTTAATAGTTTGGTAGGTATCTTCTTTTTAAATAAAAATCTATGTATGTTTATTTGTTCCTGGTTCCTGGCTAAAATAACGTGACATTGCAAATTATGTCGGGTGCAACTTATGTTGTGCATTATTATCCGGCTCTAGATTTCAACACTTTACACCACATTCCTTGTCACGTTAGATATCTGATATTTGCTAGATTTTGCCACGTTTTATAAGTAGACTAATATTTCGTAAAATAGGTAGTGAAAAGGTCTCAGGATAAAATCTTATACAACATGAAATGTCAGCTCGTGCGGTGACATAATTACAATCTCAGGGGAGGTGACAACCTGACAACTGACATTTATTTTTCTTAATCGTACAAATGCACTAAGAAGTTTTGATTCCGATATCGAAGTCAACCACCCTAAAAATAGCTTTCTACCCCTTTTCAACCCTGTTAAGGGATACATTTCAAAAAAATACGAAATACGTGTTCAATTAATTTTGTAAAAGAATGTCTATGCCAAATTTCAAGTCAATCGGGCCAAGGAATCGCGTTCTCCCATACAAACTTTGCCACCCTGTTTCACCCTCTTAGGGATTGAATTTCGCAAAATCCCGTCTTAGTGAGCACCTACATCCTAAACGGGACCCCCATGCAAAATTTGAGACTCCTAGCACTTGTAGTTTCTGAGATTTCGTGATGAGTCAGTGAGTGATTTACGCTTTTATATATATAGATTGAGTCTGGTTACTAGGTTTTCTGTGGTGAGAAATGTTTTGTTCACATCTCCTGACACTAGTCCTAATTGTTGGTCTAAAAATGCCTACATAAGTACTTAAGTACTAAGATCCAGAAGTATAATTTGCATTGGACAAAGTCCAGCCACCTTATTCCATATTTTAAAGTTTTAAGATTTGGAACTTGCTTAACTTATGAAAGTTGCTATTAAATTTTTCTAAATATTATGTGAACAAAATATCATTGTTTTAAGATGGCTAAATTCTGGAATCTGTATAGCTTCTAGAACATTTGTTTGAACTAACAACGTTGACCATACGAGACAATACTTTTCACATAATGATTAATATTTTGAGCACAAATATTTAGTGTGTTTGGTTGTTGTATGATTGGTATGCTGTTGCCTTCACTGCCATGACTAACTCTGTTAATTTAGGCATGTACCTCAGTAAACTAGTAAAGTGTTATAGTGAGAGGGCGGTGCCTTTCATGCAACGACTTTAATATTTATCTTTTGAGTGAGACTTATAATATTACTCAATTTATCATATATTTTAGAGATCTTTCTGGATCCGTAATCCAGCTTGGGTCTCTGATTTATATTTGCATCATGTTATGTTTTACTATGACAATTCCTTCTTCATCCATCACCCTATCACTTCCATAGTGAATACCTAATTACAATTGATATTAATTTAATTACTAACCTGCTTGTATGTTCAATATTAATTTGAACGTTGCAACCTGTTCGACGGCGTGCTCCTTTAGGTTGCTGTGGGATTGTGTCATGCAAAGATATGTATTCAAACACAAACTCCACAAGTCGGCAATATATTTATCACTTTTAGTGTACTTACTATTCCATTTGAGCATGGACTTGGAGATCTTGTTAATGCTGTACCTGTCTCGGCTGTTGACTTACATAGTGATACAGTTTTTCCTCTGGGAACATGATTGTGAAGATATCCTTATATATATAATCACGGCCGTGTCTCAGGGAGTGATTTGGACACTAAGTAAGGAAGTAGAGCAAATAATGCAATAATGAGACTCAGAGTCCTGTTCAGTTTAGAATATACACTATACATACCTTCATACTTTTATCTTGAGCAAGAGTTGTTGATTGTGTATAACACCTTCAGAGTAGCTATACCCGGCTGTTGATATGCAAACCATGAGTAAGTAGAAGAATTCTTCGGCTGTTGATACATGGCTTTGTAAGGAAGTAGGGCTAGTAAAATGAATCTGTTAGATCCAATCTCCTCTTGCCTAAGAGAATTATTGCCTTGCGTGCTAGCCGCTTGGCAATCTCACAAACACTTGAGTAGTTCATTGGTTATGCATTATTTGGACATTCCGATGAACTACATACCTTTGTCTATGCATGATAGCATGAATACAGCGATATGGAGTGGGCGCTCTGTGGGATTGGTTGTACCTTATCCTACTAAAGAGTTGTGAAATTAGGTTTTCACCTCCCTATTACCCTGTTCGCATTTTCGATGAAGCACCATTGTCGTGCAGTACTTATCCTTCGGGAACAGCGCCAAGTTGCGTCGGAGAGGATTCGGTGGGGATCTGGGGCTGATCCTATCGATGGACTTGTCAAAGTTGATCGATATGGTCTATGGAGGAAGCGATCCCGCCAAAGCCAAAGGCATGCGCCTTTGAGTTTGGTTATAGGTTTTCCAAAGAAACCCTATCTTATTACTTTATCCTTACTTCATACCTGCTAAAGTACTTGTTATGTTATATTATTTAATTTATTTATAATTATTTTATCCAAATTATTAGTTTTAAGATGTTAGTGATAAGGCTCTTTTTAGTCAGAAGATAGGTCTAGTAGTAGTGCATTTGATAAGAAAGCATCTAGGCTTGAGCTAGGCATACCAGAAAAGTATTTGGGTTACTAATAACACAACGTGGGTCCATTAAATTTAGACGATCAAATTTGGCCGATACTTTAAACGTCTTCATGAATTTACAGACTACTTACCTCTGTAGATAATCGAAGGTGTTTGAGGATGACAGACCAATGGATAGCTGAAGTACTTGGCTACTGAGGTCACTGTTACACCAGTCAGCAGATGGCGCTGATTAAATTAGTTCCACTACCGGCCAAGAGATGGTGCTGACCTAAGAAGAAAAAAATAGTTCCACTATCGATCAAGAGATGGCGCTGACATAATACTACAATTATAATTGGTGGCTGGTTCTAATATAATTACCTACTATTTGCCGTATGAATAAACGAAGAATAAGTTCCTACCAAAGAAAATATACACTAACGCGAAAAGAAGCGACACCTGCGCATGGGTGCTGTAAAATTGCTCGCGGCTATGTGTGCCATCGGGGCGAGGAATCTCCTCCGCGGAGGCACGCGCTATCAGGCTTGCCTAGTTCGCTCGCACCGCTCAATAGTACAGGGTACATTACAGGCAAGTATGTACGACAAACTAGAGTGATATGTGGCGGCAGTCGGGCTTTAATCTTTCATCATTCAGGCAATGTAATTTGCTTTTCGTACAATACAATACAGGGCATATTATTGCTTTTCTCAAGAAATGCGAGGAAATTAATAGTATATTGTACATTGAGAGGTGATGTGGTAATTGCACTTTCTTCCGAGTGATACATAGTGCTTTAAAATAAAATAAATAAGTACTTAAAATGTTAATGAATTAAAATAGTAACAATAATTATGGCGTCTTGTCTTTCACCCCGGAGACTCCATTCAACCACCCCGAACTACATATCTATATTACACAGACACTGCACAGAATGACGTTTTTGTACTTTTGTATAGTAAAAATACTTGACCGTTTTTTGACATTTCATTTAATACCTCTCATCTACCTCCGGAGTTTTTCAGGGGGGTCAAAAATACTTTATTTTTTGGCTCCGACGCACCGTTTCCGAAATTTCCGAACTTTCCAATTTTCTAATTAAACTAAATAAATCTAAAATAACAACTGAATTAATACCAATATACGAGCGGTAATCCGTAAAAAGCATTTAATTTCTAATGAACTGTACGTGCAGAAATTAATTTAAAAAAAAAATAAGTAATTGCTGAAGTTGATATTATAATAAGAATAACGATTCGGGCAAACGAAAAATAAACCTTGAAATTAATACAAATTAAGAAATCATATAACTATTATTCTAAGTATAACTATTGATCATATAATTATAATGCATTTAAATTAATATAAATCAATACAAATTTATTTATGTTGTAAGCAGCTGTGGTTAAAATTTGTAAATTAAATGTCCGCCGTTTATCCTATTTTTTTTAAAACTGTACTAAAGTAACATATCCAAATATATTTATGACAAGCTTTCGCCCGCGACTTCGTCCGCGTGGACATTTGGAAAATGGTTCCACATCAGTTTGATGGTCCCTCATATTCGTAAGGCCTTTGTAAGGCTATATCAAACAGTTTGTATAAATTTGGCTATTACCAAACAGTTTGTATTTATTGATGTCATATTATTAGTCATCAACTTGGCTATCATTAATTAATTCTTAACTTTCTTACAAAAAATATATTGCAAAATGTAGCTAGATCATAATAGTTGAGAAATTAATATGAATGTAAGGAACTTTTTCCTACGGGTAATTTAAATTAAACCCATTTCCATCGCAAGCTACCAAAACACGGAACCCTCGGTGCGCGAGTCCGACTCGCTCTTGACCGGTTTTTTTATTTTTTTTTGTTTTTAAACTTTTCAATCGGTCGTGTTTCTGAAAAAACTGAGTTGGTTTTTATATGCTCACCAGGCATTGAATATAACTTATACCTACTCCAAAAAATTGCGAGAAACGTTTAAAAATATGATTATGTACCGATTATTTTGTACAAAGCAAATCTGTACCCTAAGCCCGAGCATCTATCGAGAAAAAAAAACGCGCGTAAAAGTACTCGATATAATAATTATCTACGGAAAATTCAATTTTGCCTTTTTTCAGTAGATGGCGCTGTACAAATTTCCCATACAAAATTACAGTATCGAATTTTTTTACGCGCGTTATTTTTTTCGATAGCTGTTCGTGCTAAGGGTTAGGTACTGATCAGATATAAAGCTGCACTTTCTCCGTATGGATAATTTCTCCACTCTTAGCTGCTAAAATTTAGCAGCTAATAGTTAGTTTAATATAATATAACAAAGTAATATATGTATTTTGCACCTCTATGGATTACGATAACGAACCCGATTGTGAAACGGACGAACGAACGGAACGTATCCATATTTCGTTGAGATGTAGTACAGATTTGACAAAAGCTCTGAAAAAACTATTATTGTAAATCATTGTTATAATTATTATATAACAATGATTACCTAGCTTCTGACTACCTATCTTGTATTTTTTTTTCTTGTAACAGCCTAGACTGATTATAACTTCAAACTTTGAATTTAGCTTGAACCCTGTAAATGATTAAAAGAAATTGTAATTCATTGAGTAATGATCTAATTATAATTTTATTTATTAGTTAATCTTTGTTAATATATCTTTGTTATTAATCTTTGTTAATTATCGGCAGCTTAATAGACAGATATCTAAGTCTTTGACGAGCGACCTTCGCCAATTTAATACGAATCGTATTAAGAGGCCATCGAGCGGAACAAAGGCTCCAAAGTGTTCGCGAGAGATCTGTCTATTGGGCAAAGCCAGATGACAAAGCTGAAAACTGACGACGGACGCATCATCTCAGCGAAGCCTGAAATCCTTAGGGAGATCGAGAGTTTCTATGGGCAGTTATATTCCACGCAGACACCCGTTGAAAGCAAGGCTAAAGACCCCAGAGCCAAGCTTACCCGACACTATACCCAAGATATCCCGGACGTCAGCATGTACGAGATTAGTATGGCTCTCAAACAGCTGAAAAACAACAAAGCTGCGGGCGACGACGGAATCACTACAGAACTTCTGAGAGCGGGCGGTAAGCCGATACTTAAAGTCCTCCAGAAGCTTTTCAATTCCGTCATCGTCGAGGGCAGAACGCCGAAGACATGGAACTTAAGTGAGGTGATTTTGTTCTTTAAAAAGGGTGACAAGTCCCTCTTAAAGAACTATAGACCCATCTCGCTTCTGAGTCATGTCTATAAGCTGTTTTCGAGAGTCCTTACGAACCGTCTCGCTCGCAAGTTCGACGACTTCCAACCTCCCGAACAAGCCGGGTTCCGAAAAGGCTTTAGCACCATAGACCACATCCATACGCTGCGGCAGGTCATACAGAAGACCGAGGAGTATAATCTGCCACTTTGCTTGGCGTTCGTGGATTATGAGAAAGCCTTTGATTCGATTGAAACCTGGGCGGTGCTGCAGTCTCTCCAAAGGTGCCAAGTGGACTACAGGTATATCGAGGTGTTGAGGTATTTATACAAAAATGCCACCATGTCGGTCCGAGTACAGAACCAGAGAACAAATCCTATCCAACTGCAGCGAGGTGTGAGACAGTGAGATGTTATTTCTCCGAAACTGTTCACAGCTGCGTTGGAGGATATCTTTAAACTCTTAGACTGGAAAGGACTCGGCATCAACATTAATGGCCAATACCTAACACACCTGCGTTTTGCCGATGATATAGTTCTAATGGCTGAGACCTTGGAGGACCTGAACACAATGCTCGAAGATCTCCGTAGTGCTTCCCAAAGAGTGGGTCTTAAAATGAACATGGATAAGACGAAAATCATGTCGAATGCCCATGTTGTGCCCGCTCCAGTTCATGTTGGGAACACTACACTTGAAGCTGTTGACCATTATGTATACCTAGGACAGGCAGTCCAGTTAGGTAGGTCCAACTTTGAGAAGGAGATCTCTCGTCGAATCCAACTCGGGTGGGCAGCATTCGGGAAGCTCCGAAAAATCTTCGTGTCCGATTTACCTCAGTGTCTCAAGACGAAAGTCTATGACCAGTGTGTGTTGCCAGTGATGACTTACGGCAGTGAAACGTGGTCGCTAACTATGGGTCTCATAAAGAGGCTCAAGGTCACCCAGCGTGCAATGGAGAGAGCCATGCTCGGCGTTTCCCTGCGTGATCGAATCAGAAATGAGGAGATCCGCAGGCGAACTAAAGTAACCGACATCGCTCGAAGGATTGCTCAGCTAAAGTGGCAGTGGGCTGGACACATAGCGAGAAGAACCGATGGCCGTTGGGGCGGAAAGGTTCTTGAATGGCGACCGCGCACCGGACGACGCTCCGTGGGTAGGCCCCCGACAAGGTGGACCGACGATCTGGTGAAGATTGCCGGAAGCCACTGGATGTGGGAAGCGCAGGACCGATCGTCGTGGAAATCCTTGGGGGAGGCCTATACCCAGCAGTGGGTGTCGTGTGGCTGATATGATGATGATGATGATGTTAATATAAAGTCTGGAATCGATATTCATATTTATAAATATCGTACCATTTGATAAAGCTGATAAGTTTTTTGCGCCCATTTTTCTTGTCAGCTAAAAGACGTCATAATGGGTGGTAGGGTAAAAAATTATTTGACGATTTAAAAACGCTCATTATGTGAGCTTATTTGAATAAAGAATTTTTCATTTCATTTCATATAAATTATTAGCTTAATATTAACTTATACCACTCAGCTACTACCTATATAGTAGAGGTATAATAAACTATTTCATCCCTTCAAGATACGGCGGTCCCAGGGGACAACTAAAAACTAGGGGGAGTACGAATGGCGCGCCGGATAATTGACCTGCAAATGTATATTTATAGACAGTGACAAATAACCAATAATTACAATTTAGTACAATGAATTCCATTCACTTAACTAATAAACCGAGAAAAACTTCGTTAAGATGTGTTTTGTTAATGTTACTCAAATCAATGTCACTTTAATTAAGGACTCCTTTCATTTTCTATGTTTTGAAGAAAAGATACAATCTCCTTTCGTTGTAACCTTATATTAATCGTAATAGGAATAATGAGTAGTGCAACAATATCTGTGTAAAAAAACCTACCTCTATAAAGCAAGAAATAATATTCGTAATAATAAAACACGTCTATTGAAGTCGGGTGGGGCTGGAGTACAAATGTCTTTTTTTTTTTATTCTAAAAGCCCCACCCGACTTCAATAGACGTGTTTTATTATTACGAATATTATTTCTTGCTTTTTAGAGGTAGGTTTTTTGAAGTCGGTTTTTTGTTTTTTTAAACAATTTTTTATTTTTTTATTTTTAGTGTAGGTACCTTTTGTATTAGGTAGTGTAGGTATATTATTTAGGTAGAAATTAAAATCGGCTCAGCCAAACGTGAGTTAATCGCGGAGAAACATACATACATGCGGGTCAAACTGAGAACCTCCTTTTTTAAGTCGGTTAAAGAACTACACTTAAGATATCCCTTTTCCAACAAAAACATAATTATCTTATTCAGTTCATAAACAAAGAAGTTATACGACTGATCATCGAGGTAGTTCACACAAAATCATACTATTTTCGTGCTTTTTTTCAATATTACTTGAAAAGTACTGAACCGATTTCAAAATTTTAAAAAATAGGACCAACTTGGGAGTTTACCTAATGTAATAACGTTTGAATCATTTCAATCGGTCCAGCCGTCTTCGAGTAATCGGTGTACATACAAAAAACAAAAAAAAAAACAAAAACAAAAATAAAAACGGGTCGAATTGAGTACCTCCCTCCTTTTGAAGTCGGTAAAAATGGACCCAACACTGTAACACTTTTCTACCTATCGGAAATCGTAAATCATTCAGAGCGTTACATTCTATTATATGGACGTAGGACGTATGTATGTAGGTGTGTAGGTAAAAGTATATGTTAGAGCATTTTAAAGAATCTAATACTATTGAAACGATATTGTTAACATATTTAGTAGAATCGATCGAGGCCATATTTATATACTTGCGATAAGCCATCTTTGCCCATCGTTACGTAAACGCAACATAATAAATTCAATCCTTCGTTTTAGATTAAATAATTCATAGACAAATCAACTCGTAAATAGTTTATGACGCTACAAGTCTGGGCCCAATACTCATATATTTTTTGCACATCATTCTTTGTTACAAAATATTGCACTGATTTTTCTTATTACGCGTTTTTTTTAATTAATTTTTATTTTAATTTTTACCCGACTATGGCGAAGCAAAACGAAGGGTTATGATTTAGACCGGTATGCATGTGAGTATGTATGTAATGTATGTTTATACATAACATAAACTGACAAATCGTAGGTACTTTTAGAAGAGTCTTTATCAATATAACAAAACATTATCTAGGAATTAAGCTTAACTCTATTCACCCTTTTAAAAATCACTAGTGCGTAAATTCACCTAAAAAAATTTAACCGCCTCTGTGGTCTAGTAGTTCGCTTACCCGTTTATGACGCTGGGGTCCCGGGTTCGATTCCCAGGGGGGTACCTACAATTTGTACTCTGGTTGGTTGTAGGTAGGGCTTATTTCAAGTCCGCCTGGCTAGCTACCACCATCTTACCTAAGCGTCCCCGCTGTCGGGCGATTAATCGCTGAGCGATTTTTGTCGCTGAGAATAGACCATAAGGAGTTCTATACGTAAACGCCCACGAGCTACTTTTTGTAGCTGCGATAAACGCTGCGTTAATCGCAGCGATAATCGCGGCGCTTTTTTGTCGATGGCTAAGTAAAACCTTAAACGTGTCATTTCGCAGGCGATTATCGCCGCGATTAACGCCGCGATTATTGCAGCTACGAAAGTCGCTCATGAGTGGTTACGCTTAGTCTGACGCCATAACAAAAATAAAAAAAAAGTGTTCCGGCAATTAAAGGTAAGATAGCTAAGTTCCTCAGTGATGAGGATTCCGGGTGTAGTGCGCTTCCACCTACGGCCTATCGTCGCTTAACATAAGGTGAGGTGAAGGCCAAGCACATTCCGTTATACATAAAAAAAAAACATTTTACAGGTATCTTTAAATATATTTCTTTTTCTTTTTCCGTAGTTTTCTAGGCTTTACAGTCCATCTCCATTTCACGAAACTGAAGGTCACGGATCGGGGTAGCTATTCCGACGCGCCAAGTAATCACTATTATAGTAATTCACAGCCTTCAGAAATTCCTTGAAACTCCCCTCCGCAAAAAGGTGAGCAGAGAGAATCTTAACCTGTTTTCGCCAAGAAAGAGTTACATAAAATGTTGCGTAAAACAAAAACGTCTTTTGTTACAGCGAAATTTTGTATAGGTTTATTGTAGGGATTGAGCTTGACGATAAGTTTTTATTTATTTACCTTACCTTTTTTTTTCAAAGCCACCATGTTTTTTTTTTAATTTTATGCATTCACAATGCTAATTTTATGTTAAGATTATTAATATAATTGAAAAATATTAGAAAAAATCGACTCACCCGTAGCAGCTCAGACGGGACTCGAACCAGCACCCTTAGGATTCCGGCCCAATGCATTAACCAATTATAACCAACTAAGCGACTCGGTAGCATAATTAGTTAGTGCATTGGGCCGGAATCCTAAGGGTGCGGGTTCGAGTCCCGTTTGAGCTGCTACGGGTGAGTCAATTTTTCTAATATTTTTCAATTATATTAATAATCTTACCATGTTATTCTTAATATTTATTATATCACAATGATCACAACCTTCGATCAAAAATATCCTAGATAACGCATCACGAACTAAAACAGTACGCAGAAATGGCACCTCAAATAGCGCCCCAGTTACAAACTTGACGCTTATTTTGTACATAATCACCTCTTATTTTGTACAAACTCACATTTTATATCACATTTATTTTGTACAAAATGTGCTTATTTTGTACAAAAACACATCTTTTATCACTTTGTGCAAAATAAGCGCCTAGTTTGTAAGTGGGACGCTATTTGAGGTGCCATTTTTTGAGACTCTGACCGGATGTCTAGGTTATTCTTGATCGAACATCACAACAATAAAATATTTGAAGATTTAACTATAAATTCTGTTCATCAGAAAAAATAAAAGTGGTCAACGCATATACTTGAACTTGAAAACAGTAAAGATCCTTTGTTCGTCCCTTTGCAGAGTTGATATTTTTTTATGAAAATCATATTTTCAATAAAAACCCTTCATCGTACATAATTCTTGTATCATCATATATTTTTATTGGAACAAGAACAAAAATGTTGATTCAATACAATCCGTGTCATCTTGTGGCGACTCGAAACAAACGCTTTATGATGAACAGCCGTGTTCCATCCCTCCTTTCATAAAATTTTATTACCACCAATATTTATTATTTATAGTTATAGTGTGGTACATCCATTTTCCTAACCGTGTAACACGTTGTAGCATGCTCCAAGTTTAAAGATACTAAATTCAGAGCATACCAGAACTGCCCCCTGATTTTGTAACTTTGTTGCAACCAACTCTGACAGAAATCGCAGTTACATTACTGCTTTAGTACGAACCAATGTCAGAATTATCTTACTTAAAGCAGCAATGTAGCTGCGCTTTCGATTAATTTCAATTGAGAATTGTTAGCAACACACGTAATCAAAGGGCTGATAAGAGTACAAGTAAAAAAATACTTACGAATGTGGCAATGTTTTCTTCTACTATTTGAACCAACTGCTGTCACATCGTCCCATATTGGGATAATTTAACGTTTGAGCTACTCCAAAATTAATTTGCCAATAATTAAAATAAGCCTTACCAAACTCGTAAAATGGCTACAAAATCTCCTAGGGCAGCGTCATAAATCACAAATAAAAACTTCAGTTGACTGCCACCGCAAAATTCGTCGTTTTAAGCTGTAATTGAAAACATGGCAATGATACAGGGTGAGGGTTTAAATGTCAGTAAAAATGGTGTTTTAATCCGTCCATCGATACCTGCCGGCGACAGGCGGATTACCGTCGAGCCGAGTCGTGCCTCGACGCTCGCCGACTCGATATTTTTATCGATAAATACACTCATATTTTACGTTTTGACGTGTAGGGTACATTTTTAAATAGCTATTTGCGGCTTTTGATCTTTTTAATTGTTCTTTCATTCGCCGTTATTCGAAGCTTTTGATATGATTGAAGTATTCAATACTTTGTAAATATTTTATATAAAATAATCTTGAGATCAGGGGCTGATTGCGTAACTCTGTTGCTTACAATTCTCGATTGAAATTGATTGAAACCGCAATTACATTGCTGTTATAAGTAAGATAGTTGTTAAATTGGTTCTTACTACAGCAGCAATGTAACTGTGATTTCTGTCAGACTTGATTGCAACAAAGTTACAAAATCTGGGGGCACAGTTAGTAGAAGTTTTTCAAGATTATTTTGTTTAAAGTACAAAAACAATCAATATTTTTCAGCCTTTATTTTTGTACTTAGACGTTGGACATGCAATAAATAATAATTTAATTAAAATAATATCTTTTTAATGCCACCAACTTTCTGGCAACAGCACTTTAAAAAGAGATAAAAATCTAAACGCTAAATAAAATCAGATTCACTTTTAACGTTTTTATTTAACATCGACACTAAATGGGCTATAAAAGAATAACAGCTCGTTAATTAAAAGCGTTTTATTGCAAACTCGAAGTTAAGTGTGAGACGTATGTCTTTTCAGGTGGAACCTGGATACTAGCCAACTACCTGTGGAGGCTTTTGGGGTACTTACAATATAAGAAGCCAGTTTTACTTTCCTACACACAAGTGCAATGCTGAATGGGGCGGCAAAAGTTTTGTATTGAGGCCGTAAGTCAGGTGTATTCTTTTGATCTTCTTTTGTTTATGACTGATAACCTGTGGATATCGGTTGAGCCACAGGAATATTCTATTTTACCCTGTGGCTGAGCCTTACGTGGGCTTTGTTGCAACTTATCGCCGATGCCTTTTCTTAAATAAAACTCGACCAAGATAATTAGGCGCATGACAGCTGCATGATAAGTTCATAACACCGTTTTAATTTAGTCGAGTTGTAAATAGTTAGGAAAAGACTTAGGCGATTCTTAGGTTTAGTGCAAACGGCCGTAAAATTTAAAAATAAAAGTCGTAAGTTTAAGTTGGGCACAAACATTTGTATGGATTTTAAAAAAGGTATTAAAAGTGATTGTGTTTTTTAAAACTTTTCAGTTAAGTAGGTTATACAAACAATTTTTAAAAAACCAGTTGAATAGGAGAAAATTCTTGCAGGCAGTTTTATATAAAATCACCTCAACTCGAAAATATTAATTTTGGTCAAGTAAGTAGGTAGGTATAGTACTTTAACTTTGCTGGAACTTCAGAATGATGATTTTTTCCTTTGAATCCAAATGAAAATCCTTCAGCACTTAACAAAAAAAATACTTATTAGCAAGTGATAGAATATTAATTAAAAAGGATTTTCCATAACGTATAGGGACTGATTCACCAACTGAAATCCATTGCTGGCGTAAATACTTATTTTTCCTAGAAAACAGTTTAACTTTTCCGTGTACTTCCCTACCCGTCCGTTACTGAATGCGTCATCGGGAAACCCCCTTCTTGGGGTTCAGGTGATTACCGTCCGATTCATAACTATTTCAATCTCTTTTTGTTGTTGTTGAGTATGGTATTTCTGTAGTGATGATTCAGGATTTTTTATGCATTTGCAGTATTTATTAAGCATAAAAGAAAAAGAATATACCTAATTGTAGTTTTTCTTTCATAATGACAATTAATGTATCCTTTTTTGGTCAATAAATTAACTTGAAGATTATTTAATGCTATTATTCTGATGAAAAAGATCTTGTTTGCTACCCGAAACGGCCAATTTTTTAATATTGTTTAGGTTAAACAAAATCTGTTTTAACAAAATGATCATTTTAATTAATTATAATTTTTGTTTCAGGGGGATTCTAACAAATAACCTTAATTTTGCTGAAAATAGTTACAAATTGTATTAGAAACTGCTCTAGTTTTGAATTAGCGAGCCAAAACTTACAAATAGTTACATGTAACAGTCGAAGCATGAGTCTGTACATTCTGTTAATAGTAGGTAAGCTATAAACAACTTGAATCGCGTTTCTCCCATCGCATTCCGAGCTAAACCAATGCCAATAATCGATCGTGGAGCAAGCGAACACCAGAAATAGTTCGATGATGTTATCGATAGCACGAAGACGCTGCATTCAATTTTACGAGGTTGTTCGTATTTAATAAATATGTCGGTCCTTCCGACCCCAAATTTTACGAGGCAACAATAAAACATGTCTCGGCAACTAAATTTGTATGCGTACATAAAGTTTTATAACCGCGCGACTTGCAACCGCGGAGGTTTTCATAATTGCTGTCGGGCATGGATGTACCCTTGGCTCCGTGGATACAAGGTAGTGATGGATAGGTAGATCGGTCTCGTAAAACCTGATAATGTGGTATTGTTTCATCGATATTGATTGTACTTTGTACTTTGATCGGGTTTGTTAGGAAATAGATGAAAAATGTAGGATAGAGCAAATCGCTACTACAATCTCGAAATTAACCTTAAGGTGTTCAGCTCATAGCTTTGCTGACAGTACGTACTTATAATAGAATTGGGTCAATCAACTTTCAAGTGTCCTATAGCATACAAGTGAAAAGTGAAAGTGAAAAATCTTGAAATAAAAAATAAAGAAAATAGTTTACCTTATAAATACTTAAACTTAAAATTTAAAGTATCATTTTGGTAGCAAAAATAAATATATTGTTTACATATTTGTTCGTATTATATAGGTTGTCCAGTGGATATTATTATTATTATTATTATTATTTTAGAAGGGGGGACACCAGCGAAGCCGGACGGGTGATCAGTCACCTTGATTGGAACCATTTCACCCATTTCCCCAAATCCCCACAGGGGGGAGGCGGGTTATCATTTACCCCACCGGCGTCGGACCCTCGAACCTACCTGTAAGCTTACAGTACCTGTTGAGTTGACTTATCGTTAACTGCTTTAGATCCTCTTCCTTAAGCTTGTCCGCTCCAAAGAGCTCCCAGCGCAGTGATGCGTACATCGGGCATTCTGCCATGAAGTGGTAGCTTGTTTCTTCTCTTTCTTTGCATTGCGGACAGATGGGGTCCTCTGTCCGTTTGATCACTGACAAGTGTCTGTTTAATGGACAGTGTCCTGTCAGTATTCCTACAATCGTTCTTATATTTCTCCTGCTTCGTTTCAGCAGCTCTCTAGTTTTCTTCTTGTCAACAGATTTAATGAAGATCTTAGACTGTCTACAGTCCTTTTTTTTCATCCATCTCTGGTTGGTTTCTTTGATTGTTCGAATTTCAATAATGTTCTTAGTAATTCTATGTGTGATTGGCAGTCTTTGTTCAGGCCCAATGAAAGGTTCATCAGCCCCTGTTCTGGCCAATTCGTCGGCTTCCTCATTGCCTTTATTACCTTCGTGTCCAGGTACCCAGGCAATTTCCACCTCAACCAAGTTTGCAAGTTCCTGGATGCTTTGTTTGCATTCCTTCACCAAGGCTGAGGTAGTCTCCGTTTTGTCAAGGGCTTTGATGGCTGCTTGACTGTCGCTATATATTATTATTTTTCCTACGTTATGATCGCTTATCTCACTTTTAATCATATGCGCACACTCCAGTATCGCGAATACTTCCGCCTGGAATACGCTGGCGTATCTGCCCAGATTGAAAGTAGCTCTTTTAGTGTTGGGTTTAGCTATGTATATCCCAGCTCCCGATAGCTTAGTTGATTCTTTTCTTGACCCATCAGTGTAGCATACTGCGGTGCTATCCAGATTGTCTTGTTCTAGGTTCCAGTCGTCTCTGGATCTGATGCTTATTCTGTACTTTTTGTCGAATATCCTCTCCTTTTTTATTAGGTCATTATTAACCAGTATCATAGAAAGGTTTTCTTCGTACTTCTTCCCTATTTCTGCGTGACCTTTATCAGTGTGCCTTCCTATCCATAGGTTAGTGCTTTTCAGCTTAAACCATTGTTCTGTAGCTCTCTTTTCGATTTCAAGATCTATAGGACTAAGGCCTAGTATCATTTCTAAAGCGGCCGTGGGAGTTGTTCTCATGGCTCCTGATACCATGATGCTAGCTAGTCTTTGTACCTTTGTCAGTTCTTTTGTGTTGTATTCTAGTTGTGCCTTATGCCACCATACTAGTGCTCCGTGGAGAATTCTCGGTAGGATGATTGCCCTGTAGATCCATTGGACCACTTCGGGTCTCATGCCCCAATTCCTGCCAACGGCTCTTCTGCACTGCATGAGGGCTGTCATTGCCTTTTTGCTAGTTTCTTTTATATGTGTTCTATAACTTAGGGTACTGTCTAGGACTATCCCTAGGTATTTAAACTCCTTTACTATCTCAAGTTCTACATTCTCAATGTTTATTGGGATCATTCTATCAATCTTTCTTTTATTTGTGAACAACATTAGTTTAGTTTTTGTAGGGTTAAGGTTCAGTCCCTTGTCCCTACACCATCTCAGTGTTGTCATAATTCCGCTTCTCATTATATCTCTGACCACGCTTAGAACTTTGCCTCTTACAAGTAACAGGCCGTCATCCGAATATGCTTGGATGTATATGTGCATAGCAGTGATCTTTGTTACTAGTTCATCTATTAAGATACACCATAGCAGTGGAGACAGACAACCTCCTTGGGGAAAGCCTCTTCTAGCTTTGATGGTGTATTTGGTATCTGCTAGTTCTGCTTGTATGGATCTGTGTTGTAACATGTTGGTGATCCAACCTGATATTTTCTTTGTTATTCCTTCTCTGTTTAGGGCTTCCACTATAGATTTCGCAGACGCTTTGTCAAAGGCGCCTTCAACATCGAAGAAGCACGCTAAAGCGTATTCTTTGTTTGAAGTTGATCTTTCTACTCTGACTGCCATGTTGTGGAGGGCTGTCTCGATGGATTTTCCTTCCATATAAGCATGTTGGTTGTCATGTAGTGGTCTTTTACTATTGTCTATGGTTTCTCTTATATGTCTATCTAGTATCTTTTCCAGTGTCTTCAGTAGGAACGAGGAGAGGCTGATGCATCTAAAGGACTTCGCCTCTTGATATGTGGCCTTCCCTGGTTTCGGTATGAAGACAGCCCTAACTTTTCTCCAGCCACTAGGTATATAGTTTGTTGCTAGGCTGCTTCGATATAGAACTAGGAGATCCTCTTTTATAAACCTTAAAGCAGCTTGTAGCATCTTTGGGAAAATGCCGTCTGGCCCCGCTGCCTTGTATGGTTGAAAGGAGGCAATACTCCACACTAACATGTCTTCTGTAATTACTTTTCTGACCTCTGCCTCCCCGTCTGAGAAGAGTTCTGCCGACAGAGTATTCATCTCCTCCTCTGTATGCTCTATGCAGTCCGGGAAGTGAGTGGCCATCATTTCCGTAAGTATTTCTTTGGGGTCCACTATAATAGTGTCATCTTTTTTAAGGCTTCCCAGTTTACAGGTGTGGTCTTTTGTTAGCATCCTCATTAACCTGGCCGACTCAGGTTGTCCAGAGATGCCTTCACAAAAGGCTCCCCATCCGTTTCTGCTTTCTCTTCGGCTTTTGTACTTGAAGTTGTTTCGTTCTTCTCTATACTTGTTCCAGCTCTCATCGTCGTCCTTTTCTAGGGCAATTCTGAGTGCCTTTTTGGTTCTTTTCCTTAATTTCTTGAGTTCTTTATTCCACCAGGGTTGTCCCTTCCCTGACTTAACTTGTTTCAGCGGACAGGCTGATAGATAGGCTTTAGTAAGGGCCTTTTCCAGTCTATCTGCTTCTCTTTCTATTTCTGTAGTGTTGCTAATTAACCTATCATTACCTGGTTTCCATTCTTTTATTTCTTGATCGAATTTTTCCCAGTTAGTTTTCCTATTATTTCTATAGCTTATGGTTTCGACTTGGCAAGTCAAAGTATAAGTAATTCTGCGATGATCCGAGAAGGAGTGTGAGGTGTCAACCCTCCAGTCCTTCATCAGATGACTTTCTTCTTTGGACATTAGTGTTATGTCTAATACTTCTTTCCTTGTTCTTGTGACGAACGTCGGTGTGTTACCTATGTTCATTATTTCTAGGTTAGTACTAAGGATATATTCAAGTAATAAGTTACCCTTATTGTTGCAGTCTGTGCTGCCCCACACGGTGTGGTGTGAGTTTGCGTCACAGCCCGCCACAATAGGGATGTCCATACCTCTATATCTCACTATTGTTTCTTCTAGGTGCGTCCCTGGTGGCTCATAATCCGTCTCACTCGGGATGTAGACCGACATGAAGACCATCCTTTTTCTGCGCACATCTGCTCCACATATTGTCACTATGGCTGCTGTAAGATCTCTGTAACATTCCACTTCTATTAGTCCTAATGCCCTTGCCTTTTTGCTGACGTATATGCATGTCCTTGGGTTGGACTCACCATCGCGACAGTAGATGGTCGTCCCTCCCAGACATCCAATGCCAACCACTCAGCCTTTAGTGCTAACATAAGGCTCTTGTAGCAGGGCAATGTCTATGTCATTTGTGACCACAAATCTGCAAAGCTCAGTCATGGCCTCGCGGCAGTGGTGCAAATTTAACTGAAGTATCTTTATATTTTTTTGTTTTTGTGTTTGTGTTGTGTGTGTGTTATTGTGCATGTTGAGTGTTACTGTTTGTGTATGTGTGTTCGTGTGTGTGTCTGCCTGAACCCTAATGCTTTGCCACCGAAGTGTCTGGCACAGGGTCCGGGTTCTTGCTTGTGTCATGTGGGTTGGATCCGCCGACGGCCGGGGAACTGGACCGCAGGGGCTGAGAGACGCGTCTAGACGCCTCACAGTTGTCCCCGCAGTCTCGGCCCTGACCCCCAAGCGGCCCACATGTATGTGCCTCTGTTTGTGTGTAAGCGCTTGTAGTTGGGTGCTCTGTACGTGTCACTGTGTGTGAAGCAGAGCACCCCGTCTGTGACTCGACTTTTTTACCTGCTCGTAGAGCCCTTGCCTGTACCCGCGTGAGCTGGTAGTGGAGCCAGGCATGGTCTCTTTCCTCTCCAAATACTCCGTTTGGGACTCCTAGAACCAGCCGAAGCCCCGTTGCCAACTTCTCCTTGTAGAGGAGGGTCCACTCGTGCATCCTCAACTCTTCCTGGTGCTCGTTGGCGAGTTGCAGAAGCATTAGAGCGTCGGCGTGGTCCTCTTCGCTACCGGGCAGCCACACGGCTACTCGACTTCTGTTAAGGGGCTTAATCTCTAACTTAGTGCCTTCATACTCACCCAGGTCGCAAGTTAGGATCCACTCCCTTGCCTCAACCGTGTATGGTGTCACAAGGAAAAATCCTTCCGACACCAGACCGGACGTAGCGAAGGCAGTGGATCGTCCCTTGTCCCCCTCGATCCGGGCTAGCAGTCGCTCCTTGATGAGACCCACCAGCTTCTTCCTGA
Source organism: Agriphila geniculea (assembly GCA_943789525.1). Taxonomy (NCBI): domain Eukaryota; kingdom Metazoa; phylum Arthropoda; class Insecta; order Lepidoptera; family Crambidae; genus Agriphila; species Agriphila geniculea. The sequence continues at coordinate 18,741,093 of OX038873.1, read as the reverse complement.
TGTGAGCCGCCGCAGCCTCGTCCACCCTGGCCCCATCCCCTCGGCACACAATGACGGCGAGATCGCTCTGCTCCTTGGCGGAGCCTCGCGGTCCCTCCACCCAGTCGCCGCCTCGGTTCTGCCGCTTGGGAGGACGCTGCTGCGACGGTCCTTCATCAGGATCCGTCCCCTGTCTTTTTACCTTGGGTGGCCGTTGTCGCTTCTCGGTCCCAGAGCCCGCCGGGTTTGTTGGCGGGACCTGCGATCCAGAGGTTGTTTGGCCCTCCTGCAGTCTCTTTATGAGTTTGCGCTTTTCTCGTTTCCACTTACTCTTGGACACTGCCAAGTTCCACTCTTTGCCTTTGCCGGAACCTATATCCTCATCCTTTTTAGGGGACGGGGTTGGTGACTCCAGCAAGACATCTTCACTTATCTTTTCACTGCTAGATAACCTAAGAGACGCGTCAAAAGCTGTAGGAAGTGACTCCTCACTTTCAGCGCGTCTAAGTTGAGTTTTATTTTTTTCTTTATTAACTTCCATTTTGGTCCCACGAAAAGCAAGGGAACTAAACGGTCCACCCGAGCAGAGCCCCGCATACCCGGGTAAGGCTGCTTACTACCCCAGGATTGCCATCTCACTGGAGAGACACCGTTTGAGACCAAGCACCCCCTTGGCCACGCATCCTTCGGCACGGTCCGTCTTACACCTTGGATTGGGTATGGAAGAAGTAGGACGGGATGGGTTGAGATGGGATGGGGTGGGATGGGATGGGATGGGTGGGGAAGGGACAGGAGTCTCCCGCCGTGTTGGAGTGCACTGGCGGGATAGCGTTACTTCCTTTAGCTACACGAACCCCAGGGTGGTAGGTAATGTGTGATGCCTGTTAATGGTCCGAGTATTACCAGGGTGTGCGGCGTGGACGCAGGAGTAACACCTGTTGGTAGACATGCAGCGCTCAACATCACACACTTGAGCACACATCAGCCAACCTACACCCCGTCCAGTGGATATTTCATCAATTTCATACAAATAAAAAAGGACATCGACGTCTCTTGGACAACGGTTAAAATATGAACAAATATGTACACAACATATTTATTTCTATTACCAAAATGATACTTAAAGAATTACACTTAACCCAAACCATTATTTTTAATTAGTTGATATTTATTTTCAAGGAAATATACTTTCATGTTTGTTTACAGGAAAACTGGTAGGACAATTAAAAGTTGATTGACCCAATTAACACATAAGTAGTATTTTAAAATAACAGGTAGACATAAGTAGTCACACGTCTTGGCAAACATTTAATAATTCCTAGATATTTAATTGGAACATAAAAAATTGTATAACAGCTAAACCATCACGAAATCATGTTTACGTAGAAAAAGACAAACCCCACTTGTGAGGCTCGTTTAACAACACAGATCGTATAAACTGTCGCTTTCTAATGATGTAATTTGTGCCGTATAATCCTCCCGTTACCACCCCATGTTGACTCGAATGCCTGTTTATTTTAAAGGTCAGGGGGTCTAACATGCGCACCGCGACAAAATTTTGTCGACACTTTTCTCGCGTAAGCGATATCTGTCCCGCTTACAAAAGCTATCGCGAGACAAGTTTCGACACTGACGTAGTACCTATGCTAGGCTGGCTAGTGAGCGAACGCAGTATGCTCTGACGCTGTGTATGCAGTTGTAATCTACAAGTTAATATAAAAGATGTCAGACAGCAACTTCACGTCGCATAGCCGTCGCACGTACCCCGTTTCCTGTCTGACCAGACCTTTAGCGCCCTCAAATTCTCTTGTGCCATTTTCATTTCCATTTCGTACAATTTCACAATCAAAATGTTAGGTCATCAATGTTCAAACGACCGCAAACTTTTATGTTTTATTCAATCATGTGTACAGTATAAGAGGAATTAATTAGTGTGTTGATTTAATTGGGCATTTGACAATTATAAGCTGACACGTGCGAATTGCGGAGTCTATTATGCCTCAGGTGTCTATCACTAAATTGCAAATTGCTTCAATTGTACAGTAATTTCACGTACTACAATTACTGTGTATGGTATCTCAAATTATTCCAATTTTAGAATAGGTACTATACAAGTCCGTTGTTATTGCCGTCTTAGGTTAGTGACTCGTAAGCTTTTATAATTTCTTTGGGCAATATTCACATTATAAACAAAATATCAACTATTAAAAATTATTCTTATTCTTTAATTATAACAAAAAAACTAAGGAGGTATTTCAAAATAAGGCCTTATCGTTAAAAGCAGTTTATTTCTTCCAGGCAATAGAAATTTTTCATTTAACTTTTCTATTAGTATTTTTCTTATAAAATTAATATACGTCTTTGTCGTATTTTTTTTCGAATAACAAAACGTCACCAGTGCTATAAACAAGTAAGTTTACAAAAAATAATTTTTAGGTATTTTACTATGTAAAACTTGCGTTCAATGAAAATAATTCTGCTAAACCCACGTATGCACATGATTTGTATTCCACAGCATTCTAACATTAACATTTTAAAGTGAAAAATTGCTTCAATTTGAACAGTCATTCCAGGATTGTCAGTTATTTCCATGGCTGGAGTCTAAGCGTTTTCCTAGAATGTAGTCTGAGGGTGATGGCGCCAGACATTGACTCATATTCAGTCTAGAACAGGCTTAAGCAACCCTAAGGTGACTTTTTAATGCGCATTACTTTCAAAGTGACCTTTTACAAAGGGTCTGACAATTTAGTTAATTACTTTTTGTTTTATCTAAAAGACGAGTATCAACTCGTCCAACTAAATGAGAATTGTGTGATGAAAGAAACTATTGTTTTGAACTAAAATTAATTAATAAAACAATGATTATTTATGTCGACCCGTGTAAAAACTTGAATGAAATCATAAAATCTGTAAAATAATTATATTATTTTCGCTTCTGTGTAGGCATGCATCATAATTATCTTAATAATTATACTATATTAATAACTAGCGGCCGCCCGCGACTTCGTCTGCGTGAAAATATTTTTTTTATCCCTCGGGAACAATACTTTTTTTGGGATGAAAGGTACCTTATGTTCTTTTCTGTACTCCTGACAACTTGTAAGTAAAATTTCATGATGATCAGTTCAGTTGTTAAGACGTGCAGGCGTAACAAACAAACGGACTCTCGCATTTATAAATTAGCAAGGATTAAGATACTAAAAAAATATTTTTTATTTTTGTAGTTTTATGAAAATCCTTACTAATATTATAAATGCGAAAGTCCGTTTGTTTGTTTGTTTGTTTGTTTGTTACGCCTTCACGTCTCAACTACTGAACCGATCGTCATGAAATTTTGCATACACGTTGTCAGGGGTACAGAGAAGGACATAGGGCACCATTCATTCCGAAAAAAGTATTGTTCCCGAGGGATAGCAAAAAAACTTTCCACGCAGACGAAGTCGCGGGCAGCAGCTAGTATATCATAAATCAAAACGGTTGATAATAAATTACAACAATGCTACATTGTACATCACTAAAGAAGTACCCAATATTATAAAGAAATATCCTTAACATTCTCCTACTATCGTAAAAGTAAGTAGTACCATTATTATGTATTCTGTGGTAGTACTTGTTAAAAAAAAAGTCATTAAAAATGTTCGAACTCGCTCAATGAATGGTAATGGTAAACGAAACGGTGTCAAAACAGCCATTTCTTATTTATATGCCTCAATGCGCCATAAAAGCAGCAGGAGGAAAAGTCTCTACTGAGTCGTTTCTTATCTGTGAGTTGCGAAGATTTTTCGTTGATGTCATTTAGTGCTAATGCCCGTTGCGGCTGGGGTAGACTACGAATTGTCGCATTTACTGGCGGACAGACCTTAAATCCTATGTTTGGATTGAGCCAATGCATCTTAAGCAAGGGGATGTGACTTTAAATTGTGCGCAAAGCTGTCGTTTCGCTGTTGACTTTGTCCGCATCACTTTTGAGCTTTACAGTGATGTGAGCACAAAACTTACGCAAAAGTTGAATATCTGACATGTTAAAAATATTTTTTATATTATTTTATTTATTTACTTAGCACGTTTTTCAAAAGGCGCTTATTAGGTAAGCAACAATATTTAAAAAAATAAAACTTAACAAAACTGAATGAAGTTTATTACATAAAACTAGACGCAATTCTTTTCAAGTAAGTGCAATTTGCAAGTAAGCAAATTTCACTCAGATAAAATTAATTTTCAACAAAATATTGCGCACACTTCAGAAATACAAAGGCACAAAGTTATTATGTAATGTACTAAGATTTTTGGAACACTACACTCAATTTTTTTTTAAATTAAGTACCTGAGTAACAGTATGTCATGCTCGGTATACTGTGAACTTAGTAGTAACAGTAACTGCAAATCTACAGTTTAAGTGGTGCTGGAGTTTTGGGCAGACGGCCAGGCGGACATGCTGCGTTTTTGTCTTTTTAACACGAAAACTAACTAGCAGAGGCACTGCGAGTGGGCTCTTGTGGGTATTAACAATTTTGTGCAGTTCTAGTTGATAATTTGGAGTTAAAATTTGTTAGTTTTGAATACAATGTCAATTATACAGTGTTTTTTTGAACAGTAATAAAATTTTGTGGTGTGGCATAGACCAGGGGTCTCCAAACTACGGCCCGCGGGCCAGATCCGGCCCGCGAGCACTAACCATCCGGCCCACGAAAGCACGCCGGATCTTATCAACAATACTGTAATTGACAGTATGTTGATACGGAGTTAGCTAAATTCTGGCCCTTGGGACTTCATGAAGGAGTTAGTCTGGCCTTTATGCTAAAAAGTTTGGAGACCCATGGCATAGACCATCAAACTGAACAACTATGTCTATGGGACCAACTTAATCAAAGCAAAAAAAAATCAGCTATTGATGTTTTCTGTGGAACAGCTGAATATTTTTTCCATAGACCAAGTTTTTCAGTTTGATGGTCTAAGCTATACCACAAAATTTGATCACTGTTCAAAAACAACAAAATGGTTGCGTGTAAACATGAAGTTTAAACAATTTTAAAAATAAAGTCTAAATTATAATAAATGACCGCGGTATAGTCGTGATTAAGTACCTAAAGTTGAATCTAAATGTAAATTAAGTTAGTAAGATTTACGTGTCTATAAACTAGGTGTACGGCACGCAATACGCCGTAATCCATTGGCTCTCTTGGGTCAAACGTATGGCAAGAGGCCACAACTGCAGTAAGCCCTGTTTACGATCGCGCGTCTCCTCGCTTTATGACGGTGGCCACTGGTTTACATAGCTTTAAAGTCGAACTGGAACTACTAACATTTTTGTTTAGTCACTAAAGTGCTATGATTTTTTTATTCATAATTAGAAGTAGGAACAAAATTTTATATCGCTGTTAATAAATTTCAAACGTGTCACGCAATACGCCGTTACAGCACAACTGCAGTAAGTCCTGTTTACCACAATGTATATATAGGAAATGGGTCAGACATGCTGAATAAGAAGGCAGGATAACAAGAATTTACAATCTTTTATTAATGAAAAGGGACTGTTATAAATTACTAAAATTAACGATTATTTTATTAATTACAAATTGCACTAAGACAGTTTTATAATTAACGATAATAATTAATTCGGTGATCAAATTAATTATCCGAAGTCCTCTAGGATAAGCTAGCAATGGTACAACTTGTGCACCGTGCCACGCCAGAGCCAAGACTGCCCGCTGCGTCGCTGCGCGCTCGTTTTATACCAGTTGCAAAACAAGTCGAGCGGTGGGAAGAGTGGGGAGAATCGTATGACGCGCTCGCTCGTTAGTGGCGTGACCGGTGCACGTGCTGTTTTTTACAAAGTCGTACGACGACTCCGCCGTCACGGCCATTCTGACTTGCGGATGTCCTCGTACGCTTCATGACACATATTAACTACCTTCAGATTTCTGAAACAATAACAACATTTGATCATCTTTGAAAAAAAAACTTAACACTATCTGGTCCGGTCCACATTGACCCTGCAGATTAGTAACACTTGGCTCTGGTCCGGTCTACATTGACCCTGCAGATTAGTAACAAACAATCGGCTCTGGTCCGGTCCACATTGACCCTACAGATTAGTAACAATCAACTCTGGTCCGGTCTATTTTGACCCTACAGACTAGTAATGCTGGTCCGGTCTATTTTGACCCTTCAGACAAATATCATTTTTTAACTATGCAGCATACCAGTTTTGGCTGTAAGCCCTTCAAAACTATTTTTTTTAACTTATCTCACTAAACACTATCATTGGACCGGCTAAGCCCTACAACGATAAATTTTCAGCCAACTCTATGAACATCAGCTGGTGTAACTATAGCTACCGATTAAGGCGTGGAGTTTTTACTAGTTTCCATGGTACCGCGTGCAGACTTAGAGCACAGGTTGACCTGCTTGCTGCTCGTAGTGCCGTCTTCTTTCTTCGTATACCGTTTGGGACAGGTGCTGGCTATGTGGCCGGTGTCATGGCAGATATAGCAGGATGTAGTCGTCTTCACTGGCTCTGTTTTATATAATGCAAAATCATTATTATTAATAAAAAGAAATTTGTCTCGACATTCGCTGCCGTGATGCCCAACTCTTCCGCAAAAGTGACAAATACCCTTGAATCTCGCAGAGGGGCGGAATTCTTTAGGTTCTCTTGTGGAAGAAATAGGCTCCTCATTACATCTTTTTAGTGTAACGCCCCTTAGTGTTCGAAATAACTGATGTTTATCATGAATGACAACAAAATTTAACTCACGACGAATTTTATCATCGCACTGACATAGTACTGAGATTACAAAACCAGTAACAACGTTGTCGGGTAAATTGGCACCTGGGATTTTTTCAATGAGTTGCCATAAACGCATGCCTGCCTCAGCGGGACAGTCCTTATTACAAAGGCGAAATTTAATTATTTGATCAAAGTGATCTTGCATCATCATGGGCTTCGAAAATTTAGAAAGAAGCATGTCCTTAATAGCAGGCCAAGACATTTTGTCAGGCTGTACTTTTGTAAGACAGGTAGCGGCACGACCCTTAAGAGAATGGGTAAGGGCGATAATTAGATCTATACCTTGCAGTTTTCTTTTTTCGATTATCATTTCACTCAAAGCACACCAGTCGGTGATATCGGACTCAGGTGCGTCTGGATCAAAAGACATTAGCATGGTGTGTGTAAGGGAAGAAGAAAACTGCCGTGAGCTCATATTATCTGCGATTCTTTGAAACATTGCTTCCATGCCAGAAGTAAAAACGGACATTTGATGTGCCATATCACTACCCGTATTAATTTGGTTCTGAAGTTGGGGCTGATCAGATCCCACTTCTGATATACGAAATGGGTCAGACATGCTGAATAAGAAGGCAGGATAACAAGAATTTACAATCTTTTATTAATGAAAAGGGACTGTTATAAATTACTAAAATTAACGATTATTTTATTAATTACAAATTGCACTAAGACAGTTTTATAATTAACGATAATAATTAATTCGGTGATCAAATTAATTATCCGAAGTCCTCTAGGATAAGCTAGGAATGGTACAACTTATGCACCGTGCCACGCCAGAGCCAAGACTGCCCGCTGCGTCGCTGCGCGCTCGTTTTATACCAGTTGCAAAACAAGTCGAGCGGTGGGGAGAGTGGGGAGAGAGAATCGTATGACGCGCTCGCTCGTTAGTGGCGTGACCGGTGCACGTGCTGTTTTTTACAAAGTCGTACGACGACTCCGCCGTCATATACATTTGTGTATACGATTAGTTTGTGACGGTGGTCACTGGTGAAAGCATTGCTTTATAATCTTTATTACTGGAAATACGAACCTTTTTGGATTACTAACATAGTCAACGCCATTGTCACCATTTTTATTTTAATCTGAAAATTGATCAACCAATTTCCTTCTTTTGGAAAAATAATCAAATAAACAGAGAGACGGGAACACGAGAACCTACTGAAGTGGGTGATTCATCATCGTCATAATCATAAAATCAACCTCACGACGTACTCCCGAGTACCAAAATAAGATAGCTAGTATTACTAAGCCCCTTCTTACACGATGCGAACTGACGAAACCAATTTGAAACTATAGTTGGAAACTAGTGGCAAAAATTCGTATACGGTGCAACCAAATTTAATTGAAAAACCTACACAAAGCGCTTATTACGGTAAAGTATCGCGATAAACGTACGATGTTCGGTCCCACTCCTTGGCATTATTAACTCATGTATAAGAATACTAAATAATATACTAGAAAAAATACGACTCGCACCAGATCAATACTCAGACGGGAATCGAACCCGCGACCTTTGGATATCCGGTCCAATGCTCTGACCGCTGAGCTACCGAGTCACTAGTGACATCGTCGAATTTTTCGTAATATATCCTAAACTCTTACGCTGTAAGCCAGCGTTATTTCACCAATGTGAGGAATTACCTCGACATTCAATTGAAATATCTTTCCAGATATTTTTAACGGGTTACCTCTATCTGGCAGAAACTTGATGCTCCGAAACTTATTTGGCAGAACACACTTGGCAGAATCTTCTTTAAACGAATATTTTTAAGGCATAAAAATTGTTTAATATAATTATTGTTTGGCAGAATGTTTACATGTCCGAATTTACAATGGCATACTATTCAGATGGCAGAATTTCATTAGGCATAAATACCTTTGGCAAAATTTTTATTCGCAGAATTTCGATTGGCATAATGTTTATTTAGTCGACAATTATTTGGTATAATTTTCACATGGTATACTACGAATATGGCAGAATTTCATTAAGAATAATGTCATCAAGCATATTGTAATCTCTAAAAAATGCATTTTAACTTCAAATTGAATTAAAAATTTGTCTTAAAAAGTCAATATGTTAAATTTTTGTAAATGTTGTGCTACAAAAGTCAACAACAGAACGAATCGCTGCAAAACCGATATGCATGCTGCTTGCTTGCATGCATGCATGCTTGTTTATGCTGCTTGCATGCTTGCCGGGGGGTGCAGGGGGGTTGGCCCCCCTGCTCGGGGGGGTCGGGGGGCCTGAGGCCCCCCGCTATAAAGAAAAACTTTTAATGCACCTACCAATAGGTTAGGTTAGGTTAGTGTTTTGACCACTCGCAGCGGAGCGAGCGAAGCGAGCGGAGCTCCACAATGCTTGCATGCATGCTGCATGCTTGCTTGCATGCTGCATGCTTGCTTGCATGCTGCATGCTTGCTTGCATGCTGCATGCTTGCTTGCATGCTGCATGCTTGCTTGCATGCTGCATGCTTGCTTGCTTGCTGCATGTTTATTTGTCTGCATGTAAGGATGCATGCAGCATGAAACATGCGTGTAAGTAATACAAAATTATTCTAGATATGAATTTTCTATTAAATGTATGCCAAAAGATGATTCTGACTATAAACTGTCTGCGATATGATAGTTCTGCCTTTTAATAACTATAGATTATGAAATGTATGCCAAAGATAATTCTGACTATAAACTGTCTGCGATATGATGGTTCTGACTGTGAACTTTCTGCGATATGATGGTTCTACTATTTAATTATTATGGATATGAAATGTATGCCAAAAGATGATTCTGGCTTACAAAATTATGCGTTTTAAGTGTATGATAAATGAGTGTATGCCAAACGATTTTCTGCGACATGAAGTTTATGCCATTAGTTGTTATGCATAATAAAATTATGACATAAAAAGTTCTGCCATAAAAGGTAGACTCATTTTTAACAATTGATTAAGATGAAATAGCTATATAATTATTAAATTTGAGATTTTTGCATTTACAATGCTATTTTTAAACAATACTAAATAATATACTAGAAAAAATACGACTCGCACCAGATCAATACTCAGACGGGAATCGAACCCGCGACCTTTGGATATCCGGTCCAATGCTCTGACCGCTGAGCTACCGAGTCACTAGTGACATCGTCGAATTTTTCCTAGTATATCCTAAACTCTTACGCTGTAAGCCAGCGTTATTTCACCAATGTGAGGAATTACCTCGACATTCAATTGAAATATCTTTCCAGATATTTTTAACAATTGATTAAGATGAAATAGCTATATAATTTTTAAATTTGAGATTTTTGCATTTACAATGCTATTTTTAAACAATACTAAATAATATACTAGAAAAAATACGACTCGCACCAGATCAATACTCAGACGGGAATCGATAATCATGTATAAGGTTCAAAATCAAGTTCAAAATCAATCAATAAATCATGTATAAGGTTCAAAATCAAGTAAATCGATCAAAAGATCGTCCGACTATCGTAATTCTTTTTTGTTAATAGACCTCAGTTTCCAGTTGCAGTTGGCAATCAGCTGCGCGCGACCAGCATGACCGGTTGCGAGTGATTAGTTGCCAATGCGTTGCCGACGCGTTGTTAACCAGTTGGCAATTGGTAGCGTCGTGTACGAACCGCCATTGCTGTGTTTGTTTAGCAACATTGGTGATTAGAGTTTGCAACCAGTTTATTTTCAGTCGCGCCGTGTAAGATGGGGCTTATTTGTCATCCATATGATAACTGACACTTGCTAACTTTCATTATAATATTCCAAAATCGGTCAGTGAATCGTCCATCGTTATCTTTACAATAAATTTGTTTTTTTTTTCATTGAATTTTCTTTAAGGTTATGTTTAAAATTAGGTTTCCTAGATCGACCTAAATCTACACGTATTTAGGTCGATCTAGGAAATCTTATTCTTTGTTTTCAGGGTGACTAGAAATGCTGACATATTGCTGGACTTGTAGGAATTGTATGTAACCTCTGTATTTCTGTAATCGCTAAACAACATGTTTGCCCAGTTCGTTTATATTGTTTACTTTATGGTTTCAAAAATATTACACTTTTAATACTGTCGTATTACCATAATCTAGCAATATAGATCGTGTGGCACGTTTTACTCTCGTCGAAAACGTCGAGTAAGTAAGTATTGACTTAGGAGTATTAAGAGTGAATATCTATGGTAAATGTGAGTTATACACTTCTGTAATACACTCTGATACAAAAATATTAGAAAAATAGTGTTCTAAATATCTTGTGACGTTTTGTCGTTTAGTAATAAATCCCTTTTATTGTTATGACTTTAAATGAAATTGAAAGGATAATAGTAGTATCTTCGTTTATTAGCCTGGCAACACCGCCGCTTGGCTCCACCGTTTCCCGCCGCATTTTCCCGCCATTTTGTAGTGAAATGGGGAGGTAATGTGGTGGGGATAATCGGCGGAACGGTCAACGAAAGCCAGTTGCAGGCCCAGTCACTGTGCAACCGTCGAGAAGATAAGTAGTTAGGGAAAACTGTTAACGTATTGTTGCTATAACCTAGTTAATAATAATCATAATGTATTCCTGTGAAGAAAGTAAAAGTATTTCACCGTTATTACTGTGGTTTCATTACAAATCAGCAGTGGAAGAACCAAGGTATGTACGCTCACGAATTTCTTACTTTTCTAACGTTTTAAACCGAGCTAAAATTACGAAATTAAGTTGGGTAGTTTCAAGTTTTAATACACTTAAGAGATTCTTCTCTTCGACAGTGCATAAATACTTCACAATCATTGCACGTGGCCGAGGCAACTCTTCGGCCGTGCATACACAACATTATTCACAATCATTGCACGTGGTCGAGGCAACTCTTCGACAGTGCATAAACACTTTACAATCATTGCACGTGGCCGAGGCAACTCTTCGGCCGTGCATACACACCATTATTCACAATCATTGCACGTGGTCGAGGCAACTCTTCGACAGTGCATAAACACTTCACAATCATTGCACGTGGCCGAGGCAACTCTTCGGCCGTGCATACACACAATTACTCACAAACATTATTGCACGTGGTCGAGGCAACTCTTCGACAGTGTATAAACACTTAACAGTCATTGCACGTGGCCGAGGCAACTCTTCGGCGGTGCACACATACCATTATTCACAATCATTGCACGTGGTCGAGGCTACACTTCGGTCGTGCATACACTGCACACAAATCTACACTCCATGATAAAATAGTGCATTGACATTGGAATAGTAATTTTCATGATTTTATAAAACTAGGTCGTGAAATGAAAGTTATTTTATCTTTACTACCCAACTGTAACTTTCGTGATTTAAACTCTGGAAATGCAGTTAATGAATTATGAAAATAGGAACTGTGTATATTTTTAGTACTTATCTATTTCACTGTGTATTTTCATCTCTGACGAAATTGTTAAGTTTATTTTTCGTGTTTCATAGTTTTGTAATTGCCGTTAGTAGTTCTTTAAATCGTCTTTGACACTGTACCCTGGGAATATACACCGGTACGGAGAATAAAACGGCTAACATGATATTCACTGAATTAACACTAACATAAACGTGACTAAGTTATGTTGACGTTAAAAAAGTTTTGGTAATACCATAACGCTATAGTATAATAGTAAATACAGTTTTTATTTTAGTTCAAAGGTAGTATTCTTTTTCTATTCGGAGGCCGTTCACAAAATTTTTGCCGAAATAGGTAATTAATTTAAGTTTTGTTTTAAAGAAGTGACCTTACAGTTAAACTGTAAACCTATCTCCTTTTATTAATGCATTATATAAAAGATTTCAATTTTGATCTAATGTATAATTGTCAATTGAGGTTATAATTTTGATTTTATTTATGTAGGTATTCCTAAGTGATGTAAGTTTACTTTGGAATACATTATTTGTTCTAACTTCTTAGTTTTGCAAGGAATATTAATATATAGTTTTCAAATGATAGTTAAGTACTTGATTTTATTTTAAATGGACGGAACTTATTCTAGTTTGGGTAGTGTGGGTAGTAGTTTGTACTGCCGTGCCATTGATTCTACTTATAGTTTTTGTTGGTCCATTAGTAATTATTGTTGTAACCAAATGTAGATAAGATGGGTGGGTACACCTACCTACCCTTTACTGCTTCTATATTTTTATTGTAAGCTACCTACATAATAATTTCGTAATGTATGGTTGTGCAAATAAAATAATTCATTCATTCATTCATAATTATGTTTATTTCTTAAATAAACATAGTGGTCGCCGCTTTAAAATATTGCTTCCGAGCGCTTACCCAACAGGGTGACGAAAACAATGTTAAAAGTAGTACCTATATGACAAAAAGGTCTTAAATTAAAATAACGTTGACATAGATGGATACATCATTGATCAACCACAGAAATTATTAATGCAACCATTTTTTGAGATTAACGACGTCGAAATTATAAGATTTTGCAGATTTCTAGCGATTTTTGTGAACGGGCTCTTGAATGTTGTAAACTATTTAGTTGTCCTTATTTGGGGGGCCGTACAACGTCAAATAAACTCTTTTGAACAAAAATTTCACATAGTATTACTTGGTTTATAGAAAATAGATTATAGGACTCGGTTGTGATTGACAGAAACGTGATAGCTCAAACTTTTTTTCGATTAAAATAAAATAATATCGTAAAGTGACGTCTAATCTTGTAGTTTATTACTGAAGTGCCAACCAATAATAAATCTTTAATCTTAAATCTATATTAAAAAAAGAAACCTTAGCTAGCTTTCTGGTTTTGTGGTTTTGTGAATAACAGTTGACAAATGTAAATAGCTTCCAATGTTGTACGCCTCTTTAAAGTGGAATTGTTTCTTAATATTTTTTGAGATAAGGCTCGATGCGCCATCGGTTTGGCTAGAGGCGCCATCAGTTTGGCTAGATGCGCCTGCAGTTTACTGAGCTAGACGTACCTTTAGTTTACAAGATACGATTTATTTACTTTAAATAAAATTAAATACAGTAACGACGTAACGAAGTAATATATTTGTAAATATTGTCACTTCTGATTTCCGATAAAGTTGATTAGTTAATTGCGCCTGTCAGCTAAAAAAAGATCTTAACCCTTTCTTAACGGATATGGGAACAAAAGAACAAAATTATTAATTTTATTCTTAAAAATATATGGTAAGAAAACACATTAATTTTTTCAGATTTTTATTAGCATTCTTATTATTATTAGCACTAGTAGTATTTAGTACTATTAGTACTATGGTACGTCACCATAAATTGTGGTTGTCGTTGCGCAGACTTGTCATTTGCATTAATTGGCGTCAAATGAGTGATAGAAAAACATGCATGTTAAAGTTATTAATCTTTATTTAACGTGCCTCCGGCTTACAAATAAGGTTTAGCTTTCGATATTAATATGAATAAAAATGTATGTTTTTGGCTTTCGAGACTAGCCGCGCCTTCAATTTGTAAGATTAGAAGCACCTTCATTAGGCTGGATCAATGTAACCAGCTCTGCAGTTTTAACTGTATATCTACAGTTTTTTCGATATCAGTTTTTAGTTCAGATATCCAAATCTACTGTTTTTTTTCTTTATTATGCTAGCGTCATATATTTCCTTCGCTGATAACCCATACCGACCTGGTTTTAGCAAAGTCTACGGTACCGTACGGTACGGCATAAGTAACAGTCAATAAAATAGTCAACTACCAATGACCATTTAAAGAAATTTAATAAAATTATGTAAGATTTTAAAAATAAAAAGGAAGTTTTAGTAGAAATACTGTTAATTTGTTAAGATTTAAAGTTGATTTACAAGTACAAGTATATTTTTCTTACTGTATTATGTTGTTTTGTTGATTACTGCTATAAAATAATACAAAATAAGAAACTGAAGATTTACAGCTTTTTAAGAAGTTTTACAGTTTTGTACAGCTTTGTGAAAGCAACACTGGACTAGACAGATACACCTTCAGGTCATAAGGCTAGAGACACCTTCATTAGGCTAGATACGCCTTCAGTTTACAAGGCTACGTTTAACTTAATACGCTTGTTTGACCACGTTAAGCAATTTTATTAATTTCGTAATCAAATTGTCATAATTATGTAAAATATTATTAAAGTTGTTTTTGTTTAGCTTAATGCACAGGCCCTTAAATAAATATATTGGGGTATTTTCACGAACAATCAGTACTCAATTATACATGTACAATGTTCTGTCGCAAGATAAGTAGGTACTCTATGTAGTCCGCGTTTTTTTTGTGGAGAATTGTGGTTTATTAGGCTGCAGTTCGATGCTACTGGAATCCAAAATATTGATGTTGGAGAAAATAAGTCGTACAAGGTTAGGTAGTGTACATAGCAAGGTGTTAGCTACAATTAAATACCGATCAAGTGCGTTCTTAAGTATAGTACTTAGTAAGCGGCCAAGTATGTCGCGTCTAGGGCCAAGTGTGTCCTTAAGTGTAGTACTTAGTAAGCGGCCAAGTGTGTCGCGTCTATGGGCCAAGTGCGTCCTAAAGTGTAGTACTTAGTAAGCAGCCAAGTGTGTCACATCTATGGGCCATGTGTGTCCTAAAGTATAATGGTTAAGCGGCCAAGTGTGTCGCATCTATGGGCCATGTGTGTCCTAAAGCATAATTGTTAAGCGGTCAAGTGTTCGCATCTATGGGCCATGTGTGTCCTCAGTTGATAGCTCTGGCCTGAATATATCCAAGTCTTGGTAGGCCGTGAACACATGGCGGCAAAGGGTAGTCCTGACCTAAATGTCAGCCTTTTGGCAGGCCGTGTCTACAAGTAGCAAACGGTAGCCCTGAGTATCAGTCTCATGGCAGGCCCTGTCCGCATGATGACTAACGGTAGCCCTGGCTGGAATATCAGCGCTTTGGCAGGTCGTGTCCACATAGTGGCAAACGGTAGCCCCGAGTATCAACATTAGCCATTGCTAAAATTGAACACATTATATATCTGAGTGAGTCTATAGTGTCTGAGAACCACAAATTGCGAAATAAAATGAATGAGTTATCATGATAATTCAATAGCTTCAGTTCAGAGCGTGATAAATTAATAAATTTATTATCATTATTAATCTGTCTATAGCAATAACTATTTTTTTATTATGATCGAATAAAGAAAGCAAAATTGTAATTATTACTTTGATATTATTATAATTTCAGAACAATGCAATTAAATGGATATCTATCGTTTTGTATGTGTGAATTTGTATGTCACAAATTAGTTTATGACATCGTTCTTATCTCAAACAATACGCATGATATTTATTTTTTATTTATTTTATGTTACACAAATTACCTCTCAAAAAAAGAAACATTGGTAAAAGAATTATTTCGCTAGCATGAAAACTGCCCGAGATATCACAGTTTGAAATGCACACAAATGGACTCACCCATAAACGCTCCATACTAACGGCTACTCAGTTATGACTTATGACGTCACGCCTGAGTATAGGAAATTTGTTTGGCAGCCATCAGGTATAGATGATCGAAGGCAGCCATATTAAATATTGTGTTTATCAAAATGATTTCTTAGACACATTTACTATACATTTTACGGACTAATTAAAAGTACCATTTATTGTAATAAATTTTATACTTTTTTTTAATGGACTTGTCTTTGGACTTACGTACTTAGACTTGTCCACCCAACTTTGCAGAGTCATAAAACAAATAATATGCAATATACAAAACCAAGAGGTATACAAGCTACTCTCAAAGTTTAATGTGTTTACGATTTTTATTAGTATTTCGTTATTTTATTCATTAGTCATCATCCCAATTCTCATGTATAGATTCAAATATTTTACCCTGATGTTTATTTGGTTGAAATTTGTACTATGATATATGAACGGTTACTGTCGATTATGTTTTATTTATTTCAGAAATATGTGGCATCTAACAAGATGCCAATGCGCTATAGAGGACGCTAGGTGGCGGCAGCAGGCTGAAGGATGTGCTACGGAAGATTTTTGGATGACTGAATGGTAGAAACGACGCGACGCGACGGTTGCGTTATTGGCTGACAGTAGTTTTGGTGGCACGCCACGACGGCAACGGGCTGCGACAGACTGTAGGTTTCAGCTACAATTATCTTCTGGTTGAACTTAGAAATAGAACAGAATTTCTATGAATTGATTTATCAAATATGTTATTTAAATATTATTTAGAACTTGTTAAAGTAGGTAGTTTTAACTAAATTAAATATTATCGGTAACACAGACACTATAAATATATTTGGTAGGTACCTAACCTAAGTCATGCTGCGAATTATGAAGTAAATAAATAAGAATGCATCATAATTTATTGTTGCAACACAAGTTTAGTCATTATATGATTTACATGTGTAGTTAATTAACCCGGCGTCATTGTGGCGGAAAAAAGTTACACTAACGTTGAGGGGGGTCATTATGACCCTGGTTACAATTGTTAAAATTTGGCATAGTATAAAATAATTTTTTATTTTAAACATTTTATATTTATTATAAATACTGTATTTATAATCAGTAGCAGCAATAAAACACATTGGTAATGAGTGAAATAATTTTTATTTTTAATTTTTCCTATAGACTGTTAATTATACAACAAAACTGTAACTCTTTTCTTAATTTTCTTTTATCAACAAAAAACAATATCGTTTCTAACAAAAATGATACTTAAATCAAATTTATACTACCTAACCTCTCTATCATTAGAAGATTACGAACACTAACATAATCTTTATATAAAATATATAAAAAAGTATATGGCACCAAAACAGCAACGTCACCGTTGAGCTGGGTCATAATTACCCTGTCGCAGGTTTACACACGTTTTGCTCCTTGCGCGGGTGATGGACGAATGAAGTGAAGTACGTGGCGGGGAGGGGTGATCCTTAGCTGCAGCTACTGAGACAGACAGTTGTGTGTGGCAAATATTTCTAAGCATTTTTTCATATGCAAAACATGCAGGGTCATGTTGACCCTGCATCAATGACGCCGGGTTAATAAATAATTTAATAAAATATTGTATAGCTGTAGATTGAATACCTTAACAAACTGTAAAGTGGTAACATTTATTTTCTCCTTTTTAAAAGGACTCAAGATTGTACCTACATATATAGCCGTTGAATGTTGTTTATGAAGTGCACAGTTACTATGTAGTAACAAAGAAAAGAAAGGAAGTTACTTTTATGTTCCCCGTGATAGTAATAATTATTGCTATTTGAATAAAATTGAACTTTGTATTAAAATCATTGATAATTTGAGTTGGGTATCAGTCTGTCAAAAATCTGCAATTTGTGATTGAGTTTGTTTACCCTGTCGTTGGCTGATATATTCTTTTTATTTTTGTATTCATTTAACATTATAATAAAATTCATAATTTAGTAGAATGAACTAATAATAAGTGCTACTTACATGAAAGTCATTTATTTGCTTTATTGTGGGTTTCTAAGAATTTATACAATATTACAGGCTTTTATAAATGTCATAGCTTCGGGATCATGGAACATAGATTTATTTCTAGAATACTCCGCAAGGCTATTGAATTGAAATCAATAAATATCCTAATTTCAATTGAGGTGATACTTGATAGTTGGATAATTCCATCCCAGCTTGGGCCCCATTAGTCAAAAGTTATAGCCCCAAACACACACAGCAGGATCTAATGATACAATTAGTTTTTGTAAATAAATAAATATAAAAGACTGAGGTCAACAACCCTCCAAGTTTTCTTTCGCCATTTCTTTCTTGAAGGGGCCTCCCAATTTTGTGAAATGGTGGTAGATTAAGTAGATTCTCTTTTTAGCGTTTATCAATTCACAAATTAAAATAAAACAATAAATTCAACCATTAAATTTTTTGTATAACATAAGATTTCTGAACTTTTTTTAAATATCAAATTAATGCAATATAATTAAACACACAACCTGCCGAATGTGACGATATTTTGCCGTGCATGAGGACACGCACGACGTCAGGATGGACGAATGTGACGTTTTGTCGTTTAGTAATAAATCCCTTTTATTGTTATGACTTTAAATGAAATTGAAAGGATAATAGTAGTATCTTCGTTTATTAGCCTGGCAACACCGCCGCTTGGCTCCACCGTTTCCCGCCGCATTTTCCCGCCATTTTGTAGTGAAATGGGGAGGTAATGTGGTGGGGATAATCGGCGGAACGGTCAACGAAAGCCAGTTGCAGGCCCAGTCACTGTGCAACCGTCGAGAAGATAAGTAGTTAGGGAAAACTGTTAACGTATTGTTGCTATAACCTAGTTAATAATAATCATAATGTATTCCTGTGAAGAAAGTAAAAGTATTTCACCGTTATTACTGTGGTTTCATTACAATCTTAAATGTATTTCAACATTGTGAAAGCATTTCAATATTTATTTTCATTATTTAGAACCCATTTATATTTCCTTCCTGATCACACTGCCTAAAAATCAAATTGTCTACGAAGCAAAATGCCTAAAACTCATGTCTAAAGAGCAAAATGTCTACTAAGTAAATTGTCTAAAACGCAGAATGACTAAACAGCAGTTTGCCTAAGGATTAAAAAGGTCTAAATTGCAAAACTTCTATATCGCAAACTATCCTAGTATAAACATCTTTGTCTGTTTGTAATACGCACGCTGGATTTATGCAAATAAACAAACAACAAACAAACTGAAAAATACGAACCCATATCTTAGTCTAAGCCTATATTTTTACCGACTTCAAAAGGAGGGAGGTACTCAATTCGACCCTTTTTTTTGTTTTTTGTATGTACACCGATTACTCGAAGACGGCTGAACTGATTGAAATGATTCAAACGTTATTACATTAGGTAAACTTCCAAGTTGGTCCCATTTTTTTAAATTGTGAAATCAATTCAGTACTTTTCAAGTAATCTTGAAAAAAGCACGAAAAAAGTATGATTTTGCGTGAACTACCTCGATGATCAGTCGTATAACTTCTTTGTTTATGAACTGAATAAGATAATTATTTTTTTGTTAGAAAAGGGATATCTTAAGTATAGTTCTTTAACCGACTTAAAAAAGGAGGTTCTCAGTTTGATCCGCATGTATGTATGTTTCTCCGCGATTAACTCACGTTTGGCTGAGCCGATTTTTCTAACTAAATATTAAATATACCTACACTGCCTAATACAAAAGGTATCTACACGTAAAATAAAAAAATAAAAAATTGTTTAAAAAAACAAAAAACCGACTTCAAAAAACCTACCTCTAAAAAGCAAGAAATAATATTCGTAATAATAAAAACACGTCTATTGAAGTCGGGTGGGGCTTTTAGAATAAAAAAAGGGAATTTGTACTCCAGCCCCACCCGACTTCAATAGACGTGTTTTTATTATTACGAATATTATTTCTTGCTTTTTAGAGGTAGGTTTTGTGCTACTATAGTAGTAACAAACTGCACCTCAAATCTTGCGAACGAAAAATTAAGCGAAACAAAACAATATCTAGCGTCGCTTCCCCGCCGGTTCCGTACATAATTAAACTCACCTCCGAGTGGAAAGATTGAGCCCCATCAAATATGTACCAGGGTGTAACATCAAATCCTTTTTACGTCAACCGCGGACAGTTTTACGCCGCCGGTCCAGCGGTTTCGGCTTAATGTTCTTATAAATTAGTGAAACTCTATTAGCAAGATGTTGGCCGAAACGAATTTGCGTTATCGCCAGTACGGCGCGCGAGTCGCATACTGATGTATGTCGCGGAGCAACTAGAAATTAGACACGTCCCGGGTTGTCTAGCCGTGTTGAGAAACTTAATTACCCACATTGTGTAATGTTACAGTATCAAGAGAATTGGTGTGATAGATACATTTTCTCGTAATATTTGCAGATCATAGTTTGTTATTGTTAGTATGCTTTAATAGTTTATTTAATTAAAAAGTTTAAAACAATTTACAATATTATATCACTAAAATAAAATAAAACTTCCAAAATTATTCAAAATACGTAGAGATACAATATCTGGGATGGGTACTCTGTAACAAATAGAAAAAAAACCGGCCAAGAGCGAGTCGGACTCGCGCACAAAGAGTTACCAAAAACGAAAAAAACACGTTTGTTGTATGGGAGCCCCATTTAAATATTTATTTTATTCTGTTTTGAGTATTTTTTATTGTAGCGGCAACAGAAATACATCATCTGTGAAAATTTCAACTGTCTAGCTATCACGGTTCATGAGATAGAGCCTGGTGACAGACAGACAGACGAACAGTGGAGTCTTAATAATAGGGTCCCATTTTTACCCTTTGGGTATGGAACTCTAAAAAGAACCCTCATGAAACAAAACTAAAGAGACTACTTAGTCTTATTATGAAATTGATTTCCTTAAAAACCCAGCATTAAAACAATATTAGCGTACCTTAATCAGCTAGGGAAAAATTGAATCTTTTATCTCCTCCCCATAGCAATGTTTAGGCGCGTCGCGACGAGCCCAATTTCACGGGATACCTGCCACAGAGGCGGATCCTCCAAACTTGCTGCTCGTGTAATTACTTCTTTAAACGAACCTTCCATCGAGGGATCGCTTTTGTCCGAACAAAATACCCGCCTGATAATCGAGTTAGGCGCTCCTTTGCCATACCTCGCATTTTCGCCGATTACTAACCTAAGACAGCCGTATTGTTGATTCAAATATATAGAAAGAACTAGCGACCCGCCCTCGCTTCGCTTCGGTGTAGTGTGGAATTTGACACCATGTATTGTATTGTATACATACATATAAACCTTCCTCTTGAATCACTCTATCTATTGAAAAAACCGCATCAAAATCCGTTGCGTGGTTTTAAAGATCTAAGCATACATGGGACAGACAGCCAGCGGAAAGCGACTTTGTTTTATACTATGTAGTGATAAAGTAAATCCCTGGCAATTTTTTATTATGTGAACAAAACTAAGCAAAATTGTATTGTAATTCCACCAATAAAAAATATTGTAAAGCATTATAACCTTCGTAACATCAAGGATGTAACAAGAAATCATAGATGTCCCAAATAAAATCGAAAGGATGAATGATAATATTGATAATCGAGTTAGACGCTCCTTTGCCATACCTCGCATTTTCGCCGATTACTAATTTAAGACTCCGTATTGTTGATTCGTAGACTAACTTATACAAAGATAAAGTAAATCCCTGGCATTTTTTAATTATCTGAACAAAACTAAGCAAAATTGTATTGTAAATACACCAATAAATAATATTGTAAGGCATCACTATCACTACGTAGTAGTATAAAACGAAGTCGCTTTCCGCTGTCTGTCCCTATGTATGCTTAGATGTTTAAGACTACGCAACGGATTTTTATGCGGTTTTTTTATAGATAGAGTGATTCAAGAGGAAGGTTTATATGTATGGTTCAAATTCCACACTACACCGAAGCGAAGCGAGGGCGGATCGCTAGTTAATTATAACCGTCGTATAACATCAAGGAAGTAACAAGAAATCATAACATTATGTCCCAAATGAAATCGGAAGATGACTGATAATAAAGAAAGAAATCCTTCCTGTTTTGTGCTACGCTCATGTGGCTTATGGCTGACATTCTTAATTAAAACCCCAATGTACCTTTAAGCCAACGAGGCAGACTGCACCTGAGAATCCTAAGTTACGACAGTTTAGATGACAACGTTACTTTTGAAGATTCTTTTCTAAATTAGAATCTTTGTAGGTAGTATAATAAAATTAAACCTCTTTTCATTTAATACATTCCAATGTTATAAGTTATAATTATAAGTACTGGCCATTATTCGCCGCTGACGGACGTGTTGTAGCTTTTTAGAAGATATAATATTTTGTTTTATCTACCGTTATTATTTTCGACTTTGTTTTTAGGGTTCCGTACCAAAATGGTAAAAAATAACCCTTATGGTGTGACCTGTGGGTGTGACTTAGTCTGTCTGTCTGTCACTGTTGGATATCTCGAGAACTGCTAATGGTATCAACTTGAAATATGGAATAGTTTAATATGACGTTTCGGGCAAACGTCATCTTAAACTATTCCAGAATAAGAAAGATTTTTTTTTTACAACAGGGACTGAAAAGGGGTCTTAAAAATTTGAAATGAGGCTACTTGGGCATGTGGGGTCTCATATGAAAGAACGCTGTTTGCACATTTTCAAACATTTATGCTTTTTTTAGGCCGCATAGTTTTCGACTTATGATGAAAAATCTAAAAAAAATACCGTTCGCCCTTATCTCCGAAGTTTGCAAAGAGAAAAAACTGAAATAATTCTACCTGATAGTAGTTTTTATAAGATTACAGGAAAAATAAAACGAGTCTCAATATAGCACACTTTTTTAGAAATTATTAACAAAAAGTAATAGTACAGTCGCCCGTAGAACAACTATATCACCAATAAGGTTACCGTTTGCCGTTGTGATATAGTTATTTATTACGAAATTACAGATACTTTAACCCAAGTTTTACAGATCGCAACCCGCCGTAACCTATATTTGTATATCTCCTAAATTGATATTTTTTTTTTTCAAGGTTTACCACATGGTTTAGTTATTGTCGTGTTCTACAGATTTGTTTGATTGCCACTGATAATAGTAAGACTATGGAAAGTGATCATACACAGATTTAAGACCAGATAAAGTCCAACCATTTTCATCAGGTCTTAAATCTGTGTATGGCTACTTTTTATAATCATACTTTTATCTGTGGCAATCAAACCAAGCAGTACAATACGACAATAGCTAAACTATGTGGTAAACCTCGAAAAATAAAAAAATATACATTTTGGAGATATACAAATATAGGTTTCGGTGGGTTGCGATCTGTTAAACTTGGGTTAAAGTATCTATAATTGCGTAATAAATAACTATATCACAACGGCAAACGGTAACCTTTTTGGTGATTTAACTGTTCTACGGGTGACTGTACTATAAGTCAAAGTCAAAGTCAAAGTCAAAAATAGCTTTATTCAAATAAACTTAATTATTAAGTACTTTTGAATCGTCTATATTTTCCTACCACCCGTTCAAGACTTTTTTAACTGACAAGAAGAACGGGCGCAAGAAACTTATCAGTTTTAATAGCAATAAGTAACGATATTTACAAACTTAAATATATCGTTACCAGATAATTACAACAGGGTGACAGGATTATTGGCAACAAACATAGACTTATTATATTGGCAACAAAGTACTTATAGTAGTTATGTGTTACATCATTTCCACGCATTTTGATCTTTAAGATAATCGTCTACTTTATAATAACCTTTACCCATGAGCGTTTTTTTAACATGGTTTTTAAATTCATGCAAAGGAAGATCAATTACTTGTTGTGGAACTTTATTAATAAAGGCTATGCCTTTCCCCATAAATGAACCTCTAGTTTTTGCAAGCCTAAATCTTGGAACGGCAAGTTTATCTTTATTTCTTGTATTAAACTGGTGATTATTGCTGTTCTTAGCAAATGAATCATAGTGTTTTCTTACATAAACTAAATTTTCATATATGTATTGGCCTGCCAAAGTTAAAATATTTATTTCTTTAAACAGTTCTCTCAAGGTATCTCTCCGCCGAAGATTGTATATGCCGCGAACAGCTCTTTTTTGGAGTACAAAAATATTTTCAATACTGGCAGCTGAGCCCCACAATAGCAGTCCATAAGACATTACACTATGAAAATAACTAAAATATACTAACCTTGCCGTTTCAATATCAGTTAAAAGCCTTATTTTCTTAACAGCAAATGCTGCTGAACTAAGTCTACTTGACAAGGCTTCGATATGTGGATCCCATTGAAGTCGAGAATCTAGTGTAATACCTAGAAATTTTGTACTTTCAATAAACTCGACTTCATCGTCATTCAAATTAATATTTAATTCTGTCTGCTCAACATTAGGCAATGAAAATTTTACACATTTAGTTTTTTTGGGGTTAAGTGCTAAATTATTACTATTAAACCAGTATGAAACTTTAGAGAGGGCACTATTTACTTCGTCCGAACAGTTATTACCTCTGTTTACTTTGAAAACTAAAGAAGTATCATCCGCAAATAGTACTGTCTCACATAAATTATTCGCGTAGTTGGGAAGGTCATTTATATAAATTAGAAACAGCAATGGGCCCAATATTGATCCCTGCGGCACACCCATATTGATGGGGGCTCCAGTAGATTTAGTTTTATTTATCACTACTTTCTGAGTTCTATTGAACAAATACGATTTCATAAGGCTAACTGATTTATCAGAGACACCATAATGTTCTAGCTTCTTTAATAGTGTTTGGTGATCAACGCAATCGAATGCCTTAGAAAGGTCACAGAAAATACCAATTACATCTTGCTTTTCTTCCCAAACGTCAAGAATATGTTTGAGAAGTGCAATTCCAGCATCAGTAGTATTTTTACCCTTGGAAAATCCAAACTGATTTTTATGAAGTATATTATTGAATGTGAAGTAATCTAATAATTGGGAATATATAATTTTTTCAAATATTTTACTAAGTGCTGGAAGTATTGATATTGGCCTAAAGTTAGCTGGGTCACTTTTATCCCCAGATTTAAAAAGAGGAATCAATTTACTATTTTTCATTAAGTCAGGAAAGACCCCTTCATCAATACATTTGTTAAAAATAAAAGCTAAGTAAGGGGCTAGTATATCAATAATTGATTTAATAATGCTTGTTGACATGCCCCAAAGATCTTCTGTTTTTTTAACATTAATTGTTTTAAAAGCTTTAATGATATCTGCACTATTTATATATTTAAAGGAAAAAGCTTCATTGCACTTATCAACACTAGACTCCAGGAGGGAGACAGCGATGTTGGGACAAGCACTAAGAGTACTGGTAGTTTCTGCTGGTATCCTAGCAAAGAAATCTTCAAAACCTTTAGCGACCTCATTGTCAGACTCAAAAGTTTGATTACCAGATTTTAAACAGAAGGAATTTATATTGGATTTTGATTTGCCCGTTTCTTTATTAATAATATTCCAAGTAGCCTTAATTTTATTATCAGCTAATTTTATTTTATTTGCAAAGTACTTGGACTTTGCTAGGATACAAACCTGTCTGAATGTTTGTGAATACTTCTTGACAAATTCAATGAAGTTAGGATCACAGGAAGTAGCTTTTTCTGCATAAAGTTCGTATAATTTCCTTCTGCTCTTGTATATACCGGGTGTGGCCCAGTCACTAAATTTCGTACTATCGTTACATTTGATGACTTTTTGCTTAAAAGTTTCACTAAATTCGGTTTGAACTACGCTAAATAAATGATTATATAAGTTATTGGCTTTAAAATTTGGTTCTGGTAATGTTTCAATTTTACTTGTGACATTGGTTCTGAATTTTTCAATACAGTGTTTTTTTATTGGTCTACACATTATTTCCCGTTTAGGCGGAACATGATGGTGCTCAATATGGTGGAACTAATGTTCCACTACCGATCAAGAGATGGCGCTGACCTAAGACAAAATACATTAATTCTACTATCGGTCAAGAGATGGCGCTGACCTAAAACTGCAATAATAATTTTATTATTCTACTCTGCAGTGTATGATGGTACAGAAACCCTCGGTGCGCAAGTCCGACTCGCTCTTAACCGGCTTTTTTATTTGTATTTTTCTCTTTTTGTTTTTAATATTTAAATATTACATTAGTTTTATTAGAAACTTTTTATTTACCTAAGTCAAAGTCAAAGTCAAATAAGCTTTATTCAAATAAACTTAATTATTAAGTACTTTTGAATCGTCTATATTTTCCTACCACCCGTTCCAGACTTTTTTAGCTGACAAGAAGAACGGGCGCAAGAAACTTATCAGCTGTAACAGCCATAAGTAACGATATTTACAAACTTTAATATATCGTTACCAAATAATTACAACAGGGTGACAGGATTATTGGCAACAACATAGACTTATTGTTATATTACTTCAACAAAGTACTTATAGTAGCAAGTTATGTGTTACATCATTTCCACGCATTTTGATCTTTAAGATAATCGTCTACTTTATAATAACCTTTACCCATGAGCGTTTTTTTAACATGGTTTTTAAATTCATGCAAAGGAAGATCAATCACTTGTTGTGGAACTTTATTAATAAAGGCTATGCCTTTCCCCATAAATGAACCTCTAGTTTTTGCAAGCCTAAATCTTGGAACGGCAAGTTTATCTTTATTTCTTGTATTAAACTGGTGAATATTGCTGTTCTTAGCAAATGAATCATAGTGTTTCCTTACATAAACTAAATTTTCATAAATGTATTGGCCTGCCAAAGTTAAAATATTTATTTCTTTGAACAATTCTCTCAAGGTATCTTTTCGCCGTAGATTGTATATGGCGCGAACAGCTCTTTTTTGGAGCACAAAAATATTTTCAATACTGGCAGCTGAGCCCCACAATAGCAGTCCATATGACATTACACTATGAAAATAACTAAAGTATACTAACCTTGCCGTTTCAATATCAGTTAAAAGCCTTATTTTCTTAACAGCGAATGCCGCTGAACTAAGTCTACTTGACAAGGCCTCAATATGTGGATCCCATTGCAGTCGAGAATCTAGTGTGATACCTAGAAATTTTGTACTCTCAATAAACTCGACTTCATCGTCATTCAAATTAATATTTAATTTTGTCTGCTCAACATTAGGTAATGAGAATTTAACACATTTAGTTTTTTTGGGGTTAAGTGCTAAATTATTACTATTAAACCAGTATGAAACTTTAGAGAGGGCACTATTTACTTCGTCCGAACAGTTATTACCTCTGTTTACTTTAAAAACTAAAGAAGTATCATCCGCAAATAGTACTGTCTCACATAAATTATTCGCGTAGTTGGGAAGGTCATTTATATAAATTAGAAACAGCAATGGGCCCAATATTGATCCCTGTGGCACACCCATATTGATGGGGGCTCCGGTAGATTCAGTTCTATTAATCACTACTTTCTGAGTTCTATTGTACAAATACGATTTCATAAGACTAACTGATTTATCAGAGACACCATAATGTTCTAGCTTCTTTAATAGTGTTTGATGATCAACACAATCGAATGCCTTAGAAAGGTCACAGAAAATGCCAATTACATCTTGCTTTTCTTCCCAAGCGTCAAGAATATGTTTGAGAAGTGCAATTCCAGCATCAGTAGTACTTTTACCCTTGGAAAATCCAAACTGATTTTTATGAAGTATATTAATAATAATTGGGAATATATAATTTTTTCAAATATTTTACTAAGTGCTGGTAGTATAGATATTGGCCTAAAGTTAGCTGGGTCACTTTTATCCCCAGATTTAAAAAGAGGAATCAATTTACTATTTTTCATTAGATCAGGAAAGACCCCTTCGTCAATACATTTGTTAAAAATAAAAGCCAAGTAAGGGGCTAGTATATCAATAATTGATTTAATAATGCTTGTTGACATGCCCCAAAGATCTTCTGTTTTTTTAACATTAATTGTTTTAAAAGCTTTAATGATATCTGCACTATTTATATATTTAAAGGAAAAACTTTCATTGCACTTATCAACACTAGACTCCAGAAGGGAGACAGCGATGTTGGGACAAGCACTAAGAGTACTGGTAGTTTCTGCAGGTATTCTAGCAAAGAAATCTTCAAAAACTTTAGCGACCTCATTGTCAGATTCAAAAGTTTGATCACCAGTTTTTAAACAGAAGGAATTTATATTGGATTTTGATTTGCCCGTTTCTTTATTAATAATATTCCAAGTAGCCTTAATTTTATTGTCAGCTAATTTAATTTTATTTGAAAAGTACTTGGACTTTGCTAAGATACAAACTTCTCTGAATGTTTGTGAATACTTCTTGACAAATTCAATGAAGTTAGGATCACAAGAAGTAGCTTTCTCTGCATAAAGTTCGTATAATTTCCTTCTGCTCTTATATATACCGGGTGTGGCCCAGTCACTAAATTTCGTACTATCATTACATTTGATCACTTTTTGTTTAAAAGTTTCACTAAATTCAGTTTGAACTATGCTAAATAAATTATTATATAGGTTATTGGCTTCAAAATTTGGTTCTGGTAATGTTTCAATTTTACTTGTGACATTGATTCTGAATTTTTCAATACAGTGTTTTTTTAATGGCCTACACATTTTTCCCGTTTAGGTGGAACATGATGGTGCTCAATGGAGGCTAATTGTCCACTATGGTCGGATTTAATACAATTTAAAATTGATTTTTCAATGACATTACAGTTACAGAAAATATTATCTAAGCAGGTTGCCGATGTGGGTGTGATACGCGTTGGTTCATTAAAAATATGTAGCAAATTAAATGATTTAAATAAGTTTATGAACCTACTCGACAGTTTGGCTAATTTAGGGTCTAAGATGTCGACATTAAAATCTCCGCAAATCGCGACTTTTTTATTCTTCCTACAGGTCATTTTTAAGACTTCCTCCATAGTGGACTCAAACTCAGAGTAATTTGCGGTGGGGGGTCTGTATACGCATACTATAATTATTTGATCAAGTTCCACACAAGACAGCTCAATGGTTCGTTCAATTGAGAGGGATACTACATCTTTGCGTTCTTTATATTGTAAACTATCATGTAGAATAATAAGTGACCCCCCTCTTATAGCAGATTTCCTATTAAACGAGCTAGCAACTTTGTAATTATCCAAACTCAAAACTAATTCGTGCTTTTTCAACCAATGCTCAGTAACACATAACACATCAATATCTTCAGAATTTAAGAATAAGCTTATTTCTAAATCTTTGCCAGAAAAGCCTTGCATATTCTGGTGTACAATTCTTAAACAGTTAGGCTTTTCTATTGTTAAGTCAGGGCTGGAGGACGCCTCTATTGTCTTAAACGGTAATTTAAATGTAAACAATTATTATTACTTGAATCAAGTAAAATGTTATTTTTATTTGGAACAGATTCTAAAGTTGAATGACAAATGTCAAAAGTTGACTGCTCAATAAAAGCAGTTGTTTTACTAGCCAGATTATTGGCTAAATGTTTAAAGTAAAAAGATAGCGATAATGCTATTTGTCTCTAAAAAGAACTAGGCAGATAGAATTTATCTTTTGTCAAGTAAAAACTATTGAATAATTTATTGATGTCAATTATAAGCTAATGCGATGCGTAAAATTTGAAACCATGTTGAGTTCCATTATACCTCCACTCTTTACAATTAAAGAAGTATTCAGGATAGATATTCTGGTACAGCTAAATACATTATTTCCGATAGAATCTACAGCCTACCTACTTCAAAGTGAACTAAATATAAATAAAAATATTCCTTTTACAAACTAGGGAAAAATAGGGTTGTCCTATGCACCCCGCGACATCAATTTCACAAAATTGCTCTCCCTGAGTCAGATTAAAATAATTATGTCCCCATAAAGCGCGGCGTGATGGTAAATATTCATAATTTATTAAGAAACATAAGGGCTTGCAGATCCCCGCGCTATTTAGTTCATTCTAGTGTTGTCCGGATACGTTTGTTTAAATTGTATACGTGATGAATTAAAATTATTTTCGCTACGAAATAAAAAGGTACTAAGCACTAGAACCAAACTCAAAATTAGAAAAGAAGTAGAAAAGTGTTACAGATTCTAATTACTCTTAAACATTTTTAGACTTTTAGTATTGTCGAAATATTTAAGGTCTTTCATCAATGCTGATGACTTTGTTTGAATCATCATGCTCATTCTGTGAACTGCAGATCTAACGATGACTAGAAGAAGTCAAATAGTACAACACTGTACTTACCACGACAATTTCTGCTATCAATCCACTCTATGTTTAGCGTTTTTTTTTTCTTTAATTTGAGATTTTAATATTCACAGTGCTATTTTTATGCAATACTTAAATAATATACTAGAAAAAATTTCGACTTGCACCTCGACCGGACTTTCATAGGTTCGGTTTTCGCCTGGGAATATGATCGGACCCCGAATTACGTAAGGCTGTTGCTAACAATTCTCGATTGAAATCGCAGTTGCATTGCTGCTTTAAGTAAGATAGTTGTCACATTGGTCATTACTAAAGCAGCAATGTCACTGCGATTTCTGTCAAAGTTGATTGCAACAAAGTTAGACAATCAGCCTACTGGTGCGAGTCGATTCTTTTCTAGTATGTATATTGTTTAGTATCGATTATTTCAACTTCTATTTAAACTTCATATTACTGATTTTATTTGAGTAACTCAATCAAATTACAACACTAGTCGGCTTCGGCGTCGTACCGTCGCCGTCTCAGCCACTTTGTGTTAAGGAAATTTAATTTTAGGTGGTGTATTGTCCCCTTTTATTAAAATTAATTCACATTATGCAATGTTACAATTAGTTAATGATTAGAACTTAGTGTTACTAGTGACAAAATGAATTTACTTTAGGTCATTGGTTAGAGGCGCAAAGATTATAATAGAAAGTAATCCCGGCATCATCACATCTTCTTAGATAAGTAAAAAAAAACCGGTCAAGAGCGAGTCGGACTCGCGCACCGAGGGTTCCGTACAATCATAAATATATTTGGATATGTTACTTTAGTACAGTCTTTAAAAAAGTAGGATAGACGGCAGACAGGTGGAAGGGCGAACAGGCGGACAGTTAATTTACAAATCTTAACCACAGTTGCTTATGGTGACTGAAAAACGATTCAGCCGCTCCACATTGCAAACTGTTTATATTACTAAGTAGGAACTTATTCTTCGTTTATTCGTACGGCAAATAGTAGGTAATTTATATAAGAACCAGTCACCAATTATAACTGTAGTATTAGGTTGCGCCATCTCTTGACCGATAGTGGTACTATTTTAATTCGCAAGTCAGCATTCTTAGGTCACCGCCATCTGTTGACGGGTAGTGAAACTAAAGAATTCTTGTTTGTTTTTTGAATTTCTAAAAAAGTGTGTTATATTGAGACCTCGTTTTATTTTTCCTGTAATCTTTACGTAAACTACTATCACATAGAATTATTTCAGATTTTTCTCTTTGCAAACTTCGGAGATAAGGGGGGGGGAACGGTATTTTTTTTTACATTTTTCATCATAAGTCGAAAACTATGCGGCCTAAGAAAAAAGAAAAAAATGTTTTAAAATGTGCAAACAACGCTCTTTCATATGATACCCCACACGCCCTAGTCACCTCACTTCAAATTTTTAAGACCCCTTTTCAGTCCCTTTTGTAAAAAAAATATTTTTTTTTTTATTTCTTTCTTATTTGCAAAATAGTTGGGCAAATGTCATCTTAAACTATTCCAAATTTCAAGTTGATACCATTAGTAGTTCTCGAGATATCCAGCTGTGACAGACAGACAGACAGACAGACAGACAGACAGACAGACAGACAGACAGACAGACTGAGTCACACCATAAGGGTTCCTTTTTTACCATTTTGGTACGGAACCCTAAAAATGGGTAGTCAAAGCTGAGTAAATGCTGAGAACACTGTTTTCGATATCGAAAACTATAATTGTTATCTTTAACTCACATTCACTATGAGTAAGTAGATAAAATGTCCGATAGTTTTCATTAACAAGAACAGTTTAAAACTTGTACTTACTCGAACATAGATTTTAATACACGACTCAGTTTTCATAATTTAGATTTATGCTGGAGTTACGCGTCCGTTATAAAACAGCCAGATTGTTTTTCCTCTGTAAATGAAATTTTATATTTTTCATTCCGTAGCTGTAACTGGAAGTGGCAAAGGCGAGTGGTAGAGGTCCTTACGAGCGCACTAACTCGGATTTATATAAAGAAAACACTCCTAAAAGTGGCCCGGAATCGTATCAAGACGCCTTTGTGGCCTCGCTGACCACCCACAGAGAATTTATAACCCCAGTATTAGTCTTGAATGTAAAGTATTTAGCTGAATGCTAAATAGTTGCTTTTAAAACAACGTTTTTCTACGACCACCGATAAAAAGAAGATCTGAAGAATTGTGCAGTAAAAATAAGAATAGAAACGTTGTTAACTTTTCGATGTATAGAGTATTTGTTTGAGCACAATAAACTAAATTAATTTTTAATTTTATTTGTCTTTGAGTAATCATATTCTCTTTAATAGATGTAAGATTAGTACTTATTGGGTAAATCGCATAAGTAATTGACCGAGCGAGCGCGAAGCACGAGCGAAGCGGCAAAAATGCTATCGTAGGTATGTCTGTCCCGCTGTCCGGCTATCTGTTTATTCTCCTCTACATGTCACATTTCTCAACCGATTTTCGTGAATTTTGTGAACAGATTCTATAGTTACTTATATGGAATTTTTGTCAAGTCAGTTTTTCGAAACTTTTCAACATGGATGGCGGAGATATGGGGAATATTTATATTTCAGCCATTTCGAAAAACGACCAAAAATGTCACTAACGCGAGTTCTACAGTTCTTCAGAGCCACTAGTGATTTTTACAGATTAAAAATGCAACCAATATGAAGATAAGAAATATCGGTAATTGTTGGTTGTTTGGTAGTTGTGGCTGGAATGTGAGTCAATTAATTAATGAAAGTTGCACTAATTAATTTAAAGTTAAATTTAAATTAATTAGTGAAATTTACGCGGCGAATACTTTTTACGTATACTTACACAATTTTGTATTAATTTGAGAGAGTTTGTTGGACCATTACTATTACTAATACTAACTCACTTGTATTATCGAAAGTGTCCGTCTAGTGTTCTATTCGGACGCGGAAGGACTTACCTATAAATTACCTCCCCCCCACTCAACCGTGAAATCCCAATAGTTGTAGAAAACTGCAGAGGTTCACTGAAAACTTTACAGACCTCACTTTCAGTTGTGGAGCAGTTCAGTGATTCCCTATCGAGAGAACTGTTAAGAACAATAGCTAATTGCTTTGGTTAGTTACTAAATTGCATTGGTTATTTTATAATCTTAGGTTTTTAAAATGACATTATACATTTTACATAATTACTTCAAATTGTAAATATGATGAATGAATGAAATGAAAAGTGTTTTTAAGTGTAAATGTATATTAAAAATAGATTTAGGATGTTTCTGTAAAAAAAACGGTTGGCACTCCGGGAGTGCCGGCAGAAGTGAAAACTTGAATATTAACGTTGTGCATTTTTGATATTTTTAAATTAGCGGCAAAGGATTTAAATTATTTATTTCCTATTACTATACAGTCAGACAATTTAACAGTTTGTAATTAGTGAAAAAATCTAAAGATTTCGCGCCAGTGGCCTTTTTAATTTCTACATGCACGCATTCTACGATTTAAACTTATAGTCACAGAGTATAAATAAGTCTATGATTTCACCGAAGAGATCGCTGCTATTAGTTCCATTTTCAAAATTAGCGCGTGGCTGGTGACACAAGTGTTTACGTCATAAAATGACGCGCCATTTTCAACGCGCCCCGTAGAAAGAGAGGGGGATACTTCCGCCAAGAGCTGTCTTCTCTCCATCCGTCACATCCGTCTTACGCATTTTCGATCACCCACGTGATTCCTGACGCGAGTTTAGCATTTTTTCCCCATACAAAAAGCGCACAACGCCGCTAAAGAAGTTTTCACTTCAAAAATGAAAAGGCTATTTCTTCGAATTATAATAAAATAGTTTTGTATTTAACTACCATGTCACCTATTGATGTAAAATGGAACTTCCAAGGAAAAATATGGCATTTATTATTATCCGAAGTCGATTGTTGTCACAATCATGATTTAATTCACTATTGATTAACCTTTACCTTCTAACTTTCAAATACCAAAACATCTTTGTCCTATAATACAGATTAAAAACATTACTCAAATGTTTTTGTTTTCCTTTAGTGAAAGGGCCCCAATTGCCATGAATTTCGCTTCAGGACGCGGTCACCGTGTGCTCAAAACAACCGCACGCCCCGGTTCTGTGCGCCACCAAACTATCCTTATAGGCCAGGAGACGGATTCATTTTTATTTTTTTGGAGTTAAAGGTTGAGAGATGTCAACAATCTTTTAACGGAATTTTACTAGTGGATTTAGGTTCTTTTGTTGGTAATAAAGTAGGTAGTTTTTAAGGCTAAGATTTTTTCTTTTTTTCATTAATTACTATAGTAAAGGCGTAGGCTATGACCGAACTGACGACAAATTGCGTTTCATTAGAGTATAATACAGGCCTCGTTACGGATTTTGAGCAGTGGAATTGCACAACCTAATTCCGCCATCACCCTTCTTCCATCGGACAACCCGACGTACGAATCAGCACCACCGCTTTTTGGTGGATGTTCCGAAGACTTGTACTAAGCATTTTGCTTCTTTGATCATCCGTACCGCTAGAGGGTGGAACTGCTTGCCTGAGTCTGTGTTTCCCGATAGGTACAATCTGGGAATATTCAAATCGCGAGTGAATAGGTTCTAGGCAAGCGCGTTACATCATAGATAGCATCATCGCTTACCATCAAGCGTGGAGCAAGCGCTTGTCCATCTGTCATTAAAAAAATATTCGCAGAAGTCAGGTCTCATTGGCGGCAGACGTATGGGACGGAGCTATTGCAGAATGTGCAGTAATACCCTCCAATTTTTCTCACCGCACACAACTCGTGCCGGCACCTATACATATAGTGTTGTTAAGTTTTTATCTATTAATCTGTGAAAGCCAAGTAATCTGGGAAAGTAGTGCTCGTCGTGGAGTAGTGTATGTCATGGAGATTGTGGCAACATCACAGTGCAGGGAACTATATTATGATGGGCTGCTATTATGAGGATAAATAAATAAATCCATTTATTTATAGATAAATAAGTAACTTGGAAACAAGTGACGGATCCGCAATGTTCGGACTTTAATCATCAACATCATATCAGCCGCACGACACCCACTGCTGGGTTTAGGCCTCCCCCCAAGGATCTCCACGATGATCGGTCCTGCGCTGCCCGCATCCAGCGGCTTCCCGCGACCTTCACCAGATCGTCAGTCCACCTTGACAACCCACGGAGCGTCGTTGAGTGCGCGGTCGTCATTCCAGAACCTTTCCGCCACAACGGCCATTGGTTCTTCTCACTATGTGTCCCGCCCACTGCCATTTGAGCTAAGCAATCCTTCGAGCGATGTCGGTTACTTTAGTTTTTAGCAACTGCTCATGCTCTCTGTCCCTAGGCCTATTATACTTTATTCCAATAGCTCGATTTTCCTGTCTCCGATGGTTTTACTTCCCTCTAATACAGCGTCCGATCTAAATTCATATAGCTTGGAGAACAGTTGTGTACAGAATACCAGGTACGTACTACGTACCCAAACTCCGCCGCCCTGTCCGCCTCACTTCGTTTGAGACACAATTGCGCGTGTTTGCATTTTTATCTACTTGTTTTCGTGGGGTGAATATGAATGCAGCCTTTGTTTGGACGGCGGAGGTAAATATTAATATTACTTCTAAATTTTCCTTATTCGATATTTTTATGAGGCCTCGTAATGTCGAAAACAAGTGTAAGTTGTCAAAGTTATATCATAAGAGGATACTTTCCCAAATATCCAGAAAAAAAATTGTATAGGTAGTAATAGCGTTGCCCAAAAATAATAGAAAATACTAAACATTTCATCATACCTGTATAATATTATCGTAGATACTTAAGCTGAAAGATTTTTTAACACCACACACAATGAACAAACAAATATATACTTATCTTTATTGCGATTCAAATCTGGGACACACTCATTACAAAATTAATAACTTATAAAAAAAACCAGCCAAGTGCGTGTCGGACTTGCGCACGAAGGGTTCCGTACCAAAAAACGGCAAAAAATTTATGTTTGTTGTATGGGAGCCCCCCTTAAATATTAATTTTATTTTGTTTTTAGTATTTGTTGTTATAGCGGCAACAAAAATACATCATCTGTGAAAATTTCAACTGTCTACCTGTTGTTGTTATTAATATCGAGCAAAAAACAATAAAAAAAATCGCGTTTGTTGTATGGGAGCCCCCCTTAAATATTAATTTTATTCTGTTTTTAGTATTGGTTGTTATAACGGCAACAGAAATACATCATGATAATATGTGAAAATTTCAACTTTTTAAGCTATCCCGGTTCATGAGATACAGCCTGGTGATAGACAGACAGACAGACGGACAGCGGAGTGTTAGTAATAGGGTCCCGTTTTTATCCTTTGGGTACGGAACCCTAAAAAACAAAAAACCGACTTCAAAAAACCTACCTCTAAAAATCAAGAAATAATAAAAACACGTCTATTGAAGTCGGGTGGGGCTGGAGTACAAATTCCTTTCTTTTTTATTCTAAAAACCACACCCGACTTCAATAGACGTGTTTTTATTATTACGAATATTATTTCTTGCTTTTTAGAGGTAGGTTTTTTGAAGACGGTTTTTTGTTTTTATAAACATTTTTTTATTTTTGGTGTAGGTACCTTTTGTATTAGGTAGTGTAGGTATATTATTTAGGTAGAAAAATCGACTCAGCCAAACGTGAGTTAATCGCGGAGAAACATACATACATGCGGGTCAAACTGAGAACCTCCTTTTATTAAGTCGGTTAAAGAACTACACTTAAGATATCCCTTTTCCAACAAAAAATAATTATCTTATTCAGTTCATAAACAAAGAAGTTATACGACTGATCATCGAGGTAGTTCACACAAAATCAAACTATTTTCGTGCTTTTTTCAAGATTACTTGAAAAGAACTGAACCGATTTCAAAATTTTAAAAAATGGGACCAACTTGGGTGTTTACCTAATGTAATAACGTTTGAATCATTTCATTCGGTTCAGCCGTCTTCAAGTAATCGGTGCACATACAAATCCCTCCTTAAGAAGTCGGTAAAAATACAATATTTTATAGGGTAGTAATCGGGTAACAATAAATTCCTATTTTGGGTATTAAAAATACTGAATATAGCGTATTGAAATACTAAGTGAGCGACGGACTGAGGGCGACTACAAATGTTGAAAATGGGTGACTTTAAAGTACATATTGAGTAACTAGTTATTCAGAACGGGCAACCAAATTACTATTTGGGCGACAACCTTAGGGCACACAAAACATTTAAAATTTCGCATATATTTTATTTAAAAAAGTTGGCTATTATCCTAATCGAGATGAAAAAAATACCATGTTGGGCAGTTTTAATCCTTACTAATATTATAATTGCGAAAGTCCGTTTGTTTGTTTGTTTGTTACGCCTTCACGTCTTAATTACTAAACCGATCATCATGAAATTTTGCATACACGTTGTTAGGGGTACAGAAAAGGACAAAGGGTATCTTTTATCCCGAAAAAAAGTGTTGTTCCCGAGGGATAGCAAAAAACTTTCCACGCGGACGAAGTCGCGGGTGGCCGCTAGTCAGTTATATAGTTACCTACTTGGTATAATTAATTGTTCACTCAGTATTTTTGCCACTCTGTCGCGTTACGGAAGGTAACGGAGCAAAATTTGGAAGAAAGCTAAATAAAAAAAAAAAGTTGAAGTTCAAGAGTTTATTTTATAATGACACGTCCCAGCACAGAAATTTGTATAACAACTAAGGCGGTTAAAAACTAGGTAGGACTAACAAAGTATGACTAGGGTGGGACGTAGACGGGAACAGGACAGGCACGCAGAGACGTGGATCCAGGTAGCAGGGGTAACAGGAAGCAGGCACGAAGCAGGCAGGCAGATATGGAGTCCCGGCGGAGCACAGGAGGGCACGTGGTTCAGTACGGACGTGGTTCAGCGTGACGGCGCAGGGGTGGCACGCAGTCAGACCCCCCGACGTAGCGCCGTAGCGTAGTAGTACCAGCGGGACGCGCTGATGGGCCCGGGCGCGTGTCCGTGTAGACTGACGTCGATGATGGCGCGGATAGTGCAAGGGCCCAGGGGAGAGCTCCCTCTGCAGGTCAAGCGGAAAGGTGCACGACGTCCAGGTGGGTCGAGGACACGTCCGGGATTTGCTGAGGTGGTTCGTGCCGAAGGTCGAAGGTCGAGGACCGTGCCCCGAAGAAGCCGCTATTTGCTTATTATATTTTTCTTTACAGTTGTAGAACGTAGAGTAGAAATATGGCGGCAGCTATAAAATAGCCGGACAAGCTCGTGGGAAGACTGACTCACCTGAGCTGCCGACCGCGCTTTTATACCGTCGGTATTTATTTTTTAAAATTCTACTCTACATTCAAATATAAGAACACAGAACAGTATTGTACAAAGGTTTTTACCTATAGCTAGGCTGAAGACAAGCTGGAAATCTATGGCTTTGACATTGTATTAAAAAATTAGCGCGTTGTTATGGCAATAGGGAAGATGCAAATATAATATTTATGAAAATTTTATGATTAAAACGTTAAAAGAATATAAAAGAAGGGCCACTGCAAAGCCAAAGAAATGGATCAAATTTCAGTCACTAACAGTTTCTCTCAAGTAAATAGGTTGTTTTTATTTATTTTTATTTAAAGAAATTATTGAATGTGTGTTACAATAATAACTGCATATTTTTAGGTGGATATTTTAAGTGAATTTCTAGATACTGTAAAAAAATATATTGTCGAGCAAGTATTCTTCGCTACTTTCAATTCATTTTAATTTCATGCATTTTAATACATTTACAGCATCTATCCAGAATTTATTTGCAGCATTCATCACAGATACAATGCTGTTATGCACACAATAAAATAAAATACTATGCTTGTAAATACTATTTTTTATTCAATTTTAATTAAAGGTGATTGTAAATTGACAAGCGCACAACAAATGATTATGCTATAGTCTAAATGAGGAATTAGAAAATGATCAACACAGGCATGTGGCTTTAGAAAAGTAAATTCGCGCAGTCTTCTAATCACTCTTTCAATATGAATTCGAAGGCTTGCAATTTTCTTCGACCTTACTACTTCATCTTTTGAACTTTTAGAAGTGTTACTAACACTAGGTGGTCTAATCAACTGAAATTTTTCTTTTGCCAACACTCCTTCAATGTGCTTGAAGCCTCTGTCTGCCATGATACAAGCTCCAGGTGGTAAAATTTCCATAAATCCAGATTCTTCAAAAATTTTTAAGTCAGGTGTTCGGCCACCAAAACCATCCGAGACAAAGTTTATAACCCCGTCTGGTGTTGAAGATATCAAATATTTTAGAGTGTTGCATTTCTTGTAAGAGGAATAGGTCAGAGATTATTATTAACAATTTTAAATCAGAATTTAATTTATTCAATTTTTTCGGAATATTAGTGGAATAGTTATGATCACCTGATGTTGATGGATAGTCCATTTTAAATTATTACATAAAAATATCTCGAAAGTCCGACTTTGTCGACCAGTGACAGACAGGAGTGACGTCATTAGAACTACTGGTGCGTTTTCGCGCGAAAATTTAAACTGACAATTTAAAGCCGCATTTTTTCCGATAAATTAGAATGTTTTAATTTTTTAATATATTTGTGGTCTCTTCTTCATGGAATTCTTTAAAATGAAAACAAAAATAAAAATACTGCATGTTGCCTATTATAGTGACAGACATATGTTTACAAATAAATAATTTTCTCAGCAAAGAATAAAAATGGTGTTAAATAAGATTCAAACCGACATAAGAATACAAAATGCAAAATACAAAATGCATGGGAAAAATCTCACGGCCCTATAATGGGCCGTTCCTATGATACAAGCCCTTTAAGGTACATATTCTTCCTCACACCGTTTCTTAGCTTTATTTACACTAGATTACCTATTTATCTTATTTATACATATGGTTTTATAGTTTCCTTCAGTTTACGTCCAAAGGACCTCCTAAAAGTAATAACATTACATTTCTCCCATGGCCCCTGAAAAATTTTCGACTTAAAGAAAATTTTCTTTGGAAAGGTTAAAAGATGTGGTATACCAACTCTCACTTTCATTACAGTCTGTCATACCTTACATACAATCACGCAAGCTCAGCTCAATCAGAATGTCATATCCTCAAGCACTCAGTTCAACCAATGGTGGAGTAAGGTTCACAGTTAATGACGCGAACTCCAGAGAAGGTAACCTAATACGTGACTTTAGGGCTTATTTATAAGGAGTTGTCATCCGCTCCTCTATGACTATAAAGCTTATTTTTAAGGAGTTGTCAGCCGCTCCCCTATGACTATAAGGCTTATTTATAAGGAGTTGTCAGCCGCTCCATTAAAAGTGACACTAAGGCTTATTTTTATGGAGTAGTCAACCGCTCCTAAGTTTAACATAAAAATTAAGAAATTAACTTGTTAGTTAAGTTAACGCAAGTAGAGCGTTAGTCTAACAACTAAAATTGCCCTTAGAGTAGGCATAGTTAAGAGATAGTTATCTCCCAAGTAGTAAGTAGTAGAGTACCTAGTGCAGTAGGCAGTTAACGTACTGTAGAGACGTTAACGGTAGAGTACCTAAAGTATTAGTTAAGAAATAGGTATATACATATATACATAGTATGTACATAGTAAATAAAAATCATAGTAGAATTCATCAGTTTGATGAAATGAGAAAAGAAAACAAAACAAGACTGAAAGAGCCAAAATTCAGTCAGATAGATCTTAAGTCGAAGAAGATTTCTAGGCCAAGGGAGTTGCCTAAATTGGTAAGTTATTGTTAAAATAATAAGTAAGTGTGGTAAGTTATCATTAAGGAGTAGCTAAATGTAATAAGTTATCATTAAGTAGAAATTATGTTGGAGAGTAGTTAAGTGTAGTTAAGTTAACTAACAAGGCATTTTTTTAAGTGTAAAGAAACTCATTATTATTATGCCATTATTTTATCTTCCACATGTAATCGCCCGTTTTAGGTATTTTTTGTAATTCACAGATTCTCGCCCGTTTAGTTATTGAGTCACCCAAAAAATAAACCACTCTGCCAGGTTTTGTATTTAAGTATCCCATCAACAGTCGATTTCAAGTCACCCAATTAATTAATTCCCTATTTTAAACCACTCTCCAACATTGTCAGCCATATTAAAACAAAACACAAACCAAAATAAAGTGCACATCAACCCTGTTGTCACGAATTCAATCTCGCAACAAGTTAACAATTTAATTTCTAGTCCAAACATTAGTGTCCATTTCCACAAGTAAACAGAGGGACAATAATGGAAACTTAAGTACATTAATGTCCATAAGTTTACTCTATGAACTTTAATAGCTATACAATTATGATGGTGCCAAGTTTCAATTCAAACTTGAGAGCTAAAAGTTATGATATTAGTTAGTTTGTTACAATAAGTAAATTGCTTAATTACTTCTATTTGAATTGAGTTTTGTAAATAAGTTCTTGAGTTTGTTTTATAGAGAGCGGAGCGGACGATACTGGCAGCGCCATCTATGAACTTAACGTAACACCAATGAACTGATTACTGTACGTAAAGTAGGTATCGTTGACTTAATTTAATATTGCTTTTATTTTTTGTTATGACGTTACTTTTTAATGTTAAAAAAATTTTTTTTTGCAGAAGTTGATGATAAAATTAACCAAGTTATGCTTAGCAAGACATACGAAACTTAACAAAATTTAAGCTACTTGGCAAATGTTGTTTTGTTATTTTACGACATTTAAACGAGAAAATCTAGGCATCTAATGACCGGTTTCTGAGTACTTATCGGTGGTTTAATTTTATCGGAGGAGTCCACATTATCTGGTATAGTTAATTTTATTACTTTCAACCAGATAATGTGAACCACCCCGATAAAGTCAAACCTCCAATAAAGTACCTCAGAAACCGGGGATTATTTAAATATTATATGGGCTAACTCTCCCTGTAGATATAGTATTATGTTTTCGGCCTTTATTAAGAAAAAATACTAAATAAACCTTTAACGAACGAATTTCGCAAAGATTTCGTCTACCTAAATATTGGGAAATTACAAGGCTTCTAGTGCCTTATCTCTTCCACACCATAAAGTTACTAACGCAAACATCCTCATTTAGAAACACTAAACATAATTCTACATGGGTTCATGCTGGTCGTAAAACTCTGGTATTCAGTAATTAGCACGTAGCAGGGAAAGACTACCCCACTCTATTATGAGCGATCTGTCTGGCGGCCAAAGAGTATGTACGTGTGCAGAAGCGTCGCCGTTCATGAGAAATAGAAGAATTTACATATGTTTTTTAAGTTTTTAGGGTTCCGTATCCAAAGGGTAAAAGCGTGACACTGTTACTCCGCTGTCCGTCTGTCTGTCTGTCACCAGGCTGTATCTCATGAACCGTGATAGCTAGACAGTTGAAATTTTCACAGATGATGTATTTTTGTTGCCGCTATAACAACAAATACTAAAAACAGTATAAATAAATATTTAAAGGAGGCTCCCATACAACAAACGTGATTTTTTTTGCCGTTTGATACGGAACCCATCTTGCGCGAGTCTGACTCGCACTTGGCCGGTTTTTTTCAGTTTATTTGATTGTTTTAAATAAACAGTAAAATTTTAGTGTAATTTAAAAGTGGATCATCCACAGATGTCCACGATCCTCAGTCCTACCTGTCCGCGTCTCACCCCGAACCTCACTTCACTTCGCGTAATTTTTTTATTGGAAATTAGCTGAATATAAGCTACTTTACCAATTGCAAATAGTTTTAGGTAACCACCGTAGCTATCTAAAATTTTTTGTGATTAAAAAAACAGTGTGTCAGACTCATTTATGATTTGAAATTTCCTCGTAGTGAAGCAAGATTCAAAGTGAGGTTCGAGTTTGGTTACAGAATCGACAGGCAGAAATCTACGGATGATTGTTTTCTTCCTGAAACTCCCACATTATATTACAGTAGAACCTATGTAACTTTGCTTATTCAAAGCTTGACGTTCTTAATACGATATTGTCACAAATCAAGTAAAAATAAGAAAACTAAAAACTTATAGAGACAAAAAAGTTACATAAGTAAGTAGAATAAATGCTATTTTTCAATAT
The DNA here is from genome assembly GCA_943789525.1 of Agriphila geniculea. NCBI lineage: Eukaryota > Metazoa > Arthropoda > Insecta > Lepidoptera > Crambidae > Agriphila > Agriphila geniculea. The sequence continues at coordinate 18,697,575 of OX038873.1, read as the reverse complement.
TGATGGCTTTTATGTGTGTAAAAAAAACATGCTAGAGTTATTCATTATCTTTGTCACAGTCGTAAAAGCAGAGGTGTTTCGCGTCTGAGAGTTGCTTAATCACCGCTCATCAAGCCATCACGTTCGCTCCTCATGCAAGTAATCATAATATCATAAAACTTTTGCACTTCGCCAAAAATCTCCGGGATCTGGCGTGGCGATGTCTCACGGAACCAGGGTAATCAGAACTTAATGAAAAGTGCTCTCTGACGAGAGGCGAAACTCAAATTTAGGGGTCACGTAAAATATTAAAGCGGTGAGATGAAGTAGCCAGAGATTCATTGCTTTCCTTGTTTTTATTATTCGTAAATAAGATGCTTAGACGCGTTTGTACGTTCATAACATAAAACCGAGTAGTAAAACTGGAACGGTGGTGCCACTCATAATTGTTACTTAACATCTAACTACGCGAGTTTTAGGAAAGTACTTAAGATTAAGTGCTGTTCATGTGGAGTTTTATCTTAGCGCTTATCCCATAATTTGGGGCAGCTTTTCTAGACAAACATAAGGTATTGGTATGTACCTATGTATATGGATGAATAATATGAACCATAACTAAGTAATACTCCTCTGAACTACTTACAGAATGGTATAATATTATAAGGTATCACCAAATGATGTGATGATACTGAAACAGGTGTTGCTTGAACTAAACAACTTTCTCTATGGAACATAGGTCGGAAAACGAAAAAAAATCACACTTCTATAAAAAATGGTTTAGCCAATTTCCACCTATACAGGGTCATTCTGAACCTACCATCCAAATTTTAAGGATGTTTCCATTCCATGAAACTAAACAACTTTCTCTAAGAAACATGTGTCAAATTTCGCGAAATAATTTTGATCATCCAATACTAAATTGATCACGTGATCTCTTTGATTTGCATGGAAAGTCGATTTTCATTTTACATATTTAACCACGTGTTCCTTAGAGAAATTTGTTTAGTTTCATGGACTGAACACATGCTCAAAATTTAGATGGTGAATACAAAATGACCTTGTATTCCTTGATGTTGTTCAGCTTTAGCAACTCTATCACCAGTTTCAGTACCACCTTATACAGGGTTATTTGTAAAACAACAACAACCTCGCAGGAGTAGATTACTAACATCATAAACAACAACATTTGTTCTACGACTTGACGAAAACCGACAAAAAAAATTTGACTTGTCCCGAACAGCTGATCGAGTTTTGTATGAAAAGTCGATTTCTTTGTGTTTTCGGAAAAATCGTAGAACAAATGTTGTTGTTTATGATGTTAGTAATCTACCCCTGCGAGGTTGCTGGTGTTTTACAAATAACCCTGTATAATTTATGACTCATAACACAAAAGGTGTAATTCATATAGGTACCAAATTAAGAGAAAATTAAACTTGAATTAATCTAATAATATCCTTTAAGCGTGTGTACTTAGGAATCAGCAAAGGTTTGCCTTTTATCTCAAAGGGACGTTTTGTTAGTGGTAGAAGATCAACATAGATACTACGCCATCTCGGTGTAAAACCAACATCAATAAACCCTAAAGAAATTTTTAAAAGCCAAAATTAAATTTACATGAGAAAATCATAGCAAATGAAATAAATATATAAACAATATGTTTATCCTAACTCATTTACAAGCGTAAAAAGAATTTTAATTCCACATATTACCCGTAAAATCGTCTAATTTGTGTTTTATTTTATATTTTAATAAGTTTGCAATGACTTTTGACTGTCGTTTAATCCCAATATTAAAGTTGGATTTCTTCGGATACGAGTAAAAGGTAATTTAATTTGCTAAGACCCAGAAACGTTTCACGTTTTCACTATCCCGAAATAAGAATATTGTTTAGATAAAATTCGAACACGATAAAATAAAGCGTATTTTACCGACTTCTTACAGAGAAATAAAAGCATTTTCTTCTCATCACGTTATCAATTTAATCAAGTATAGCAAGAAGTGCGAATTTAGAACTTTACAGCCTTTTGTCAAGAATACGACTTTCGCAAATCTGACAAGACATACGATTCCTGCAAAACTTTTATATTCTTCTCTAAAACTAGGAAATACATATCGCACGTTTAATATTATAGTGACCTAACTTAAAATTTACGTAAATGAGTTAAATGCACTGGCATGACTATCACAACGCCATCTATGAAATGACTCTAAGAAACTCATCAACAAGTAGTGTTCCTGCTCTTACAATTTAGATAATGTGACATTTATAGCAAATTAAACAGCGCAAATAGTTTTAAGCGATTTGCCAAAAAAGTGTTTTTTTGAATTCGGTCACTGTAATACTAAAGCGTTGTCATTTATATTATAAATGACAAGTGATCCTCAGTTTCAAAGAAAATGTAAAAAAAAACTAGCGCTCAGTTTTTAATATAAGATCATCTTGGATTGTATTTTTATAAGTATTGATGAAAAAAATATATGTCGTTAATCATATTTTTAAAGACCCTTTTTTCTCAACTTCGTTTTAATTTTAAGCTATATAAACATTAACACAAATGGCAAAATAAAATCTGTCGATAATTGTAATCGATAAAAAGAATTCAGTGGTTGCGATGAAGAAGTGTTTTGTCATTTAGGCTTCTGTGAAATTGAAATATTTTTTTTTATCATCCCTTTATTGACATTGACTCTTTGCAACAAAATAACGTTTACTTATAACGTAAAAAATATTTTGTGCTATACGGTTTTATAAATTTCTTTGTTTGAACTTAATACTTGGCTAATATTATTTATTCAGTTCAATTCAATATTTTATTAATTCCATGGTTTACAAGGTATAAAAACATAGACTACGATTGAAATTCAACCTTTTCGTCTAATTTTTATTCTTCTATAAATTCAAAAGTTGTAATAAATGATACAGTATACCAAAAACTAACAGTTGCGAACGTACAATCACGTATGTACGGAACTTTAAAAGATTTCATAGCACATAGTTCATGAAATTTCATGAATACAGCATATCGTTAATTTGCGTTATGGCAATACAATTTAATTTAACCCACACACCTAGATGTAACACAAAGTATACAAAGGCTGTTTCTAAGCGTGATTTTAAAAGCTTCTGTTATAACTTTTTATAAACCTGATCCCCGAGTCAACCCTTTGTTCTTACGAAATAAAACGAAGGCTCAATTTAAATAAAATAACATTTTTTGTGGCAATAAGGATAAGAACAATTTGGTTCGTGTGAAAGGTTCTTGTAATATGAAATCTTTTTGGTACATAACCTTCTTAAGGGTTTATTTTGGATAATACTTATATGCGATTTGAATCTATATAAAATAGTAGATTATTGCATCGAGCACAAAGTAATTTATTATTGCAACGAGTGCCTGATTTAGCAGGCACGAGGGCAATATAAATTACTTAAGGCGAGGTGCATAATCTGCTTTTCTTTTAACTATTACCTATAGGAATAGTAGATAAAAGAAACTCATATCAAACAGTTAAAATAGAAGTTTAATTATTGAAATTAAATGTTATGCTTGAACAATTATTAAACGTAAGGTTGAGTTTTGTTGGGCAAATTTATATTTGTTTGTTACATTTGTTGTTAGATAGTATCACACTTTATCGTTTCCAAAAATATTGTCAAGCAAAATTAATATAGTTCCCGCCAAATCACTTTTTTATATTTCTTTCATTTTTAAATCAGAGTTAGCAGCAATCTTTTTTTAAATTTGGAACAAGTAGGATAGAAAACGAATAATACGTACGTAAAAAAAGTATTGATATCGGCTGGCTGAATAGAGCTAATCCATTGAGTTTGGCACCTTTGGTGCGATTAAAAGAAAAACAGCGCAATAATGAAATTTCATACATTTTTATTGCTCTAGAGAATTAAAGACTGAGTTTTTTGTGTGATTGTGATGAAATTAAAGCATAGTGGGAAGAAAATTATATTTTATTTAAATATACTAAAGCAAACAATTTCATATGGTCTGGCAGGCCTATTACACAAAAAAGAATTGCGATAATCGGACGCAATTCATCGTTCAACTTACATGATTAATACCGTCACGGAGTGGGACGAACATCGTCCGGTTATCGCGACTATTTTTATGTACTAGGCCTCACGCTACGCTACATTATAAATTAAGACATAAGAGAGATGCAATTACCTGAAAAGCAGACCTTATATCAACATGCAGTATTCTGGCGTCGCCCTTATACGAGGCCAGAATGCTGTACAATTTGTCCAAAACGATTATTGTACGTCGATAGTTAATACTATCTGGGGCCGTACCGGCTAACGAATCGAGCTTCGAAAAGTCTGCCGGGTTTCAAATTAAAACAGATAAATCGAGCTCCAATTGGGCCAAAATGGCGAACCCTAATTCATGAGGTCACACAAACATCCATATCTTCCAAATAACTTCAACAAATAGTACAATACGAAATTCCTTACTTCAATTTATCTTTTTTAATTTGAAACTCGGCAAATTTTCCGAAGCTCGATTCGTTAGCCGGTACGGCCCCTGGTCTAGTATCTGATTTTACTTAATAGTAAAATTGTTAATTGTATGTCCCCACGAGGGTGGCATAGTCACTGTTTGACTATACCCTATATAAAAAAAAGATTAAAAAAACATGCGATTCTGTAAAACAATTATGGACGCTTGTATCTCGTAGCATTACTACGAAGCCATAGACGACGTTACGAAGCTACGATCAACGCTACGGTTTATTAAAATTAAACTTAATCGGTGTTATTACAAAAGATTTTTAAACACCTGTTTAACTTAGATACTGTTTAAATGTGATGCTGTCTTTTTTAAACAATATTGTCATAAAAGTTAAACAGGTGTTTAAAAATCTTTTCCTTTTACACACTTTATTAAAAATGTGAGACGCAATGTTTTCTTCTTTGTCACTATGCATGTATGAATTCTAATAAAATGCTCATCTTCGCTTTATCACTATTGGTGCATACTTTTAAGATTGGTTAGTCATACGGTATCACCATGTCTACCAGCTTAATAAAATGACGACATGCAATCTCCATTTGCAGTTCCATAAGAATCTAATAATCTTAGCTATTAAAAACGTGAACTTCTTACAAATCTTGTTTTTATATACCTACCTAAAATAGAGCAATTATTGTTACTTTTTCAAGAGTATATAGTTTAAGACTATATAAGTATCCGCATTTCAAAGAAATTCGAGTTTTTCCAAAGAAGTTATCTAAAGAATGAAAGCATTAAGTACTATTGAAGTAAACTTTTGTTTTAGGAAGTAAAATTCTTAAATTAGTGCCGTATAGAGAGAAAAACATAATAAATTATCAGGTATTTTAAAACGAAGAAAATCTGTTCAAGTGGTATTTCAAATTTGCTTGTCAGAGGTATTTTTCACAAAAGTTTCAGCTGTAACAAATAAGGATACGACTCATATTTATTTTTTCACTTATTGTGTGTATTGTCAAGGATTGCACTATTCAGATAAAATTTAAGAAAATTATTTTAATAACAGAGAAAATAAAATATTAATAAACGCTCAAATCGCTAATTTGACATGTTTTTTACTGGTATTTAAAGATTCTTAAGTCATTTTTTATTTTTTTAGGAATAATGACCTCATTATTCCTAAAAAATACAAATACCTATTTGTCTAATGCATTGCGTGTTTTGTATTCCATATTTATTTAATAACTAGCGGCCGCCCGCGGTTTCACCCGCGTGGTTCTCTTTCCCGTGGGAATATCGGGATAAAAAGTATTTTATGTTTTAATCTAGGCTATCTACTATCTGTGTGCCAAATTTCATCCAAATCCGTTCAGTAATTTTTGCGTGATTGAGGAACAAACATCCAAACATCCAAACCCACAAACTTTCACATTTATAATATTAGTAGGTAGGAGAGGATAGGTTAGTAGGATAGGATTTAATAGGAATTTTCAAAGTTCGCCCTCATTATGGCTCGCGCAGAGTTGTTCTGATAATATGTATTGAAAATTTAAAAATGGAACGTGATGCGTATCTACCAGGGATTGAAATACCATTAAAAAAGTAACGATATAAAAGATAACGTTAAAATACCGTTAAAACATTTTATCGGTAAATTTACCGGTAAAAATAACGTTAATAATATTTTACCGGTAAAATTAACGTTAAATATAGCGTTAAATTTAGTAAAAAATTAACGTTATTAATTGGAATAACTTTTATTATAAAGTAACGTTAAAAAAGGAAGAAATAACGTTAAAATTAACGTTATTTCAGTAAATAATGTTAAATTTAACGTTATTTCTCAAATTAACGTTAAAATTAACGTTATTTATTGACATAACGTAAATGTTAAAATTAACGGTAAAAAAAGTAAGAAATAGCGTTATATTCAAAAATAACGTTAACATTCCCTGGTATCTACACTCTAATCGCCAAGTCTAGTGCCGTTGTTATTATTATAAGCACTAAGTATTTGTCCCTATTACCTACTACTACTTCCTGTCGTTTACTTTCTACAATTTAATAATTCATTAGAACACGAGAAAAAATATTAGAATAAACGACGAAATGATAATGATTATTTAATATTATATTTTTGCAGCTTATTTTAGATACTCAATCTATCTATACATATTATAAAACTGTAATCTTTAAGGGTGCTTCTACACGGTGCATGTAGCTTGCACACGTTAAGGCGCGGGTTACTTGCGCGGGGGTACAATGCTATGGAGCTGGACCCGGTTTACGTGTTTACACGGAGCATGTAACCTGCGCAAGTGCTCAACTTGCGCGGGCTACTTGCACCGTGTAGAAGCACCCTAAATGTTTGTGCGCGCTTCACGCAAAAACCGCAAGCCTTGTTTTATCTAATTCGGGTAAAGGAAACAGCTTGAACTCTCCGTAGTAATACTAGATTTCTTATACTAAAGGAGGTCATTTAAATTAGTTATTTAATTAGACGCCTTATTTTTCTACTGTCCACGCGGATGAAGTCGCGAGCGGAGACTATTTATACAATTTAAAAACCATAATTTACCGTTTATAAACCGTTTATAACCATTTGTAAACCGTAAAAACCACACCACTACCTATCCACGGATTAACATTTAGATAGTGTTTCTCAGTTTTCTACGATTCTAGTTAGGTGAATAAGTTTTCAATTTTTCATTTTGTTTTTGACATTTTAACATCATCATTTTGATCGCTTTATCTATATATATAACTTAGATTATTTATATGTCTAGATAGAGTCTTAGACTTTTGACGTATTAAACAAAACAGGCCAACTTTTTTAAGGTGGTGTGCATTTTTAGCATCATCGCGTCCAAAGAGTATTGTAATAAAAACTATGGTCGAGTCACACTACTGACAATGTGTGCGTGTTTTGGTCACCCAACTGTTGGGTGATATTTTTTTCGACGCTGTCGTAGCTTTGACTGTCTATCTTGACATATAAATAATCTAAGATATATAAAAGGGAAAATCACTCACTGACTCATCACGAAATCTCAGAAACTACAAGTGCTAGGAGTCTCAAATTTTGCATAAGGTTTCCTTTTAGGGTGTAGGTGCTCACTAAGACGGGATTTTGCGAAATTCAATCCCTAAGGGGGTGAAACAGGGTGGCAAAGTTTGTATGGGAGAATGCGATTCTTTGGCCCGATTGACTTGCAATTTGGCATAGACATTTTATCACAAAATTAATTGAACACGTGTTTCGCATTTTTTTGAAATGTATCCCCTAACAGGGTTGAAAAAGGGTAGAAAGCTTTTTTTAGGGTGATTGATTTCGATATCGGAATCAAAACTTCTTAGTGCATTTGAATGATTAAGAAAAATAAATGTCAGTTGTCAGGTTGTCACCTCCCCTGAGACTGTAATTACGTTACTGTGTCACGCACGAACTGACATTTCATGATGTATAAGATTTTATCCTGATTTTCACTATTTTACGAAATATTAGTCTACTTATGAAATGTGGAAAAATCTGGCAAATATCAGATATCTAACGTGACAAGGAATGTGGTGTAAAGTGTTGAAATTGAGAGCCGGATAATAATGCACAACATTAGTTGCACCCGACATAATTTGCAATGTCACGTTATTTTAGCCGGGAACCTTTTCAGTCATAAGCAGAAATTCAACAAATATTTATTATAAGAAGATTATAAGCGTACCAAAGTTTCATCATAATCGGATGTGAATGGTTTAGGAGTGCATAGGAAACAAAATAATAAACATACATAGATTTTTATTTTAAAAGAAGATACCTACCAAACTATTAAGTATGAGTATTAAATGTTACATAATATTATTATACTTATTTTGTTATATTACTGCTAAGAAATTTTATTAAGTACCTACCTAATACAAAATCGTGAACAGTACGGCGTCTCGGTTCTGTAACCAAACTCGAACCCCACTTCGAATCTCACTTCACTGCACGGGACGGGAACTTTAAATCATAAATAAGATAATGATAAGATTTTTTTTTCGTCACAAAATATTTTAGATAGCTACCTAAAATTTTTGTAATCGGTAAAATTGCTCATAAGTTAGCTAATTTCTAATAACTAATTCACGCAAAGTGAAGTGAAGTGTAGTGAGATGCGCGTTTGGTTACAGAATCAACAGATTGCGCAGGTAAAACTGCGGGGTGCAGCTATTACCTATATATCACAAAATTGTAAGAATGTGAAAGTTTTGATGTTTGGATGTTGTTCATTTTGTTACTCAATCACGTCTGAACGGGTGAACGGATTTAGACGAAATTTGGCACAGGGATAGATTTTAGTCTGGAATACTTAACACAGGCTTCTTTTCATGCCGATCATTGGTTTCCAAGGGAAGACTTACAACGATTACCGACTCCCACGCGGGCGGAGCCACGGGCAAAAGCTAAACATAGTATAAAACAAAGTCACTTCCCGCCGTCTGTACGCTTTTCTTAAACTATACATAAAAATCGCAATAAAATCGGTCTTTAAGTTTGGGAGCTAGGTTGCCTCAGAGTCCTCAGACAGACACACACACACTTCAATTATATTTTAATACCCCTTGCGTACGTCGTATATATGTAGATATCCTGTAGTATAATCAAATAACTTCACACTGACACCACATTAGCACAGTTTTACATTAGTAACTACATTGCACTGCACCCGTGCGAAGCCGGGGCGGGCCGCTAGTTACTTATATAGGCATAAAACATGACTAAGCTTACGGGAATCTCAACAAATAAAAAAGTCGTGGGTAGTACATAAAAACCAGCTGATTCATAGGCTCGATGATTCATATTATATTCATGAGCTAAGTTTACTTTCCGTTTACAAAATTTTCTTTAGGAAGATCTAACCACAGATAATAAATATATTGTGATATAACTTGAAATGCGCTGACAGAGTTGTTATGTTACCTATTATTAACGAAATAGTTGGACCAAACATATAGTGAAAATATCAAATAAAAAAATATGTACCTACCTATACATATTAAACATACATTAGATTATTATATTACCTTTTAAATAAAACTTAAGATTCACCGTGTAATATCGATATGAGCACAAGTGAATGTTAATTAACGTAATAATCCTTATTTCCTTACTTCTTTACTAATATTATAAATGCGAAAGTCAATTTGTTTAGTTTCACGTTACGCTTTCACGTCTTAACTGCTCAACCGATCATCATGAAATTTTGCATACACGTTGTCAGGGGTACAGAGAAGGACAAAGGCTACCTTTCTTTCCAAAAAAAGTACTGTTCTCGAGAGATAGAGAAATAACTGACAACGCAGACAAAGTCGCGGGCGGTCGCTAGTTAATTTATTAATATGATAATCCTCTACAGTATTTAGTATAGATAGAAAAAACAAAATCTAATGTTCTTGATATTTGAAATTGCAAAAATATCATGAAAGTAATTCCCGAAAACACCGAGCTTAATGTCATAATAAATCACCGTTAAATGGCTCAGTTTACATTAAGCAAAGCAATTACATTAAGATAAAAAGCATAAAACTATATCGAAAGGGCTCATAACTCTTCTAACGTAACTTTATTATTGCTACGAAACGCCTCCAAATGCAATAACGCTGGCTTCTTACTCTGAAAACAATTTAAACTGAATTATTCGTCTATGCTGGCAATAAGTCTGGTGGTACATGCCGTATAATGGTATGACACGACAAACAGCTTTAAGTGTGTAAAATATAGTAGGTTGCGTCAGCCAAGCGGAGCCAGAGGGTTTATGGTGGTAGGATACGCCGGATGCGCCGACTCTCAACCACTGTGCAGCCTTTTGTTAACATTTTTGTGTATATTTTTCAACGGAATAGCGGCATGCACCCTTGCATATTATCTGGAGTAGAAATAGCGTTTTTATATTTATTGCTGAAACAAAATTTTATTGTGAGAGGCTGTGCACTTTAATTAACAGACATACAAATATTTATAAAATCTTTCGATACTTTTAAAATGTTTTGTTTACTTACTTAGTTAATTTTTCTAACAGAATAAATAATAGTAAGTAAATAATACAGAATTTTAAAAATAACCAAAACACTAATACGAAATGATTTTATGATAAAATTAAAAAATCTTGGGCTCACAGTTACCCAATATCTTATTAGTTTGCAAATGAACGTTTACTGCAGTCAAATCGACTACGAATATAATAGCTATTAACTTTCATCTACATATCGACGCTATATTATGCATCGTCTAGAACTATTTCTCATAATTAATTCTGTGGGCACCGGCTTCGTGACCAAGGAATTTACCACTTATACGCACAATTTGCTGTAAATGACATTCACCAGTCTACCGTTAATATAGCATCCTATTAAATACAGACGAAGATATATAAACTGCTGAAAAGGAAATAAGAGCCACCATAATATGATTTTCCTTACTTTCTGACTGCCACACGGCGAATCGGAATAAATATAGGTACAGTAAATTAGATAAGTTGACTATTACAGCTTTCGAAAAATATCAAATTCCAATAAAATCAGATTGAATTTATCAGAAATATACGTTTCAGAACATAGCTCTTTTGTATGGAAAAATTGTTTAAAAAAACAAAAAACCGAATTCAAAAACCCTACTTCTAAAAAGCAAGAAATAATATTCGTAATAATAAAAACACGTCTATTGAAGTCGGGTGGGGCTGGAGTACAAATTCCTTTTTTTTTTATTCTAAAAGCCACACCCGACTTCAATAGACGTGTTTTTATTATTACGAATATTATTTCTTGCTTTTTAGAAGTAGGGTTTTTGAAGTCGGTTTTTTGTTTTTTAAACAATTTTTTATTTTTTAATTTTTAGTGTAGGTACTTTTTGTATTTGGTAGTGTAGGTATATTAGTTAGGTAGAAAAATCGGCTCAGCCAAACGTGAGTTAACCGCGGAGAAACATACATACATTCGGGTCAAACTGAGAACCTCCTTTTTTTTAAGTCGGTTAAAGAACTACACTTAAGATTAGTTAAGATATCCCTTTTTTCAACAAAAAAATAATTATCTTATTCAGTTCATAAACAAAGAAGTTATACGACTGATCATCGAGGTAGTTCACACAAAATCATACTATTTTCGTGCTTTTTTCAAGATTACTTGAAAAGTACTAAACCGATTTCAAAATTTAAAAAAATGGGACAAACTTGGTAGTTTACCTAATGTAATAACGTTTAAATCATTTCAATCGGTTCGGCCGTCTTCGAGTAATCGGTGTACATACAAAACACAAAAAAAAACTGGTCGAATTGAGTACCTCCCTCCTTTTGAAGTCGGTAAAAATCATATGGTGCCCCCTATTTTCTTTTGAGCAGTATATAAATAATGACAATCTAACAAGCTATCTAATATGATACGACTAAAAAAAATATGAAAATATACACTGATTTGCCAATAGGCTTGTTACTTACAGCACCTGGTACCAGATAACTTTCGTTATGTCACCATTACCCTGAGTTTTTTTTTATTAAAAAAACATATTTAATTACATGAGAACGAATGTCTATATTGTCATGAAACTAGAAGATAAAAAACCTTCCATAAACTTAGCAAGGCTTTTTAATTAATCTGTTTTATACCGAGGCTTCAATAGAATTTATGTAGACTTTTTTATAAATCAATATTAAGCATGAATTCGAAAGTGTAATTTTGGGGTTCTATTTATAGCACTGAGATATAAAAGGACTGTAACTTACAAAATAAAAACATGAATATATACCTAAACTATAGTATGTAAATAATACACACCCTTGTATTCAAACAATAAAATATCCAAAAACATAACCTACCTGAACCACCACTCAATCTCCAAACATCAGACAAATTTATTTTATCTCCAAAGATCTATCCTTCCTATCCTAGGTACCAGGATTAACTAGGACTCCCGCCAGATCCATAATTGAGATTTAGTTCCTAGATAAAATAGGTCGGGTGACGAAGCCACATAACTTGGTATCAGCTGACGCAGGAATCCACTTGGGTGTAAGCCGAGCTTGCTGACGTCACTGCTACGTTGAAAACCACCGAAGATAAACATCTTTGATAACGAGTTGAAACTACCAGCTCTTGAAATCTCTCGGTTTTCTGCCTTTAAAACAAAATTGTATTTTAGTTTTATTTTTCGGGTGTGAACTTGTGAGTGATTTTGAACACTACACATATAAAATAGATCAAAAAAGATACAAGGTGAAGAACATCATATTTCAGACAAAAAAGTAAGTATCTAACTTATAAACTATCTAATTCGGAATAGTGTTGAAGGTAATAATGAGTGAAAACACCGATTTCAAAAGGAAGTAAGTAACGCTATCCCTACCTTTTACAAACACTTTTAAGTTACCGCTAAATATAATAGGTTACAATTAATTATTCAGCCACAACGGCGGATTAAAAGCAATAAACAAAATGCAGCTTAGTTTATTTGCTAGAAGTCAACGGTCCCAAAGGCCAGACTCGGCGGCGCTACCCGGCGACGGCTCGCTACAGATTATACTATAATTTGTCTAACTTACCCTTTGTTCTCGAACCCGACAGAAAATTCCACGTGAACCGAATCGAACAACCATTTTCTTAACGAACGCTTTCGGTGTCATTAGAAAACTCTAAGCGGTTCTAAAGTGCACTCACATCTGCGGATAGGATACAATTCGACGCACGAGTTCGATTTATAGACACTTCGCTCGTACAACGTAGTACACCTAAACATTATGTGCACATATCTACACATAATGCGCGTGTAAAAAGATACGACTATCGTAAAAGCCCCACTGAAAATAATTTGAGCGATGTTACTCGTTTTTCGCGAGACATTCAGTGGTAGGACCCGCATAAAACTTGAACATCAGACAGCCTAATGGATTAGAAGAATTGCTTCGACTCGTAAAGACCGACTTAACATTGGAGGCCTGGGGAAACAATAAACTCTGTAATCTGTATTGTTGTCCGCGTATGACTTGCTTGATATATGAATATAGTTGTTCTATTTGGTGCGGAATTATCGAACGTTTCTTCGTGTCTAGCCATATCGATGCCTTCATCCCAGCTAGCAAAAATGTGATAATAGGCCATTTTTTATCACTAAGTAGTGATATTAATATCGTATATAAGTAACGCTTATTACTGCTAGTTGTATATCTGTGTTTGAAACACTTATTAGCTGTATAAGGATATACAGCTAAATTGTCGTATTAACCTATCACATAAACGTTTACTCAGCTGTTTTATACAACTTATATAACACAGCTACAAATTGATACTCCTTAACTTGAATATGGAGCAACTATGTTGTATAGTAGGATTTATGATGCTATTAAAACACTTGTGCTAAATAAATGATAAGGGGATCCTAATAGCACTCATAAGTTGTAATGAAGCTTTGTGCGCGCTCATATATCACCAAAATATAATTTATCGTAATGGCCGCCCGATGTTGTATATCGTCTGAGTAGCAGCAACACTAACACTAATTAATCATATATTGGTATCTTCACAAATAATTTGATAAATTAAATCAATTTTATTAATTAAATACTACGAATTCGAGGGGGGCACTAAAAAAACAATAACATTATGCTACTAATTTAACAATAGAATTGCAAGCGCATGTGAAATTGCACTTACACTAATCTATTTTACACACATAAATTGGATAATAAAAATGGAGCACACGACGGTGACATAAAAATATTACTTTAAAAATATACCTATAAATATTTAGCTTTTTGTTAAAATAACCAGTAACGCGTTCAATTATTCACGTTATTCAAACAGTGTTATTATAGAATCACAATCACTAATATATCACTATATTGTGTTGCAACTGATTCGAGGTCACTGATATGTATCTGATTAGTCCTAAGTGGAGCTACAATAGATATACTGTATCACTTTATAGTGATAAAAGTGGGGCCTTTTTCCAATGATAGAAACGTTTCTGTAACACATATGCGACTGTTTATATCACCGATATACAGCTAAATTCTGTGTCGTTTTGCTAGCTGGGATGGTACGTCATCATTTAGTTCCGGCACCGGAAAAAAAGGTATTTTCCATGGAAGAAAATGTTTGTAAAAATACTACAACCATAGACAGAAAAATTTTCGCTGCGCTCAAGAAGACCAACAAAGCGTGGAAAAGAGAAGTTAACATCATACGGACACGGTCTATGTAAAAAAGAGACAAAGGATCAAGTGACATGTGCCAAAATTTTTTACAGTAAGAGCCCCTAGCGTCCCGCCTAGCAAATGAGCAATCACAGTTTGTTTAAAATATTTTTTAATCTTAATTAGAATTTAAAATAAAGGTATCGTGGAGCTATGGTGTCTTCTGCTCTAAGTAATTGTGATGTGACAAAAAAAGAAACAATCCAAGTAATCACACTTTTCAAAGGTAAATAAGATTTTGCCACACATTTATCCAAAACCAAATTTCGCTACATTTATTCATTTATCGACAAAGAAAACAGTATGGAACATAGTTTATTAATCAATACTAAATAATATACTAGAAAAAATACGACTCGCACCAGATCAATACTCAGACGGGAATCGAACCCGCGACCTTTGGATATCCGGTCCAATGCTCTGACCGCTGAGCTACCGAGTCACTAGTGACATCGTCGAATTTTTCCTAGTATATCCTAAACTCTTACGCTGTAAGCCAGCGTTATTTCACCAATGTGAGGAATTACCTCGACATTCAATTGAAATATCTTTCCAGATATTTTAACAATTGATTAAGATGAAATAGCTATATAATTTTTAAATTTGAGATTTTTGCATTTACAATGCTATTTTTAAACAATACTAAATAATATACTAGAAAAAATACGACTCGCACCAGATCAATACTCAGACGGGAATCGAACCCGCGACCTTTGGATATCCGGTCCAATGCTCTGACCGCTGAGCTACCGAGTCACTAGTGACATCGTCGAATTTTTCCTAGTATATCCTAAACTCTTACGCTGTAAGCCAGCGTTATTTCACCAATGTGAGGAATGAATATAGCTATTTCATCTTAATCAATTGTTAAAATATCTGGAAAGATATTTCAATTGAATGTCGAGGTAATTCCTCACATTGGTGAAATAACGCTGGCTTACAGCGTAAGAGTTTAGGATATACTAGGAAAAATTCGACGATGTCACTAGTGACTCGGTAGCTCAGCGGTCAGAGCATTGGACCGGATATCCAAAGGTCGCGGGTTCAATTCCCGTCTGAGTATTGATCTGGTGCGAGTCGTATTTTTTCTAGTATATTATTTAGTATTGTTTAAAAATAGCATTGTAAATGCAAAAATCTCAAATTTAAAAATTATATAGCTATTTCATCTTAATCAATTGTTAAAATATCTGGAAAGATATTTCAATTGTATGTCGAGGTAATTCCTCACATTGGTGAAATAACGCTGGCTTACAGCGTAAGAGTTTAGGATATACTAGGAAAAATTCGACGATGTCACTAGTGACTCGGTAGCTCAGCGGTCAGAGCATTGGACCGGATATCCAAAGGTCGCGGGTTCGATTCCCGTCTGAGTATTGATCTGGTGCGAGTCGTATTTTTTCTAGTATATTATTTAGTATTGTTTAAAAATAGCATTGTAAATGCAAAAATCTCAAATTTAAAAAAAATTAAAAACATAGTTTATTAACTTCCTTTGCCATAATATAGTCATATTTTATGAATCTAAGTCATATTTTACGTATCTCATATAAAATGTATTGATTCGTTTTCGGATCACCTGTTTATTCACTTTGTTGTTCTTTGACATTCTATTTCTATGACTACAACACTCATTTGAAAACCAAAAGACATTGTTAAAAGTTTACCTTTTATTATTATTGTAGTGTTTGTATCTATGGAATAGATATAATACTCTGTCTCACACGCACAAGATGGCAACACTCAGATATGGCAACACTGAACTGTCACTGTCAGTCGGGATGGAGGCAGCGGTTGTTTATGTTAGGTGGAATGGAAACCAAATAATATAATGTATGGGACCTCATGGAGTTTCCTGGTGTACAGAAGTGCTGAAGGGTGTGTGCATCTTGGTGCTGTGGTGAGCCGGAGATCGTTCACTTAACAAAACTCTCGAACCCTACCTACTTGTGCGTATGCTATAATTATAACTAACTTCATTGGGCAAGCTAGCTCCATCTTCGGTCTCTTCTTAGCCTTATGGTTCTCGAATGTGGCCAAGAGTGCCCATTTAATGTAAAAAATCAATTTTTGGAATTTTATTTTCAATTTAAAAACTAAAGAAGAGTACCTCGTACCATATTATCTCTCTTACAAAGTAAGTTAGCAAAGAATGTTTATTCCTTTTTTGATCTAGGTCATCCCCTGCAAATGCATCCCACTCGATTTATCCCCACTTTTACTGCAATGGCAAAGCTCTAAAATCGTAATGTACTGTCGTGTTCTACAAGCGAAACATGGTTTTCGAAAAGCACAAACTTGTTTTTTGATACTAACTTCATGTATTTATTCTAGATTTTTTCCTAATTTAGAAACGTAAATGTTTTGTTCTGCAGTGAACCAACACTACAAATTGTGATTGTTCAAGAGATTCTAACGACCACAAGTCATAGTTCAGTTTCTACTAGATTTTCAGTTATTTTTAATTTATTTCTATTCACTGTTCCCTAGTGAGAATTAATTTAAACAATCACTTGAAATATTTAATTTGAAAAAAATTGCATAGTTAAATTATAATTTCTGTATAAAAATAATGGAGAGTTAATGGACTATGTTCTGCAATTTTAAGGTAATTTTCTGATATTTTGTTGTTACCTAGAATTCATAGTTTTAAATTATTATGATTGACAATTGAGACGTCACGAAAACAAGTACTTCCAAAAGCAAAGACTAGTGACAATACCAGATATTTTTTAAGGAAACCACATTCATGTTTACTGTTCTTGGCACGTTTGCAGAGAAAATAAGAAAATGTTCACGCACTGCGTGTGCTTTAGGATTCGATTTATGCGCGGGACACTGAATAGGATTTAGATAATATAAGGCATGAGATCTACTATATATTGCTCGAACGTAGGAAGACATCATCTGAAATGTTTGTACTCAAAGATGAGGCTGCGTTTAAATGGCTGGCTTTTGAACAAAAGTTATTGTTAGGCAGCCTATTTCAAACGAATATTGGATTTAACCGCGATTTACGTAACGTAAAAAATATGCATGTATGAAAGTATACAACGAGTTATTGAATATACCCAAAATGGAAAAACCGGTCCTTCAAACCATCAAACTGAACAACTTTTACTATGGAACCAATTCTGAAATCGCGAAAAAAATCTATTATTTCATACAAAAATTAATAACGAAATAGCAAAATTTATGAAACGGCTGAATTTTTTTTTCGCTATTTCATAGTTGGTCCCATAGTAAAAGTTGTTCAGTTTGATGGTCCGAAGAAACGGTTTTAGCATTTTGGGTTCATTCATCAATACGTTGTTTAATATGTACATACATATATTTAAATTTCTGTGTCTACAGTTTGACGACATGTTGTGATTAAAATACGAATGTACGGAATTATTTTTCACTTCATGTCATAATATTCAATGCTTAGTTTCCTCTATATTTGGAAATAACACACCGATATATGGCAAGTCAGTTAGGGCAACTGTCTTGAAAAATTACAAACACTAACAGCCACATAAACGAAAAAGGTCTTGATAAATGTACAGGTAAAGGACATGACAAGAAGTCGCGGTCAAAGAATATTACCTTCCAGCAATTTAATTTTATTTATTTATTTATAAGTAAGTAATAAAGATACAAAAAAATACAAACTTAACTTTCACCTTTGTCAGCGAAATATAAAACTGTGCTCGAGTTCTTAAAAAAAAATAACAAACAAAAAAACAATAGGTTCATAATCCAATAATGGCGGGACGCTTGAATCGAAGCTGAAAAACAACAACTTTAAACAAATGTTGTTTTAGTTAAACATAACTGCACAACCTTACAATTTAGGCCGGTCTGCAATACAAATATTATTAGGAATGTACCTGTATGATTATGTATACAAGGTTATTTTTAGTTCATTGAAAACTTCCCGTGGGGTTGATCAGACCATCAAACTGAACAACTTTCATTATGGTACCAACCTTGAAATCGCGAAAAAAAATCAGCTGTTCATACATTTCGATGGAGTAGGCATTGTACTTTTGTATGAAACAGCTGATTTATGTATTAACACGTTTTTATTAGGTTGCTTTCTCGTTTGTGTGTTCGTTTCTCCGCAAAGTTTGTGAACGATTTTGTACTAGCTACCCGATGAGCTAGAAACTTGAAACTTTGAACATAGATCAGAACTGGAAGGCGATGCAATATTATGGTGTCATTGAGCTGATCTGATGATAGATCCGGAAGAAGGCCACAGGATCTCTATGATGAAACCATACAACCCCAACGTGTTTGGGTTCGTTACAATTGTCTTGACGAGTACTCTAATGTGAGACGAGATCCAGGGTCTGATGAAAGAGCTGAAAGGCCATGCCATAGGAACTCAATATTGAAACCGTGCAACCCCATCAAATTTGGGCTTGTTTGAATCGTCTTGACGAGTTCTTTGTTGGGTAATAGTGTCCCGGATCTGATGATAGAGCCGGAAGAAGGACACAGGAACTCTTTAATAAAACCACGCTACCCCATCGAGATTGGGCTCGTTTGAATCGTCTTGGCGAGTACTTTGTTGGGAAATAGTGTCCAGGGTCTGATGATGGAGCCGGAGGAAGGCCATAAGAACTCTATAATAAAACCATGCAACCCCATCGAGTTTGGGCTCGTTTGAATCGTCTTGATGAATACTTTGTTGGAAAATAGTTGTTAGGATCTGATGATGGAGCCGGAAGAAGGACACAGGAATTCTTTTATAAAACCATGTTACCCTATCGAGTTTAAACTTTTTATAAAACGGACTAATCTATAACAAAAAAAATCGGACTAAAAACATTAAAACGGACACAGACTAAAAAGTAAAAAATAAATTCTTCTGTAAATATTTATAACCCTATACCTACAGAAATTTTAAACCTAAAAACGTGGGGCGCATGGTAAAGACAATATGAATTATAAATTTTACATTAAAATTTCTGTAGGTATAGGGATATAAATATTTACAGTAGAATTTATTTTTGACTTTTTAGTCTGTTTTTACTAGTTAGTTTTTTTTTTCGTGATTTCGAGGTTGGTCCCATAATGAAAGTTGTTCAGTTTGATAGTCTGATAACCCCACGAGGGGTTTTCAATGATCTAAAAATAACCTTATGTTACGGCTAATACCCGAAGTGCGGCTACACCTAATTTTAGCCGGCTAAAACTAGATGTAGACGATAGCTGTGAGTTAAACCATATAATATACCATATAACTATTAACGTACGATGAGGAGCTATCCCATCGACCGAATCTAATGACATTTTATTTCTCCAGGGGAATGCATTAATTTCATTTGTTAGCACATCGCTGCCGGTACGCGCTCATTCTTTCTCGCCGAAGGAAGTAGACTTCCTATGAGATGAGAAAACCTATTAGCTCGGGGAACCTTAATTAAGTTGTAGGGTTCAACCGAATATTATATTTCATTGGTTTTTAATATAGAAATGGAATTAGTCTATGAGCGTTGAGAATATTTCTGTCTTATTGAATTTGCAATTTTAGTGTCCATGGTTGAAATGATTTTTTTTTTTCAAAATAGGTCTAAGGTCATTTTAAAGACACTTATAATTTCTGAAAATTACGATTTCTTGTTTCGGATTCCGGAAACCAAAAAAATGTGTGCTTATTGATAGGTAGATTTTTTGCGCCACCATTTTCTTTCATGTTGTACTTATACATAGTTTTACAGTTCTGATGAGTTAGACTATACCTCACACTACCACGTACCACGCTGCGTCACGCGTGACCATGAATTTTATGCTGCACCGGCGCCCGCTGGGGTGAGCACTGACACGATGGGCACAACCCATTTAATTTTCGAATATCTTTGGAACGCTCTTTAGAGCTTTTCTCAAGTTTTCACAGAATGTTTTTCACTCTGTGGCGCGCAGTGCGTTTCGTTTTTACACGACTGCCCAAAAAGGAGTGTATATGTGTTCAGGATTCATGTATGTTTGTGGGTATGTGAGTTTCCTTATTCCACCATAACTTCCAAATGGCTTAACAGATTTGGATGTATGGGGTATGGTTAGGATCCTTACATCATTCCGAGTGACACTGGCTATATTTTTTTTTTGAGAAAAGTTCATATGGCGACTGAACAACGCCATTTTCAAAAGTGAAAAAAAAATTTTTTTTCTTTAATTATTACAATATGGGCATCAAATGAAAGGCATTAATGAGCACATTCCTAAACTATATACTTTGTCAATAGAAAGGGTAAAATAAAAATAAATAAATTTAATAAATATTAAAAACACGACTGCCCTGCCAAAAACTAACTAAAAAGTTAAATATTAAGTGTCTTTGCAGTCGGGGGATCTCTTTGATTAAAAATTGTTCCACAAAAAGGTCCCCCGACTGCAATGACACTTGTTATTTAACTTTTTAGTTCGTTTTTGGCAGGGCAGTCGTGTTTTTAACATTTAATAATTTTTTACAGTTTAAATTAGCACTGTCTGAAACCCAAGTCACAAAACACTGTAACAAAATTTGTTGCGCACTCTACTAAAAAGCAATAGTATTCAACACAATCATCACAGTCTTGATTAAGTCTATTTTAAGTTGTTCCACGATTCGCAACTTAAAGCATCAACCCATCTCACACCCGCCTCCACATTTCAAATAGAATTTCAAACAATCGAACTTTTTCTAATAAGTAATTGCACTTATACAAGAGTTGAAAATAACTCAATTTATTTATAAACTTTCCATGAAAAAATTATAGACATTGCAGAGGTTCTTCAGTTTTATAATCAAGAACTTTAATTCCACTTAACTCGGGAGTGAAAACGCTTACAGCTTTCTCAATTATTTACCGTCTGTTTAAGTCTACTAATCAAATCGACACCTGCCAAGAAAAACAATATAATTAATTTGGGTCGAGTGACATTTTAATTAAACACGAATTACGTGATGCTATTCTTTCGGAAACCTACAAAGGAGATTGTAATTGAGCTTTAAAGTTTTGATACGAAATTAAGGAACCTGATAGAAGTTAATTGTTAAATCGTTTAAATTGAGTGTTGTAACCAAAACGCGATTTATAAGTTAATACTTATAAAACTAGTTCGCCAGTCATCTCACCATGTTACGTTTTCATTTATTTAGGTTATATTTACCATTTGGTTCAACTTTAGAATTCTCATTTAAATTGTACGAGATTGGCACCCTAGGCATAGCTTTCAATAATAACTGTAACAAAACTAAAGCGACTATTTTTCTGTAAAGGAAACTGTAACTGATTTAGTTTTGGTTTTATCGTTGAAAACTATCGCGATTGAGCTCCACGGCCTTGATTCTACTAATGTAAACGTAACAATCGACCTCAATTGTATTTCAATTGAATTGCTTTTTGGACTTTAGTAAGAACTGTATCAAAATCAATACCACTAAACATCATTTAAACACGATTATTATAGCAGCAATTGTTATTGTGCGAAAACTAGGGCCCGATTGGCCCCAGATATCACGCAATAGCGAGACAAGCGTAAAAAACATTTTGTTGTGGTGCGTAAGACTCGCTATCACTACGTGTGAGACTTCTCAACTAAGAAACGATTTCGTTTTTCTTAGTGGAGCAGTTATTTTTTTTTTCATTTTTAATAGAAAAAGTAATGTGATTATTTCAAACGTTTCGTGATTATAGTCACGAAACCTCGTCATTGTTTTTCATACACTCGTCACTACGATCAACTGATGCATGAAATATAGGAAAAAAGGCAACCAAAGCATCATCTTAATATCGGGTCTGTGACCAAATTGGGCAGGCTAGGCGAGCAAAGCATCATCTAAGTAAATGTCGAGTCTACGACCAATTTGACCAGGCTAAGATAGCAAATCATCATGTAAAAATATCGAATGTGTTACCAAGTTTGTGACTAATTTGGTGAGGCTAAGCAAGCAAAGCATCATAATCATAACAATTGTATTTGCTATGAATGTCATCTGGGCTGCCATCTAGATAAATATCGAGTCAGTGACCAATTTGGGCAGGCTAGGCAAGCAAAGCATCATTTTAAGCCTGGCCGCACACAGGCGTTTTCAGCCGGCGGATTCCGCATTCGTTTTCCGCGTCGAGCCTAGCGCCATCTAGCGCACGCGTTTTATATAGGCCCAAATGCATCAAATCCAGTACAAAATACACTGACTGTCCACACATGTTTGTTTTTTCCATACGGAAAAAGATCCGCTCGTGCTTTTCGAATGACAGCACGGTGATGCCAGTGCGTTCGGAGAAAAAACCGAATGACGTCATGCGGAACGCAGCATTTGCATACATTTTGTTTAATTTGTTTCCACAGCAGAATTTCGTCTGTGTGACCAGTTGCAGTATATTTTTACCTTATTTGGACCAGTAGTAAAATATTTATGAAGATGTTGTCCAAAATTTATATTTTTGAAATTGAGTGATTCTTTTAATTTTTGCTACTTTAAAATAGGCATCTTTGGATCTGGATAAAAAAAATATAAATTTTTAGTAATTATTTGCTTTATTTAGTTAGTCTTAGTATCACGTAAGAAATAGAATTAGTTTTAGTTTTAAAATTTTAATTACACTTCATAAATAAGGCCAGCTTCGGAAAAAAGTCTTTCGCTGTACACACTGCTGCAAGGTGCTGAAAGATAGATTTTGGCAAACTTTGTTAAATTTGGGTATCGTTTGGCATTAGCTGTTCACCAAGAATTAGGGTCACGATTGCATCACGATGCACCAAACGGCTAAGTTCCGACGAATAACCGGCGGCCGGATATCCGGCTATTCAGCCACATGGTTGGCCGAATATCCGGTATCCGGTATACGCCCAAACTGCTATCCGTTTCATCTCTAACACATATTATTCTAAGGGAAGAAGATTAAAATGACCGATGCCAACCAAACTGAACATGTAGGTAATCTCCCTAATTCATATATATAAAAAGTCGATTTTCTTTCGTTCTTCAATAATTAAATTTTTTCTTAAAATTGCGGAAGAAACCTTCAATCGGACAGCCCTGTTAAATTCAAAATAAAACGCGTGCGCTAGATGGCGTTAGGCTCGACGCGGAAAACGAATGCGGAATCCGCCGGCTGAAAACGCCTGTGTGCGGCCAGGGTTATATCGGGTCTGTGACCAATTTTGGCAGGCTACGTTGTTGGAAACATTAAAATCATGTATTGTTTTGAAATGTTGTCAATTAGCTTTGTGATCGCCGATTAGCTTTGCGTTGCCAACCCCATTTGGGCAGGCTTGGACACTCAACCGCATCTCAGGGAAGACAAAATGTGGTTTGACGTTTTGCTCTCCAGTTACCATTTCTGGCTTCAGAGCCGAACGTTCTGAATTATATAAAAGAGCCTGGAACGTCGTCTACGAAGAGCCCTCACGGCCTCACAGCTCTGAATAAGTAATATTTAGCGTCTGAGCAGTTTTACGAACAAATTAACGGCTTGAAGTTGTTATTTTAATAAAAGTTTCTCTCGAGTTCCATCTTTACGGCTCGCTGTTGCGGGATTGTTTATGTTTTTAAATATCAAGTTCAGTATTTTATGGACACTGAGCCGTATTCTTTCTTGGAATTAAAGTGAGTTTTAAAATTTTCTAGTAGCTAGTCATAATATTACTTTTGATAATTTAAAGAAATAGAACCACTCTAATTCTCTACGATTTCCATAAAAAAGGTGTTGAAAATGGGAAAAAATCGATCATAAAAAAGTAAAGAAGCATGTTAAAATGCAAGATAAGTGATTAAGCGTTTGATGCTAATATTATTATTAAATAAAAATATAAAATTATAAATACAATGCTATAAAAACCTGTGAACAAGTCACTCAACCGCGGAGATTCAACGAAGACGAAGAATCGCTTAGATTATAGACGGCGGTCGATTATAGGCAATATGGAGGTATTATTGTAGTTGCAATAGGCACAACTACCTCATAGCATTTTTATGCACTACGAAACAGTGCCTCACCTGATGTTAAATGAAGATAAGGCCGAAGGTACTACACCCGAAAACCTCGTCACTGAGGAACTGACTATCTTATCTCTAAGTGCCGGAACACAACAATTTTAGCATAGACACTGTACAGTGTACGCTCAAGTCAAAAAGTGCTAAGAATAAATGAATCGTTTGTCAAGCAGGGAGTCTCCCCCTCCCCACTTAAAACTGCTTATTCTAATTTATGGCTCACAGTATTGCAGTGCTTATTACTCAGTTGCAGTTTCGGAGGCCGGAAGTACATTTTATGGCGTTGTAAACCATGAACGTCTTGGCATAATTGCTGTGTAACATTAAATTAGTTCACCCATCAATTATATCTTTATGCAAATTCGGTTACGGGAGCTGAATGTTTATTATATTAAAATCTATTTTCGTGTGTTCTCCCCTTAGAATTTAGCTGGTGTTCGGTTATTGTGGGTGTATATTTCGCTAAGAGTGTTATAACTTATAAGTAATAACAATTGTGAATAATTTAACAATCTATCCTACTAATATTATAAATGTGAAAATTTGTGGGTTTAGATGTTTGAATGTTTGTTCCTCAATCATGCAAAAACTACGGAACGGATTTGCCTGAAATTTGGCACACAGACAGTAGATAGCCTAAATTAAAACATAAGATACTTTTTATTCCGATATTCCCACGGGAACGGGAACCACGCGGGTGAAACCGCGGGCGGCCGCTAGTTTTCATATAAGTACAATTTTATTGTAACAACAGTTTGGTACGATATTATACCATTTGATTAGTTACGATATTATAAATAACGAGTTAGCCTGGATAAACATTGAATAAATTATACTACAAAATGCACAATGCATGGAATAAATGCTTCTTATCTTAATAAGCGGAAGCTTCCACTTTTTTTCTTAAACGTTTTTAAACTTATTTATTATAGTTTCAAAATATGTTACATTTACTGTTATTAACAACAGCATAAAGAAACTCACAGATGCGTATAACAACGCTGTTGAGTTCCGTTGGGGTTCAATATCCTTACTAATATTATAAATGTGAAAGTCCGTTTGTTTGTTTATTTGTTTGTTACGCCTTCACGTGTTAACTACTGAACTGATCATCATGAAATTTTGCATACACGTTGTCAGGGGTACAGAGATGGACATAGGGTACTTTCTTGCCCGAAAAAATGTTTAGTTCCCGAGGGATAGCAATAAAACTTTCCACGCAGACGAAGTCGCGGGCGGCCGCTAGTCCTTACTAATATTATAAATGCGAAAGTCCGTTTGTTTGTTTGTTTGTTACGCCTTCACGTCTTAACTACTGAACCGATCATCATGAAATTTTGCATACACGTTGTCAGGGGTATAGAGAAGGACATAGGGTACCTTTCATACCGAAAAAACCTATTTTTCCCGAGGGATAGTAAAAAATCTTTCCACGCAGACGAAGTCGCGGGCGGCCGCTAGTAATTTATAATTAACAACATATGATTTATAAAATAACACAATTTAACCGCCTCTGTGGTCTAGTGGTTCGCCCACCCGTGTAAGACGCCCCCGGGTTCGATTCCCAGGGGGGGTACAATTTGTACTCGGTTTGGTTGGTGGTAAGGGCTTATTAGTCCGCTTGGCATGCCGCTAACGGCATAAAAACAATTTAAAAATTTGTTGTGTTCCAGCAGCTAGAGGTAAGATAGCCAGTAATGAGGATTCCGGGTGTAGTGCGCTTCCATTTTTGGCTTTATCATCACATCAGGTGAAGTGAATAAAAAAAAGTTTTTTTCGATACCAACCCCTCTTTTCTTCACTTAAAAAACACCTTACAACAGATTATGGATCCAACTTCTGAAATAACAACGTTAACATAATCCTTCCAGTAGATGGAATGATCCGTCGGCTGAAAGTGCAATAATTGAGCGAGCGGCGTCAATGTTTAATCCAGCCAAGCGGACCGTTTATCAATCGCTCGAAAAAACAACATATTTCAATATCCGCTGATTAATATCCGCCTGCGCGCCGGCGGCCGAGGCAAACACGAAATTTATGTACTGCGACCGAGCGGTTTATTCCGTTTTGCTTTAAGTCTATGGTTACACTAGGCGCTTTTGGTATGATAAGTGTTGCTAATGTTTATGACCTCTCAGATTCTGTAGTAATTTCTGAAACTTTGATCGTTAAACAAAAGCATAAAATCATTATAAGTACTAACAAAAGGTAAAATGAATAAGAAATCAAAAAATATGTATATAAGGTGGAACCAAATTATTTAACATTACTGAAACCTAGGTGATAGTATTGCTTAAACTGAACAACTTTCTATAAGGAACATAGGTCGAAAAAATATTTTACATCTCTCATATCCGGTA
Source organism: Agriphila geniculea (assembly GCA_943789525.1). Classification (NCBI taxonomy): domain Eukaryota; kingdom Metazoa; phylum Arthropoda; class Insecta; order Lepidoptera; family Crambidae; genus Agriphila; species Agriphila geniculea. The sequence goes on along the minus strand of OX038873.1, from coordinate 18,670,574 downwards.
AGTAGGTCCTTATTACCCCCAAATGGGGCTTGTAGGTAACCAATTAGCGCTCTAAGGTAATAATGTAGCTAGAAAAGCCCTAGTGCGGTAAGTAATTAAAAAAAACTTGTAAGTAAGTAAAAATCCGGTAAGTAATTAAAAAAAACAGCTAAGTGCGAGTCGGACTCGCGCACGAAGGATTCCGTACCAAAAAGCGGCAAAAATCACGTTTGTTGGTTGTTATAGCGGCAACAGAAATACATCATCTGTGAAAATTTCAACTGTCTAGCTATCACGGTTCATGAGACAGCCTGGTGACAGACAGACAGACGGACAGCGGAGTCTTAGTAATAGGGTCCCGTTTTTACCCTTTGGGTACGGAACCCTAAAAAGCCCTAGGGCGGGAAGTAATTAAAAAATCCTGTAAGTAAGTAAAAATCCGGTAAGTAATTAAAAAACTGGCCAAGTGCGAGTCGGACTCGCGCACGAAGGGTTCCGTACCAAAAACAGCAAAAAATCACGTTTGTTGTATGGGAGCCCCCCTTAAATATTTTTTTTTCTATTTTTAGTATTTATAGTTATAGCAGCAATAGAAATACATCATCTGTGAAAATTTCAACTTTTTAGCTATCACGGTTCATGAGATACAGCCTGGTGACAGACAGACAGACAGACGGACAGCGGAGTCTTAGTAATAGGGTCCCGTTTTGACCTTTGGGTACGGAACCCTAAAAAAGCCCTAAGGCGGTAAGTAATTAAAAAAAATCAGCAAGGTGGCTGAAGGTTACATTGAAGATTCCATACAAAATAAAAGCAAAATTACCAACAAAATAACGAAAATTATTCAGCTTTAAAAAAATGAAATATCTTTTTCAAGTTATGATCCGCAACCATCAACTTCTGCTGAAGAAAGCTTCATCCCGTCAGATTTTGTCCGTGACCAACAAATATCACAATCTCAAACTATTAACATACCCAAAAAACACCTGTCCCTAAAATGTTTTATTCTTGTAATGCCGGTTTTTTAGGGTTCCGTAGCCAAAATGGCAAAAATCGGAACCCTTATAGATTCGTCATGTCTGTCTGTCTGTCTGTCTGTCTGTCTGTCCGTCCGTATGTCACAGCCACTTTGTTCCAAAAGTATTAGGACTACATAGTTGAAACTTGGTAGCTAGGTGTATTCTGTGAACAGCTTTATGATTTTTACACAAAAATAAAAAAATATATTGAGGGGGGGCTCTCCATACATGGAACTGAAACTGAAAATATTTTTTTTCATCAAACCTATACTTGTGGGGTGTCTATAGATAGGTCTTTAAAAATGATTTTGAGGTTTTTAAGACTATTTTTTTTTTCAAAGTCAACCGTTTGGAAGATATATGCCGCCAAAGTGGTAAAATGTGTGTCCCCCCCTTTAACTTTTAAAGTAAGAAGGTGAAAAATAAAAAATAAAATGCAAGCTATAGATCTTAATAAACACTTTCAACAAAAATTGGTTTGAACGAGATACAGTAATTAGTTTTTGAGATATAGCACATTTTCCAAAACCGCAAATATAACTTTGTCATTCATACAAACACTGTGAAAAACAAAGTTATTTTTTTAGACGAAAAATGATAGCGGTATTAAAATATGGTATGGTATAATGTACACTACGGAACCCTACTGCGCGTGGCCCGACACGCACTTGGCCGGTTTTTTTCTACTTACCTCACCATCGAGATGTAAAGCAGAGTAGTAAGCTCGGGTGTAAGTACAGCCCTTGGCTACTAATCTACTATTTTTCCTTTCCATAGTACGTCGGTCAGCTGTCAATATATTTTGTATGGGAGTATGAATTTATTTTCGTTTTTGACCTATGTACCTTGGAGAAAGACACTATCACCTGTTCCAGAATTGTTATATTATTTGGTTCCAGCTAATTTTTTTTTTTATAATCCTACGTTTTATAATAAATTTAAACATAAGTATTTAATTATATTTTATATATTAATTGATTAATTAAGTTATTGATTTATTAACTGTAGAGCTCAATAGCGCTGTAGTTAGCGCATCGCATACGTTCTGCGATTGCGACAGTTAAGCAACTTTCGCAAGGGTCAGATGGGTGACCAAATACCAATATATATTAAGTTCCTCCGTACTACGTAAGCACATAAACCGTTGGTTTTGCATTGAGCTCGCGTGGTGGGTTTAAACTTTTGGGCCCATACACGGCCCGGCCACAGCCAGCGTGGCAGGCGGCGTTCAATAATCACTGCGCGCTATCTCGATGGCGGCCTCTCAGCTCGTCGTCACGACCGCGCAGTGATTACCGAATGCGCTTGTCGCGCCGCCTGCCTCGCCGTAATCCAAGCTAATGTGACGATGACATTAGATCAGAAATATTTCTTATGTCATTAGATGCTGTGTCTCCCAAACAATAGAATTTCTATTATGTGTGAATTATTATTAAGTGAAGTAAGTGTATTTCATTGCCTTCTTCATATTTCTATTCCCGCCCGGTGTGGCCAGAGTGTAATAAACGGTTTATTTCATTCTGCTTTTTAAATTACGAATGTTTGGTGCGACGATTGGCCGGCGCGTCGCACCCATCTGTTGCGGCCCAATTAACATTAGGATTCTTTTTCAGAGTCTGTAATTTTAATGCCTCATAAATCACGCGTTATTAAACATGCTCAAAACTTTCTAATCCTGCCTGACAATGGACTATGGCATAACAATTAACTTATTACTTTGAAACACTAAGAAATAATAATAACAAGGTCTAAGATGAAGTAAGATAGCGACTTTAAAAAACTGTTTTCGAACTATTGACGAATTAATTAACTGTTGATACTGATTACATTTTTGTTTAAACAAAACTATTGTTTGTTCACGTATGAAAAGAATGATTCATTGCCCGAAGTGAATGTTGTTTAACCGAATTTAAAAATTGAAAAGGAGGAGGTTATCTATTCGTCGCGTATATATAGGTATAGTACACGAGTTTATGTACACCGATTACTTTTTCTCTGGAAGTTTGTAAGTAATTGAATGATCGGTATTGCTAGCTAGAAGTCCTTAAAGGAAATAATTATTTATTACAGAACTCTTTGACAACAATCTCAATAATACTTCGCCAATATTAATCTACTACGATGCGACGTTCGTTTACCCAAGGACGAAATCAAATAAGGAAGTATGTAGTGACAAAAATTAAATTATGCTTATCACTTGTCATAAATCTTTTAGTCTTATGTAAATCGTAAATAGCTAGTTTCTATGATTTTAATACTTAACGCTTCTGCTTATACCATTATCATTTAATTCAATTCAAATAATTTATAAACTTTTAGATTTTTTATTCATTCACAATGCTATTTTTATATTAAAATTATTAATATAATTAAAAAATATTAGAAAAAATCGACTTAAACCCGTCTGAGCTGCTACGGGTGAGTCGATTTTTTCTAATATTTTTCAATTATATTAATAATCTTATTATAAAAATGGCATTGTGAATGCATAAAAAATCTAAAAGTTTAAAAATTACATAGCTACATATTTCATCTTAATTGATTTGTCTAGCATCTGCAAAGGTGTTGTTTTCGAATGTCGAAGTAATTCACTTCACATTGATGAGATGGCCTACAGCGGAAACGTGAAAAGTATTAGAAAATTTCGCCAATCCTGCTAGCGACTCGGTAGCATAATTGGTTAGTGCATTGGGCCGGAATCCTGAGGGTGCGGGTTCGTGTCCCGTCTGAGCTGCTACGGGTGAGTCGATTTTTTCTAATATTTTTCAATTATATTAATAATCTTCAAATAATTTATTTCAGGCAAGGCCCATAAAAATGTTAGTAACAATATCTGTTAGTAAATTACATCAATTAATACAAAACAGTAGAATTTATAATATGAAATCAAATTAAATTAATTAATGAGTCCTGAGTGCTCCACGTTTATAACTATACTCTAATCATGCTTCTGTTTAACCCGTCACTAATCAAATCAAATCAAATCAAATCAAATGTTTATCAAATGTATAAAATGGTCCTTGAATTCGCTTCAAGTTTAAATGTTAGTGCATAGAAGCACATAAAAATTGATACCTATTACTTAACGCTTCTGTTTCTTCCGTCACTAATCAATTTAGTGCATTTAGTGGTCGTCGAGTGTTTGTTCAATATTTATTTGAAACTAGCTGACCCGACAGACGTTGTCCTGTCTTAGTTATGAATATTGAATTCGAATTGGTATAATTAATGAAAAGTTAGGTTCAAGATATTAGTAGGTACTGTGATGTAGCGACATCTTATTCGGCTTGTTCGGTTGCTCTATGGTCAAGCTTCGTAAAGAAAAGGATCCATTTAAATATTTTGATTCGAACGCAAAACAGTTCCCAGCCGTGTTTCTTTTGTCGGGGCATTCTTGCTTCAGCCCCGGACCCTTCTGGTCGTGTGTCGGATTTGTATTAGTACTGACTGAAAATATAAAATAGTTTCATTGATTTAGAATTATAGGGCGTCGTCCTTATAGTACCGTCTATGTGGACGAGCACCTGCCCTATTCTACACGTAAGCTGCTTTTTCTTACTCGCGAATTTGCTAAAAAACACGATTTCAAATTCTGCTGGACATCTAATGGTCGGGTGCTTCTCCGCAAAGATTCTACATCAAAATTCATTCATGTTAAATCAGAATCATGTCTTACTAGTTTACTGTAGTTATAAAATGTTACATTTTATTTACAAATTAATATCATATAACACAAAATACACAATTTTTCACACTAAATACACAAACTATCACACAATACCTCTTACACTACCACACGCAAATAACACGTTAATCTGTCTTACACTACACACAAACAAACAACGTATCATCGTTTTCTTAGTAAAAATAAAGAACTATTTTCATTAATTTTGTACCTCGAATATTTAAAATCACTCATTCCGAATAAAACAAAGTGGTTTCATCTCATATTTACACGTTATGCTTTTTTAACTCATGTGGTCACCTTCCGTATACTTTGTTTACCAACTAAATTTACTCACCCGTGCATGCGCAAATTTTGTACACTCGTAATATCATTAATCATTTTTTATTTGATTCTAAAATTACTAAAAACCTCTAGCAATAATAGTACATCCACCCTTGGACGTAATTGTGTACTACGTCAGGTTTCCTTGGCCCCGTCAAATAAAAATGATTAATCTAGTAGATATAGTATCTGAAATAGATTGCATGGATGTTGCGCAGGCACAGTATTGCACACCAGATAACTGTTCTATGTACTTACCCAACGATTCGTCTTTGAAAATAATCCACGTGAATATTAGAAGTATTAACAGAAACTTTAACAATTTTATCGCTACTTTGTCAATAACTAAAATTCATTTTGATGTTATTATTTTAACCGAATGTTGGCTCAAAGGCTCTGTTCAACTTCCTTTTCTTGACGGTTATACTGTGCAGTCTACTTTTAATAATCGTCTCCAAAATGATGGCGTGGTACTGTATGCTAGAGAGGACTTAAAGTGCTACATTAGTGAGCCACCCTTTCAGGATGGAAATTGCTTGTTATGTCGCATTGGTAACATCGCTATTGTCGCGGTCTATCGCTCCCCATCATACAATAACCTAGATAAATTCTACAATAGTCTTGATAACATTGTTTCTCCTCTAAACTTATCAAACATTGTGCTGATAGGTGACATCAAAATCGATATTAAGGAAAATAGTATTAATCCTCACTCTAATAATTATCTCACACTAATGTCATCCCTTGGTCTACTACCGGCACATCGTCTTCCAACTAGAATTAATAACTGTTTGGATCATATATTTTTAAAAACTAAACATATAGCCACAGTAGGTGTCATCCATACTGAAATTACAGACCATTATCCTGTTGCTCTGTCTCTAAAATTTAACAACAATGTCAATATTAAAGAAACAAACTCTCACGTAGTCAAATATAATTTTGAATTAATAAAAAAAGACTTAGATAACACAAGTTTCACATCAATTTTAGAAGAATCAAATCCTGATATAGCCACTCATGCTCTGATTGCATGTATTAAATCAATAATCTATAAACATATAACATTTGTAAAGGTGCCAAGGAGAAACAGGATTATTAAACCGTGGATAACTGCCGGTTTACTTCGTTGTATACGAAATCGCGACTTAATGCATCTTAGACTAAAGAGCTCACCTGATAACATCGTCTTAAAAACCACGTACTTGAGGTATCGCAATTTTTGCAATGCTCTTCTGAAAAAAGTTAAAGTGGATTACGAAAAGCGCGAATTCGAAAAAGCTAAAAATAACCCAAAAGAAATATGGAAGGTTATTAAAACAGTTACGAACTCTAACCAGGCTAAGAAACCTCCTGAACATTTCGAGCGACAACATCTCCTCTATCAACTCTGTTAACGAGTACTTCGTAAATATAGGCACTCATTTGGCCCAAAAAATTTCAGCTCCTTCGTCCCCATCACAGGATAATTCCTCTCCCCACTCAGATTCTGTCTGTAATTCATTTGTTATCCTCCCCATCGATGAGACAGAGGTGAAGCGTCTTATTCTTAATCTACGCAGTGACAGCTCTACAGGTTGGGATGAAATCTCACCGCGTGTGATTAAGCAGTCTGTATCTTCTTTAGCCATACCTCTAACGCATATCTTCAATCTTTGTATAGAGAACGGTGTTTTCCCTGTCTGCTTTAAAAAAGCCGTTGTCCACCCTATTCACAAGGCGGGGGGCAGGGACTGTGTCTCTAATTATAGACCCATCTCAGTTCTCTCGGCTCTATCGAAGATTTTTGAGAGGTACCTTAACGCTTCACTAATAAAATATCTTAATAAATTTCACATCTTATCGGATAACCAGTATGGCTTTCGGAGTGGTATTTCCACAGAAGATGCTGTTTCGAGCCTTACAGAAGCTATTGTATCGCACATTGATAATAAGGAGAAGTGTTATGGTATCTTTCTAGACCTGTCAAAGGCTTTCGATACAGTCTCTGCTCCCATCCTTCTGTCCAAAATGGAGTCTATTGGAGTTCGAGGTACCAGTTTGGACATGTTTAGAAGTTATCTCTCTGGCCGAACGCAATGCGTTAAAATTGGTGGTTTGCTCAGCGATGAGGCACCCATATGCTATGGGGTGCCTCAAGGCAGCATTCTGGGCCCAACGCTCTTCCTCATATACATAGACCAGTTATGCCGCCTCTCTCTTAAAAACTGTAACATCTTTACTTATGCAGATGACACGGCTCTTTTGGTCTATGGAGAAAATTGGGCTTCTGCCAAGTGCTATGCTGAGACTGCTCTGCGTTGTGTCAGCAAATGGCTGTCCACAAATCTACTGACACTTAATTTTGATAAATCACAGGTTCTAAAATTTAACATCGACAGGTCTCTCAAGCCTGAATTAACTACTTCAGCCTCAGATATAATACAACACAATTGCCAGGACACAGACTTGCATTCGTGTCTCTGTAAGCCATTGAAATCTGTAAGTAGTGTAAAGTATTTAGGCATCCACCTTGACGATGGGCTTGACTGGCATGTCCAGATTGAAACTCTTACAGGTAGAGTTCGGAAACTTATTTATATTTTTAAAAATCTACGTCACTCAGCTGACCGTACCACTCTCTTTACGGTTTACTTCGGATTATGCCAGTCCATACTATCCTACTGCATTTCTGTTTGGGCAGGGACTAACAAAACATCCCTATTAAAACTTGAGCGTGCTCAGCGAGCTGTTCTCAAGGTCTTACTATCTAGGCCTAGGATCTATCCAACCGTGAGACTGTATGCGGAGGGTGAGGTTCTCACAGCTGTCCGCAGGTTGGATGTCGTACTACTTGGGCTAAATACCAATATAATGCTCTTAGTTCACAACTTTATAACAGAGTTCACAAGATAAAACGAATATACTCACTTACTAAGTACAAATTAAAAAAAACTGTGCATGAATATCTGTTATCTCTTAATTACGATGAGACCGAAAGTTTAATCAAATAACGCACTCATAACACCACACCCACATACACACACACGCGCGCGCACACACACACACACACACACACACACACACACACACACACACACACACACACACACACACACACACACACACACACACACACACACACATTTAGTATTGTAACCTAATAATACTTACGTTTTTTTAACGCTTTACATGCGCTTTAAGAAGTTTTTATATACAATGCTAAAAGGAGGAGTCACCAACTCCTAAGAAACAGGATTCGTCCTAGTTTAGGAGTTGGTGTTATTTTGTTTTGTAACCCTAAAAAACCTTTATAATAGTGTAAAGTAAAAATGTAATTTATTTATTTTGGTTGAATAAATTATTATTATTATTATTATTATTATTATTGTACGCTTAGGAATTCACGGGCCAAAAGTGACCCGGTCCTTTAAGGCTTGCGTGGGGATATAGATCCAACACGTAGAGGCCATTTTTAGCGACTTTAATCTAATATGCGTGTGGTACACCTGCTGGATCTAATCTCTGACTACATCAGTTTGATATACTCAGAGACTATCCCCAGCAAATGCACAGGAACTACGGAATCTACTGGTTAACGATTAGTGGGCTATTAGGTTGGGAATGAGATGGACTAGGATTTGGGCTATGGAAAGAGACTACCGGACACCTGCCTTATCATAGTCTCCCAGGCTGAAAAATTGGCAGGCGGTGACTAGCCAAGGACTAAATGGGCTCTCCAAAAATAGCCGCGATGGCAAGAGAGCAACATCGGTGTCCTCGGCTGCAGGGTGTAGAGAGGTGTGCACCGCTTTCTACCCACTGTACAAGGGACAGTGTTATTATTATTATTATTATTATTATTATTATTATTATTATTATTATTATTATTATTATTATTATTATTATTACCGTTCCCGTTCCCGTTTACGTTCCCGTTTCCTTTATAACCCAACAGCTTTATAACCAAGTATATATCACTTGTTATGTTAGTAACGTGTATGTTAGTCTATCCTAACTTAACAATTTAAAATTAGGCGTGATGGCTCTGAACTAACCGTAATGAGCACTAAGAAATTCAGTTTTAAAAAAAGGATCTAACGATCCTTTTTGTAAGAAATAATAAATTAATTATTTTATATGTATTTCATCAATAAAATAACTCCAACCGAAGCATCTGTTTTAAACGACATTCAGTTTTTTTTTACATCCTCTTTGACGATATTTGTAGCACGCATTCTCAGTAAAAAGTTTATAATATAATTTAAAAAAGTTTATATATAAAATAATTATTCATATTCTTAATTTTTTTTAAGTCAGAACATAAGGTTACATTAAAAAGTTCTTATGTCCTAAATAACTTTATATGGTGGTTAAGTACCTATTCTTAAACTTTCTAATTTTCCGCGCAATTTTCTTATTTTTTCTTTCATAAGAACCATCTCCTAATAACAACAAACACAACAAAAAAATAATTAGCGAAATCGGTCCAGCCGTTCACGCATGATGGCTTGACCACGCCAAATTGGCTTCATTTTCTATTTATATATAGATTTAAATTGTATACTTACTCCCCTTCTGTTCAACCCATCAGTCCTGTCACTAGTCAATAAAGAGGTTGTTTGTTGGGTGTTCCGTACTTTTTCAAAATTCCTAGCGATATAACAATCTTTGTAAATACTCAACGATTCTGTTTATCCCGTCACTACTCAATTTAGTGTGCATTTAGTGGTCGTCGAGTGTTCCACATTTTCAATATTCGCTTGCAGGCCGCCGCATCATAAATCTTGCCGCAGACGACGGGCCTGCACCCGCCTTAATGTTTAATGAAAATCGCTGCTCAACAGGATATGATTTACAAAATACTTTTAAGTTGATGAACAATGATACTTTCCGGTAAATATAATATGAGGGAGATGATCGGAAAGTAACCAGATAAATAAATTTTTTTAAGTGCCTACTTAGAACTTGTTATGAGTCTTTTTCTTTTGTGTTTTTTTTTTGCTTTAGTCTGATCCTGACCCAACGTCAGGTCCTTAGTTTTGTTACATTAAAATAAAACCTTATTATGAATGCATATGTTTTTCGTACAAAAACTGCTGAAACTATTGAATTCCTATTACATTGCAAAGAAACTTATGTAAATTCTATACAGCTTTTTTGAGAAATTTAAGAATGTGCTTAGGTGTTTTTTAAAGATTTTTCAGAGTTAGTATAAAATAATAGATTTATTTATTTATTTCGAGCAATTCTTGTATATTTATTTATTTATTTCTGTGATCTCGGAAACGGCTCTAACGATTTCGCTGAAATTTGGTATATGGTGTTTTTCGGGGGTAAACAATCGATCTAATATGTTTGGAAAAACGTGTGTTTTCGAGTTTTCATGCTTTTTCTTTCGACGCAGAATATGGTCTCTAATTTTCTACGCCCGGCCACCGTCCGTCTGGTCCAGTGGGTTAAGACGCGGACTGCAAGTAACGAGTGTTACGGGTTCGAATCCCACTCGGTAACTTACTTTTGTTTTTTTATATGTTCAAGTTTATATATATATTTTTTGTTTTTTATTGTTTTTAGACAAATTTAAAAAAATGTAGTTAATGTTTGAGATAACAATGTAGATTATCACCTATATACACTATGTTACAATAAATAGTAATAACTGAGCAAAGCTCGTTCGCCCAGATGTTCTTTCATTAAACTAATACACTTTTAGGTAGGTACCACCTGTTTATAATGAAAGTGAATAAATCTATTGGGTAACCTCCACATTTTAATTTTGTTTCCCATAATGACTCATCACTCAACGGAAAATGTGTATTGGTTGTCAATTTCGCCAAAATTAATATTTTTAGGGAAAGATCCACAAAATATTATGACGATAATGTTATTAAGATTCATAAATAACACTAATCACGCCGCTTTTCTTAATAATGAAACAGAAGAAAAAACGCAGAAGAAGTAGGTACTTACATCCCTTTTCGTTTTGTTGACTAGTTACAAGCTGCCGCGAAGAAGTTGACATTTGCATTTAGGGAATAAAAGTTGAAGTCTACCACACCTGAACTTACGCACCACCGATACGATAAATCTAGCTCGCAGTACATAAAAGGTCATGTCTATTTTTCACAAAACGGTTACGTATTTATTTGTACATTTCTGTAATACAATGGAGTTTCCATTTTGTCCGCTGCGTCACGTACCTACGTGACAAACGGTTCGTCTTAGGGATCGCCAAATATCGTTTAGTACGTGAGAGAAGAAAACCAACCAGTTGGATAAATAAAATAAATCAAATATGTTACTAACATTTTGTTTTGAAACTATTTTTTTTAGTTACTTGATACTTCTTTACCATTGAACCAACTACCTATACAAAGTCCGAAATAGGAAACTTTTGCACATGGGTATACAAAATGTTATATTTTTATAACATACTACTCAAAGAAAATATGGGCCACTCTGTTTTTTCATACAAACGAGCGAACTTCTTAAAGGTATGATAAATTCAATCTGATTTTATTTGAATTCGATATTGCTCGAATTCAATTTAATAGTCAACTTGCGGACTTTACTGTCGACTTTAATTTTTAACTTCTCCTATTCGCCGTGTGTCAGTTAGAAAAAAAAAGAAATTGGAGTTTCATACAAAGATACGTCTGGACCTTTTGCGAATCGGACCCAGTGCGAATAATTGGTCAAATTTAACATTTTATAACTCTAACTGACACACGAATAGGAAATAGTAGATTGTTATATAAGGGTCTAAAGAAAAGCAATTCCCGTACCAGATATTTAGACGCCCGAGCATAGCGAGTGCGGCTATAGTTCGAGTATGGAATTGATGACTTTTACCCGTGTTTAACACTCTACTTTTCATTTCGAATATAATGAAGTAGTTGTTTAAGGCGAGTAGAGCGTAGGCTTATTGTTTCTTTTATTTTGTTCGAACTTTTTTGTTTTATTTTTAAACTCATTTTTAGTAAATATAAAATTAACACAAAACCTTAATACGGCACACACTTGGCACACACAACTCAAAGTCACAGAGTTAGGTATCCCACCAATTTTATATATATTTTCTTAATTTAAATTTGGAACACGCCGCCGGCCGCTCGCCCAATATTTTTAATTTTGCACTGGCTGTTTATACTATTTTTCGTTGTTGTTCGTGAAAGCGCCCTAACTAATTTTTTCAAACCATTACCGATGAGGTAACTCTATGGTTGACTATGTAACCAAATTCAGTTCTATTTTTATATTTCTTTTACACCCTAGGGTGGAACGAAAAGTTTTGGACCCGCTGCTCAGTTTAAATATACATCACTTTCCGAATATGAGATATGAAAAAACCTTTTTCTAAGCAAAACATAAGTATACCAAACCAGTACAATGAAATGTATTTCTTATCAGCTGTTAAATATTCCTACTGCTCCCTTCTTTGATCTAATCTTTAGAACAAAGGCGGAGAATAATTCGCACCCGGTAAATACCATTATGTACATCGTATTAGCGGTAATATTGGTAATGTTCTTTTGTCGTGTCGCACGCTGGGTCCATATAAATAAGATCCTTATCCAGTTTTTCAAAGACGATTCCTGCTAACACGTGTTCACGAGTTAGGGCAAACTTCGACGGGTTGCCGGCCTGTCCAAATGAAATTTCCCCTGCTGACACTAAGCTGAAGAGGTACGAAATTTTTTGAAACGACACCCAGATACACTAAATATTTTATATGATTTTTATTTATTTATCAATATAAACATAAATACAGAGAAAATAAAAATTTAAAAAGCACTACGCATACAGCTGGGATTTATAGTGAGTGCTATTAAAGCCTGCAAAGTCGATACATTATTAAAACAAAAAAAAACAAACATTTTCATGTAAAATGTTGCCAAGACTACCATATGGCTCGCACTGTCAAAAAGTTATCAGAACTCATGTAGAGCCAAGCTTCTAACTCTACGCACCCTAACTTCAAAAACTCTACACCTTAGTCAAAATATGTGGCTTGGCCGTTTCGTTACTACAAGAACTACTGTTTATTAAAAAAGTAATGAACAGTGAATAAATTCTTCTATGTAACGAAATGGCCAAGCCACATATTTTGATTAAGGTGTAGAATTTTTGAAGTTAGGGCTTGTAGAGTTGGGGCGCGTAGAGTTAGAAGCTTGGCTCTACATGAGGTCTGATAACTTTTTGACACTTTTTTGTTATACTTAATACGCTAGTCATAACGTTAATTAAAGTTTATTTGACAAACATAGTTGCCTCTCAATTTTAAATATTAGATTAAACCAACATTAGAAACATAAAAAAATGATTATTATTAAAATAGGTTGCTAATTCAGAATCATTACATAAAAAAAACGAACAAACGAGAAAGCAACCAATAATAACGTGTTAAAAAATTACTGAACTCAGTATTGTTTTTCGTGCCAAAGATAACGATAGAAAAAACTTAAGAGGTTTTTCTTTTGTCGAGTCTTTTTGGGGGAACAATGTTGGAAGAGTCCGATTATCATGTAAGGGGTAAAAGAATTAGAAGCCTTGAGTAATGTTAATGTTACTCCATGTAATTCGCTGGTGATACTCATAGTTCCTCAACTATTTATGTAGTACGATGACCGTGTTCCATAGTCACAATATGCTGGTTTGTCATTTGGCTTAAATAAAATGAAAGGAAGGAATCATCATAGCAGCCCATTATAGACCTCTCCATCAGTTAGGCCTCTTTCATGATGTTTTCATACTACCTACGTTTAGCAGACGTGTTGAAAATTGCAGTGTTGGAGCGTTTTGTCTTTGCACATGTTTAAGGTGGTAAAGACAGAAGCAATTACAATAGTAGATTGTACCATAAGTGAGCAAAATAATATTTTTACGGCGAGGGCGTTTTTTGAATCCAGAGCGAAGTGAGGGATTCTTTAGCAGAATCCTGAACGGAACGAGGGATTCAAAGTACGTCACCCGAGCCAAAATATATTTGTGTCCGAGTGATACACTCTACATTTCATCACCCTCTATGAGAAAATAAAAGGCGCCTCATATTTTATTTTAATATAATTATTTAATAAAACATAGAGTAACAACTAAATTGAAATTAAATAGTATCTAATAATAAAACTACAAAAAACTTATACAGGTATACATTTGAGACATTTTCGCAATTATGAAAGCATTGCATTTCTCCATTCAATAAAATTACAATAGGCTTTCATATTTCTCCCGCGATTTTACAGGTAATAGATTATTCATCACATTTCTTGCGTCAGTTGATCAGTTTTCTATAATAGGTACTTTCAGGAGTTATATCTATACTTTCACTATCACTTGAAGAACTCATTTTTCAAAAGAAAACCATGAATTTCTAACAATCCGTGAAAATTGACGAAAACGCGGGCCGTAGTTCGGGCGTTTTAACAAGGTTTTTAATTTGATTTCTTTTTTTTTTTTTCAGCTCATGTGACTATGGGGCCGTCGTAACAGCCAGTCTTTATTCAAACAATATTTACCGATTTCTTTGACGCTGTGCTAAGATGTTCCAAATTCAAAAAGTGCGCGGCAAAGATATTTGCAGCGCACTTATAAAGAGGAATAAAAACTCATTACTGCCCGCTCAAAGTTTCTTATAGAAAATACCACTTTTAGGTGCACTTAAAGGCGAACCAAGTCATCCTTTTCGAATAGATGGGATGAAATAATTATTATATACCGCATCCAAAGTATTCCGTCGAGCGTAGGTGCGAAATACGCGACTTTTCGACGCGCCTCGCCTCGCCTAGCTTTCTCGAAAATTCACTCAGCCCGCCTTCGTGAGGCACGAATGTGTTTTTATTGTTTTAAATGCGTACGTTATTTTTCGCAGCAAACCGTGTGCCTTCAGAGAATTCTCTACGAAGTTACAACTGCTCTACGTGGTGCAATTACGGGAACTATATCGAGATAAATGTTTGTTCACCGTTGACGTTGAAATGGTAAAACGTTGTAAAATATATTATTATTGTAGAGATACAAAATGTTGTTTTTGTATAGAAACGCTTTCATCAAATATTTGATCCTATCGAAATTGTGCCCATCGTGTGAAATAAATAACTTAAGTATAACTACTTATTTGTTATCTTTTTAATCTTGCGTTCTTACTTTGTATCGGGGGCCCAATCGCGCTAATTCTGGATGATAAAATCAAAGCCGTAATGTTTTTTGACGTCCTTTGGTTAGATTTACCTAAATCTTTGGTTAAGAGTTAGTTTCTTATTGAAATTTTTCCAAGATTGGCATCCTAGGCATGGGTTCCAACAATTTTAACAAAACTAAAGCGTAAAGTACTGTTCTGTAAAAGAAACTGCAAAGGTAACGATTTAGTTTTAGTTTAAAGCTTTTAGTGGAAGAGATCGCCTGAAAATGTGTTTCGATTATTTCTTTTTATTCAGAAACTTTTATAGTAGGTCAGTAGGGTAAGAATTTAAATCGGATTTAGTTCGGAGTTGTGCTTAAGTGGTGGGGGGGTAAAAATGTACTCCAAAAGGGGTATTTTTGCGGTGTTTTTATTTTATCTCATTTTTCATCAAGATTGTGTAAAAAGACTTTAAAGTTGGGTAAATTCCAAACAATTTGAGGGTAGAACGGTTTTGATACAAACTATAGTTTTGGAGACACAAAGCATAGCATATTTAATACCACTATCATTTTTTGTTTGCAAAATAACTTTGTTTTTCATATTGTTTGTATGAATAACAAAGTTATATTTGCGGTTATGGAAAATGTGCTATATCTCTAAAACTGCTAATTATATCTCGTTCAAACTAATATTCGTAGAAAACGTTTATTAAGATTTACAGCATATATATTTTTTAGATTTTTCACTCTCTTATTACAATAGTTAGACGTGGGGGACACACAGGAGAAATTTTGGTAGAAATTCTAATTTCGAAAAGCTGTTTCTCCAAATCTATCGCTCGTATCAAAACCGTTCTACCCTCAAATTGTTTCATATTGAACCAACTTTAAAACCTTCTTACACAATTTGATGAACAACCAGTCCTTCCAGGTCAAATCCCCTTTTGGGGTACACTTTTACCCCCCACCATTTAAGCACAACTCCGCCGAGGGTAAAAACCTAGGATAGTCATATTGGGCAACAAAAGATGCCATTACAACAATAAAACCTTTTGTAGGAATTAAATCCGATTTGAAGTGTTTCTTGGTTTAATGCTACTGAACTATAGTACTTTTAGTAAGAAATAAAAAAAACATGAAAATATGAAACTGTATCTTTTTAACCATATCCCAAGGAGTTTTTAAGAACATAACATTATGCAGAAGTATTTGACGTTAATAGCCCACGTATCCGGGAATGTGCAATAAGTATGTAATAAATAATAAATATTAGCGTTAAGTCCGGATTAAACGTCAAGGCACGTCTTTGGCAAACTTTCGATTCCAATACGGTGTCAGCCGATATTAAATTAAAAGCACCCACGCATTCCTCCCGCGTCTTTTTCCTGTCCATTTGCAAGGGCCGTGTAGAAACCGGGGTCACATCTCGATTCTAACCTTGTGACTTTGCGGTATACATAGCATGGATAATCCTTGTCACTAAAGTCGTTCTTATACCAACTGTTATGGAAAAAATGTCTATATAATAAGAGTACATGCTAAATTTATGCCTTTTGTTGATAGTTAGCCAACAATTGGAGTGATTTATCGAGCTGAATGTAGACGAGATATGTCCATAATAAGATAGCGGGTCGACAGGGCAAATTTCTAGGCGGGCGAACGAACGTCGACGCATACTTGAGTGATGGAGGACTTTTTTATTTGAATCGTGTGTGAATGTGAGAGTCCAGCTTTTCTCGTCACCTCGCCGGGTCTTCAACCTGCTACGTGAGCCGATATTTCACAACAGGCATTTACAAAATGTTTTTCTTATTTATTTGCATCTAAAACATTTTAGAGCAAATAAGTATACTTACCTTGTTTTCAATAATCTTGTGAATTCGATCTAGTATAATGTATTTAGTTTCGTGTAACTAATAAATATTATTTAAATAAACTAAGGTATATCTAGTATTAGAATTCATTAAACTAAGCTGCTAGTTATGATAAGGCCAAAAGCTAAATTACTAATGGGTACCTAACAAAAATCTCAATGAATTATATATTTTTAACCAACAAACATTTTCATTTTCAAATGAATTAACCATTTCTGTAATTCACCTCTTTCCATAATTTATTGAAATCGATCATCAAAACATATTTTATTAAAACTGGAATCCGTTTCGAAGCGACTCTACGCACACTCACGCGCAATGCAAGGTCGCCTATCTCCTGAATATTAATGTTATTCGTCCTTTGATAGTTGTAAAAATGATTTTACGAGATGTTTCTCGAAGCTCTCTCGATATTTGCAAGAGATAAGTCTTAAACATTCCATCCACGTGTTGTAATCCTACAGGAATGTGTCACGACATAGCGAAAAGTAATATTACAAAAATAGCTGGTATATGAGAGTCATAATTTCTTCGGATTCATGTTGCGTACAACCCAGAGAAATCAAATGAAAAATTAATACACCACGCAAAGGTTTATGGTGTGAAATAAGCCTACTTCTATCAAAATCTTATTTTTAACCGACTTCAAAAAAAGGAGGAGGTTCTCAGTTCGTCGGAATCTTTTTTTGTTACTCGATTACTCGACGACGGCTAAACCAATTTGAAAAATTCTTTTTTTCTTTAAAATTATATACTTTCAAGTTGGTCCCATTGTCATAAAATCAGGATCTGATGATGGGATCCTGGAGAAATCGAGGAAACTCTTCAGATATTATAGGCACATCTATAGCGATTTTAGTATTTTCTTAAGTAACTTATGCATTTGCTTTCGAAAAGTACCATTTCGGTGAAGTCGAACTGATATTGAAGGCCAGCATAGATGATCATCGGAACTATTCAATACTAAGAAGTTCACTGGTACGATACGATTACTTTAATATGGTTGCTCGGCTATTTATGCTCATCATAATTCATATGGTGAAGTGGAGCTGATAGTGAAGTATCAGGAGAACTCCTCAACAATAAACGCCCCTGAGTCGGGAAAAGCAGTACTATGTAAAAGGTGATGAGCCGTTGACATAAGGCTATTGTAACTTAGATAATATCATCACCAAATATACTTACCACAAAAAAGGTTAAAATAAAAAAAGTTTTTAATAAAAACAAAACCTCCTTCAAAAACCTTGTATAGGTAGAGCTTTTTAATATAGGCTTTTTGTACGATTAGTTTCACTTAAATAATTAATATGCGATTAAAATTAAACCATAATACGTTCTTTAACTTTTGCACAGATCATCTCTTTAAGTTATAACCTTTCTTCTTCTTAGAAAAAATTAATTTATTGCTTTGCTCATTATCCGTATGCTAAGTGATACCATACACAAAAATATCAATTCCATTAAATGTTATCATAC